>CM052452.1:8346626-8421587 GCA_028533085.1 Varecia variegata
GAGTTGATCCACATGAAGGAGCCAGTATGGGTGCCTCATACAATGCAGCAATGAAACACAGCAGTGCTGGAACCCGAGCTGAGCAGCTTCTCCATGACTCAGTTTCCCTAGCAGTCAAATGGGGCTGCCAATGGCACACCCTCCACAGAGCTGTTGTGAGGACTGAGTGACGTCACTTTTCAGCAGTGACTGGCACATGGTCTGTCTGCAATATAAAGTAGGTTACTACTGGTGCAGTGTCGCTGCTGCAAGACAGTGCCCTGAGACCCGATGAGGTGACCTCAGCAAGTGAGAGGGCTCCTCCTACAGGGGTTCAGAGTCTTTTGAAACTGGAAAGTTCAGAAAGCCAGAGATAGGCAGGACTGATTTGCAAAACCTCTGCCCAATTCCCAGTCACCTGCAGCTCAGGGAAGCTTAGAAGTCAAGCGGGGAGGAGACGGGGAGGAAGGGAGGGTGAGATTGGAGAGCAGGAAGGGCTCTGAGTTCATCAGTGCCACTCTGAAGATTACAGGAAGACTAATAGGGCCCCAAGGCCTGGGGGATGAACAAACACGATCTTTGTGATGTCCCTTTGTTGAGTAACCAGGGCAAACTCTCTGTGTGTGTCTGTCTTCCTTCCTTTTATTCCACTAATGAAAGAGAAAGAGAAGAAAGATTTCCCTTTAGAAAATCAGGAGACAAGGAGAAAACATTAAATGCTGAAACCCCAGAGGGCATCTTCAACATCTACCCACACAAGGCAAATTCCTTGTCTCTCTCAATCCTTCCAGCAGTTCAGCGGGCCAGGTGTTGTCAGCTAAGTGAACAATCGTCACACTGGAGATGGACAAGTTCAGGTTGCCTCTCAGGACCCCTAAGCGTCAGAGCCAAAGAGAGAGAGGAGGCCTTTTCTCGGTGATGTTCTAAAAGGTTCGAATGAGGGGTATTTGAGGACAGCAAGGTCTGATAGGACAAATGAAGTCAGGGAGCATTTTGCAGCAGTAGCCCAGGTTCTGGGAGCCAGAGATCTTGTCTCATCTCAGCTTTGCCACCCACCCGCTACGTGACCTTGGGCAATTCCCTTCTCTTCTCTGGGCTTTGGTTTCCACATCTGAGAAATAAAAGAGGAGAAACAAATGGTGTGTCGGCTTCCTTCTCACCTTATCATTTTGTGCTGAGGAAGTTAGGCCAAGTTTTGAAACAGCCCCTGGGAGATTACACTGAGGAGGCATTTAGAGATGATTACGGTGAACCCTTCTGCAGTGATGTTCATCCGTATCATCCACATCCATTTAATATGGTTCCATGTCTGAACAGGCCTCCCTTTACTAAACACAGAACAGATTGTTCTAGTTCATGCTTTTCTTATGCTTCAGTTCAGAGATCAGAGCCCCCAGTGTAGAGATTGAAAATGGAAACACTTTTTCTGAGAACCAGAATGCAATTGCTTAATGAGCATGCATTCATCCTTAAAATAATCCAATCATCCATCCATCTACACATGCATGCATGTGTTCATCACCTCTCCAATAATCAATCCACTCATCAATTTATTCCCATATCTTTGCACCCATACATATAATCATTCATAAAATGCATATATACATACATACACAACCAAGAAGGGTCCATTCATCCATCCATTAATTCATCCAGTCATCCAAACACCCACCCACTCATTGACCTATTCAAACATGTATGCACACACATATACCCATCCATACACACATTGTCTTATCCGTGCATTTATACAACCATCCATACATACACTTATCTACCCATACATCTATTTAAATACCCATTCATCCATCCATGCACTCATCCAGTCATCCATGAACCCATATATGCACATTACCTACACACCTGCCTACCTACACATAATGCATACATACAATATCTACAGCCATCCATCCATTACCTACCCATCAATGCTCCCATTCACTCATCCATCCATTCAGCGATGCACCATCATCCATTCATCCACCCACCTGCTCTTTGCAAAACCGTGGAAATATATATAGAGAAGACCTTTACCCACACCTTTAAGGAGCTATGTTGTGATAAGCAGACAAGAGAACAAATGCTTACTATACAGTGTGCAAATTCCTGTGATAGAAAGTAAGGAGACACAGATGAGAATAGGGGGTAATGTAAGTTCATACTCACAGCTACAAACTAATAAACCACGCCTACCTGCCTCATTCATATCTTACACTGAACACCAATTTTATGAGCTTGCTGTTATTGTGTCCTTTTTGAGGAGGGGGAAACTGAGGGTTAAAGAGGCTAATTAATGTTCCCATAGTCACACACAGCAGGTAAGTAGCGAAGCAGCTGGGACTCCAAACACCTTTGTCTCAGAGCCAAAGCCCTTTACCTCCTATTTACCCACCTACGAGGGAAGCAGCAGGAACAAAACCAGAGGAAGTCAGAAACCCCAAGGGACCTCCAGAGACCCCCTGTTTTGGTGAGCAAATGATATTATATAGAGAACGAGTAATGAACTCTTTCTTTTAAGGAATGGAGACTCTAACACCCCGTGGGAAGCAGAATTATGACTCCCTCAAAGATGTTCATGTCCTTGTGCTAAAAATTTTACATACGATTTGCAAATATTTTCTCCTATTCCAGGAGCTGTAACTTTACTGTCTTGATAGTGACCTTTGAAACACAAAAGTTTTTAATTTTGATGGACTCCAGTTTGTCTCTTTTTCCTTTGGTTGCTCGGGCTGTCGGTGTCACTTGAATAATTTTTAAATGAGAAAATAATGTATGTAAAATTTTTAGCACGAGGGTTACCATATATTAAGTGCCTGATCGATGTTGGGCTGCTATGATTAATAACATAAGGAGGCTCTAATCCAGCGGCTGTTGCAGATACCTGTAATGTTCATTCTCCCATTGATTACTTCGAAACCACCCTAGAAAGGTAGGGAGTATTAGCACCCATACACTGAGAGGTTAAAAGATGGTAGCTGGCTGGGCCAGGATACACACCCAGATCCCTGTCACGCCCCAAGACCAATGCTATTCCCAGCACCCAAGAGCAGTCTCGTCATTTTTCTTCACTCTCTGGGCCGGCAGAAGACAAAGCTTACATATAGGCACCTGACTCAGGAAAGGACCAGGGCATACTCATAGTAGTGCAGTGTGGTGCCTGGTTGAAGAGGGGACAAAGACATTCTGAAACAGGGCATCCTTATAGCAGATCAGGGTCCTAAGGTGGCTGCTATAGGCTGAGTGACTTGGAGAGCAGAGAGTAGTCCCTGAGACCTAGAAAAACCAGGAAAGGCTTCCTGGAGGCAGTGGCTCTTGAAAGATGATAGAATTTGCGTGTTTGAAGCAGGAAGGTCCTAAGTAAGTACAGACGGGTAGGCAGAAATGACAAAGAGACAGTTCAGACTCAATTAAAATGGTTTGTGTTACACAAAAGGAGACACAACTTCTCATAGAAAATAGTGGTAATATCAACAACAATAATTGTTCCTATGCTGGGTCTTATTCTAACACTTACATGAGCTTGTTTAATTGTCATAATGATCCTTCGAAACGGGACATGATCATTTCCATTTCACAGATGAGAAAACCAAGGCACAGGGAGATTACGTAATTTTCCCCAGATTACAAACTAGAACCGGGAGAAAACCAAAACTCAGCCAGCAGGCTTGTCGTGAGTGGTAGAAGGCAATGGAAGATCAAAATCACTGGAGAACATTTACAGCAAGGGCTATAAATCCAGACGTGGGTGAGTCATGATTTTGGGGTTCACATCATGACTCTACCTGCTCCCTGGCTATGGAATCCTATCCAAGTTCCTCAACTTTCCTGAGTTTCTCAGTTTCTATACGT
The DNA here is from genome assembly GCA_028533085.1 of Varecia variegata. Classification (NCBI taxonomy): domain Eukaryota; kingdom Metazoa; phylum Chordata; class Mammalia; order Primates; family Lemuridae; genus Varecia; species Varecia variegata. Next base: position 8,350,455 of record CM052452.1, read on the forward strand.
GGAAAATAGGGCTTGAAACTGCTCATTGATGTGAGGATTTCCAGAAATCAGAGTTGTCTGAGCAAGTAATCAATAAATATTTAGATTAGAGAGATGCTGACATTATTTTCTTTTAGGGCAAGGGCCTCTGACACACTAGACGACAGTCAGGTGAGGCCCAAGGATATGAGCAAGCGTACCGTGGACACGACCCTGTGGGTGCAAATCCCAGCCCCTTCCTAGCTCTGTGCCTCGAGCTGGGTCACTTGGTCTCTCTGACCGGCATTTTCCACATGTAGAAGGGTTGGGAACAGGCCCTGTCTGCAGGGTCCTGAGGACTGAATGAGTTGATACGCTGCCCAGAGTGCTGGCCGCGGAGCCTGGCATGGGAGAAGCTCAAGGTGGGGCGCACCATCCTTATTGTGAGGAGTTAGGCCAAGGGCACCCCCAGGACCTCAGAGCACACAATACGAGTGTTTTCCAAGGATGGCCAGGCATGGTGCGTCACACACCCTCAGAGGGAAGGCCACATGTGCCAGCTTTTATGCTGCCATCACCAGCTGTGGGAGTCATGGCCTTGGAGCCTGCTTGCCAACGTTTGACTCTGATGTGCATATGAGCATTGAAAAAACAAGGTGGGCAGGCCTCGTTCTGCAACTGAAAAGACTCCTGCGACCATCCCTGGGCCCGCCAATCCACACACACACACACACACACACACACACACACGCACACACACGCTCCCACTGGGAAGCTGCCACTGTGTGACGCCGTCTGAACTCCACTGTTCACAGTGGAGTCAGCACCAGCGAGTGATTGCTTCCCAAGTCCTATTTCTGGCAGTTTTGTTTTGGAGGAGTGAGGGAGGGCGTGGGGTGGAGGCAGGCGGATATTGTTGTTTTTCAGAAAGTCTATTTAAAAAACAGAATGCCGTGACTGGTTGGGTTTGAAACAATGAGGATAAACATGTGTTGTTGGTGATGTTTTTCCCTTCGTTCGTTTGGGCTTTTGTGGAAACCCAAATCTGAAATGATGATGGACATAGGTATCCTATTGTGGAGCTAGGCTATCTATCTATTTATTTATTTATTGCCTTTATTTGTTAGAAAGAGAAAGAGATCTTAGAAGGGATCCTAAATATTTGAATCAGCTCCCCAATGAATTCTCCAGGAGCACCTGCGCTTGTCAGTGGCAGCCCTGGTAAAATCATAATTAGTTCGTTCTGTGCATAATTAGGTATTTAAGTCCTGTCTTCCTCTAGCCAGGCAGAGGGTGTCAGTTACCTCAACAGGACCTGTTAGACCATGGGGCAGGCAGAAGAGGAATCTGGTTTTGGCTCTAGTTTTTACTAGCTGTGACAAATAATATCACCTTTTAGAGCCTCTGTTTTTGTAAAACAAAAGCAATAAATTGCTTTCATTCATTCATCCATTTGCATATTCAAATATTATCCGAGTGCTAACTTTGGGCTGGGCTAACTTTGGGCTGGGCGGTGTTCTAGGTACTGGAGACAGAGCAGTGAACAAAGCAAACCCAGATTCCATCCCCATTCTTGTGCAGGATGATAGAGGATAAATAAAATAAATCAGAAGACTACATAGTAAGTTAGAAAAAGACAAATTCGAACAGGAAAAGGGGATAGGAAAAGTGTGTGTGTGTCGTGTGTGTGGAGTAGGGGGTTTAAAGTGGCCCAGAGAGGATTCACCAACGAGGTAACATTTGAGACAAGATCTAAGAGATGAGAGCACAAACCATGCAGATACCCTGGGAAGAGTGTTTCAGGCAGCAGCACAGCATGTGCAAAGGCCCTGAGGTAGGAGTTTGCCTGGTGTCTTGGAGGACCAGCAAGGAAATCAGGAGTGGGTAGGATGGTGGAGAGTAAGAGATAACGTCACTAAGATAACTTTGTAGAACGGTCATGAGTGTTAAATCATTGTAAGGGCTGCACACATACTTAAACTGCAATGACCAGGTTTTAGATGGTGAACTCATGAAAATGAGTGAGTAAAGAATGAACGGATCTCTCGTTTATCCATCAGGACACTAGGACTCAAAGAAGTCCATTGACTTGCCTAAGCCCACTAGCTGGTTTAGTGATGAACTTAAGGCTGGATTTAAGGACCCTGTTAATATCCCAAAGGTTAATGTTTCCTACGTTATAGATACAGATTGAAAATCTTGATGAATGCCCTCCCCTAACTAAATGCCAAGGGTTGCCATCGTGAAATGAAGGGATCCTGCCACACATCCTACAATGACAGGACAGCCCCTCACCACAAAGAATCATCCCACCCCAAATGCCAGTGGTGCCAAGGCTGAGAAACCTTGGCTTAGGGGAAGAGCCCCAAATCTATTGTTGCTGGGTTTTTTTTTTCCTCTTCAAACTCCCATTGTTTTAAACTCTATGTGGTGATTCTCAAGGGTGTGTGGAGAGCTGATAGTACAAGAATGAATGGGGGGTGGGACCCACCAGCCCCTCCACCCACTGGGGGATGGGGGAAGGAATTTCTGGCTAGGATGAAACTCGATCCTATTTCCCCTTCCAAGGATCTTTGTTGAAGGTATTAGGGTGGACTTGGGGGAAAGGGTGGAGCTGCGAGCATAGTTTTCCAAAATAAGGTCACAGATAAGAGATTAAGATCCATGAGACTGTTGCTCTTCTATTCAGAACAAAGCCTTTATCCAGGGCTTCCCCCAAGCATGGAGGGCTAACAGATACTATCAGGGTAACACATGAGAATAACAACATCTTACTGCAGAAGGGCAGGTCTCCTCTCCCACACAGAGCTCAGTACATTTCCATCCCAACGAGCTTGTGCCCTTTTCACAAGGGTCAGGCTATGGGGTCGATTTATTAAGCCAATTTGGAAGGAAGGATTAGGGACTGAGAGCAAGTTTTATACCACACTTAGTGGGAGTACAATGGGGACAAGGAAGATGGTAAGTTTTCTTGGGTCTCAGCCTGCTGTTCCATTCATTCGTTCATTCATTCACTCAACAAGTATTTATCAGGTGCCCACAATGCGTCAAGTTCTATGCCAGATCTTGGAGACCCAACTGTGGACAAGGTGTGGTTCCTGACCTCTGCAGGAGAGGGAGCTCACATGCCAGCAGGGGAGGAAGACAAATCTATAGATACCAAGATACAGGGGCTCTTCTTCTGGAAGCCAAGGACAATACACAGAGGGATGGAGGCTGCAGTGGGAAGGATTAGGAGTATGTGGGAGCTAAGGGATGTATCTACTCAATCCAGGGAATTCAAGGAGGGCTTCCTGGAGGAGGTGAGGTTTACTCCAGTTTGTCCACCCTGACACTATTTGACATTTTGGATAATTCTGTGTTGTGGAGGCTGTTCTGTGCATCATGGGATGTTTAGCAGTATCCACGGCCTTTCCTCATTAGTAGCATCCCTCTCCAGCTGTGACAACCAGACATTACCAAATTGTCCCTTGGGGGGCAAAATCCTCCCGCCTCCCCCCGTGAGAATCATTGGTCTAGACAGAGGTGCAAAGGAGCTTCCCTGGAAGGCCTGGACCACGACACCACGTGGCCTTATGTGCTCGAGCCATGGTGGGAGTTTGAATTTTACTCCAGGACCCAGGGAAGCCACCGAAAGGCTGAATGTGGGTGAGTGGCATGATCTGTTGTCTTTCGAATGGATAGCAGAGCAAGGGTGGCTCAGGGAGACCAGAAGCAAAGTCGTCCGCAGTGAACCAGTCCGGGGACGCCAAGTGACAGCAGCAGACCTCGTCTGGCATCAGAGCTGCAGAGGGGAGCCCCTCCCCGGTCAGGCCTGGGCCCCTCAGCTGACACATCCTCCCGGGCAGTGGTCCAGGCGCTGAGCCAGGGAGGAGTTCCTCTCCCAGGTCCACTGGCTCCAAGGGACAGTGCTGATGTCCCCACCACCCCATGACTCAGAGCAAAGGGCCTTTCCCTTTCTGGAAAGATCAACCATGGCCCAGTTTTCACAGAGGATTAGGTGTCAAAGAGAGAGCATGGGGCTTTTGAATCAGAAGCAAGGCACTGTGGGAGCTCTTTTGGCCAAGTCCACAGCAGCCAAAGGGAAAGGACCTCACATCAGAAGCCAGTGACATGCCAGGCAGGGGTCATACGGGACACTTGCCGAGAGAACTCCATATTTAAGCACACAGCACGCTGTCTTGTCATGTTATCTACTATGCATGAATAATCATTTTTCAAGGAATTACACTAAAATGCACTTAAATGTTAATACTAAACTATGTTAAACTTATTTTCCATGACTTTCCTTGTGAATATCAATTATCGCTGTTCTGAAGAGGCACTGCCCTCTTAAAAATGAAGAAACAGGCTCACAGGCGTGATGTGAATTGCCCAACGTCACCCAGCCAGGAGCTGGGGACCGGGAGACTTAAAAATTCAGTCTAAATCTAAAATCCGAGTTTCTCCACTGTTACTACTCAGCCTTTGAAAGCCCGTGAGACGTCACGCATCAAAATTTACGACTATAGGTATTAACACTTCTTAAAATTCCGGGTGTTGGAATTATCAGGAACTACCATTCTCCTTGTAACTTTATTTTTCAAATTTTTCAAAAGAAAAAAAAAATTGAGAGTGGTAGCTTTGCAGGTAATCAAAGTAATAGCAATGCATGCCAGTTATTGAATGACTACGACTCTATTACATACGATCCCTCTCTCCAGGCTCAGACCCATGCTATAAAGTCATGCTGTTAATGTTCCCATTTTACAGATAGGAAAATCAAGACTCGGAGCACCCTCCCTCCCTCTCGGAAGTGGCAGCGCCAAGAGTCAAGGTGAGGGTCCGTCTGACTCCAAAGCTCTCAGAGAACACAGCAGGGTTTTTGGTCCCTGCTCACACCATGTGCTTCATTCTCCTCGGGCCGAAGCAGCCCTGATGATCGCAACCAGCAGGAGAGACGTGGGCAGGACACCACCACCTGTGCCCTGCGCCTTTCTTTTCTGGAGAATAACAGAGCTTTTATGCAGCGCCAGGCAAGGATCCCGGGCTCTCGACTTGGCCTTGGGAGTTCTCAATAGGAGCAGGCTTTTCCCCAACCCTTTCAGACCTGCAACTCTTCTGAAATCTCAGGCACCGAGGAAGGTCACTCAGACAAAGGCATCCACCAAGCCCTTTTAAGAAGGCTGTGTCAGAATTCTCTTTAAAGCACCCAGAGCCATCATCTTAAACTACTGCACGATCAAATCACTCTCCTGCTTAGAGCCTCTGCCTTTTTTTTTTTCCCCCATCAGATCCAAACTCCTCATGCATCCCTTGCTGACTTGGCCACCCCCAAATCCCTACCCCTCTCCCCCTTGTTGACCATTCTGGCCTCCCAGCTGCCTCCCACATCCTCCACTCTCTGTGGGCCTTTACACTCACTGTCCTCTCTGCCTGCAACGTTGTTCTCCCATTCTTCCCTGGCTCCATTTCCTCCTTGGCTGTTATCAGGCTGGTAGAAGGGAGCCATGGAAGGATTCAGAGCAGAAGAGTGCACAAGAGAAAGAACTCACTTGGATGGAGTACCGACAAGGGAGCTGGCAGCACTTGGCATTTAATTCCATCCTCTCGACCACCCTAATAGGCTGTTTTACAGAAGAGAAAACTGAGGTCTCAAGAGGCCTTGTGCTTGCCGGGGCCAGCCAATTTCCGAGGGAGGAGGGGAGGTTTAAAGCTCTACCCACGGCCTCCCCTGCTCCCTTGCCCTCTCCGTGCCCTTGGTCAGAGCTCTTTGAGTCATGAGCTTGGGAAACTGTTGGAAACTCAGCTCTGGGGCAATTCAATTGTCCCCATGGAAGCTGGCAGCCTTCACAAAGCATCGCTAACCTCCCAGGAGGCAGAATACACCAAGCATGTGGACTTCTTGTGCAGCCAGCCAATTCACTGGAGAATGGAAAAGCAAAAGCACCTAGAAGCATAAATCCAACCAGTAAATCTGGGGATTAAGGGCCTCTTAGCATCCCTGCTACCTGTAATTACAGCCCCCCACCAAGAGGAAGCCTGGCAGATGGAGGATAAGGAAGGATCCAGCCGGCAACTGGCATAGGAGTCTTGTCAGGATGGTTTATGGCCCTATCTTGGGCCTTCCCAAACAACCTTCTGCTTGCTCTCTGTCAACCCCCGGGGCCGAAGGCAGCTGTCCTCCCAGGTTATCTGCCGATCTGCATCATGGGGCTAAAGAACCAAACAAGGCTTAAGTCCCCTTGCAGGGCTTGTTGGTAGATTAAGGCAAGACTCTCAGACACCACTTGGGGGCCTGATGGGAAGTCCACAGAGCAGAGAAGGTGTGTGGCCTTTGATGGAGCTGTCACCTGACCTCAACAGGCCCAGAGACCACCACCCAGCAAGAAGGACGCTTGCAGGACTGCAGGGGCAGAAAGAGGCCCCACCTCTTGCTGAACTCCAGAGCACCAGAACGACCTGATGTTTTTACTCACTCAGTCCCAGGGACTCCTTAGAAAACCTAAATGTCTGAGACATGTGACACTCTCTATAGCAGGATTGGGAGGCTTTTTCTGGAGAGGGGCAGGGGGCAATTATTTCCGACTTTGCAGACCAGAAGGTCTTTGTCTCAACTACGCAGCTCTGCCGCCATAGCACAGACGCAGCCTTGGACGGAATAGAAGTGAATGAATGAATGAATGAATGAATGAGCGCAGCTGCGTTCCACTGAAATAGTCAGCGATCCAAATTCAGCCTCGTGGTGGTGGTGTGGGGACCCCTGCTTTACAAAGCACGTGAGATCCTCAAACATCTGTGTCAGTATTTCATGAAATTGTCTTTTGTCCGAGGTAGAAAGTCAGTCTTTCTTAAGGGGGAAGGTTTTCCTGAAAAGGAGAGTAAATGTGGGTTCGCTTCCTTCCTCTGACCTGCCTTCCCTGGGCCACCCGGGTCGGCACCGCACCCCAGCAGAATCCAGAGTTGGAGGGATTCACATGTTCTGTTCACTGCGGCATCTCCAGTGTCCCAGAAATGCTTGGCACATAGTAGGTGCTTCACAAATAATTGTTAAATGGATGCATCTGCTGAGCTTCTAGCTATAACCCAAAACATTCAGGGCAGGACTTTTTTTTTTCCTTCCACCCATTCAATTATAGCTTTGCTGTTCCAGCCTGGCGTGTCCTAGAAGCTTTGAAAAGGGTTCAAACTGGATTTCTCATGCCTGGCAGCTGTCCTGTGGTTGGCCACTTACACAAGTTAGCAACGTTCTTTCTTCTCCCTCCCTTAGCTAACCCCAGCTGTAAATCACCATCCAAAGATGCAAACTGGTAAGTAGAAGATACTCTAGTGAACATTGCCACATGAATCACTCTGTGAATGTTCCATCTTCAATTACTTACCAAAGCAGACCAGATTTTCCTAATTGGGCAGTGAACATGTGTTAATTTTGTAATTATTAATTTTATAATTAGAACTTCTTTATTGCAAAAAGCACTCTTTTTATGTGCAAACTAGGATAGAAACCCAAGAAGAACTTTCCTCTGAAATACGTGGCAAGATGTCTCAAACTTGGGTGTCTGCTAAAAATGCCATTCCCAGACCCACCCCCAGCTGGTCTTTTGGCAACAGGTCTGGGGTGGTGCCTTGGACTCTAAAAGAACCAAGCGAGGAGGGTACATTTAGAGGACACCCTACCCCCGCCCCCAGATAAGTCTGATGCAGATGGAACTGGACCATGCTTAAATTGCTGTCCTCGTCAATGCCTTTAATTGGCTTCTGTTGGTTGCTGTACCTTTTGAAAGTCCAAGACACCAGGTCACCCTCACCTCCCCTAAAAATGACTCTCCATTTTTGAAAAGGGTCACAGACATCCTGTGGCCCCTCCCAAAGCATCCAGCCTGTGAATTAGCTGGGAAGGCCTCCCCCCCCACCCCCGACCCCCACTCCTCCAGGTCCTCTGCTCGGTCACCTATGCATGGAGGTACCTTCAACTCCAAAGCAACTTAGCCTGCTTAATTTCCCTAATTGCCACCCCAGGCTGTAAATTTCACATTAATGCTCTACTAGGTGATTCATGTGGTAAATTACACACTTGAGATTTCATCAAGATTTACCTTCTAATCCTAAACTCACTTAAGATACTAACGCCCACACCCCCAGACCTGGCACAGCTGGGAGAGAGGTAGTTAGGCCTAGGGACCTCACACAATGCCTCCTCCTCGCATCCCTGTCTTCACCTGGATTTTCTCCCTGTCATCTGTCCTTGGGCAATTCTGACACTCCCTTCCCTGCAGTAGGCAGGGCCCTGCTTGTAGACAAATGCTCTGATCATGGCATCCACTCCCATGGATGGATTACAGGGCAGCCAGGAGGAAAAAAACAGACAAGGGAGTCAGCCTCAGCCTCCTAACCGCCTCTTAACAGGTGTCGTCACATTCATCTCTGCTTACGCTACTCTTACCTGATGGAAGCCTTCAGATTAAACTTCCCAAAGCACCACTTTGATCATCTTGTTCATAGCTCAAACACCTTCCATAGCTCCCACTGGCCATAGTGTAGAATCCACACCCTTTAAAAGCTGGCTTTCCTAGTCCAGCCCTGCTCTAGTTATCTATCGCTGCATAACAAACCATCCTCAGCTTAGTGAAGTGACATAACAACGCTCATGTGTTATTCTCATCACCTGTGGTTCTGCAAGGCAACTGGGGTTAGCAGGACAGATTGTGCTTAGAGTCTCTCCTGTGGTTGCAGTCAGAGAGTGGCAGGGTCTGGAGTCACCTCGAAGGATTTTTCATTTACACATGTGGCACCTGGGCTGGGCAGACAAACTGCCAGGGCTGAAACAGCTCAGGCTCCTGGGACATCGCTATTCTCTGCGAGCTCTCCACGCGCTCCCTTCACTATGGTGGCTTCAGGGTACACAGACTCTTCACTTGGTGGCTCAAAGCTCCAAAGGTGAATGTCCCAAGAGGACTGCCCAGGCAGAAGCTGCATCTCCTTACGACCTCACGACCCAGCCTCAGAAGTCACACAGTGTCATTTCCACTGCAAGTCACAAAGATCACCCGTATTCAAGGGGAGGGAATTGGCACCTGCCTCTTGGTGGGAGTATCGGACAATTTGGGCATGTGTTTTAAAACCACTACAAGCCCCAAACTCCTTTTTAAACCTACAGGACCGGATTTCGTTTCTCAAATGGGGCATCTGCTTCTAGTCAAACTACTTCACTCATTATTTAAGAAACAGCCAAAACTTGGACAGTCCATAACTCCGTTCACCCCATTGCTGTAAGGGACACCCTCGCCTTGCTCCCTTGCCACCATCTTCGTGACCAAATCCTGCTGCCTGTAAGTCCGTCTCCTCTATAAACTCTCCCAAACTGAGTCTCTTTCTTATGCCACTATTGTTTGTACACTTCAGTGGGTCCTTGATCATCCTCTAGCTTTGTGACATCTCTTCTAGCCCCATCTTGCTATTTGGTTTACATCTTCCAGGATTTAATTTCTCCTATGAGGATACTCTTTGTCCTTAGTTCTCTGGCCAAGTCTTCGTAATAGTCACCATCTGTTGGGCACTTACTTCCTATGTGCCAGCCACAGTACTTGGTGCTTTGCTGACAGTCACCTATTTCCAGACAACACACTGGCAACACAGGGATTGTCAGGTTACCTTCCATGGCCAAGTTCACCCAGGCTCAGAAGCAAACAAGGTAGAACTTGAACTCGTTTCTCTGTATTCCGGGGCCTCATCTCTTATCCCTTTTGTTAGCCGAGCTCTTACTTTCATCTGCACCTCTTCCATTTGCTCACTCAGGACACCCGAAAAACAGGATCCGTTTGATTTTAATTTCTCTACCTTGGTTTGATTTTACGGTCTTTACCTGGCGCCCAGGTGCAATGCCAGACACAAGCCTAGCATAAAGGGATTTCTTAGGAACATATGAGAGGGTACACCCACTAGCGCTTTTGGTTTGATAGAGAAAGATGGACTTTGGTGACAAGGTTGCTGACACAGGTTGTAAAGACTTTGGGAGGAATCACCGGGTCTCCTGTTTCTGCAGTTGCCTTTAGTGTCTGGCCAAACTCCTCCCACGATGCTTCTCCACTTCTCAGAATTAAATATCACCATCTTTCACATTCTTTAAGCTGCAGATTTTCGGAGAAGACTTACAACTTCCCTTGATCTACCAACCCAAGACCAGGCTGGTTCCCCCATTATGCCATTAGGGGTTGATTTGTGTCCCCTAGAAAGATAAGTTGAAGTCCTAACCCCTAGTAACTAAGAATGTGACCTTATTTGGAAACAGAGTCTTTGCAGGTGGAATCAAGTTAAGATGAGGGCGTACAGTGGGCCCAAATCTGATGTGACTGGTGTCCTTACAGGAAGAGGAGAAGAGACACAGGGAAGACGCCACCATGCAACAGCACGGGCAGAGCTAACAGTGATTCAGCCAGAGATGTCACCAGAAGCTTGAAGAGGTGAGGAAGGCTACCTGCAAGCCTTTGTAGGGAGCACCGCCCTACACACACCTCGACTGGGACTTCTGGCTTCCAGAACTGTGAGAGAATACAAGTTTGTTGTTTCAAGCCACCCATTTGTGCTACTTTGTCTCAGCGGCCGTGGGAAATTAGCACACACCCTGCCCTACTTTATGGTACGTGCCATACCTAGAATCAAGTCACTTGTATAAAAGCGTTTCTTTCATGGCCATTTGTCAGGAAAGCACCAATCCCGTGACAGCATCAGCTTCATTTTGCTGGCCGCCATACCCCCAGGGAGCACACAGTAGGCTCTCAATACACAGCTCTTGCACGCACACGGGAATGGAAGCACCTCCGCTCTGTGTTAGTCGAATGTTTTCAAGACCTGTCATGCGTAGGGAGGCGCTGGGACCACACAGCACTGCTGGGAGCCCATTTTCCTGGATTTTTCTTTCACTGGGACTCACAGTGAGGATCTTGTGAATTCCCAGGCACCTGGAGGCTTGCATGTGCTCTGGCTCGGTGACTTAATCCCACTGCTGGTGGGGTACCCAGAGGGTCACCGGGGACCTGCTCTGTAAGCTCCACACCTGAGTAAATTAACTAATGGATGGTTGGAAGTAATCAAAGACTCCTATCAGAGTCTAACAGCCAAGCCTCCTTTGGAAATCTGAAAACAAAGATTATCTGCGATGCACAGACCTCAAAAGCAGGGAAATAAACCTAAAAGGTCCATGGATTGAATCAAACTCCCTGCCTCAAATTGAAGAATACACAGGCTCCTGTTGCAGCCTTCCGGCATTCTTAGGGTAAGAACTGCATTCAGCCACTAACCTTTCTCCTAAATTGCCCATCCGAGATAGACCATTATTATAATGAAATACCTCAGCCGAGAATGTTCTTGGTTTCAGCTAAAAGGTTTTCTTTCTGCTATGCTCACAGGCGCTGCCTTCATTCGGGGCGAGTTCCCCTTGGCTGTCTCGGAGGGACTTCGACGGGTCTCATTTCTATTTTATTTGATTTGCTTCATTTCACTGTGTGGGTCAGCATGCCCCAGTCCTAATGATGACGAAAACTGGAAAAGATGGGACAGCCCCAAGAAAGGATTAAAGGAAGGAGCCATCACTTTAGTGAGGGAGAAACGGGAGCCAAGCCTGTGGTTCTAGAAGGCTCCGCGTCCTTCTGCCCTGTGGGACACACTGCGAGCTGCAGGGAAGTGGTCAGACGTAGGAGTTTGCAGCCTTGGAACCCTCTGGGCCTCCCCATTTGAACCATAAGCTATGATGGCCATTGCACCGGGCTGTCTCAGGAGCAGCTAACTTTCAGAGAAAGATTAAAGTTCAATGCTAAATTCTGAAATGCAGAGAGCTCAAACTCAAGGGAGGCTGGTGGTCAGAGGCCTTGTCAATACTGGAGGAATAAAGTGCTTGCATGACAACTGGCCATGTGAGGTCCTGTGTTGTCTGACATCTGCATCTGCCCCCTCTTTTCCAGCATCCAGGCTTCAAACCAAAGGTCTCAAAACTGGCTTTTCCAGGGCCAAATCTGGCCCCTGGATGTTCAATCTGCCCAGTGTTTATTGGTTTTCTATTTTTCTTAATCCCCTTTTGCTGAGTAGTCAAGACAAAGAAAATGAGAAATTTCACATTAAAATAGCCAGGTCTGCCTGAAAAGTCGGAAAATCTGGCCCACTGAGCTTGCACTTCCACACGGCCACTGTTGGCTGCAGATGGAGAACAGCCGCCCCCTGGTATGAATGGGGATGGCCCCCTCCTTGCCCACCGCACTTCCATCTCTGACTTGCCTGGCCCTGGTGCGCAGTTTAGTTTGAGACCCTCCCTCATCTAACCGTTAAGCAACACAGCCCTCCTGTTTATTACACGGTAACAAACCCAAAATGCCACCTTTCCCACAAAGCCTCTCAATCCCTCCCCAAAGAAAAATTCCCACCTGGCCCTACTGTAGGTTTGTGTTTCATTTGCCTAACTCATGTGGGTATAGATCCTCCCGTCTGTCTGGGTTACCTGAATAACTTCATTCATCCCTCATGAGTCAGTACAGATGTCACCTCCTCCAGGAAGTCTTCCCAGATTCCTCCCTCCCCTCTGGCCTGCTGCCTTTTGCAGTCTGCCCATCCATGCTCTTGCCACTCTCCCTGGATTGGAATGTCTGTTTCTTGTCTGTCTCTCCTGCTGGACAGCGAGCTCTGTGCGGGCAGGGGCTGAGCTCTGTTAACCCAGTAAGAAGCATGCAGTAGCGTGGCACCTCGCAGGGTCTCTTGGGAAGTGTTTGCAGAACAGAGAGAGAATAGGGTGGAAAGTTGCTCAGGTCAGTAAGTTAGAATGCTACAGCAGGAATGCATAATAACAATAATAATAATAATAGCAACAGCACCGGGCACCTACTGGGGGCTCTGTATGGGAGTCTGTTACATATTAATTCACTGTGTTAGTTCAGGTTCTCTGGGAAGCAGGTCTCCAGGGAACAAGACATTTATGGGGAGATGTGTGTGATAAAGAAGAAAGAAAGGAGGGATCAGGAGGAACCTTCAATGTCAGGATGCAGCTCCCACATGTGGGGAGGAGAGGAGAGAGAGGAGAATCGGGCAGGAAGAGCTGCATCTACAGGTCTGAAAGAGTCTCTGCCACGGTGATGGGGAGTGTCTGCCGTTTGGAGCAGTCCCGAGCCAGGCAGGCACGGATGGGCTGAAGTACCTCTGCCCTGCTCCATCACTGGCTGGGGGCAGCCCAAGAGAGTGTGTCCTCCATGCGAATGCATCTATGGATCCCAAGGTGAGCCCAGTGGAGGCTTTCGGCCTGCTTGTCCTCCAGCAGGGAGGTCTGAGTGGCCCAGCTCCGCATCGGCAGGACCAAAGTTACAGAGCTCGTAAAGATGGAACCAGATGCCAATACCAGAGCAGGCTGGCACCCAATTGTGGGCCTGCAGCCACCCTGCCCTGGAAACTGTCAGCAACCCTGGGGGAAAGATAGGTTATTAGAGCAGGGCTGATGGCGCAAGCCTCGTCTTACTGAGGAGGAACAGGGGACCCCGAGCCAGGAGACTTGGCCATTCAGGGGGAGGCCAGGGGGCACACCCAGGATTCTGGCGTCTCCCTGCGGCTCAGAGGAAGGAGACTCCGAGGCACCAATCCTAGGGGGTGGCAGGAGGTGGATGTCCACCAGCTCCTTTGTCAATCCTGCTCCACCCCCAGTAATGATGATAACATCAGCGGGCTTGCACTTGCGGGGATTGCTGAAGCACTTAGTCTCCGCCCGCCTTGGACCCTCTCCCAGCAGCCCTGTGACGCAGGCACCTTCATTCTCCCATTTCACAGAGGAGAAGACAGAGACACAGAGAGTTCGAGACACGCGCCCAAGGCCACAGCTTGTCAGTGGCAAAGCTGACACGCAAAGCCAGGTAGCTCTCCTATTAAGGCTCCGCTAACTTCAGCAAAGCGAATTACAAAAACAAAGAACGTATGTCACGTGCGCACAATGGTATCTTTGGAAAATGTTGCTGTTTTTACTCATCTACATAAAGACAGATGTTCAAAAGCAGCATTTTCGCAACGGTGCCAGTCGCCAGCACAGTCCCCCGCCGCACGGATGGTGCATCACCGCGGAGAGCCCCGGGCAGGGGCGGGTGGCAGGTGCCAGCGCGGCCGGGCTCCACGCTGCCCGCAGGCGTCTGGGGCAAGTTCACGGCCGGGTACGAGCGGCGCGCGGCCGCGTGGCGTCCACCGCCCTGCGTGCGAAGGTGAGGCCGCGCCCCCGCGCCCTGCTCGCGCCGTGCCTGCCGCCGCCACCCGCCCGGCCGGCCACCGAGCGACCGCCGCAGACTCGGCGGCGCCAGCGCACCTGCAATAAGGCCCCGTCGCCGCCGCCGCCTCGCGCCCAAGGCCGCCGCGCGCCGCTGATAAGAGGCGGCTGGAGATGCGGGCCAGGGGGGCAGGATGCTGGCGGGGGAGGCTGGGGGTGCAGGGGCGGGCCTCGTCCCCCCTCCGCTGCCCTGTCTCTAACTCTCCCTCTGCGGTGTCTCTCCCTTAAGTCTGACTTGCCAGCATCTCTGTCTTGTCTGTCTCAGCCACGCTCTCTCCCGCACCCAACTCTCCCCCTCCATTCCTCCTTCTCTGTCTCTCGTTTACCTGTGTCTTCTCCTTCCTTTTGTCCCCCTGGAACCCCCCCATATCCCTGCCGGGTCTCAGAGTCCCTTGGCACTTTTTCTCCGCTGCTCACCTGCCCGCAGGAGCAAGGCCTTCAGAGCCAGCTGGAGCAGGAACAGCTGGACACCCCCACCCCCGGCGGGTGGGGCTGGCAGGTGTCCTGACATCAGTGGGCAGGGCGTGCTCACCTGGGTGCCTTTCATCTGCGGGCTCTCCATGCACTTCACAAACAGTCATTAAGGCCGGCCTGGGGGCAGGTCAGGGAATATCACAGCCTGGGCTGTTTGGTTATCTTCATTATTAATACACACCCCCCTGCCTTAAATGAGTTTAGTGCACGGGACACAATCCCGACTGACGCCCGAGAGATTAAGGTCTCTCAGGGTTGCACAGGCCAAAGATGACAAACTGATACAGCAGGGACACGAGTTTCTGCTGCTTCCTTCCTGCAGTGCAGGCCTCTGCCAGGAGCTTGGACATGATCCTTTCTGAGACCTCTTCAGGGGTCAGGAGATGGGGCCGATTTCTCAGGATGGCCCTGACCCAGTGGTTTACTTGGCACTGAACAGGCCAGCAGGGAGCTCAGTGGAAACTCAGCCCCTTCGTTCCTGGATAAATTCAGGAGTAGTGGCAGGGAGAACAGTGACACAGGCTTTATTTATGCATTCACTTTTCCGATCAGGTGTTACACCCAGGTATTACTGGTAGTTGAACAGCTACAGGTTCTCAGAAGCTGCCAACCATGAGCATTTGGGGAACTGAATCTGGGGCAAAGCCACTGGGCAGAGAAGGTCATGCCAAAAGGACATTCCCAGCAAAGGCGTTGCTTTATGAAGCCTGTTCGTATCCACATTCAAGCCAATTTGCCCAACCAACCCTTTTTCCCCCAGATTCCCCAAAAAGGATTATTTCTGGTACCTCCTCTGGTGGCAGCGTTCACAACTAGTGCTCATTGAGCTTGTATGTCCATGTAAATAAAGACAGAGCCTGTGTGTCTCCCAGGATGGCTGGAATGAGGAAGGCAATAGTGACAAAATGCTGTGGCCATGTGAGTCCTTTCTACCAACCTTGCCTCCACTATAAGAAGTTACTGGGCTAATGCTGTCAGTGAAAGGTCTTGGCTGGGTGACCTCTGGCAAGTCCCTTGCACCCTCAGGGTTTTATTTGTAAGATAAGGTACTTGATCTAAAGATCTCTTTGGCCCTTTCCAGTCTCAGTTTCTATCTACTGACTTCATACCCATTTCCCCATGGGAGGGGGCTAAGGGAAGTGTATTTTTATTCCAGGATTGCAGGCCACACTCCCTGTCCCAAATTCCTGGGTTTTGTGTTATTGTTTTGTTTTGGGAGGGCGGTCTTCTCTTTTTAAAACTAGACCCATCTAGTGAAATACCATAACATTTTATTTTAAAGACTCATGTTAAGATATACATATGCTCAGCATGAAAACATTCTTGCAATCTCCTGTAATCTGGCTTTGGTAGCAAATCCTACAGTGCACTGGTGAGCTAAAAGATTTAAGATTTTTTTTCAAACCTTAGTTTTTAATCATTTGCAGATACTTAAAAATACTTTTAATAGTATCATTTACTTTGACTATCACTGAAAAAAAAAATCACCTTTCTGCTTAGCAGTACTTTTGCTACTAAAGCAAAATAAAAGAAAGCGTCCATCGTAGAATCTAGCTGTTGTGCATGTAAGTATGGACAAAAATTCTTTCAACTTTTCTGTTTATTTGAACATTTTGGTAATAAATGCCAGGAATAAAAGTATAGAATATCCGCCAGCACACAAGAGAATATTTAGTCTATAAATCAGACTTGTTGTCATCAGAAAGATCAGGATCTAGCTAATAACTAAATCACATGAGGAGTCGAGGTGCTTCGTGTCTCTCTTTGAGGAAAAAGAAATGCAGCCTGCTTGGCGGCAGGCCTGAAGCTAGCCCAGAGGAGCTGCAGGAGCGGCCTGTGATCGAGAAATCTAGAATCTGATTACACGCGGGCCACTGACTCACACTCTGATCTTGGGGTAAGTACCACTCAGTGTCCTGTTTTTCCATCTGTGAGATGGGACTGATAACACAGGGGCCGCTGGGTGAAGCAGGCAGATAACTTCCAGAAAGCCCTTTGAGCTTCTTGGAAACAGCACTCCAGATATGATTAGGCGCCATCGTGCTGCAGAGATGTGTGCCCAGTGGCGATGGGAATGATCCGAATTCGGTCTGGGCAGAAGTGGTCATAGGGCTATAAACAGAGCTTTTCAACTGCTGCACCTGGCGTCATACATCTCCCTCTCCCCACCCCTCCCATGCCCCCCAACCCCCACTCCACCTTCCCTGCCCCTCCCCCATCACTCCCAATGCGGCTTCCCAACTCTCACTCACAACATCCCCCAGCCTGAAATGCCTTCTCCTCCTATAACCTCCTGCTCCCTGGGCCCAGGCATTTGTTACATTTCTTCTAGTAATGTCAGTAAGAACCAGTAATTACTGTTACAGCAGCTTCCATGTTATTTGCTAGGCACTGCACCAAGTGCTTTAAAAGTACAGTCTCATTTAATCTTCACAAAAACTCTTATTTATTAGTCTTAGATATAAAAAGGGAATAATGACTACCAAAAAAACATTTCCTAACTTATTCCATTACGATGCAACTCATGCTAGGGGCTTTTCACATATGATGTCACAGAGCCCTCACAGCCAGGTGACACAGAATGTCCATGTCTTTCCTTCTCCCAGATGAGCCCCCTCTGAGTCTTCAGCAATGCTGTTACCCTCCCTCAAAGGCTCCTAAGTTTTTTATTGACTTTATCAGGAAGTTGTTTTATCAGTTTCTCTAGTATTTCAAGGGTGCATAGACACCTGAAAAGCATGTTTCATTTGCTGTAACAAATAAAACTCTCAAATTTCATTGGTTAGCATGATAAAAGTTTGTTTCTCTATGATACTAAGTACAATGCAACTCAGCAGAGGGCTCCGTTCCATACAGTCATTCAGGGACCCAGGATCTTCTCAACTGCTAGCGCTGCCTTCCTCTATGTCCTTGGAGTCTTCTCCATTTGGCAAGTGAATGGAAAGAGAACATGAAGGATGGTGTGGAAGGATTTTAGGGGCCAGGCCTGGAAGCTGGGAATATCACTAATGCCTATCATCCATTAACCATAACTTAGTCACGTTGTCTTACTCAAGTCCCAGAGACACGAGAAAAGTAATGTATTATTAGCTTGTGTCCAAGAGGAAAAACAAGAGAATTTTGGTGAACACATAGCAGGCTCTGCCACAAAGTATCAAGAATAAATAGAATAGAATAGAAGAATAAATAGACCTTCTTCTTCTGCAACAATTCCAAGGGTTAGCATTCTCAGAGCTATGCATTTCACTCCTAACTCTGAGTAACATCTCTATAATACAGCTGAGATTTCCAGACCCTTGAATAAAAATATTTGCCCTGGAAGTCTTGACTCCCTGCTAATAGAACTTCCTCAGGGCACCAATAGGAAGTCTGACCACTTCCAAGTTTAAAACCCATCAATGATTCCCCAAGAATAAGGCCCTTCTTGGCAAGTTATGCCTGCCCTTCACGATGTGGCTCTGCCAACCTCCCTAAGCTCATCTTCCATCATGCCACCATGCTATGCACTCTGTGAACACACTAGGCTCTTTCTCATCGCCAGGGGGTTACATGTGCAGTCCCCTCCACTGGAATGCCCTTCACTGGCTCCTGTCCATAGCTACAAAGCAAACTCCTCCTTCACCCCTTAACACTCAGCCCCAAAGCCACTGTCTCTTGAAAGCCTTCTTGAATGCCTGCAGTGTCCTCACAGGCTCCTAGAGGCTCTACTGCATTGCTATAGCTGTTGGTTTGCATCTTCTCTCAAACAGTGACTCCCCCAATCCCCAAGAACCCAGACATAATCTCTGGGGGACACAGTTTGAAGGAGGGTGGCTGGAAGCAGCTGAAAATAGCAGTCTCTGTGGTCCTTCAGAACTGGCTGGCCACTCTTCACCTACTCTTAACAGTTTGTAGTAGTCACTGTGCTTGGCCCACCCAACAGCTGCTTTCTATTTCTTCCATTCTGGAAGAGCCTGGTTTTTCTTTCCTTGTCCTTATATTGCTTAAAAAATCCTAATTGGTTAAAGCTAATCTTGTGACCCCCTCATTCCCTTGCTAGTGATTGGTTGAAGAGAGAACATGTGACCCCCATGAGAGGTCATCTGCTAGTGGCTACTTGGAAAGACTTCTTTGCTCTATAATACTTAATAGACCCTCTTCTAACTCTGGCCACTGGTGTGAGACAGGGACACCTGAACTAGCACAACCAACAGGGGCAGAACCAGCCTAGAAGGGCTGGCAAAGGAAAAGGCAGAAGGAACCTCTGTCTTCAAGGACATTGTTGAGCTGCCGAATCACTCAACCCTGAGAATATCTTAACTGCGTTTCTTGGTCTGTAAGATTATAAAGTCCCGAATGGCCAAACCTCCTGAATCTTTGCTTCATGTTACTTGAAGCTAGTGGTGTTCTAATAGGTGACAATGTCACTGATCATCCAAACAGGAACACTTCAAAGAGTGCAAGGGGACATTCTTAACAATCACCCCCAAACCACAGAGCTACACTGGGACTGAACCAAACCAAGTGGGAGGTGTGTTCCCGCTCATCTTAAATTTGATACACACAAGTTGCTACGCATGCTGGATATAAACTTCCATTTCCTCATCTGCAAAATGAGGATAAAATTATCTAATTTGCATTGTTGGCATGAGAATTAGACTTCAACTGTTGCCCCACTGAGTCTTCAGATTTTACTGTATAGAATCACAGGAAGACAGAACAGGAGTAAGGGAAACGGCCCATGGTCCATGGGTTTTATGTCCATTTCACGGCATTCAAGAAGTACAAATAAAGAACTTGAGTTGTTGGAAAGTTACTTTTTGATTGTGTTTCATTAACACTGATAGAGACCTGATGGAACCACATGGCTCATGGACCTTTTAGGGTTATAAGTGAGTGAATGAATAAATAAATTAATGAATATCTTATTAGGATCAACAACGAATCAAGAGTCTATCTACCAAAAATACGGCTATGAATAGGATGAATCTGAGAAAAACTGTGTGCTTAGAGAGATGAGCTTTATGATCCCATATTCTGCTTGTCCATGTTTATGGATTTCACGTGCTCTTGTTCTTCATGCCCGAGTTACATAGTAACCACAGGAATAACAATGTAAAGTGCACCTCTGAGACAAAACTGATGTCATACACATCAAGTCACCTTATACGCCCATGTTTTCAACTCAGTTGCAGTCAGTGGCCATTCATTCAGCACCTTCGCAGCCTCAGACACAGTTGCCCCTTCTAGAAGCATCTGAATTTTAAGACGAAAGGAAAAACACAGTACTTAATCCAAACCAATCCATTTCCAGTGTACCGGCCAGCCTCCACGGGAAAATATTGATGGTTAGGAACCACTTTTGAACCTTCATCATCCCACTAAACATTCTTTTTATCCCAGACTTACAGATTTGACAAGTCCTGAATGAAAATAGGTAGATGTTAATGTGTCAGAAATGAAGAAATCGGCTCAAAGGACAGATAGCTTCTTGATCAACTAGACCGAAATTATTTTTATAATATTTGTTTTTCTTAAGACTAAAGAAGCATTATAATAATTAAGAATTTGGGAAATACAAAACTGTGCAAAGAAAATAAAAGTCACCAATCAGAAAACCATTGGCACTCTATGTTTCCATTTTTACACCCTTGTTTGGTGTGTAGATATGTGTGTATTTTGGCTTTTTGCAAAAGTGGTGTCATACTCTCTGCAGATTATTCTATAACTTTTTAAAACTTTTATTTATCACTAATACTTCCTCCTATTCTTTATGACCATGGTTTTAATCATTATATATAATTATCCCTTTGTAGCATTATCACATTTTTTTGATAAGAATCCACTGCTGAATGGCTAATTTCCCTTTCTCCTATCATAATTTTATGACCATCTTTGTATACATATCTTGGTGAGCATCTTTGATTATCTGGTTATTATTCCTACACCTGAATAATTATTACTCATATTGTTTCTTCATTTGATAGGCAAAAAACAGTATCTTGTTTTAATTTACATTGATTTTATTATAATGCTGGTGTCTTTTTATAACTTTAATTGGCCATTCATATACCCAGCCTGTTTTTTCTGTCTATACATTTACCTTATTAATTTATAACTCTTCATATAATAAAGTCAAACATTTTACTTCCATAATGTATATATTTTTATGCTATAATCATCTTCCTTTTGATTTCTGTGGGTTTTTTTATTTTAAATTTTTATTGAATTTAATATATCACTTATAGTTTTCCCTTTACTTTTATGATTAAAAAAGCTGCCTCTACCGAGAGTTCAGATAAAAATTCATCTATAGTTCCAATTCTTTTATAATTTCACTATGTGCATGTGACTCTTAATCTACTTATATTAATTTCACCATATAACATAAGGCAAGAGTTTACTTTATCAAATATTAATTTATCATGTTATAGAATGATTTTTTTAATCTATCATTCCTCCATTGATTGGAACTGATACCTCTATCATAGATTATATCCTTATCTATGCTTGAGACCAATTATGGGATTTTATATTTAATTCCATCTGTCTAGTTGTCTATTTTGCATTAGGCCCATACTGTTTTAATCATTGTAGCTTTAGTAAGATATTTTAAATTTGTTAGTATAAGCCCCATCTTTCATTTTCATTTCATTTTCACTTAATTGTGGTGAGTTCTTTAAAAATCTTTCTTTAAAAGCCCATTAGGTTAATTTTTTAAGCTAGAGAAGATTTTTGGTTCTTTTATATAGTCTTATTTCTTCCTAAAAAAATTTTTCATTGATTCAATCAGATTATCTGCAAGTGATTATATTTTATCTCTGTTTCTAGTTTATCTTCATTTTATGTGTTTTTTCCCCTGCTTAGGTTTAGCATTGGCTAAAACTTCTTCAAAACTATTAAAGTTGCCGTGAGAATCCTTTTTTCTGATTTTAATGGGAAGACCTCCACGATGAATGATCGCCCTATTGATTTGAAAAAGATGGCATTATGTCAGAGGAGCATGCTTCTAGTTTAAGCAAGCTTGGTTATTACTCTTGCTTTAAATCACATGGATTTTGAATTTACCAACTACCTCTTTGACCTACTTTAAAATAACCGCGTTGGACCACGTTATATTCCTGGCCCCTACTTCACTGTGGTGGGTTTTCTTCTAATGTAGGATTTTCAACTGTGCTCCGGAGGACACCAGGGGCTCCCCTGAGTACCTCAGGGGATATATGGGAGTGGGTTTAAGGAAGGATTAGGGAAGAAAGAAGGTAAATTTGGGGTTTTGAGAGAGGGAGACCCAGAGGAAGAGCCACTCACAGCACCTCAACAAATTGAGGCTTCACAAATGATTTTATTAATATTTGAACAGAGCTTCTTAAATAAATAAAAACACTAGCTTTACCTACCGCATGGCTTAAGTTCAATGTTTATTGTTTACTATGTCCCCATTTATATCTATAAGTGGGTGTGGCCTGTGGTTTCTCATTTTAGTGTTGCGTGGTATACTCTCTTCCCATTACCTATGGGAAAGATTTAGGGGGAACCAACCATTCTGGTTCACCCAAGACTTTCCAGGTCTAAGCACCAAAAGTCCTTGATCCCAGGAAACCACTCAGTCCCAGGGAAACCAGGTCACCTTGGCAGTTTATAGATACTTTATTCTCCCTTGAGCATGTCAAGTAAACTCATCGATAAATTCTTTTTGACCCAGGATTTTGCTTTTCAGAGATGACATATTGACAATTTTGCAAATGTTTTCCCTGGGTTCTATACATGCATAGAGATGCATACATACATGTATACTTATGCACACATTCAATGTTTAGTGAATTTTATTAATATTTCCCTAGAAAATTTGCCATGTCTTTAAGACTTTTTCAAAGTGATTAATATAGAACAGTGGTTCGTGGAAGGAAGTGATTTTTCCCTCTCAGGGGACATTTGGCAATGTCTGGAGACCATTTCGGTTGTCACAACTTAGGTGCAGGAAGTGCTACTGGCATCTAGGAGGCAGAGGCTGGGGACGCTGCTAAGTACCCTACAGTGCCCAGGACAGCCCTTCACAATAAAGACTGATCTGGCCCAAAATGTCAGCAGTGCTGAGGATGCAGAATTATATATAGCACTCTCTTGTAGCTTTAAATACCCTCTTTAGAACTTCATATCCTGTTTCTCACCAGTAACTTGGGGATATTTAAGTTTCCTCATTTTTTTTTTTTTTCCTGTGTTAAGCTTTTCAGTAACTTGTTCTTTTAGGATTTGTTTCTCAAAAAACAGCCTCTTAAGTTTACTTATCAAATTTTGGTCTTTTTTTAATCCTTTTTTCTGACTTTATATTAACCACTTCTGCTTTTGCTTGGTTTGCTCTGAAATTCTTTTTCTAACGTCTTTTGTTGAAAGCTGTTAGGTGTGAGTCAACGAGACCCATTTACGGCTGACACTCAGGGACACACACTGTGGCCTAACACTATTTCAGCCACGAAAGTCACCCCAAATAGGGGTAAAAAGTGGTTGAAATCTACATGGTGGCCCGTTTTCCAGCAGAAGCCTCAGCTCCCACAGCTGGATCGAGTCAGCTGATGACATTTTAAATAAGCCCACTCATGTTCACAGGTACAAAATAAAGACTTTCTTTCAAAAATAGAACTTGATATTAAAAAGAAAAATTCATGAGGGGCCCCAGGTTATGTAGGATTATGTAGGACATGGGGCAAGAGGATGAAAGAAAAAAAGGGAAGATTAAGAAGTTAGAACAGCTGGAAGGAGGACTTCGGTCCAAAAAATGTACCAGAAGTGCATGGAAATAATGGTGGTGGTATAAAGATGGTGGGAAGGAAGACAGAGGGTGACAAGCATAGTTAACAGGAGTGCAAGCGAAGAGAATGCACAGAATAGCGGCTCCCCTGCCCACATCCCACAAGATAGATACCATTATTCCCATCGTGTAGATAAGGAGGTGGAGGAGGGTAGGGAAGGAAGGGTAGGGAACGTGCCCAAAAGTCACGAGGCTACAGGGGCAAATCCATGTGCTCTTCTGATTCCAGAAAACATCTTTTCCACTACACTACCTTGCCTTGCAAATTATCCTTCGCAGGTAAGAACTAGTCTAAGAATCTCACTACAAAGCAGTTTCTCCCACGTCCTCTGCTTCACGCACTTCCGCCTGAAGGAAAACACCCACCACTAAGAATTCAACTAAGCTGGGAAAAGTCCACAGGAGGCACATAAATCTCTAGTTTACAAGAGTGAGGAAAATCCCCCTTGGGAAGGTTCTGGAGACAGCTCCAAAAGACAAAGTCTGGGAATTTAGCAAGAAAGGCTAAAATGTGTTGGACGATGATTTTCATGGGTTGTCACATCCTGGGGGCACCACATCGGCGGAGATTGATGGCAAGGAAGCTTAGGATTGGACCATGTGCAGGTTGCCAAATGCCCAGTGGGGCAGTGAGGCAGACTTTCCTTCTCTGTGGTGTCCGCATACAGCAGTCTGCAGCTTTGCCGCTGCTTAAGGTTGCTGTGAAACCTCTTTAATGCAACTCAACAAACACTAACCCCACAAAGAAACAATCTCTGCAGAGAACTCACAATCAGGAAGAAGCAGCAGGTCTGCGAACAGATAATGACAACAATATTCTCCATGAACAGCATGTTGCTTCCAAAGCAAAGCTGGGATTGGGTGGGAGGGGACGTGTTCAGTGGTCAAATTTGAAATGCTGGTTTCTTCTCTGCAGGACTTCTCAGAACCTTGACTCTATGAATGTCTGTAAATTTCCTCAAGTTAAAGTTATCAGCATTCCCCAGCTATATTTGACCTTCAGAGCTCTTTCTGTCCAAGAAACATCTTAGAAAACTGGTGTCCTGCTCTCCACTAGCAGAATTTAGAAGAAAGGGAACTAGAAGATGAATTGGGGTGCATAGAGTGTGCTATTGGAGGTGAAAGGATGGAGTTTGGGGAAGTTTGGGAAAACTTTCCGAGGTGGTCATCATTTGAACTGTCTTGAAGAACTGGTCAAACAGGTAGTGGTGGGAGGTGGGGGACAGTAGAAAGGACTTTTGAGACAGAAGCAACAGTCTATGTCCGGAGTCAGGGTTGTGGATCACACAGCACATTCAAAAAATAGTGGGAAAATGGGTGTAATTTTGTGCCTTCAGAGCATAGGCTGATCTATTCTTCACAGCTAACCTTCTCTTGCTCCAGATACATCTTTACTTTTGTGTGGTAGAAGAAATGTCGTTCTTGCTGCGGAGCGGCTGCAAATGCTGATTATCATCAGCAGAGAGGTTTGACTGCACAAGAAATGCAATGTGTTTGAATCATCCCAAAACCATCTCCCTTGCCCCACAGTCCGTGGAAAAACTGTCTTCCGTGAAACTAATCCCTGGTGTCAACAAGGTTGGGGACTGCTGCCTTATATAGGGGTTAGGACCATGGACTTGAGCCAGACTTACATCATCTGTGACCTTGAGCAAGTTATGTAACCTCTTGAATCTTCATTTTTTTCTCTATAAATTGGAGAAAATCTTCATTTTCTTCTCTATAAATTGGTACCTCATAGAGTCATTGTGAAATATAATTGGGTTAATTACATGTGACATTTTAGCAGAGTGACAAGCACATGGTAGAGTGTGGTGCACATGTTTGCTATTACGATTTGATGGTTTCGCCATCTACAGATACTCCCTAGGACTCAAACATGCATCCCTACTGGCTGCCATTACCCAGTGGGGCTGACTGGAGAAGTTCCTGATGGCTGTGGCTTAAGAGAAGATGGAGAATGTTGTGCAGCAGGGAACAGGTTTCCCAGGAACAATATCCTCTGTCCTGAAATCACTGGACTCAGGCAAGGCCGATATGTTGTTTTAAAAGTGGGTGGGGAATTTTTCCTAGGAGAAACACAGCTCTCTTTACTCAATGTTTTCTTGTTGGACAGCCTGTATTTATTCATTCCTTCATTCAACAAATATTGATTGAGTTCCTACTATGTGCCAAGCATTGTGATAACAGCTGGGATACAGCAGTGAACAAAACAGTATGGGCTTGTCCTTACAAATGTGTGTGTGTGTAGTATGTATTATATATATTATATGTATGATGCCTGTTCTACATGCTTTATATATATGTGTATGTGTATATATATAAATGATAAGAGCTCATAA
This sequence comes from Varecia variegata, assembly GCA_028533085.1. Lineage (NCBI taxonomy): Eukaryota > Metazoa > Chordata > Mammalia > Primates > Lemuridae > Varecia > Varecia variegata. The sequence goes on from CM052452.1 coordinate 8,376,274, forward strand.
TTCCATAGGGAGACAGACATATTAAAATGGCTTTATTCTGGTGGAGAAATAAAGAAAACAGCCCAGCTGAAATAGACCAGAGCTTCTGCAAAAAAGTTTTTTGCTATGTGCAAAGAAAACATAGAATTTTTTCACTTCAATCTAATTTAGCAAACATTAGTTGAGCATCTACTATATTTACAGCCCCATGCTAGGTTCTTTGAGGATACATGGATGAACAAGAACTGCCCTTAGGAAACTTACACTCTGGCATGATGATGAGCCATCGCTAGCTAGCAGAGGGAGCAGGACGGCCCAATGGGTGGTGCCTGGGGCCTACTCTCAGGTCATCCGAGTCCAAGACACCTGCATCAGGCACCACCTAGCTGTGACCTTGGAGGAGTCACCTAACTTGCCTGGGCCTGTTTCCTCATCTGTCAAATTATGCATAAAACTAGCTCCTACCTTGTGGGGTTGTTGTGCAAATCCAATGACATTTTGTATGTCAAGGGCTGAGCAAGGAACGTGACATGCGTAAGCACTCACAATTTTGTAGGTAACAAAGGAGAAGAAGGGTATGATTTTAAAAGCACTTTTACTGAATTAGTAAAGTGCTGGATTTAATGAAGAAGACTTCGTTGAGTTTTGTTTTGTTTTCCAATGAGGGTTGGTTTGTTGTTTTTTTGTTTTTTTTTTTTTAACAATCAGAATGGACCTTCCTACCTTCTACTGTGTTTTTCTGTTACAAAAACAGGTTATTTTTGAAGGCCCTGAACTTAGCTTCCCCTTCACCTTAGGCAAGTCCCACCTGTCAATCTCTAGATGGGCCAAAGGACCTGCTTAGGTGATCAACTGTCCCAGGTTGCCAGGGCCTGAGGGGCTGGCTTCCCAGGACCTAGGACTTTCAGTGCTAAGATCAGGACAGTCAGGCTGGAACCCATCCCTGGCACTCAAGTAGCAGAATAGCAGCACAAGTGCACATTTGTGAAGTCTCTGGGTGTGTTCCAGCGTGAGCCTCAGAAAACGAAAGCGACACCTGGACAGCACACAGTTGCATCTGGCACCCTGAGGACAAAGTCCACAGGACAGAGCCCAGGGGCTCGAGATCTGTTTGCATCCGCCCCCCACGGAGCCTCAGCCACCGCACAGCCTGTCGTGACTCAGCAGCCTTCTAAATGCTGGGCCTCAGCTTCCAATTACTCAGGGCAGCCCTGGCTCCGAACAGTTGTGACTCTGGAGTCACTCCAAGAGGATGTGGCATGTAGATGGGAATGGAGAACGAACAGGTCCACGTGAGGTGGCACTGTGAGAGCGTGGCTTTATTTGAAGGGTTGGTTCTGGATTCAAATGTTGGCTCTGCTACTTTCTGGTGATATGACTTTGGGCAAACCATCTACCTCTTCCCAACCTCAGTTTCCTCTTTGGAGGACCATGTGAGATAAAATACGGCACCTCCTTAGTGCAGGGAAGGGCACATAGACGGGACTTCATATATGGAACCCATGACTGACAACTGTTGCTACTATCGTATTGGTATCATCACAAGCAGTATTGACATTACCGTGAATAGAAGTGACACTGTCACAGATTGGGAACACAGCTATTCTCCCATTCCTCAGCCTTTAAAGGAAGCCATTTAAAATAGCTACCAAATCAAGACCAACACTTCTAAGCACAATAGCAATAATGTAGAAGTGGTGATGAGTCTATTTACAAATTGTTTTAAAAAATGATGTTCAGGTAAGATGCATTAAAAACACATAGATGAGATTTTAAAAATCTATATATATTTTTTCCAGCCTTGGAAGAGATAATTCTTCCAGATTCTCATGGTTTAAATCAATCTTTCCCAAGATATGTTTAGAGAAAGTGTGCATTATTTTATGAAATAAAATAAAAGGAGGGGGTCCAAGAATTAAATGGATTTGGGAGATACTGAGCTAAACCACATTTGTAAGTGGACTTCTCAAAGCTTTTACTACATTGATAAACGTTGTGGCTCTCCAAGAGGAAGGACAAGAATGCTGCTGTCCCCCTGCTCAATCATGCCATCCTTTGTTTGTGGAGCACAGTCTGGCATTGGGTGGAATAAAGTTGGAGAATCCTGATCTGAGATGTTTCTACCAGAATCCTAGATTCTGCCTCATCTCAGTCCACACACCATTGCCTGGCTTCCTAGGGAGCTGATACTTCATTCCTGGTCCCTGAGTTCTTCCACTTGGCCATCCAAGAGCTCTGAGTTACCCCTTAGCTTGGCTTACACTCCTGAGTGAGTCTGGGTTCTCCCCGGTGACCTCCCAGGGAACAGGGTGCTAGAGTCTGAGCCACCACAGAAGCCTCTCTTTGTGTCTCATTCCTCCTTTCCAGGAAACCGAGTTCTTTTTTGATCTACCAAAATGTTTCATTTCTTCTAGGAGATCACTGCTATTTGATGAAGATGATGGACAACCGTCCATCATCATGTTGACAACCGTCACGATGATAAAGTAAAAAGTAGCTTATGTTTATGGAGCACATACCTTGTACCAGGTACTGTGCTTCCCCGCCCTGAAATGGATACTGTCATACGTGAGGAAACTGAGGTTACAACAAGAGGGCCTGCAACTTTCCCACGATGGCCCGCCTAGTAAGTTTTAGAACCCATCTCTACCTGAATGATCTCATTCAAGACCACCAGAGAATGGACTTAATCCAGAACTCATGTTCACAAACTACGTGATGCTGATTCCCTCAAAAACATAGGCAAAGATCTTAAATGAACTCCGACTGGCAGAACTACGTCCAAATGATCACACTCAGAGCCCTGAAAAACCTCAGCTCCTTCCAAACACTAACCTAGGATGCCTTAAAATACAGGGTGAGCCTCCCTGGCCCCATAAAATATGGCGGCCAATGACCTGAGTCAAGACCTTTCACCTTCTGCTCTGGCTTGGGAGGAGAAACAAGGGCATACAGCAGATGTGACCCACAAATGTGTTGGCTTTACCCTACCTCTGCCATTGGAATTCTTTTATTCCATTGACACCATCGGGATTTCTTTTGTCTATATAATGGGGTGATTCAGCGACCCTACCCTATGGCCCAAGGATGCTTCCCTGACCTGGACTTCTCACACGTGGAATCCTTTGACTTCCTAAGAACAGGCCCAGCATCACCTCTGCTCATGCCCCCACGCCAGCCAGCAGAGATAACGCTGCCCTGCTTCCTGCGTCAGACTGTCTCCTTGTCACACTGTTGGCGCCACACAGGTGACTGGTGCCTGCCGCGCCTACTCCCCCCTTGAGGTGGCAGCTTATCATGTGAGGGTGAAACGCAGTGATGCGTGTGTCCACACAGGGGCCGACTGTGGAGAGTATTATTTGCAGGCTTGTAAAAGGTGCTGTATAAATCAATTATTAATACTAATCAGAACATGATGGCACCGTGAGCCGGGGAGGGAAGGCCTGGAGACTGGGGCCACACCCTCTGTGACACAGCCGTCAGGAGCCAGGCATGTCACGAATTAGGAAGAGATGTGAACTGAGATGCCCTAAGAGCAGTAAGAATTCACCCCTTCTCCACGGATCCCACCTGGTCTGTCAAAAATCTCTGCCTGACAGCGCTGCCTGAGTAGAGAAAGTTCTGGAACTTTAGAATGATAGGGGTCTGAGAGCAAGGACTTATGCCAGTACTTAGTTCTAGGCTCTTTGTTGAATACGGTCAGGAATGTAAGTTCACACCCTCCTTGAACTGCAGAGGAAATGGGGCCTACACCAAGACGTATTTCTTTGTCATTTCTTGGCCTTGGGCAGTGCCATTCACAGAACCACGGAGCTGGGTTTATTTTCTTAAGCCACTTCCTGTTTCCCCCCACCCCCAGGATCCCCCTTGAGAATTGGGGATGAAAGGAACAATTTCTTTATGGAATGGATGTGATGCATTGATTTCATGTTTATTCTCAGACATCCCAAGACTCTGGTCTGATTTGGTGACACCCCCCCACCCCGAGAAAATCTCTGTGGGTGGTACAGAAGTTATGCAAACCAAACAAATAAAATAAAATAAATATTATGTACCCCATGGCACTGGGAATCTACCAGCGTCAAGGTGGCAAATCCGAAGTGAACAGTGATTAATACTAACATCGTAATATTGTCCGAAGAAAACGATCAGTGTGGAGGTACCTCAAAGAGCTAAAAGTAGAACTACCATTTGATCCAGCAATCCCACTCCTGGGTATCTACCCAAAGGAAAAAAAAGACATTCTGTAAAAAAGACACCTGCACTCGAATGTTTATGGCAGCACAATTCACAATTGCACAGATGTGGAAACAACCCAAGTGCCCATCAATACATGAGTGGATTAATAAAATGTGGTATATGTATACCATGGAGTACTCCTCAGCCACAAAAAACAATGGTGATCTAGCATCTCTTATATTATCCTGGATGGAACTGGAGCCCATTCTTCTCAATGAAGAATGGAAAAACAAACAGCACATGTAGTCACCATCAAGTTGGAACTAATCGATCAACACCTATGTGCACATATGGAAATAACATTCATCGGAAATTAAGCAGGTGAGAGGGGGGAGGAGGGGATGAGTAAAATTACACCTAAAATTACAGTGCACATTCTCTGGTGGATGGGCACGGTACAAATAGAAATTTACGTAACCAAATCGTTTGTACCCCCATAATATTCTGAAATTAAAAATAAATAAAAACACCAAAAAATAAAAAATAAAAACTAAATGTTTGTCCACCATGAACTTCCTAAGAATCTAAAATACTAAAAAAGGTGGCATAAGAGACAGAAGGAAGCCTGGGGCTGAATGAAGGGGAGGAGACCCAGAGAGCCATGGCACAGGGGAGGCCTGGGGACAGGTGAGCAATGATGGGTCTGGACAGCGGACACCAGCTCCAAGAAGGATGCCTCAACTCACCTTCTTTTTGGCAGAAAGGGCAGTAAAGTTAGCACAGTAAGTGAAATATGCCCTCCCCCCAAAGATGTCCACAGGCTAATCCCTGGAATCCCTGGGAATTGTGAACAGATGACCTTATATAGCAAAAGGCACTCTGTAGATATGATTAAGTTAAGGGCCTTGAGATGGGGACACGATGCTGGATCAGCCAGGAGTCCCTATGTCATCACAGGGCCTTTTACAAGAGGGAGGCAGGAGGGTCAGAATCGGAGAAGGCTGTGTGGAGACAAGCAGAGGTCAGAGCGATGCAACTGCCGGCTTCGAAGCATGGAAGGGGGCCCAGAGTCTAGGAATGTGAGAGGCCCCTGGGAGCTGGAAAAGACAAGGAAACAGGTTCTCACCTAGAGCATCCAGACAGGATGCAGCCACGCCAGCACCTTGCTTTTAGAACTTCCAACCTCCAGAACTGCAAAACAGCAAATCGGCATTGCTCAAGCCCCTGCCTTTGTGGTAATGGTTCCAGCAGCACTCGCACACTAATACAGAGGGTAAGGCTCTCCAGTCTCAGCCCTCCAAGGCATGCCGAAGAGCTGAGGCCGGTGGTAGGGTGTCACACATCATTTATTTCTAAGAATTGCACGATCACTAAAGTTTGGGAATCATTTGAACCTTTAGAATCTGTTCCTGCATTTATTTATACAGTCAACACACATTGATTGAACAGCTCCCTCCTATGTGCCAGGTCTTTTTGATGTAATCGAGCCAGGTGAATGGCTGTCCTCACAAAAGAAAGGGACAGTCCAATGGAGAGACCGATAGTAAAGAGGTGATTCACGTCGTCGCAGGCAGTGACGAGGGCCGTGAAGACAACGAAGAGTGGGTCAGTGAAGGGCTTCCACGGAGGTGAACTTGGAATGGAGATGAGTCCGTGAGGCCCTGGGGAAGACCCCGTAGACAGCTGTAAGGGAGGAAGCGGCTGGGTAGGTCCGGGAACCGCAAGGCAGCCAGTGAGGCTGAAACTGAGCGAGCCCAGAGAGGCTGGGAGGGGACGCGGTGAAAGAGGGATCTGGGGACAGATCACACAAGGTCTTACAGGCCACAGTAAGGAGTGGGATTTTAGCGCCAGATGCTTTTCATACACTGTTATAGTTCATCCTGCCAGAGCCCTAAGACAGAGGAAATGCAGGCCCAGCAGGTTGAAGCTTAAAGTGGTAAAAACCCTTGCCCGAGATCTCGTGGCTGACCAGCCCCTGGGACATGAGAACTTCTCTGACCCCAGGTATTTCCCACTAAGAGAATTAGTCACAGTTGGCTGTGATGGGCTGGGCTGACAATGTGTCCTGGCTCATGGCATTTCTCTGGGGCCCTTATCTTTATTAACTGTGAATTTATCTCCCTGCAGAGATAGGGCTCTGGGTGAAGGGGCCCCCTGCCCACACCTGGGCAAGTCTTACCTGCTCCAAACAGGCCAGCAGGCAACTGGGAGCCTTTTAATTGCCTTCTTCCTCACCTAGCCCCCCCCCCCTCAGGTTCAAACCTGTACTGTAAACACTATCTCCAGGACCAAAGGTAAGGAAGGTGAGGCATGTGGTATTAACCCATAAACCCCTCGATAAGACCAGCACATTTCACAGCACCATAAATTAATCCTTGTCCTCCGCAGCCCACAAGATAAAGAGCAAACCGGGCGAGAGAGGCCAACGTTTGCACAGTTGGAGTCGAGCGATGCTATCTGAGCCGTGAGAGGCTGGCGTCCCCTTCCAGCAAGTGAAGGATTTGGGCCAGGCCATCCTGTGTGGTCTGTGACATTCTATGAATTCGTGACAGGCTTCACGGAAAAGAAAAAAGAAAGTGCTCTGCAAAAGGGCATGAGAGGGCTTGTCCAACCTGCCCTGCGTGGCACGACTCGGCTCCTCCTAGAGCCGATGAGACATAAACAGGTGACTTTCATTTTTGCAACAAGGTAAAGGTCTCCCCCAAATCATACGGAGCCTCCCCCTTCCAAGGGAGCGTAGATTTAGCGCAGTTTTGATACAGTGACCTCAAAAGCATGATTGAACTCATTTTAGCCGTGTCACCAAAGGTCATCATTCTGACCCTGGGGGCCACCTCAGTTTGTCCATCATATCTCACAAGTCTTATGGTTCTAAAAAGTTCTCCCCTATGATGTTTGAAAAAAGGGTTCAAAATTATTCTAGTAGATAATGATTCCCAATGAGCAGAATCATTTCTCAAGTGTCGTTTTTGCAAGATTGTCTATGGCTGCCTTTCTCATTTGTTTGTTTCCTTCTAACACAATTTCCTGAATGCCCACCATGTGTCAGATATTATACTGTAAGCCCTGGGGATGCTGCAGTCTATCCGGACGTGCATTCATGGCTTCCTGAAATTCCTGATCCAGTGGAGGAGAGAGAGGAATCTACAGGAAACTAGAATAAATACCCTGTGACAAATTATGTGATCAGAGAAAAGTACAGGTAGGGTTTTAAACAAATCCCCACATGGGCTCGCTTTTGCTGCACAGAAATCTCTCCCCCATCCTTCACTCATGTGGATTCAGCAAATACTTGGAGAAGGCAAAAAGCTTTTCATAATTAGCTGAATACCACTTGCGAGGTAAAATTGCTATTCTCATTCATATAACACCTCCCAAGGCCAACCATCCAGTACATTTGGACTTTCCACTTCTTGGGGTTATCTGCTTATCAGTTCTCTACACATATAGATGGTATGAAACAGCCCACACCTCAAATGTTCTAAAAATATCACCTGAGTTGTTGGACGCTATAAAATAAAAACCCACGTAGGCAATGCAGAAAAGGCGAGGCCAGTGTCTTGAAGAGTCTTACTTTGTATCGATCCCAGTATCTATCGTTTACCATTCATGCAACCAAAACCACTTGTACCCCCGTAATACATTGAAATTAAAAAAAAAAAAGATGAAAGGAAATCCAGGAAAAAGGGAATGTAGGAGAGAAAAAAATTTATATATAGTAAAGTTTGTAAGTGATGAAAATTCAATAGTTAATATCAGAAGCACTAGAGGAGCTAAAAACTGGTATCTGTTATGCCGGTAATCTGAATGCCGAGGTATGTTTCCCTTACAACTCTATTTTGCCTAAAATGTTATTTTAAAACAACCAAAACAAAAACAAAACAAACCAAGAGTCCACCTTTGAGAAACTGACTGAGGGCAGAGATAAGGTTAAATTCAAAGATTCATTCTTGACCTGAAAAAGATGTTCATTCACCTCCCTAAGACTTCCCAAAAACAAAAAGAAAAAAAAAAAAATGGAGAACTCAGACCCACGACCTGATTTTCAAGATAAGTCTGCACAAATATCCATGCTTAAAGATGTCTTTTACAGTGTTATGTATTAATACAAGAAATCCAAAAGACCCATTAATAGGAGAATGTTTAACTAGCAATTCAGTAGCAATTAAAGATAAACTGACATGTCAAAGAACTGCTTCTCATGCGAAGAAAAAGGGCAGAATACAAAAGAAAATTTTGCAATTTTAAATAAGTTCTGAAAATCAAGGATAAGGAAATACATCAAAATGTTAACAAAAGCTACCTCTGGGGCATTGACATAGCATAGTGGCTGAAACATGAGATTTAGTGTCAGAGACCTTTGGGTCAAGTCCTGGCTTCACCACTTGCCACTTGGGTCTCTGGGCAAACTAGTATTCTCCCTCAACTTTTCTTGCCTTTTCTGAAAAATGGGGCTTATAACAATAGCTGTCTCACAGAACTGCTGTAAGAAATAAGAGAAATAATGCAAGTAAATACAGAGCAAATGATTAATAAATGACAGCTATCATATGAGTATATATGTGATAAAATATTATGGCTGTGTAGTTCCATAAGCCCCTCACAAGTTACATGTACTATATGTTGCCTCAGAAAGAGGCGGACATTAAACATTATTATATTTCACAACTAAAAACAGAATTACAGCTGTCAAACTGCCTTCAAATAGGGTGAGGTCCATTGTAAAGCAATGGACTGGGCTTGGTGGGGGGGGGGGGTAGTGATTAGAAACTCCGAGCCAAGTTTAAATGCTGATAGGCATCGTTTCTTACCTTCTTAGGGAAATGTTCATAAATCACAAGAGAGGGTTGGAATCTCTGTGTGTTTGTCCTCTGAGTATAAAGTAAGGCTGCCCTCTTGAAAGAGGAGAGGGGAATTTTTACAGTTCACATAAAGCAAATTTATGAATAGCTGGAAAACACAAAGAACCAACACTTAGAGTATAAATCCCTCAATGAATAGAACTTTCAATTATCAGATGTCTTTTTCCCTGCTCGAATTTTACAAAACAAATGGGGAGAAGAATGATTGCCTATTGGGGTTTTGGTGAACAGAGAGACAGAGTTTCCAGCAGTGACGTCCCCAATACCTTGCCCCCAGTCCCAGGATGCTGGGACCCAGGGGTAGTAACCACACTGAAACCGAAGGAAACATGACAAGCTCACATGGAAAATCCCATTGCCTTCCATCAGATTCTCAAAGCAATCTGTGACCCCCACATTTTCAGGAAACTGTCTTACATCTTGAAACCCGAATGAAAGAAGATATTTAAAATGATGGATCTGAAGACACATCATGGAAGTATGCAATTTCTTAGGCTTCCCTGGGCTGGCCTACCTCACCCCTGGTGCACACAGTAGGCACTTAATGGATGGATGAATGAATGAAATGAGATACAGAGATTACCCCACACAAGAGGTTAGAGTGTGCTGGGCACCTAGATTTCACGTTAAATCTCAGTTCTGCATAAGTCACTTTCTCTAAACACCCAGTTCCCTCCACATACCAATTAACAGCACAATGTTTGAAGCTTTCCATTCTAGTGAGCTGCAGAGATGGAAGTCCTGAGGAGGGACAATCTATCCAACGTCAGAAGTGAGGAAGGACCAACAGGTTGGAACCGTGCAGAGTAAATATTTAAACATGGTAGTTCAATAGCTGTTAAATAGGTTCGGTAACAGGCTCATTTTTAAAAAATCAATACTCTTACTAATAGTAATGCACCAGCCGTCAACAGAAGGGAGGCGACTGAGCTGGAGTCGTTTTTGAATCAGCAGTCAGTAGGAGCCAGCGGCCCCAGTCTGGTGAAAACAAGACAAAGTGTGGTCATGCAGTCGTCTCTTACATTCCAGGAAGCTGAGCCTTCGTGGGTTGCAGGAGCTGATGGGGACCCACAGATGTGACCGTGGAGGATGAAGAACGGCCAGAGAGAAACAAAGAAGGCGAGGGAATAGGGAACCCATGACTTTTCTCTGGGATTATTTAAGCAAGGGAAGACTTGGCTTTTAATCCTCACTGCGGGCAGGTGTACGGCCTTGAGTGAGGAGGTTAACCCCCGAGTGTGGCAGATGCCACGGATGCCTTTCCCATCTCCCCAGGTCTTCACTGGTTCCATGCAAGTGGTCAGACTTGCAGCTCTCGGCACCTGGACTCCTCGACCTGAAGGCTTTCCCTGCCTGTGCCCAGGACACGGAGGAACGGCCCGAATTAACACTCCCACCCCGTGGCCCTTAATCCCTGAGGGAGCTGGCCTCTTATCTACGGCGCATGCTCTGCTCCAAATCTCAGCATTTCTGGGTAGGATGGAGCCCCTGCTGCCTGCAGAGGCGACCCGCTCAGCCACACCCTTCCTATCCGTCTTCCCCACTCTCTACCCAGTGATCCGGGATCACCTCCTAAATAAACCACTTTCACCTGATAGCTTGTCTCGAGTCGGAGCATCACTTCTGGGAACTCCCCAGAAAAGATGTGTGGTGTCTGTATCTATACCTGTAAAATGAGGACAGCAAGAACACCCACGTTCGAAGCACAATGTGTAGATTAAATGAGATAATGCTATGACGCGTTGGCACAGTGCCTGGCGCTAACCAGAAACTCAGTAAGTGCCAGCTACGGTTAATTAATCCCATAATTATAAATGGGTTATAAATGGCTTTTATTTTCTTCTTTCTACTTTTCCATGTTTATGACAAGGAGCAGTTCTTGTAGGCAGCGGGGTGTCATGAAACTCAGGAGCCCAGACCACCTGGTCCCAATCACAGCTCTGTCCACTATTAGTGGTGGGGTTGCTGCACTTCTGTGCCTCAGTTTCCTTGTACGTGAAATGGGAGGAAAGAGCATGTCCCTCCCTAGGTTTGTAGGACAGTCCAGTGAGAAAAATAAATTCAAAGTGTTCAGCACAGTGATCGGCACATCCTAAGAGAAGAACAAACAGCCATTGTAATGAAAAGGAGATTAATAAATATTAGTTAGCTACGTATGTGTTAGACGCATATACAGACTATTTCCTGGGTCAGGAACAAAACTTGTTAAATAAGCTTCCTAATTAAGAATTAGGCAAATTATGGCCTGGCTCAGTGGCTCACACCTGTAATCCTAGCACTCTGGGAGGCTGAGGCAGGAGAATCGCTTGAGGTCAGGAGTTGGAGACCAGCCTGAGAAAGAGCAAGACCCCATCTCTACTAAAAATAGAAAAAATTAGCCAGGCATGGTGGCGCATGTCTGTAGTCCCACGCACTCGGGAGGCTGAGGCAGCAGGATTGCTTGAGCCCACGAGTTTGAGGTTGCTGTGAGCTAGGCTGACTCCATGACACTCTAGCCTGGGCAACAGAGCAAGACTCTTCTAAAAAACAAAAAAGAATTAGGCAAATTATGCTTCCAGGGCATTTTTAAAAAAAAAAATAGTTTACTGCCTTTGCTCTAGAAAGAGGACTGAAATAGGTTGTTAAAATAACAGATATTAGTGATGAGCAAAAAGCAATGACTAGAAATATTTTCAAAATGACCTATTAAAAAAAAGATACAGCAGATGTTAAATACAAACATTGGCTTAAATATAAGAGTGAGGTGGGGTGAAAGGGGGGAGGGAGGAAGAGAAAAGGGGAGAGAACATTTGATTATGTAGTTTTACCTCCTATGGAAAACCTAATAAAGGGAAATTGAGTCCAAATTGCACACAGGTGCCTAACAGAAAGATACCTTCAGAGAACCAAATCAAGGGAACAATGGCAATAGCCAAAGACTTTAATCTGCTGAATGTTCTGGAATTGATGGTTCTACCTCAAAATTGCAACTCATCCATTCTTCCATTTATTCATTCACTGCTCGGGTTTCTAGCAGCTACACCCCAGGTGTAACAATGATACAACACCAGTAGCAGCAGATAACATTCTATTTAGCCCTTACTGTGTGCCAAATACGGTTTTAAGTCCTTTACTTGTTATTAACTTATTTCATTCTCACAGCAACCCTGGGTGCATGTGGAGCAGGTACTAGTAGCCTCATTGTGCAGTTGAGGAAACTGAGGTACAGAGAGTTAAGTGACTTGTTCAAGATCACGGCTAAGAAGTGGGAGAAATAAGGTGTAAACTCAGACATGTTGGCTCTATAAGCTCCTTACCCCAACCACTGTGTTCTATGTCTCTAGACCTCTGGCATATATTTGACATCAGTAATATTATACCTCCACCCCATGGGCCCCCCACACTTACTCTATGCAAATATTACTAATTGAGTGCTACACTCTTTTCACAGTGCTTGGATGAATCCTCTGAATCCTTCTTAACACTCCATGTATCCATTATCAGCAATTGGAATTGGCATGGGTGATAAAGCCAGTTTGACAATTGAACCAGGTGGGATTGTTTGAATGCTGGCAACAGAAGCTGACTCTGGTGACACAAGCCAAAAGGGGCTCCACTAAAAGGATATGGGAGAACTTGGAAGATGGAAGTGAATGTTTAGGAACTAGGAATTTCCTGGAGGCCTTGAGAGCAGGTACTCACTAGGTTGGCAGGTTTCTCTGGACACCCTCACTGAAATTCATGTGTTCCAAGCATATTTTTTCCCTTATCATTGGGTTCTGTTGCTCAAGACTTAAATTCCCTAGAGAGTGTCTATTGGTTTAGCATAGCTCACCTGTCTACTAGAACAACACACAATACAGTTGAGTGCATTCCCATAAAGGAAACTGAGGGACTATACTGAAGAGAAAGGAATTCTAGGTAGCCCAAAACACGACCACCAGCACCACCACCCACTCCACACCCAACCTGATCAGTCCAATTAGCCGGGCCCACAAATTCGAGTGGAGCCACAGGCTGCTGAGCAGGTTAATTGGTTGGCCTACAAGCCATCACTACAACAGCTCTGCTGATGGTTGTACATCAAGCCTGGGTGTCTTCACCTGGGGAACGAATTCATCAACTACAGGATGGGCCTCTGAAAGCCTCTGATGAAATTGGCTCGTTGATTAACGCAATTAGCACCATTAGGAAAGGAAGTTGTTAACCTAAATCAATTATCCACAGACATCCATCATGCTAAGTGTTCCTCTTTGTCTTGTGCATATTGCACTGTTTGGTGTTTCAGTGGTGATGACCATTAAAAATAAATGATTACTGTTGATTTTCTATTGATAGCTATTAATGTATCGGGGCCTGTGTGTATAGGCCGCTTACGTGTAGTGTACAGAAAATAGATGCACTAACAATAGGAAGTAGGTATTGACTCCCATTTCTCAGCTCAGGAGGTAAATATTGACCAGTGAAAAGCAGCTACCAGCTTATGATGAGCTAAAAGGCAAAATGTTCACATCAGCTCCATTTTTCTTTAATTACTTGTATCATTTATCTTCTATAGTGCAGAGGTTCAGACGCAAGGATGTAAGTCTTTATGTTTGCTTCGGTCTCTAATTCAGTGTCTTCAATCATGAACTCAGAGTACTTTCTGCCAGTTTCCCACCTATGTGAAAACTCTTTTCCTCTTGGCTCCTCGAAACATTTCCACCCCTTTGGACCAGCACACTTAAATCCTCTGTATCCATCTTCCACACGCACCATGACACTGTTTTCTTAAATCCAGCCACAAAGGCACAGGACCATTGTGCATGACAATAATAGTTAACATCTGTTGCACTCCTGCCACCCAGTCCTTTGCATGTATCTCTAATGATTGACCCTTGTCCTATAGGATGATGATAATGGTAACACTAATAGCTTTTGCTTACGTGCCAGCTACTTTTTTAAACACTTGTCACATACAAACTAATCCAAACACCCGACTAGCTCTCAGGTGATATTATTATGCCCATTTTACAGATGAGGAAACACTGAGGCAGAGAAATCGTAAGTCTTAATCCACAGCTGGTTAATAATGGTAGCATAACCCATTATTGCTGTCTATACCTTTTCCTCCAACTCAATCATGCTTCTCTGTATGTATTTACTTAAAGTTTTATAGCAGGAGTCAAATTTCAGGAATATATTTTTGTTGTTACAGAACTTTGCCCTGGTATCTGTGTGTATGTGTCTGTCTGTCTGACCCCACCCCCAAAAGAAGGAACTGAAATCCAGCCAGTTTAGGTACTTTGCTGAGGTTTACGCAGCAAATAAGTGAAGCAAGTGAGTCAAGCCAGGCTCTGTCCTCAAACTTTCGTTTTTAGGGTGAAGACAGATTCTAGAAAAAGTGCAGTCTTTAAAGAGAAACATAGTCAGGGTTTTTAAGCTTTTTGTTTTCAGAATGAACCATGGGATTTCTCCATTGCAGCCGTGCCCGGAATTAGCACGACAGGAATAGAGACGACATATAATGCTTCATGCTCCCACTGGGGACTGGAATATGATTGCCACATCCAGAAATATCTGCCTGGTCGATTGGAGTGACGAGATTTAACAGAGCAAGGGAAGCTCTCGGCAGGGAAGGGAAGGAGTGTTGCCGAGGGCAACCCGGGGAGAATGAATATAAAGGAAAGCACAGGGTGAAAAGAGAAGGAGCAATTGTTCCAAGCATCTTGCCTGGCAGTGCCTGAGAGGGTCAGACTCTTGCAGGGTCAGCCAAAGGAGGTTTAAACATGGCAAACCAGAAAGGCAGGCTGGGTTTTCCCTTGGGAGCTGAATTGTCAAGAACTGATTTCAAAATGCCTTAGACTTTCTGCTAAGACAACACTTCTTCAGCTGGGTAATTAAAACTGGGTGTCAGCAATGCTTGGAAATCACCAGGAGAGGTGTCAGCTTCAGGGCACTGAGGAACTCTCTCGTGTTTTGATCTTCCGGGAGGATTGCTTAAGGGCCCAAGCACCAGCTTGTAAAAGGAGCCGGAGAAGGGGGTGGGGGGTGGGGGGAGGAGGGAGGATGAGCCAGGCCATTCCAGCCATGGAAACGGGAGGCCACTGAGACATCGACTCAGGACAGATTTATTCCTCCAATGCATTTACAATTATACCCCACTTCCCCTGGAAACCTTGAACTTCAAAATACAAATTCCATCTCACTTTTGATCATTGTTCCTGTTAAGAGTTCTTGGAAGATGATTACTGTATTACCTAATGAAAATCCCAGATCACCTGGTATTGCCTTCGTATCAGAAATAACTTAATCAACTAGGCGGTTGATTAGCTGGTGTGGTGGGCTGAATAATGGCTTCCCCAGAGAGGTCCACTTCCTAATCCCCAAATCCCTGCGATCTGTGAATATGTTACTTTACACGGCAAAAGGGATTTTGCGAATGTGATTAAGTTAAGGAGCTTGAGCTGGGGAGATTATCCTGAATTATTGACCGTTGTGATCACAAGGTCCTGTGTAAGAGGAAGGCAGGAGGGTCAGGAAGAGGAGATACAGCCACAGAAGCAGAGTGTCGCAGGGCCAGGTGACCCCTAGAATCTGGGAAAGACAAGAAGCCTATTTCTCTCTAGAGCATCCAGAAAAAACATACTTTTATTTTGGTCCCATGAGACCCATTTTGGACTCATGGTCTCTAGAACTGTTTAAGCCACCAAAGTTTGCAGTAATTTGTTGTAGCAGCAAAAAGAAACTGACACAAGTAGCTCATGTAGTGCTTTCCTCTAGGAAGGTCTTGAGGTCACTTTCAATGATACAGAAAATGCAACCAAAATAACCAAAAGACAAACTGGTTTAGGTGATTTTTTTTCCCCCTGAAAACATCATCAATGGTGAAGGGCATAAAAACAGCAGAGAAAGAGGCTGAGGTCCCGCCCATGTTCTGTTCACTTGCCAGGGTGGGTCACATGTCTGCCTATCAGCTTCCTGGCAGCCAATGTGAAAAGAGCAATTAGAAAGTAGTGTGATTCCAAATATCTGCACAAAACCAAGCCAACTGCTCAGAAGAACAGCTATTCTTATTAAAGCTAGAAACTTTCATTTCTTGGGATCCTTATCAATATCCTCCTTATGTGATGGGGTGACACAGAAGTCACCTGATCATTCATTCCCTTCCCACCACATCTTGGAATATCTCTATGGTCTGGATGCTGAGACACAGAGATGAAGGGCGGTTGTAGACATAAAGTGCTGTGGCATAAAGGGAAAAGCAAAATATTAAATACAATGCAGTAAAATGAGGACATTCAAATTGAGAAGGAAGGAAGAAGACCAGAAGCAGCAGCAGTGACAAAACCAATCTGGATAGAGCAGGTGGTTCACAGAAGGACCTAGGGTAGGGGAAAAGTAGGTCCAAACCACACAATGGAAAGCCTTGAATTCTGGGGTAAGATACTTAGACTTCACTTCAAAGGTAACAAGGAGCCATGGAAGGTTATTGAGCAGCAGAGTGACACTTTGTCTCAGCAGGTTGTATAAAATGGACTCTCAAAGTCCTTATTGGTCTAGAATAAGCATCTAACCGAGCCTGGGCACAGTGAGGAAAAATCACCCCGAAGTGGTACCCAGGTTGAGTCTTGAAGGCTGGAGAGGGGTGACCAAGCAGAGAATGGGGGTATATCTGTGTCGGGTAGCGGTATGGGGGAGACTGAAGTCATTGTGGGGAAAAGAATATGGAATAAATACAGATACCTGGGAGCCACCGAGAGCCCGCAACTGCCATGAGTTATGTAGACCAGCCCCCAAGATGCTGGGGAAAGGGTGGGGGACAGAGACCTGGGAGCTGGGGATGGGTCAGATCCTGAGGGGGTCTGTGAACCTGTCTAAAGCAGAGTTCTTATTTTTAATAGTCTTTTCTACATAGAAGGATTACACCAATGGTGAACCACGGGGGCTGCTCAGAACACCCCCTATGGCATCTTCCACCGGAATAAGATTCTTGGGGGAGAGCAGGGCATAAAAACTGGCCGTTGTTTGTTGAGCATTATGTGAACCTCATTCAGTGGATGTCATTTCTCCCACTTCACAGAGGAGGGAGATCCCAATGGACTTGTCCAGCACTACACGGCAACAAGGCAGCCCAGCGGGCTTTGGACCGGTCTGTCTCCTTCCAAAGGGGGTACGTATTCTCCGATCAGATGTGAGGCCCGTCTTCGATGAGCTTAAAGAAAAGGCAACGTACAGCTCCCTTTTTGGGCCCCCCTTTTGAAGTGACGATCACAGATACAAAAGGATTTCCACAACCAACATTCGTTCATTCGTCAATTCATTCCTTGATTGGTTCAGTAAATATTTATCCAGGGCTTACTGTGTACCAAGCACTGTGAATACAGCAAAGAACAAAGCACACAATACCCTTGCCCTGGTGGAGCTTAGATTTCGGAGAACACAGACAGCAAGCACACAAACAAACAAAGATATACCAGGTGGTGGTCAATGCTACCTAACGTATACAACCCAGGAGAGGGTGAAAAACCACAGTACTGGCTTTGCTTGGTGGCGCGGGGTTGGGGAGGGCGACCACATCAGGGCAGAGAGCAGAGGAAGCTCCGACAGAAATGCTGTGTTTTAGCTCTTTAGTGAGTAGAGGGCTCAAAGGTGTGATTTTATTATCGGGTTTCTGTAACTTACACAGATGCTACAGATGTTCTTTTGGGCATGTCTGCTATTAACTGACTTAAACATTTTAGAGGGTTGGGGCTACTGTTTTAACTTGGTGGCCCAGGAAAGCCTCCATTAGGAGCTGGTATCTAGCAGAGATGGGAAGGAAATGAGAGCGAACCCATACCTGTCGGGAGAGCATCCAGGTAGCAGGAATGGTAGGTGGGAAAGCCCTAAATGCTTCCGGTGTTTGCAGAATCAACACCAGAAGCAAACCCTGGGAAGTGCAGAGCTACCTGGAACCTCTTTTTGATAGCTATGGATGTTCTCCATATTTTATATCATTCTCTCACTATCCAAGGCCTTCGAAGAAGGTAAGAAAAAATCCTGAATGCATGCATTCATTTACTCATTATGCATTTATTAAGCACCTGCTGCTGTGTGCTTATCACTGGAGATTAGAAACAGTGAAAGCATGGTCCATGCATTGAAGGAGCTTATGGTCTGGCGAGGGAACTGAAGGGAAGAAATCAAGCAAGAAGAAAAAGGCCCTGGCCATTCGGTCCCCCCTTCCCAGGACCCCTGAAGTTCCTCAAACCTCGGCTAGCATGGCAGGGTGCTGATCCCTGGCTGAGAAAACCCTCCCAGGTCAGGAAGTTAACTCCCAGCTCGACAATCAGAGGTGGCCTCCCCACCCCGTGTGGAGCCACAGTTGTGCACAAACAGAGGTCGCGGGTGGGGCAGCTCTTCCACGCACTTGATAGCTTTTCCAGCCAGGGTAGGTCCAGAAAGTGCCAGACTCCCCATTGACTATTTGCGCCCAAAATTTGCTCCAACACCTGCTTCATGTGGAGACAGACAAGGTGGTGTTTAGGACGCTCCCCCAAGCATGGATTCCCAAGAGAATTAGCACATCCTTCCCAGCTCTCTTTCAACAAACAACTGCTGGGGAAATTAGAAGAGAAGGGGATAGAGAAAGTGCCTTGTACAAAATAGAAAATTCGGTACTTCTAGTGTAAATGTTTCCCTAGTACCTACAGCATCAGAGAAGGTTGCAATGACAATAATAACCTCCACTTTCTTTGGCTACCCTTCCCCCCTTGCGCAAGTAAGAGCTTGGCTGTCTGTACGGAGCTCTCCCTGTCCCAGGTTTCTCTGAGAGTCCACCAGGAGTGTCTCACATGTGCACATCAACAGGCTAGCAGCTCCTCAAAAATTTAAACATGCAATTTCCGTATGACCCAGCAACTCCACTGTTACATATATACCCCAAAGAACTGAAAACAGATAAACAAATGCTTGTACATGGATGTTCGTAGCAACATTATTCATAATAGCCAAAAAATGAAAACAACTCACATCTCCATCAATGGATGAACAGATGAATAAAAACGTGGTCTATCCATACAATGGAATATTATTCATTCATAAAAAGGAATGAAGTATTAAGACATGCTACAGCATGGTGAACCTGGAAAACATGATGTTAAGTGAAAGAAGCCAGAAACAAAAAGTTATACATTGTGTCACTCCATTTATATGAAATGTCCAGAATAGGCAAATTCATAAAGACACAACGTAGACTGTGATTGTCAAGGGCTGGGGGGCAAGGGAAGGGGAGTGACTGCTTAATGGGTATAGGGTTTTCTGTTGAGAGTGACGAAAATATTTTGGCACCAGAGGTGGTGTTTGCACAACAGTATGAATGTTCTAACGGCCACTGATCTATTCACTTTAAAATGGTTAATTTTATGGTATGTGACTTTCACTTCAATTTTTTTAAAAGTCAGCTTATTTGGCTGCTATAACTAGCCTGCACTTTCTCGCTAGATACTGTAGACTTCCAGTGGCCACTACCAGATCACCATCGCATACCAATGGTTGGTCGGGTACAAGCATCAAACATGTTTATTAGATGCAAACATCGTTCTTCTGCCCCATTGGGTCCCCTCATTTCCTGTTGGGTAACCTGCACAGGTTAAAACCGGAGTCCTGAAGAGACTAAAGCTTCATGGCCCCTTTATTCTGCATCCTTTTAGAGCATGTCCCATCTCTTACAAAGTTTTAGTGAAGCACTTGGATTCGATTCCAAGCAAAATGCAAGCAGGTACCACTTAGAAAAATAAGACCTATAAAGCGAATGATAGATCACTGGGTCCCACACCAAACCTGCACTAGAGTCCTTTCAACTTAGAATCTGGTAAAAGGATTAGCCGCTTGCTATCCTCAAGGCCACAGGAAAACGAGCCTGTGAAAAGACTCCTATATGCACACCCTGGCCCGAGCATCCCACGTTCCCTGCCCTTTGATAAAGCCAGATCTGCTTCTGCGGATGTCTGGCAGGGGAATCCTGAGCACCTGCTAAGAGAATAAGAGAGGTTTATTGGGAGGAGGGGGAGCGAGCCTAGACACGAGCACTTTGCATTGTACGTCGTCTGTACGGCTGGTAGAAGATGAATTATTTCTTCCCAATTCGGCGCCATCATCCATCACAGTCAATTCTCAGCCCATCTGGAAGGTTTCAAGAACCCCAGAATGGGATCAGAGCTACAAAACGTCACAGAAGCAAGCTTTTCTAAATGGATTATGGTAAAGGAAAATATAAAAATAGTTCCCAGCTTAGAGGAATTTACTCTGCTATACTCTAGATATAAATTCCCTCACTTAATGCTCACAACGCACTTATGAGGGGGTCGCTGTAACAGTTCCCACTTTGCAGATGTGAAAACTGAGGCTCTGGGAGGTCAAAGGAATGGTCTGTGGTCACACAGGTAGGAAGTGGCAGGTCTAGGGAGTGAACGTAGATCGCACTGACTTCCAGACACTGTAGCTCGATGGTGATGTGAACAGTGCAAGCTCGATGTGTCCCACGCTTCTCTGTCTGTACTCTCCGCCTGAAATTCACCTGTTTCTTGGTGGTGGACAGGAAGTGCATCAGAAAAGGGAATTACTTCCCTTGGGCCCTTTTGTCTTTTCCATCAGCTGCACAGAGAACTACACAAACATTCAGGGAGAGAGAGAAAGAAAGAGAGAAGGGAGGAAGAGAGAAAGAGAAGAAAAGAGGAGGAGAGATGAGGGGGAGAGGAAGAGGAGGGAGACCTCAGGGTCCTGCCCTCTCACCCTTTATCCATCCTCTGCTTTCGGACATTCACGATCTATAAGAACAGAGAATTCTTCCCTCCCCGGTGAGAAGCTGACACAGGAGGAAGACGACAGGGTCCCCACAATCAGAACAGCCTCTTCCCACTATGCAATGGTGCCAGGGACTCCTTTGACAGTCTGGTGACACCTACAGACCCCTTCCCATAACAATGTCTCTAAATGATTAAAAAGGACTCCTGTTCCATTGAAAGACAGTTCCATCTTAGAGTCTGCAGAAGAGCCATTACCCCCTCCCCATGACCTTAAACCTGTCCCTTCCTTCTAAGGGCTCCATCTCAAGGCCTCGTCCCTCTTCCTGCCACGCTTGAGAATTCCATTCAGGAGACCATTTACGAAGTACCTACCAGATTCCTGGTGTGGGAGAGACATGAATTGACCAGGGTCCCTGCTCACAAGGAGCTCTGGTTTGAGAGGGGATGGAGAAGGGGTACCCCATGGTGATGAAAATCAGACTACAAACTGCTGAGTGGCCAAGTGCTCTGCAAACCCAGATGAGGCCAGGCAAGATGGAATACCAAGGACAGCTCATGCTTCTCGAGAGTTTACCGAGTGCCAGATATTTCTCCAAGTGCTTTCCGTGGATTGCCTCACAGGGTCTCGGCACACCCCTATGAGGAGGTGCTATCATTATCTCTATTTTCCAGAAGACGACGCTGTGGAGAGGGTACGTGATGGGCTCAAAGTCGCACAGCCAGGGTTTGTGGCACGCGACCTCTGGTGTCTGTGCTCTTAGTCATCACACTATATTAACCCTGCATTACTGTGCATAGACATTGATGAAGGTCTATCTCTAGACTGCAAGATTCTTATAGCTAAAGTGGAATGATTATTCTTTGGATGTAGGTCCTAGAACTTAGCAAGGAATATGACTACAAAGATCAACAAACAGATGTGAAAAAGACCGTATTTCCAAATAAGGTCATATTCTCGGGTACTGAGGGTTAGAACTTCAATATATAAAATTTGGGGGTGACACCATAATTAAGCATTTTGCCCAAAATGAACACAGCTAGTAAGTGATGGAGCCACTGTGTGGGCCCAGTCAGACTCCACAGCCCATGCCCTGGACCACGACACTGACCTCAACAGTGAACTTGAATGCTTGGAACCAGGTCTGAGAGTGAGTTTTTGCCTCCAGTTGGCCTAGAGGGACTGGATGGTCAAGGAGACGTCTTGAGGCAGGTGGCTAATATCCAAAAGCTTGGCTACCCTTCAACACGGAAACGAGAACAGGGCTTCTCCGGAGGAGGCTGCAGCAGTGGGGTGCAGGGTTGATGGTGTCTGGCAGGTGGCACTTCCACTTCCCCCATCCCGTTACCCTCTCCCCCTTCATTGTCCCCAGTTCCCAGCCCTCCACCTGGGCAGAAAGCAGGAGCCAGCTGTCCCCTGAGGGGGAACGAAGCTGAAGTTGCCGAGAAGGGCAGATATGTGGTTCCTGTGAGGACTTTATAGATTTCCCTGCACGGAAAGGCCTCCCCACTGCCCTCAAGGGTGGGGGTGAGGCCCAAGCAGAGATAAAAATATCTCTGCTCCTTTTTCATAATTCAGGAGCCTGTCAATCATCGCAGGGGACCAAGGCAGGAAGGTCAGGTGATGGGTTGGGGAGATGCAGACGGGGGGTTCTGAAAATGTGGAGGAAGGGCCCCTGCAGTACTGACTCTCTGGCCACCCAGCTGATGTCACCAGAGGCTTGGGGCCACTAGATGAAACCAGCCTGGCTGAGGGCAGCGTGGAAGCAGGCTACATGTCTAACATACACCTTCTAGATGTGGTTGACATATCACATTCATCCAGGCTTTAGTGAGATTTACTTTAGCTAAGACACTGCCTCTAAATTATCACATTTAATCCCCACAAGCACCAAGAGGTAGATATTATTATCTCCCTCTTACAGATGGGGAAACTGAGGCACAGAGAGAAGAGGCAGAGCTGGGGTTGTGAATCGAGTGCTCTGAGAGCCCTGCTCTTAACTATGCTCTGTGCTGTCTCCTATATCAAGGATTTAGCTCAGTGCCAGACACATAGAAAGTGCTCCGTCCGCATTAGCTAGTGTCACTGAACGACTTTTACTATTTCTTAGTAACTCTTACTAGTTGATTCTCAATTAACTCGTAAATTTATTCATTTGATCGTTTAATGCTTTACCACGAGATGCTTTTTATCTTAGACTTTCCTTGATATGGTTCTAAGTTTAAGCCCCACCAGCCAGAAGCCCAGAACTAATAAAAACAGCCAGCACTTATTAAGTATGCATGGATCAGGTGCTCTATTAAACACTCCGCACATGCTACCTGGGTTAACCACCACTGGCCTTAGCAGATAGGTAACATCATTATCTCCATTTTATAGATGGGGAAACTGAGGCAATGACAAAGCTGAGCAGGAGTTTCCGGTCCAAAGCCCCATAGCTAGGAAGTAGCTGAGCTGAGATTCGCACCCCCAAGACGCAGCCCTCACCTCCCACGCTCTAACCCAGCATGGTGGCAGACCTGGCCCACGAGTATAGCAGAAGGCCCGGGGGGAAATCTTTTCATTGAACCACACCAAGACACTCTCTGGATCCGGTCCCTTCTGAGCACATCTAGTGGTTTCCACCGAAACGCACTTCCCGAGGCCTTCGGAGCAGCTTCTTGGCTCTCTGAGTCCCCCCCCAGCTGGGGCCTTCCTTCCTGTTTTAAGAAGTGAAAGCACAGAGACATCAGCCCAAGCCCAATATAGTTTCAGATCTAAATTTAACAACAATAACAGGGCTCCAGCTTGACCACGCAGAGAAGAAAGGGGAGTAGGGAAAGAGAAAAAAAAAAAAAAAAAGCAACAACCAATTCTTTACAAATTAGGACAATAATAAAGGTTCCTTTCAAGTGTCAGGGCATATTCTTAGCAAGAGCGCAACACCTAAATCAAGTCCAGGCTGTAAAAATGGCATAATAGCCGGAAGCCGGGCTACAGGCCTGACTTCCTCCGGGGAGACAGGGGATTTGAGGGGGTGTCAGCAGGCAGGGATGGAGCCAGGCAGGGCCTGACTCACACACCTCGTCTGGCCTGCACACTGAGTCCCACCTAGGGCTTCCCTTCAACAGTCATCAGGGCACCTCCTGCCCACCTTCCTGGCCAGTCTTCTGGGAGTAGCCCAAGTACACCTCTGAGGTGCAGGCCAGGTGGGGCAGCGGGAAAACGCACATTGTAGATCAACACATACAGGCTCTGAGACCCCCTGTACTTAGGGGAAGCCACGCTTCCTGCGGGCCGACCCCAGCCAATGTCTATAAGTGGCAGGATGCTAAGTCAGGCCCATCTCTGGGGCACATGGCAGTTCTTTGACAACTCAAGGGACCCTAACAGCTTTGCTGAATCTTCCTCAGACAGCATGGCAGCCTGGGACGCAGCCACCCAATCTTCTTCCCCTCTCTGCCTCACTAGGATCAGATGTGCAGGCAGTCCCACAGCTGGCTCCTCGGCCTTGTCCAGCCCCTCTCCATTCTCTCTCTAGCAGGCACTTCCCCTAGTAAAATCCTTACACATTTCATCTCATCTTGACATCTGCTTCTTGGAAGATCCAGAGGAGGACCTTGAGTCATGTCCCTTCTCAGTGTAACACCCTTCTAGGAGCTTCTTGTCTTATCAGAAGAAAATCCAAATTCTTTATACTGACCTCCAAGGCCCATGACACTTCTCTGATCTCAACTCTAATAGTATACTAAGCTCATGCTGTGGTGTTCTTGCTGTTCCTTGAACGTCCCAAGTTGTTTCTGCCTCAGGGCCTTTGCATTTGGTTCTTCCAGCTACTGGGACCCCTATTCTCTGGGCCTGGAGGCTTCTTACTCATCCTCTAGGTCTCAGCTCCAACTTCACCTCTTCAGAGAGGCTTTCCTTCACCCACTTGATCAAAACAGGCTTCCTGTCTCCTCTCCCCAATCAATATCTCCTCCTTAGATTGAGAAAACACGTCACACTTCGTGCTTATTTGACTTGTCTGACAGCTCTTCTTGAATAGAAGCATCTTGAAATATCTTAGCCAGCATTTACTGGGGACTGACCATGGGCCAGGCACTTTCTAAGAGCCTCACATGTTTTAATTCATTCAATCCTTCCTGAACTCCTATAAAACCTCCTAGGACACCATGTGCTCTGGTTTTTGTCTGGAATCATCCAATAGGAGCATGGGCAGGAGATGAAAGGGAGGAGGGAGAAAGGAGCTGGAGTGATTCTTCCTTGCTTCCTCCTTAATTCAGAACTACATTTCCGGCAGGAGTGTGCCCCCAGCCCCCGACCCCTTCCCGGGTGGATGATCCACCATGCCCCCAGCTCCAGCTGGGCTCCTGAAACCTGCTTTCCTTACTTCTTGCTACATCAGCCTATGGGTGTTAACAGCTCCCCGCTGTTGCTAGACTCTGGGTGCCTCAGCACCCACTTAACAAATTTAACCCTCTGTTAGTACTGAGTTCATTAAACTTTCATAGTTTGAACTTCGAGGGCAGATTCTATTTCCTGCAGAGAGCCTGGCTGGCGTGCCAGCATTAAGACATCTCGTCCCATTGTACAGATGAGGAAAGAGAGGCCTGGAGATTAGAGGCACCAGCCCAAGGTCACATGCATGGCCAAGCAGAACTCAGGTGTGCCTGCTCCTATGTGCCTCCTCTGTCCCCATCACACGCTGCTCATAGTTACAAAGACCCACCTGAACCCAGCACTGAAGACCATTGGCTCTGGAGTCCCATAGTCCTGGGTTAAAGGTCTGGCTCTACAACCTTGGGCAAGTGATTTACTTCCCTGAGCCTTATTTGAAAAACGTGGATAGTAATAGTAGTGTTTACCTTCCAGGGTTGTTTTAGGACAAAATGTAACTGTGTATGTCAATATGAAATACTTAGCAGAGTGCCTAGAACGTGGTAAGTGCACAATAAATATAGCTAAGCACCATCACTATTATTATTGCCATTGTTTTTGATATTCCCCATCCACCAATGTCATTTCCAGACTTGCTACTCCCAGAAGGTAACAAGAGAACAATTCACAGGCGACAAGATGAGCTAATAAGCCCAAGCTATTCATAGCCTCTGCCTAAGGGCTTATTCTTCCCAACGCAGGACAGCGGACCCCAGAGTCACTTAACTGGGTCAAAGTTACACCTGACCCCTCCTTTCCTGCCCACCCCCAGCTCTGGCACAGGAATTATCACAGCGCCTGTGGCCTCTGAAGGCCATCCCTGCTGGGCGACTTTGATAGGGAAAGTGTGAAGAACAAAGGCCATTGTTCCTGGAGGCCGTTGGTGCCTCTCAGGCCCCAGGCCAGCTGCCCAGGGGTGAGGTCTGGCTCCGAAGACACAAAGACGAAAGTCATTAGGACCAGGGACAAACAATGACGGAATCCCTTCTATTTACCTGAACCCGAGGGTGCTGCCAAGTGGGGAACAATGCGGTTGAGATGCTGGACATATTCTCCCTCCGCCCTCCCCGCACCGAAGCTCTTTCAAAATCATGGGACAGTGTACGGGCCAGGAGGCTCGGGGACGGGCCTCGGACCCTGTTTCTATAGAGAGAGCTTGGGAGAGTGGGCTGTAACATACAACTGTGTGCAAATCACGGCTCCATCACAATTAGCTACAGAACTTGGATGAAGTGGCTTAATTCTCTTGGCCTCAGTGTCTTCAGCTATAAAATGGACATAATAATCACACCACCCTCTCCTACACTGCATGTCACTGTGACCTAATTAAGGACATCAGACACTGGCAGCAGCAGTAGCAGCTGTGTGTGGCTTTGGGCAGGTTCCCTGTCCCTTGCTGAACCTCCATTCCTGTATCTGTCAAATAGGAACAGACAACCAGTTCCAGAATTCAGGTGAGGATCAAATGCGGAGACGAAAACCACTTGAAAACCTCGAAGCTGTACCAGTTTGAAAGCAATATCTCATTCAAAAATCTAGTCCTGGCTCACTTCTACGTGGCAGCCCAGGTGACCCTGACCATGTGCCCTTCCTTTCTCAGCTAGGGTCCCCATACGCAAAATGCAGATAGGTCTAGCGTCCTCCTCGCAGGGTGAGCGCCCCGAGAATTCCAGGGGCTAACAACACTGGTAAAGCACTTAGTACATACCAAATGCCCAACGTGAAGAGGCTGAAGTTTTCATTAAGGTCAGGAGCAGATATAGACAAGTAATTAATAGAAATTAGCACGCTTCCCAAACAGGACAGCTGTACTGCCCAGGTGCACCCATTTATGGAAGGGAAAACTGAGATCTGGGAGACAGAGAGGATGGGGGGAAGAGATACACTTTCTAATGTCCTGAGGCACCTGGTGAGTCCAGGTCATTTTCACCAGGATCCTTGCCAGGTGGGAAAAATGGAAATGGCAGGAAGCAGAGAGTGAACCCTCATCACTCACTCTTCCCAGCATCCTCAGTCCCTTGCTGTCACCCCGCCAGGTGTCAATATGGGTGTTGCAACAGGCGGATGCTTCCTAGTGCAGACAGAGAAATCTACTCAGATTGGCTGAAGCTGGTCCCTCTCTCCATCTCTCAGCCCCACTGGTACTGACTTTGTCCTTGGGCAGGTCCGTCTCTCAGGGTGGCAAGATGCCCACCAGCAGTTCCCAACAGGGGTTCTACCAGCTCGGCAACCCCAGTGAAAGAGAGAGCTCTTTCCCACCAGAGCTCTAGGACCGCTGGTTCTCATGAGACTGCCGTGGGTCACAGGACCCTGAACCTATTCCTGGGGTTCAGGGCATGGAATGTGCTGACTGACCCAGTCTGGAACGGGAAGTAGGTCCCTGTCCCCGGGAGGTCAAAGACTGAATGTGGGGGAAGGGGTGATATCCCATGGGAAAATCAGGGTGCCAGTATCAGAAGGAGGAGGAGTGGGTGGTGCACTGACCATTTCCCAATAGTCTAGTTTTTACTCTTTTAACTTTAAATACATGTAAATCATAAGAATTTACTCTTCTGTGTCTGGATTTGTTTTCTCCGTATTATATCAGTGTTGTGTGTAGCAGCATTTCATGTTTCACCACTATATAGTATTCCACTGTGAGAATACACCACAGTTAACGTATCCATTTTACTGTTGGCAGGTATTTAAGTTGTTTCAAGTTGGTTGTTGCTAAGAACATCCTATGTGCATCTTTTGGCACACACACGGACAAATTTCTGTTTGATGGAGGTACGGTGCTGGTGATAGGCTCCCAGTTCCTTTTAAAATTTCAAATTCCTTTCTACTAAATTTTGCCTCAAGCATTAACTCCTGCCTGAGTCTCCAGCCTTCCAGCCTGCCCTACAGGTTATGGGCTTGCCAGCCATCACAACTGTGTGAGCCAGTTCCTTAAAATCTTAAACTCAATGTCTTCATGCTTACATACCCACATGATTGGTTTTGTTTCTCTGGAAACCAGCCCAATTCAATGCCTCACTCTGTTAACAGACAAACAGATCCAGGCATCACTGACAACTTGCTTGAGAGTGAGACTTGATTTAAAAAAAAAAAAAAAAAATGATGGTGAGATAAGAGAACGGAGGACTTCAATTAAGAGAAATTCAAAGAAAGGTCAAAATAGCATCTTATTTCTCAAGACTGCACATACCTAATCATAGGAAATATTGAGTGAGCACTTACCACATGTGACATTTGTGCCCATTTTACAGATAAAGAAAACTGAGGCTCAGAAAGAGGATGCCGGTTTCACAATTTGCCCAACTATAAAAAGACACAGTGTGGATCTGTTGAACATCAAAATTCCTCTCCCTAACCAGTAAGCTTTCCTTTCATCTCCTTTTGAAGGGGCAGGTCCTGACACCCTCAAAAGGTTAACTTTCACCATTGAAGGCAGTTTCTCTCCTCAGTATGCCTCTGGGCTGAAATACCCAGCCTCACACCCTCATGTGCTCCCAAAGCCATCTCATGTGCTGGAGAAATTGGGTAATGGATCTAATTCTTGACCCTAATATAATCCCAACCCTCCAGCCAACCACCAGGCAGTGGCTGCGACCACCCGACTCGTGGGTGCATATTTTAACGTGCTGTGGTAATGATTAAAACAGTTATCCCCAGCCTCTGCCACCAGCCAGTGGCAAGGCAAGAAGTCAGCAGTTTATGAAAAGGACTCAGACCTTCACTCCATATTTCTAACCACAGACCCCTCCCCTGGAGCCAAGGTTGACGACACACACCAGCCACCTGGTATGTGGATTCCTGACTCATCTCTGTAGTTTCACCCTTCCCGGCCATCCTCTACTTGGTGGCCAGAGTGCTTTTGCCAAAACACAAACCTGATCATGTCACTTCCCTGCTCATAATCCTCCCATGACTCCCTATTGCTTTCAGAATGAACTTCACAGTTTGGTCTAAAAGACTCTCTCTGATCTAACTTTTGCTTATGTTCAGGGCTCCTCTCTGTTTTTCTTGAGCTTTCTGCTCCACCAGTCCTGTGTCATTTGTAGTTGTCACCAACTCAGTGCTCTCTTTCTAGCCTCATGCCTTTGCTTTGCTGTTCCCTCTGCCCGAAATGCCCTTCCCCCATCCTGTCTACCTGAGAGCTCCTCTTCACTCTTCAAAACCCAGCTTAATCAACATCATCACCTCTGTCTTTGAAGCCTGGCCTCCCTCTCTTGGGGTCAATCCCGACTTCTTCTGCCTACTTAATGTATTGCCCAATTCCCCACTCCCACGCTTCCACTGCGAGCACCCAGAGTTCTCTGCATTTAACAGCCCTCAACACACTTGATCATGTGGCTGATTTAATGCTACGTCTTCCCGACTAGACTCCGGCCTCCTTGAAGACAGAACCATATCCCACCACGTTCATCACCATATCCGCACTGCCCAGCACAGCACCTGGCACATAATAGGCACTCAATAAATATGGTTGGAAAGAAGAGAGCAAGGGAGAAAAGAATCAAGTGTTCCGACTATTCCGCTTGATTGTGAATATTCTTATTGATCTCTCTACTGACAGGCCTAGGAACGGGTCCAAACACACAGTAGGCCGTTGGTAATGTTCCCTGAATTAAACAGCAGCAGCGCAGATGTCTCCCCGCCAGCCAGCAGAGCCCCACCACTTTGGCCGAGCAGCCTCGTGGCTTCACTTCCCATTAGCCACAGCTCAAGAACATCCCCCCGGCCCACGCTTTCCTCTTCCAGGCCCTGCAGTCAGAGCGCCTTTGTTTTCCAACACAAGACCCCTTCAGTGATTTTGTTTTTCATGGAAAAGCTGGGCGAGTTCATTACATTGTGTTCCTGCCTTGGAGATCGTTGTCATTCATCCGACATCAAAGTCCGGAGCCATGATCAGCTCATTTAAAGGCTTGTTCCACCCATATGTTCTTACAACCAGGAAATGGGGAATTTCCTTCATTTTTTAAACCATCCCAGTGAGTTTCTGCCACATGGCTTCCTTTGCAAACTTTTCTTGAAACACAAGGATGGAATCACGCCTCCCCGGTCACCACGGTGGTTATTAAGGGGTCCCCGGCCTTCCTCTGATCTTTATCAAACACTTGCCAGCACACTGTAATGACAGGATTTTTTATTTATATAACACCTTTCTTTGGGGGCTGGGGCTGGGCTGAAAGGAGGTGGGAGCGAGATTAAAGCCTTATATAGGTTTTGCTTCCATTATCCTGCAAAGCTGGGAACGATTGTCTCTAAGGGACAAAGATAACAAAGCCTAGAGAGAGAAGTGATTTGCCTCCGGAGCCAAGGTGTGTGTCAAGACTGGAAACCAGCTGCCTGACCTCCCATGTCTTTGTTCCATGCTGATTGTTATTTATTTACCCGATTCTTAAGTCTCTAGGTTTGAACTAAATTCACCTAATAGCTAGCAATTCACGTAAGTTTCTGTTATCCACCTTCCCTGCTGGGCTCCCAAACATTCCTCCAACAGCATCCATGGCACCCCCTCCTCCTGCTTGACCTCTCACTGGTTGACCATATTCCACTGGACAGAACTCAGCCACATGCTCCCACTTAACTGCAAAGGAGGTTGGGAAGTATAGTCTAGCTGTGTGGCCAGGAATAAAATGAACCAGCGTCAGGTGAAGTCATGGTGTGTCCCTGTCATCAGTGGCCTAAGCCCTTGGAGTCACAGCCACATCAGCTCCAGAGCTTACTGGTGCTCACACAAAGGGCTCTCCCTACCCCCTGCCCTCCAATGTGTCATGAGTACCATCAGCAGAAACAAAGTGATAGAACATCTGGGATCTGCAGCTTGCAGAGCAGAGCAAGGGAAGGGTGTGGAATAGATGTGACAGGAGATGCGTCCTAGACGAACCCTTCAGGAGTCCTGGCTGTCCTTCTTCCCTGGGACTCTGCATTAGTCAGGGTGAGCAAGGTTATGTTGCAATAACAAAACAGCCCTAACTCAGTGACCTGAAACAGAGAATTGTTTTCCTTGTTAATGGTACAAGTAAGAAGTGGGTCAATGGGGGGGGGGGTGCTGTTTTTCATTGTTCAGTGGCCCATGCTGACAAAGGCATTGGATACACATGTGCCTCTATGACTGTCCCAGCAAGAGAAGAGAGAGCTGAAGGACTGAGCCCTGGCAATTGAGTGTTTCCACTTGGAAATGACACCTATCACTTCTCTTCCTGTTTCACTGGCCAAGTCAATCACATGATCGTAATTAATTTCAAATGAGAAGAGAACATGGAATCCCCTCCTCACATGCTCTAAAGAAGAAGAGAACTGGACAAATAGGAGAGCAGAAATACATATGTGTAACTCCAGCCCTTTCACCTGGCTCCTACTCAATTCCAGAGTGTCTGGCAGTTATTATAACTAATGAGAGCATCCCCCCTACACAACACATATTTATAGCCAGTCCCTTAGGAACCCATTAAGAGTGATGCTATAAAATCATATGTATTTACACAGTAACAGATGATCACGATACACTGATTTCAAAAACAGCAAGTCATACAAACTTAGAACAATAAGTTTACTATCTCACAGTTTCCGTGGGTCAGGAATTTGAGAGTGGCTTGGCTGGGCAGTTCTGGGTCTAGAAGTTCTTATGAAGTTGAAGTCAGACATTGTTGGGGCTGCAGTCTCATCTGAAGGTTTGACTGGGGCTGGAGGGTCTGCTTCAAGGTGATTCATTCACATGGTTGTAAGTTGGTATATATACTATAGTGCCTTTTATTGTTTAAAATCACAGATATTATATATTCATATAATGGTAGCCAGCTACCAACATGACCCCTAAGGATTCTTGCCTCTTAACTCTTGGGTAATCTTTGCCCATGTTCCCATACTGAGTCAGGGTTGATCCATGTAGCCAGTAGAACATGGCAGACATGATGGAGTATGACTTCAAGACTAAATCAAAAATGTCATTGCTGCTTCCACTTTGCTTACTCTTGGATCACCCACTTTGGATTAAGCCAGCTGCCATATTATGAAGACATTCAAGCAGCCTATGGACAAAAAGGTCCACCTGGTAAGAAAACAAGGTATCCTACCAACGGCCAGCACCAAAACCAACTTGCCAGCTATATGAATGTGCCATCTTGTAAACAGATCCTTCAGCCCCAATCATGCCTTAAGATGAGGCTGCAGCCCCAACAATGCCCGGCCGTAACCTCATGAACAGTCCTGAGCCACCACTGCCCAGCCAAGCTGCTCTCAAATTCCTGACCCATGGAAACTACGAGGTAATAAATTTTATTCTTTAAGCTGCAAAGTTTGGGGATCATTTTTGTGATAGTTATACAGGCATCTATAGAATATGCTATGGTTTAAATATGTCTGCAAATTTTGTGTGTTGAGAACTTAATGCCCAAATTCATATCTTGATGATGTTTGAAGGTGGGGTCTTTGGGAGGTAATTAGGATTTATAAAGGTCGTCAGGGTGGGGCCCCTATGATGGGACTGGTGGCTTTGTAAGAGAAAGAGAGACCTGAGCTAGTACACTGGCTTTTTCATGCCCTGTGATACTTCCCACCTCATCATGACACAGCAGGAAAACCCTCACTAGATGCTGGTACCATGCTTTTGGACTTCCCAGCCTCCACAGCCATCAGCTAAATCAACCTCTATTTTTACAAATTACCCAATCTCTGGTATTCAGTTATAGCAACAGAAAGTGGACTAAGACAGGATACATGTATGCATAGTCCAAGAAAATTTTTAGAAGTTTAAGATTATGGGAGGGGATATGTATTTTCCTCTTCTTAGGACTTATCCAATTTCTAATCTTTCTACAGTGAGCACATATTAGTTGGAATAGAACAGAAGACAACAAGGAAGAAGAAGGGAGAGAAGGAGAAATAGCAGAGCAGTTGGGTGATGGGGGCCTTTAATCAGCTGCTTCAAGCACCAAAATAAAGCTAGACTGTGCCAGAGAGTCAGTGTAGCTGCCAGTGTAGATAATTTGTTAAAGAAGATGACAGAGCCAAAAGAATAACCTGCCAATGCCTCTCTTGGGCCTCCCCATCCAGTTAGCTTCTGCTCTGAGCTGCTCAGAAAATGTGTTTAGAAGCAATATGGTGTTGGAGACCCACCTCGGGGAAGGGGCGGGGGTGTTGCATTTGGAAAACCTGAAGGTTTCTGAGCTGGCAAGATATGTCAGCAAAAAGCCCTCCCCTGTCTAGACAAAAGTTTGATTTTGAATCAAAAAAGGGAACGTTTGCAAACAGGAAAGCAGTTTAAGCATTTTTTTTTTCTCCTTTGAAAATAACCATGAATTTTTAACTATCAACCCTAAAGAGAGACAGCAAGACTCCAGCAGCAACACCAGGGATTTTGATCTTGCCCACCCCCCTGGCCTGGATGGTGAGATGGGGCCATTTCTGAGATTGGACATTGACTCCTTGCACTGAAGAGAGATTTAACAAGGCTCCAGGGCAGCCGGAAGAAGAGACAGGTTTCCAGAGCAAACGTCTGAGGCTTGGGAATTGGCATTACTCAGACAGCCTGAGAAAATGATCAGTTTGGCTGCGGACAGAGGGATATCACTGCCCCAGGTTTCGCTGACCTTGGGGGGAAGAAGTCCACATTGGTTCATCCGGCTCCAATGGTCGGGGGTCCTGTGGGCTGCCGTCTGAAACCACAGTCCCAGAGGAGCCTGATGTTCGAGGCAAGGCCTGCTGCGATGGGATGCCCCCTGAACGCTGCTGGGCCCTGTTGCCTTGACCCAGCACAGGAAAGAGAAGTTGGGCATTTGAAGCCACACCAGGTGGGTGGGTCAGACGCGTGTGGTTGTAAGTGACAGAAATCTGATGGAGGTTTCTTAGGCAGAAGATATTCTGAATGGCTAGGGAAGTCTTACAGAAACTTAGGGTTGGAACTCAGGACTGCAACAGGAACAAAGGCCCTTGGGGACGCAGATGAGGCCCTTTCTTTGTCCCTTGCCTCTGTCTCTGGGTACTGGCTGGCTTCATTCCTCTCTAACTGGAAACAGATTCTGATTGCTTCTCCACCCTGCATAGTGGATCACCCCACAGGGCCCGGGTTTCCATGGGAGTGACTCAACCACTAAAGGAGGATGAATCAAATATGCACGTGTAGCGTGTGTGCCTTTTCTGTCCTCTCTCCCAATTCTAAATGACCAGGGAAGGACTGTGATTGGCCTATCTCGGGTAAGGTAACCACTGTGGTCTACACAGGATGGCTAATGAGTTCTGACTTATCAGGCATACAGTGGCTGCCAGGGCCCTTAGCTGGGAGTGAGGCAGTCATGGCAGCTTGGGAAGATATTCCAAAAGAATTTTGCTCCCCTGCAAAAGGGACTCATGCCCCAGCCTGGAGAATTGTGAGTGATCATTCTCACTCCAAGCATCTGCGACTCTGAATCTACTTGTCATTCTTGATGCCTCCGCTCAACGTTGCTCACAGCACAAGCACCAGCACAAAGTGTATTTTTGTCATTTTTATAAATCTCCTCCCCGCTCAAACTCAGGCTTATCCCGAGCAACAATGCCAATGACACCACAAGCTCAATGTGATGATAGGCAATATCACACAAAGGTCTGGAGTCAGACGAGCTGGATCTGAATCCGAGCTCTGCCACTTTCTTAGCTGTGTGACCTCGGACAAATTGATTAACCTCTCTGTACCTCTGTTTCTTTAATTATAAAATGAGCATAATGGTAGTAGCTGAATAGAAATGTTTTGAGAATTAAATGCAGATATACTCAATATACTGCCTGGCACAAGATAACTCTTAGCTAGTAGTAGCAGCAGCAGCAGCAGCAATATTAGTGTTGTTATCATTATCACTATGTACTTACTATATGCTTTATAATATCAATAAAATGAAGAAGAACTCATAAAACTTATGAACGATCACCTATGTAGTTCACCTGAAAAGGCAGTGATTCCTGACATAAATTCTCCCTGACGGTGTTCTCCACTGTTTAAAACTAAATTTTGTATAAACCAAAGATCTATGTTTTCAAAGTCTATGGATGAGAACATGATGAAACAAAAGGATGATAGTTAGGCTGAATGATGGAAAGGCAATGCAGGTAAGATGAGAAGGTACGACAGGGTCATGGTTAAGGCTTAGGAGTAAGGCCAACTTGAACTTGAAGCACACACCCATGGTAAAAATTTCAGACAGGTAATGTAACCTGTCCATATCTTAGTTTTCTCAACTGCACAGTGGGAATTTTGATACTACTTCTCTGTTGTAGACACATGCTGGTTTTTCAACAGCCATTCCCTCTTCTGAAAAGCAGCACTCTGAATTTCTTTGAGAAAAATACCTTTCCCAATTCTCATTCATGTGCTTTGGGTGGCGGGGAACCTCCTCCACACACCATCTCCTGGTTAGCCTACACCAATCGGTACAATGCATGCCCATGGGCACAGTGATTAGCTTGGAGATGGACACATGACCCTCCCAGAGACAGTAAGATATAATGAGACTTCTGGTAATGCTTCTGATAAAGGGACTCTTGGTTTGCTCCTCTGGAGTTCAAAGCTAAGAGGAAATAAGGATTGGAGTCATTGTAGCCATCCTGTGACCTTGAAGAAAATTGCTGTATGAGAAAGGGGCCAGCACAGGAGAGACAGAATCCACCAGTCTCTGAGGACAATAGCTGGGTGCTGGATCCAGCCATTCCTGAAGCTGTATTAGCCCCAGGACTTTTCAATTCCAGAAGCCAATAATAATTGATAACTACATAATTTTTGATTACTCCTTTTTAACACAAGCCAACCAGAGTTGAGTTTTCTAGCCCTTGCAACAGAAATCTCAACTGTTCTTCTTACTAATTGGATTGAATGAGAAGGTAAGGCTCATAACATAGTTAGCACATATGAAGGCTTCCGCACAAGGAGTTACTGGTGGTTTCAAGGTGACAAGACAGAAATCTTTCACCCAGTGTCAGGCAAAATGACACGCTAGCCAAATCCTAAACTCTTCCCCTCCCTTCTAAAAGCAACATTTTTCAGCCTGCCTAAGAGTTAAACAGACCACAGTACACCAGCTTGGTGACCTGCTAGGCTAATTAGCCCAGCGTTACAGGCGTTACATGCGTTACATGAACTTGCCAGAGATGATGTTTTGCAAATTCGGAGTGAAATATTTAATTAATCAAAGGTGCTCAGCCAGTTGTCACACCAAGTCAGCGTGCACCCAACCCAGGCAGGGGCCAGGGCGCCGTGGGAGGATGCCAGCATAGACTTCTCCCGGGCTTCCTTCTCCTTCACCATGGAAACCTATCGAAAAGCATCAGCCATGCTGATGAATTTAGAGTACTTGCTCTTGGCACCTGACATTTCACAGCTCCAGGGTGTCAGGGGGTGTCCAGTGGCAGGCTGACATCTGTCCCCAGGGATTTTCCAGCACCATGCCACAGCGGTTGAGATTATATGCTTTGGAGAGTGGACACTCCCACAGAGGGACCAGGTCAGAGAAGGAGAGACCAGCTTGTGACAATGTTATATATGTTATTATTTTTACATACTTTTACATAGATAACATACTTGCATATTTCAGTATTTTAAAAACTAAAAATATCAAAAACTGCTATAGTACTTAATACTTTTACACAGACACATTCACATACATTCATTTAAGACTCACAACAACTCTGTGAGCTACATACTACTATTAATATAGCATCCATTTTACCAATGAAGGAACAGAGGCACAGAGAGGTTAAGTCACTTACCAAAGTCACACAGCCAGTGAACAACAAATTGGAATCTGCACCTTGGAATCTGTGCACTCAACCTCTAGGCTGAACTGCCTCTCACTGCTTCTGTGTCTTGTTTCAGCTTTCAGATTACAAAAGTAATATGCTCATGGGTCGGGGGTGGGAATTAGAAAGTACAAAAGAAGGAAAGAGATCACTTGAAATCGCACCACACTCAGATATTTGCCCAGCCCTGTCTGGTGTGGGTGTGTGCATGATCTTATGTAAAAGTGGGAAAATATGTGACATACATTTTTGTAACCTGCTTTGTCACTTAATAGACTGGAAATATAAAAGGGTATTCAGGGATTCTACGTCCCTAGTTTCTTCCTTAGGGATAACCAGTAAAATGTTCTATGTATGTCCTACCAAGTACCCACACAAACACACTTACGCTCAAGTTAGACATTTATTTTTTCTATTTTTACACAAATGGTAGCCTCTTATACACAGTATTTATGCCTTTCTTTTCTTTTAGTTTTTCTTAAAGACTATTCCTTGTTCATATGGAAAGAGCTTCTTCATTCTTTTATAAGACTGCATTGCATTCCATTGTCTGCTTGTACCATAATTTATTTCACTAGTCCATACTGATAAATATTAAGGTTATTTCCATTCTTAAAGAGGTGACATTTGAATTGAGGCCCCACATAAGGTAGAAAGGTAAATGTCATAGAAAATGGAAAGAGAACAGAGTCCAGGGGTGAGGAACAGCAAATGCAAAGGCCCTGGGGTCCATAAAATGGAAAGGGGGTGTTCCGGGCAGTTGCCCAGTGAAAAAGAGGCGCCACGTGATGTCTGAAAGGGCAGCCAAGGTGACCGTGTTGGCCATGGCTGGTGCTGGTGAGAAGTCACATCTTCATTCTAAGAGCAAAGGGAGCCAATGGCAGTCATGCATTTTGAACAGTTAAATAGGAAAGCCTCACTTCCGCTTCTCTAAGAAGCTACACCCAGCCTGTGCTTCCCTCCACCCCCCAACAGTGAGGATTGGGGCCAGTGGGGAGAAGCCTTGACCCCTTCCCCTCTGTCCCAGGTAACCTATGCTCCCTCACCTCCTTGCACTGAGCCCCACGTGAGTCAGATCAAGGAACTTCCTCCACCTGCCTACCCCCCCTCCCATCTCCTTCAGGGCAGAGACACCCAGAGAGGTGTTAAGCCTTCAGTAATTATCACCTCTGGGGAGAGGGAGGGAGTCCAGATGGGGTGGAGAGGAAAGTGAGTTTGTTTTTCCTCTGAAGCCCACTGAATTCCATGTTTTCATTAGGGCCCAAAGCTTGAGCTTGGGGGGTACGGGGAGGCGCACATCCCTGTATTAGAAGGGGGCACTTTTCCCATCGCTGCCTGTTCTAGCAAATGGAGGAACCAAGCCCTGGCACCCGCAGGAGCCAGTCAGCTTTGGGGGGTTAGGCTGCGTGCGCTGGCAGCATCCCCAGGACTTGATGACCAACTTTCCCTTGATCAGACTAGAATGGCCCTGCATCACTTTTATGTGGCTCAAGAATGCTTCCTCCCAAGCCCCAGTTCCAAAATTAGGAATGCCCGTGCTTATGCTTTGACTAGGATTTTCCCATTTTATGAGCTTCAGAGTCCCCTTAAATGAAGGGAAAAAAAAAAAAAAAAACAACACTAAGACAGAGCCAGAAGTGGATCCCTGATCTTAGAACTATCCTAAAACCCCATGAACCCTATGGGGTCTGGTGTGAATTCATGCATTGGGTTCCAGGCTACATCTTAAAAAAACAAAACAAACAAAAAAAATACCCTCCTCTAGTCCCCAAATCTCTTTTGCTGAGATGTCAGCAACAGATGTCCATCTGGTCTACCTACAACCACTCCTGGCAGGTCCAAATGATTCTATACTTTTGCCAGGGCAATGGCTGTTTTTAAATAGTTACTACAATTGTTACTGTATGTTTTGAGTTCTTTAAATGTATTGACGTATTCAATTCTCTCAATAGCCCTATTAAGTCGTTCTTATTGTTATTTCCATTTTACAGAGGAGGAAATTGAGATTCAGGAATGTAGCAATTAGTGGCAGAAGTGGAACTTGAAGCTAGGTGGTCTGGCTAGAGGGTTGTGTGGTCCCACACCGCAGCTACTAGCCACAGTGAGCACTTGAAAGGTTGCAAATCCTCACTGAGAAGTGCTATAAATGTAAAACACACGCTGGTTGTGAAAGCTTAGTGTGAAAAAAAAAAAAAGAATAGAATTTGTCATTCGTGGGTTTTTTATATTAATTACATGTTGAAATGAGAATACTTTGGACATATCAGTTTCCGTGAAATATATTATTAAAATTAACTCATCCTGTTTCTTCCCCTTTTAAAAAGGTGGCTCTTAGAAAATTTAAAGTTACCTGCTTGACTCACACTGTATTTCTACTGGACCGTACATAGTACTGGGCTAGAGTCTTAACCATTAGCCTACACTCTCCCCCAAGGCAGAGCAGATCATGCCCGGAGTCCTCAGTGTTTGTCCTTCAAGAAAGATCAACTGTTCATTTGGTCTGCCTGCCATATCTCATGCTCTGGCTCCCATCTTCCTCCTCCTCTGCACCAACCCCTGTCCCCTCACCAAGCACCCCAGGTTCATTGCCCTGAGCCACCGCCCACCTAAGCCAGTGTGTTTCCTGCTCTCTTGTTGCTCTTGCATATGCTGTTCCTTGACTTGGAACACTGTTCCCTGCCTTCTTCTACTAACTCCCACTCCCTTCTACTTCTTTAGGGGTGCGCCTCCTGACCCACCAAGGCTCCCCATAAATGCTCTACTGGCACCCTGAGCCTTTCATGAATGGCACAACCACCAACTGTAATTATGTGTATGTTGAATTTTATGATTACTGCCTGTATCAGGCAGAGTTCAATAAGGAGACAAAAATCACACCAGTTATTTTAACAGCAAGAATAAAAAGAATTGGTAACCAGGAAACCGAGAAGAAGACACTAAGTTATCTCTCTGCAGCTACTACCCGCCCTAGAACTGGGGACGAAAAGGGAAGATGTCAGAATTATTAAAACTTAGAAGGCTAGAGGAGGGACCCCATGGAATTGAAACTTAGCTGGTGACTCTGAGCTCAGAGAAGTGTCCCCATGGGGTTAGATCCCTGATTTCCGCTGGTGCTGATGTTTCCAAGGAGGATGTGATGAAGCTGGTTCTGCAACCAGTGGAAAAAATACAAACAGGATTCAGCTATGAGATATGAGAAGGTGCCGCCGCTATTTGTGGGGCGTGGGGGAGGAGACGTGGTGCTCAGAAGAACCACACGTGGACAGGAAGGAGCAAGTGTCTTTGCATCATCCAGCTGTCCAAGCTCCCTTTAGAGCTCCCTGTTGGCAGAGCCCAAGAGGCGTCCACTGGCAAAGCAGGAATGGGGTTTGCAGAGCCCCAGCCTCAGCATCACGGGGCGGAGTATACAGGTGGGTTTGGAGCCAAGACAGTTAATAATTGACATCAAGGCCAACGTCCCCACCAGCCCGTAACCTCCGTGAGCACAGAGACTGGGTTTGTCTACTGCTTAAAACACAGCGGATGTGGGAGTGAAAGCGCAACGCCTTGGAAGGGAGGCGTAAGGGAAGTCACTTCTGAGTCCCAAGGTCCATCAAGGGATGGTGTTGGGGACAACTTTAAAATGGCTAATGAAGAAGAACAAAGAATTGCAGATTTTGAGGTTTACGTAAATATTTCAGACCCTAGCTTTCCCTTACTATGGTGACATACGTGCCCAGCTACATCAGCTGGGGTCATCGGCTTGACTAAGGAGAAGACAGACTACTTCAAAGCAAGACTTGATCAGAAATGTTGGGAAGTATGGCAGCCACGGCTTACATTCCACGTTGCCCAATAACTAGCACACACTAGGCAGGTAATAAATATTTGTTGAATAAATAGATGGAAGAATGGGTGAATCCATGTGCAGGAATGGATCCATCTAGAATCTTGGGCGGGGTTCAAAGACACAATGGGGCTCCTTTGAAATGACTCATAGTAAGGGCTCAGCAAAAGTAGTCGGTTCTCATCCTTATTACCAATATTGTTATTTTTCAAATAAACTCTTAATGCCTGTTAAAGACTATAAAAGTCAGACTTGTAACAATGTAAACATTTAATTCGCTATTGCCCCATTCCATACATAATGTAAGAATAGTTTATTTTTAACTTCAAATGTTAAAAATTATGCTTACTGATTTTAACTCACTCTTTACTTGTTTTTAAAATAAATATGTCAGAGATGCTAATTTATATATGCATATTTTTTCCCCATAAGCTACTCATGACAAGAACCACCAAGCTGATAAATGACAGCCCCCCAAAATAATGAGTTACCAAGTTTCGGCTTACAGCTGCTCATGTGAATCCCAGGGATTTGGGGATGACTTTTCATCCTCTTCTCACTGGCTCTCTTATGGGGATGGTCCACAGTTAGATTTATCTGGCGACTCAGAATGCTTGCTTTATGCCCCTAACAAGCTGTGCGTCCTTGGGCAAGCCATATTACAGCTCTGTGCCTCAGTTTCCCGATCTGTAAACTGTTAACCATCTCAAATGTTTCTTTCAGCCATAAACAACCATTTAAATAACCGGAACCGTCCATCCCTGATCCATACCGATTAACAAAATCTCATGATATTCCATGAGTCTTCCTCACTTCACGCCTAATGGTGGAGATGAAGTGATTTCAGAGGCCCAGAAATAAATTGTTGGCCACATACACGCACTAATAATAAAAGAACTGGATTCACACACAAAGGAAATGAGATTCCCAAGAAGTGCCCCCGTGCATGAAAGGGCAGGAGAAAAGGAGGGAGGCTTTTCACACTGGAGAACATTACCCAGGCATCGGATAACTCGGGACTCGAGGGGGCTTGGTGTCCCACTAGGTTAATACACATGTGGAAAACGTTAAACGGGGAGCCAAGGGAAGTAAGAGTATACAGGACTTTGACAGACACCTCGATCAGTTTCTGGGGAAGGAGGAAATTGGTGCACACGATGAACAAGCCAAAAGGTTGAATTAAGCTGCATCCCAGTGGGGAAATTGGCACAGACTGGATGGGCCACAGTATTTTTTCTTTCTTTCTTTTGTGTGTGTGTGCATGCATACGCACGTGCTCACACAAGGGAATCATTGCTGTTCCTTTTCCATTAAGTAAAATTTCTCTGCTCAAGATACTTTACCAACACACCTTAGAAACTAAGGTGTTGTAAAGTTCTAAATCTAACATCACCACTAGTTTATTGGGTGACCTTAGGCAAAATTTTTAACCTCCATGGACCTCAGTTTCCCATAATAGCATCTGGTG
Organism: Varecia variegata; assembly: GCA_028533085.1. NCBI lineage: Eukaryota > Metazoa > Chordata > Mammalia > Primates > Lemuridae > Varecia > Varecia variegata. The sequence continues at coordinate 8,418,500 of CM052452.1, forward strand.
GTGACTTTGCTTACGTAGGCGCACTAGGGAAAGAGCAGGAAGATGGGATTCAGAGTCCAAGATGTTTGTTGAAAGAGGCCTGAGTGATCCAAATTTCTATCTACACATCCCAAAATTATCTTGAAATTCACACCACACCCTAAAGAGACAGATGCAGCCTGCAGGGCCCTTCCCCCAAAGTCCATGGGTAAGAACTGTTCTGGGTTTTGGATGTTGCAAAATTCTATGGAATTTGTAACTGAATCTTTCTTTCATGTAAAAGGCATAGTTTACATTTTATCACAGTATTGTTCCTAACAGCCAAAGAAATGGAAACAACATACGTTGCAAACTAAAGGGAATTGTTACAAAATATATCATGGACGTTTATACACTGAAATACTGAACAGCCATTAAAAATAAGGTCTTCACAGACGTGGTAGCATGGGACAATGCTTTCCCACACGAGTGTTGCAAGCGGGGCTCAGAACTGTGCATATAGAGTCTAAAGGTGTAATATATGTGCCAATGTTCGCAAGTATTTAGGCAAAGATTCCTGTGAATTGGCAAACTACAATGTATAGGTATTATCCAGCTTACTTATCCCTTTTTGAATAGCCCATGGGCTAAGAATGGTTTTTTTTAAAACATTTTGAAATGATTGGAGGAAAATATCAAAAAGAATGTTTCGTGACACACGAAAATTATATGAAATTAAAATTTCCGTGTTCAAAACTCAAGTTTTGCTAGAACATAGCCATACCTCATTCCTTTACACATTATCAATAACAGAGTTGGGTCGTTGGAACAGACAGAAGATGGCTGCAAAGTAGAAAATGTTTCTATCTGGCCCTTTGCAGAGAAAGTTTGCCGACCCATGCATTTAAAGACTGCTAGGAATAAAACATACCAAAGAGTTCATTGTGGCAATGGTTGGATCGGATAGGATTTTTATTTCATTCTTAAGTATTTCTTGTAATGTCTACCTTTCCTAATAATGACTGGTAAAGGACTTTTATGCTAATCAAACATGTCCATTGATTTCAAGATTCTGCAAATTGTAAACCCTTGATTATTTTGTAAACACTTTCCTGGGACTGGGCTGAGCAGTGGGAGCTTCCAAAGGATGCCAATAAAACTATCTTCCTCCTCCAAAATTTACAGCCACTGGACTTCTACCATTAATTGAGGGCCTACTATGTGCCAAAATTGTGCACTTTTTGTTCTTACCTCCCAGACTTCATTCAAACTTCACAGATATCCTGTAAGAAGACAGCCAATATTAATGCTCTCTCATATTCGGCTATACTGAGGCCCAGGGATGCAAAGCTACTTTTTCAAGAATTCACAAGGAGGGAGTTGGAATTCTAGCACTGATTTTTCTGACCCTAGAGCCCAATTAGTAACCACGAATCACTGACTCGCCTGGGGTGGAAACAGAATGTGGAGGCTACAAGCTTAACTCGAACCCTTCTTCCCCCAGATAGCAGGACAGGCAGATGTTGGGGAAGAGCTAAATATTTCTCCCAGTGCATTTGCCAGGGTGTGCACTAAGGTGGTGCCTCTGTTTGTCACAGCCATGTGTGCTGCTCCGTCATTTGCCCTTTAAAATTCTGTGCAGCCATCATATTGCTTTCCCATGTAAGGGGGGTAAAAAAAGCTCCAGCCACGAATTGCAAGTAGTGAGCTGAGCTGCTGACCAGATGTGGCTGGGCTGTCTTACAGCCCTTGACCTGCTGGCTTGTAATAGTTAACACGGGCTCCTCTAGAAAAGCCCGTAGTTAATAACATCCCCTTCTCTGATCCCCAGGGATCCTCTGCTTCCTCCACTCCTATTTCCAATATCCTCAAGGCATGCCAAGCACAGAACACCCAGAAAACAGAATGGGCAGATGCCCACACAAACACATGCCCATTTGGCATCTACATGGAGGGCAAAGGAAGGGAACCTGGGCACAAACAGCAGCAGGAATGTGTGGGGTGGAAGAGATAACGGATCCCTGAAAGGTGGCTACGCACTGTAAGGAGAGATGGAGACAAATGAGAGGCATTCTTTAGGGAGGCAGTCTCCGGTGGAATTGACATGCTCTGGTCTGGATCTAGCATCAGATGCACCTGGCGTGGTCCCAGCTCTGCCATTTGCAAGTCCTGGAACCTTGGGCTAAGTCCCTTAATCTCTCCAAACCTCGGTTTTCTCATGTAGAAATGATATTATTCATTGCCACTTCCTTGGGCTGTTATGAGAATTAAATCAGAGAATGCAAGGAAAGAGCTGAGTGCAGCATTTTGTACCTGCTGAGCACTCAATAAATAATAGTCATGTTATTAGTACCATTTTTTGTCATTATTGGAGCGGTAAGCTCTGTTGTTTGGAGGCGGTTTCAGTGTTCAAGGTTCCTTGTGATTCAAGCGACAAAATGAAAGAGAGAAACTTTGGAAGCCTTTGAAATCGTAGGAGGAAATGTGGAGAAACGTGGAATACATGTGGGCGTTTCTATCATAAACTCTGGCACCCTGAGTCACAGCTCTGCACCAAGCGAGTAATGTCTCGCCTTTTTGATGCTCAGTTTCCTCATCTGCCAGTGGCGATTATAATATCCTTACTAAATTGCTGTTGAGATTGTAAAACACAGCATAAAATTAAAACATCTCTACACAGTAGTTACCTTCGTATGACTTTGAGTGACGTGATTTGTTAAAAGGGCAACTGAGTCAACTATACTGTCTCTTGCCCCACCAGCCCCCGGGACTCATTACTTCTCTTATCCGATTCCCACCTTCATCATCATCCTATGCCCACCACCGCCAATGACCCCAGGAATCTGCAATTACCCTTCACACTCCATCCCATCTTGCCTCTGAAAGGCTCCAGTGTGTGCTGTGAGGGGCTCGCCCTGTGTAGGTTTCCTTGCAACATTTACTCGGCCCCATGAGCTGCCTGCCGGCTGCAAGGGGAGGTGCCCAGGTGCAAATGGGAAACAGACTTCTCTCCTTTTGAAGCTTCCCAAAGTTGTGGACCACTAAGGTTGACCTGCCTTTCATATTCTTGATTACAGGGCGGAGGTGTGGCTCACAATGCATCTCAGGGAAAGCTTATCTCAGGAGTGGC
>CM052452.1:8422087-8438193 GCA_028533085.1 Varecia variegata
CTCTTGGTCTCCTCCCTTCTCAGATTTTGTTCCCTAACATTATGAAAAAGCTTAGGTGCCAGGCACCTTGCTGAGTATTTCAATATGTCACCTTGTTTAATCATCCCATTAACCTTATGAAGTAAGTACCTTTTTTATCCTCCTTTACTGATGAGGAAACTGTGGCCCAGAATGATGAAGCCACTTTCCTAAAGCAACACAGTTACAAGTGGTAGTCAGGACTCCTGAAACTGACAGACGCCAGGGCTGTGCTTTCCCCAATACGGAAGCCACTAGTCACAGGGGACCCTTTAATTTTAAATTATTGTACACATGGTCCCTGACTTACAATGTTTCAACTTAGGATTTTTCCACTTTAGAATGGGCACAAAAGCAATACACACTCAGTAGAGACCGCACTTGGAGTACCCACACAACTGTCCTGTTTTTTTGTTTTTTGTTTTTTTTTTTTACTTTCAGTACAGTGTTCAGTAAATTACACAAGATGTTCAACACTTTCTTATAAAATAGGCTTTGTGTTAAATGATTTTGCTAATGTAAGTATTCTGAGCTGTCTAGGATAGGCTAAGCTGTGATGTTCAGTTTAGGTGTATTAACTGCATTTTCAACTTATGATATTTTCAACTTACTGTGGATTTACTGGGATGTAACCATGTCGTAAGTTGAGGAGCATCTGTACCTAAAATTAAATATCCAATTCCCCAGTTGCACTAGCCACATTTCAAGTGCTCAATAGCAACATGTAAGTGAGTAGTTATCATACTGGAGAGTACAGATATAGGACATCACCATAGAAAGTTCTGGAACCCAAGTTCTTAGCTACTCCACCAAAATGGCTCCACATAACTTACATCTCATGGACTAAGTGCTCTTTGTGAAGGTTTCCAAAAGCAAAGCTCTTCAAAGGCAAGAAGAGTCTCACCTCTTTCCATCTTACTTCAAAGAAGAAAGCTCTATCCCAGCATGAGGCTCTTAACTTGTTTCTGAGAAACTTCTAAACAACTCGCCTAATAAGGGAAGGGAGAAACTGAAAGGCATTTCTCAAATCCTGGGAGTGACTTGGAAAAGGAAGAACTAGAAAAGCAACAACACAGTAGTATCCTTTGAACTTGGAGACACCCATAACTGCACTGTGGTTACCCTGTTGCCCCACACCCTCCTCCGGCAGCATCCCCTGCCAGGCCCACAGTCCCCCGCTCTTCTCAGTTCTCACCCAAACTGCCAATCCACAGCAAATTGGTTTCCCAATCCATGACAAGACGACATTGTGTCAATACCAGGTGACATTGTGGAATGAGGTGCAACACCCAATGGAAACCCAAAATACTCTCATTGTTCTACCTTCACAAAAATTCCTCAAGGGCTAGAGCCCATGAGTCAGTCTGTGGTCTGGTTAATCCGATTTTCAGACACTGATGAGTTAGGGAACTGAGAATGCTCCTTCTGCAAAGGTGGTGTAACAGCCACGGTAATATTTAAGATAACACATGACTCTTTCCCTTTATTCACCTTCCTTCGCACTCAGTTGGGTGCCAGTTTGAGGCTGCCAGGACAAAGCTGCCCTCAAGAAGACGGGTTGTGCCCAGGAGAGAATATATACTTAGAAGACCCAGACCTGGGCTTGTATCCGTCCTCTGCCGAGTACCAACCCACCAAGAAAGGAAAGTCACTGTCCTTTTAGGTTCCATCTCTATAAAAGCAGGCTACAATGCTAACCTTGTATGGTTATTGTGAGGGTCAGAGGAGAGGATGGCTATAAAGTATCTGGTACATAGTAGGTCTTCAAACAAATATCGCTTCCCATTTCTAATTACTGGATACTTGCATTCAAAATTTTGGTAGAACTGGGGGTAAATTTAGAAAGTGTTCTGGACAGGCAACCAGAAATGCCAAATCCTGATACGTTACTCCTTCCCAAGGGACGTCACCACAATGCAAGACAAATGGAAAGCAAAACAGCATTGTGTTATTAATTGAGGCTTTGGTGCCAAATTCCAAGGCAGGGCTTGGGAGGCACCAGGGCTGGGTCGCATCACATGGATTGCTCCTTTTCTAAAGCTTGCAGTCTAAATAGCCTCAGGCCAGAGTCGACCTTGAGTCTAGCTCTCCTTCACCTCACCTTGCCTCAGCTGCAAACTCACACAGGACACTCAGAGGTGGGGATAATTTCTAAGAGGCGAGGCCACAGCTCTGCGTAACTTAGCCAGAAAGTCATAAAAGAAAGGAAAGACAGACGATCATTATGGCCTGCCCTGAAAGCTCCAGCCCTAGAAAATGAAACCCAGTCTGAATCCTCAAAGTTCACCAACCACACTCAGTCTATTCCTGGTGATGGGTGTGAGGTCACTTGCCCTTGATTCTGATTAGGAGCATGGAGGTGGGGCGGAGCATCCAACTACACTTAGAAGACTCTAATTGGCCTAATTACTGAAAGACTCACCCCATAAGGATTCCGAGCTGGCTTTACAAAGCCCCTGGCGAGGGAGAGGGGTTAAAGTACAGATTCCTGGGCCCATTCCTGGAGACCGCTGTCAGAAGATCCAGAGTGGGCCCCGGGAATCTGCATTTTACAGGAGGGCAAAGGGCTCTCGTGGTGGTTGTTTGCGTTGCTCTCCTGGTGACTCCTCTATTTCTCAGGCTGTTTCCCATTTACATGTCCCTTCTCGGTCTTGCCATTGAGGCTTTCCTCAATAACTTCTGCTTCTTCCTGCGTCCAAGGGCCCAGTCTCCTCTTAAGAAATCTTTCCCCTCCCAACCACCTGACCTTCAAAAGCCACCATCTTGGAGAAAGTGGCTGTTAGTGGGAAACATCGTTTCCACCCTGACCCTTATTTATGGCTCCGTATCTTTGAGATGGTCTTGCAGCTTGGGCAGTGTGTGTCCATCTGACAATCGGGCCTGTCAGAAAAGGTTGGCCCATCAATCTGCCCCTCACTTTTTATTCCAAATTCCATCTTTAACCACCTATCCTTGACCACCTCTCCACTCTATTCCCCACCTCCCCAGCCATCCTTAATCTTTCTCCAGAATGGGAAGATGATTATTAAATGAATCTCAGGGATGGTATGAGAATGTCTACACATCTTTCTAGTCAAGTCACCTTCAAGGACAGATCTATTGAAAACAGATCATGACACCTATCTATTTCACAGAAAGCTCAACCCACCCAGGGAACATCAATACAGTAAAAAATCCTAAGCTTTTCTTCTTAATGTCCACCTCCAAAATACTCAGTGGTATTAGAGAAAGTAGAGGAGTCATCTGCAGTCCATGATGGAAGCATGGAGGTGCCCAAGTACACGTTTTAAATTGGAAAGCAATGTTGAGACGGGAAGGAGGGAAGCAGCACATACATGTGCACCACACGTGTGCCACCCTCATGCTGTCAACAGAGTTCCAGGTCTGGGAGTGCAGAGAAGTGCTGAGAAGAGACTGTGTTTTGTCAGCTACTGTGTGCTCATCTGCATGTGCTCTCCTGCAGAAAGACATGTTGGAAATACTCCCCTGGCCAACTTGCACTGAGATGTGTTTCTGCCCATGAGTCAGGTTAGGACATAGTAGTATCCCCATAGATTTCCAGACCCATGAAATGCTAAAATTGAACAGCACTGGAGGACTCCAAAATGTGTTCTAGAGAACACTAGCCACACTGCATATAAAATGGTATTAAATTGGGGAGTGGGGAGATGGGAAATTCTGTCTTAAAGTGAAGCATATTTCTTTCTTACAGGACTTTTCAGAGGCTTTAGTATCTAAAGTGCACTGTGAATTTCAAAACAGAGATAGAGCAGACAATGTTTTCCAAGCTGGCTTGAGTATAGAATCTTTACTCAGATTCCTCTTTTAGGATGACTGTCTTGAGAAACATTTTGGGGGAAAGGCAAATCCAATCTAACTCTTCCCACCCACTTGACAGATGAGAAAACCAAGGCCCAAGAGCAAAGGGATTAGCCCTAAATAGCACACAGGTTAAGGGAAACCCGGGTCTCTTGACTTCTGGTGTAGGACTGTATCTCCACACATCTCTCATGACATATGAGATTGAGGAACTTAAGTCATTCATTCACTCAACAAATGTTTCTTAGGTGCCACCTCTGTTCCACCTTCGGGGCTAGATGCTGAAAATAACAAAACCAAAAAAAGGCATGGTCCCTGCCTTCAAGGAGATTATAATTTACTGAAATAACATAAGTAGTCAATTATGTCACATGAAGCCCCTGTTTGAATATGCACAGTTCCATATGCATAGATTTCACTGACTGCAATTTTTAAATAACACAAGTCCCCAATGACATGGTTCAAATTTAAGTCGCCCCAGTATATTAATTGTATATAATTGTGTAAAGTACAAATTTTGCTGCTAGCTCTTCAGTCACTGTAGAAATAGCAGACATGCGTGACAAGCAGTGACTGATCACGCCACTTCATTCAAAGTCTACAGGTGGCTGGTCACTGTGGATCTGTTATTCAGTTCACACACGGAAAGCAAAGCATGTGGCTGTGTTTCCTCCTTGTCCTTCAGAGATAAACCCACATGACATTGTACACAACTGAATAATCAAAAGAAGAAATTGACCAAAACAGATGAAAGTGCAGCAAGAAAACTAATAATCCTGGAAGTTAAATTTCCATCCGACAAAAGTGGAGCTATGGAAGAAATACCTGGCTGTGGAAATATGGACACTGCCATCCCATGAGGGACCCTAGATAGATAGCAGAACTTGGTGAAGGCAAACTTGACATAAATGAGGAAAGTGACCAAAAAAAAAAAAAAAAAGATGAAGATGTCTGAGAAAAAGTGATGCCAGGAAAAAAATAAGTAACATTAAAGGAACTCCTAAAGAAATTCTACAACATTTCAAGTACAAAGAATAAAATGTCAGAAGCTCATTCAAACTTACAAAGGAGTCTCACTCATCAAATCTTTGAAAGCTCACTCTCATTATAGATTAAGTGAAGGCAATCATTGTTCAAACCACTCAATAAAATTTTAATAAAAGCAAGACATGTTAATACTCAATATTTCTAATGTTTTAAAGTACAGTGTACAAAATACTAGTTTTAATTTTTTTTGCATTTTCCTGTACATTTATATCCAACAGGAAAAGAATCTTTAATATTCTGGCAAAAAATAAATTTTAAAGGTCACAGAACAATTGTGATTTTTCCCATTGCTTAAGATTGCTTTGCATTGTTTCAGCTTGCATGGTCATTCTTACGGTCCCACACTTCCATGCAAAGAGAGGACACCCTGTCCTTAAACACTCTGAGCCTCAGTTTCTGTTTCTTTTAAGAGTGAATTCATCAGAGTACCACAGGAAAGTAGAGGCACACTCAAATTGGAATCATTCCAGAAGGGCTTATTTGTGAAAGTACCACACTTAAAAGCACAAAGGTGTGAGTGTAAGGAAAGTCCAAATCATACGACAGAAACCTGGGGCTAGGAGCAGCTGAGTTGTTACCATCCTTGGGCTCCAAGGGACAAAGGAAGGGAGGAGTTTACCAGAACCCAGAGGAGAGAGTCAGTGCGTCTCTGAGGAGCACGGCCAGCCTGAGAGGTGCTTCAGGAAGGGGGCCAAGGGACTGAACACCCCACCTTACTTTGCTCCTTCCCTGTTCCCATTGGCGGAACTCAACAGGGCAGGCTTTGTTGACGGCATGGGCAGCAAATGGCAGGGTGCGGAAGGGCAAACCGGAGAGAGTAAAAGGGTCAGAAGGAAGAGTTCCCGTATAGGCTCTTTCCTGGCTGAATTCTGGGATGTGCTGATTTTAAATTCCTCAGAGAAAATTATTTTATACAACAGGTAGCCAAAAACCTCCGAAACTGGCTTAAACTCTAAACGGGAGTTAGGAGGAGGCGAGAGGGCTGTCCGGCCGAAGACAGTGAAGGAAGAGCAGCTAGAAAGGCATCATGAGCCCAGACAGCCTTTCTCGAAGCTTCTCTCGCTGTGACCATTTGCTCTCTGCCCTCTTTTCTCTCCCCACGACCCACAGGCTCCATCTCCCCGTGTAATGACCGAAATGAGGACCCCACTCAGTCCAGCCGCTAACAGAGACGGTGGCTTTCTCCTGTGAGAATCTGATTGGCCCAATTTGGTTCTAGCGCTGATCCCTGATCCAATCAGCTGCAGCCAGGGAGGGTCACATGACACTAACATGGCTGCTAAGAGCCGTCCCTGTGGATGAGAGATAACTTTTCAGAAACGAAGCTTTATGGTCAGGGCAGTCGCTCCAAAAGGTGCCCATTACTGCACTTGGTCTATGTTTACCTAAACTCTGATACAGCACTTTTTATGTGCCAGGCACTATTCCAAGTCTTTCCTTCACTTAAAACAACCCTGTAAGACAGACTCTATGATTAACTCTTTTTATAGATGAAACTGGGGCAAAGAGATGATAAGTAATTTTTCCAAGGTCACGTAACTGGTAAATGGCAAAGCTGGGATTTGAACTCATACAGTGTGACTCCAGAATTCATGCTTTTAATCACTCTGTCCTGTTATCTCTGAAGTTTAAGTAGAGGGGAACAATGAGGAGCTATCCACTAGCTCCTCAAACCCTTTCAAGACTCAAGGTGAAGGACACTCAACAACCCTAGAAAGTTGTGTCTTGAACCCAGAGTGAACTACAAGCCTGCAATGGCAAAGGAATCGGTCCTCCCAACCCACCCCATCCCTTCCCAATCCCGACTTCTATCGGCAGGTTCAGAGGACAGAAATGAAAGAGGGACCAAAAGAAATGGAATTCTTGTTCTACTCACCATCTGCAAATAATCAGTAATGGTATAATTCAGAAAACAAAGCACCGCAGCAAACTACAAAGACAAGAAAATGCCCTAGAGCCATGGAGTTTAATCCTTCTCTTCCAATAGGTGGCACGGCAGCAGCTCCACACAGCATCTTGGCACTGTGTCCCCCATTTCCCATTCCAGGGCCTCATGTGTCTACTTTGGGCACCTTGGGCTTGTCCTCTTTGAGGCAAAGCAGCCTTTTCCTTGGAAGATCTCATTCAGTCCCATGGCTTCAATTAGATACCAGATGTTCATGGCTCTCAAATCTTTATCCAACCCAGATCTTCCTGTTGCTTTGAAGACCAAGGAGACAACTTCCCACTGGCCATCTCCACATGGATGTGCCACACAGGCCCTTCAATGAAGCATGTCCACAATCAACCTCATCATCTTCTTGCTCAGACCCACCCTTCTCTACTGGGTCCCTACCCTCAGAGAATGGCACCCTCATGCATCCAACCACCCACATCAGAATTGTGATAATCATCCTTGATCTCCTCTTCTCCCTCATTTACCCTTCCCATACATATTCATTAAGTCCTGCTTATTTGACTTCCTGGATATCCCTGGAATTCTACCACTTCTTTTCCTCCTCTCCACCACTTCCCCATTTCAGGCCACCATCTTGCTTGCTTAGACAACTGCAGTAGTCTTCTATTAATTAGCAACAACCACTGTCTCCCTTCAATCTATTTCCCAAGCTATAACCAGAGTGATCATGCCTGAGCTTTCCTTAAATCTTTTCAAAGTTTATCTATTAATCTTGGATCAAATTTCAAATCCTTAAAATGGCCTATGAGCCTATACAACCTGGTGGCCATTCAGTGCTCCAGTCTTATCTCACATTACCCTTCCTTTCACACTGTGTACTCCATATAAACTGAAATCTCAACCCTTGGACATGCCTCTGGTAGGCAGCCTCTAAATTGGCACCAATGATCCTGCTGCTGCCCATATTCACATTAATCTCTTCCTCTTGGGTATGGACTGGACCTAGTGACTCACTTCTAATGAACAGAATATGGCAAAACTGATGGAATGTCACTTACAAAACTAGTTACAAAAAGACTTTGGAATCCATTATACACTCACTTCCTCTCTCTCTCACCCTCCCTCTCAACTGCAGAGAAAGCAAGGTGCCATATTGCTAGTAGTTCCACGAAGAGGCCCAAGTGGCAAGAAGTTCATGCCTCCAGCCAACAGTCAGTGAGGACCTCAAACAAAGCCACACCAGATTCCTAACCCATAAATACTGATATAATCAATGTTTGTTGTTTTGAGCCATTACATTTTGGAGGGCAGCATTTTGTTATGCAGCAATGGATGGCTCATAAAACTCCATAGACTCTTGTCTCTGAGCTATTGCACACGTGCTGTTCTTACTTCCTGGATTGCTCTTCCCAACTCCACCAAGGCCAATCCATTTCACCCAACTCCAACTTACTGTCAAGTTAGATGACACCTCCTCCAGGGAGCCTTTTCCTGACTTTCCTTATTACAGCACTGCTTACCAGGCAGTAAGCTCTCTAAGGGCAGGGACCATGACTGTCATGGTTCACCCTGTGGATCCACAAAAGAACTGGTTGTGCTGACCTAAATTTTCTCCTTGTGCTAAGCATATGACTCAATGGCATGCAGACACTTAATATGTCTTGAGTTTCTACAAGTCATGCTTTTAACTGACAGTTATAATATTGACCCCACATCTAATGTTTCCAATGAGCCCTAAAAGCTCTTCTCATTCATTGTTTTTTCACTTTCACAATAACCATGAGGGGCCTTATTATCCTTGTTTTATGCTGAGGAAAAATGAGACACGAAGGCTTGAGTAAGTTTCATGGACAACCAAGTGCAAATCCCAGGTCTCAGAACTGGCCTCCAAACTCAGCCTAGAACTGCTCTCAGAAAGAGGATGCCAGATGAACATACATCCTAATTACTAAATAATTTTTCTAAAAATAACCGCAGACTGCCTCCACATATATGACTGATGGCCATGCTTCATCACCCAGGCATGTTGGTAAGCAAATAAACTACAATATGAAATTTTTAATCTCCAAGGGGGAAAGACAGCAGAATCAAGGAAATAAAGTAAAATATAATTAAATCAGATCCGGAAAAGGGGAAGTTATGGAAAAAAAAATCAGTAAAAAGTGAAGCATTTGGAAAGAAATTAATTTTGATACTTTCAGATGCATGCTGGAAAGCTTATAAATTGTTAGAAAAAATGAAGCTTAATAAGCAAAATAGATTAATTTTTAAAAGGGCCATCCACAACAGGCTTCTTTACAGACCAATAGATCAGATGAGACCTCAAACTGGACTTGTAAGTCTCTGAGTAGTTGCAACACACTTAGTTTTATTTTCTTTTTTAACTCCGTAAGAATCCTATTCACCACTGGTGAGTAACATTTCTAACCACAAAGTTCTGAATTGAACACAATTCAGTGGAAAAAATCCCAGTAATACTAGTTTCAGAGTCTGTACTGTGGGGAAAATGTTTTATAAACAATGACTTTTGCCCCTTCAGTAACTGAATGCCCATGAGTAGCTCACAGACGCATCCATCTTATGCTGAACACCACTCAGTCGTACAGAAGATTCTAGAATCTATACCAAGGATTGCAAAGAGTGAGCCACAGGGTGCAGCAAACACGCAAATGAGCTCATTTGGCCCCCACCATATTTTTTTGTTAAATTATTCATCAAAATCTAAATAGTAGGGGAGGTTCATGTGAAATCCAGGCTTCCAGCATCTGGACCCATATTCTCACATAGCAAATGTTGACCACAGCTCAGGAAGGCCTTCGCCTTTATCCAGGGCATGTGGCCTCCATTCCTTCATGCTTCATCACTCCCTATTTAGTCTACACCCAGCCTCTTTTGGGCATTTGCCTGACTTCTAGGGGATGGGGTTGAGAGTTCTATGCTAAAAAAAAAGATGGCCGCCATTTTCTTAAAATTCTATTGGTTGAAACAGAGATTCACTCCTGTGACCTTTAGGAAAAGTAATTTTTTTTTCTTTTTTAAGAAAGTGGTATCAGGAACCCATCAGCTACTTTTCTTCTTTTGCTCTCTCCCTAACCTCTCAATCACCCATCTCTGCTTCTCTGAGTCTTTTGGCCATTTTTCCTCTGAGGAGGTCAATTTCTTCATAACATCAGTAATCAGTAGCCTAAAATGGCCACTTTGATCCAGTATTTATTTTTCTAGACTTTCGATTCAGTTCTCCCAGTTTCCATGGCCTAGGGTCTCATTTTCCCAAATCCAGTTTGCTCAAACAGGAATTGGATTGGGCTAGTCATCTATTCAAGTCAGGCTAGCCAATTGCTGGTCGTAGTTGCTGGTCGCTCTATGCGCTGAAGTGCCTGGGGCCCTGCCCTAATAAGAAGTGATTATATGGCAAAAGAACAAGGCTGCCCAAGGCACCAGGGACTCTAAGGTAAGACACTTCCTTCCAGGACTGGCAGGCCATGACCACCTCCCCCAAACACAGTCCTCGGTCTTGAGTAATTTGCCTGTCTGTTCTCCTGGGGTGTGGCCTGACCAGGACCCGGCTTCCAGAGGGCAGAGCTATGTACAAAAGAATTATGCATTTCCCCTGGCCTCCGAGCCCTCAGCCGCATGCACAAATGGAAGCACTTAGTTTCTGTAATGAATTTGTAATGCTTCTTTGCTTGTTTCCTCTCAGTACCTGATGGCCTTTCAAAACAGTGTGAATCCACTGAGAACAGTAATTATGCTTCTTCTTAGCCAATCTAGGGGTTCTCGCCCGCTGCACGCCCCCACCCAGGCAAGCTGCTGTGCCTCCTCTGAAGTGGCCATAACAAATTTGCCTTTATTGGCCTGAATTTGGGAACTCCATGTTATTTGCCTTTGACATAGTACAAAGGGACTCTATTCTCTCTGGCTCCTCCCACCGATGAAATGGGCAAGAGCCTAGTGTGTTTCCAGGCTTCAGTCCAGCCTGCAGAAATGAGGAGGGCGAATGGCTAAGCACACAGGACCTGCCGCCCATCCCAGCTCTACCACCTTCGTGCTGTGTGGCCTCGGGAAAGTTGCTTCACCTCTCTGAACTTCATTTTCTCTATTTATTCAGTAGGGACAATAATACCTCGTTGGTTTGTTGGGAGGATAGAGTGAGTGATGCAAGCAGCCCACAGGGCTCCAGTTGATAGACAACAAATATTATTTTCTCTCTTCCCAAATCCCTTCTTCTAAATAGGAGTGTTAAATTCTCAACAAATATTTATGGAGTACTTGGAATGTTCATAACCCTGAGCTGGGTGCTCTACAGGGAAAGAAAGTGGAAACAGCTGGGCATTCATGTTGGGTACCATCTTGGCTCTGCCACTTTCTGGATGTGTGTCTCTGTGAAGTGACTTTACCTCTCTGAACCTCTGAAAGGGATGGTGGCAATTCAGTCTACTTACTAAGATGGTCATGACCGTGTGTCTGTTATGCGCACCATCACATTTCCCACCCCTGGCCAGGGCTTGGAATGGATTGGTTGACTCAAACTGAGTGAGGTCCTCAAGGAGTAAATGGAAATCTTCTAGGATGGAGAAAAGAGGACAGTCATTCCTAGTGGAGAGATTGGGAGGAGAAAAAAATCATAGAGGAAAACATGCCTGACATTGTACAAAATACTGACAGCTCTGGGGTCTTCGGGGCTGTGATTCATCATCCTTTCGGGGGAGAAGCTTAAAGATGGACATTGTGAAAATCAGATAAAGCTGTCAGAGCCTTCCCAGAGGTAGACACACAAGGTTTAGGTGGCATAGCCTTTTAAGGACTGCTATAAAAGAAGAAATACAAGTGATTCAAACACCTACAAGTTCACTTAGGTTGTATCCCGGTGGGCTCCAACAGACGATGCTTCATGAATATCCTACACATATAACTTTCCCATGTGTGTATTTTTGTTGAATAAACTCCTAGTGATGCAATTGCTGGGTCAACAGGGTTTGGCTCCTTACTGCAGGGTTCCACGGGGCTCATTTTAATCTTGTTGGCTGGTGGGGGCGGGGGGGGGGTCCCCTCAGCACAATCAGTCAGCCGTCCTCAGCCTCCAGTTCTGCAGAAAAAGGCAAAAGGGGAGCTCTGGCTGATTTGGGACCAATGTCCCACTTCCTGTCTTCCTGCACCTGGCAGAAGATGCTCAATGCTTCCACCACAAACTGGATGCAGGTGGAGGCCATGTTTCCAAAAGAGAACAGGCTTCAGAGCATGACAATCTCAGTTCAAACTCTTGTTGGGCTTCTCACTGGCTGTGTGACCCTGGCTGAGTCACTCAACATCTCTGAGCTTTTATTTACCTGTAAAAAGGGGGTCAAAATGTATACCTAACAGAATTGTTGGGAGGCTTGAAGATAATGGATATAAAGCCCTGAATGCAGTGCCTGACACTCAGGCTGTTATTTTCTCTCTAGTCTCTTATATTTACTTGAGAATGATGCATTCCTCCCCACCCCCCGCCCAGGCCCTCCCTGTTCCTTCCCCTGACATTTGGCTGAGAAGGTGGAGCCAGGGGCATAGGAGGAGAGATTCGAAGCTCTAGTCCTGTATTCCATGTGGAAGCCTCAGGGTCCATTCAAAACCCTCTCAAATTAAAACTTTCTACTTGAGATTCAATAGCTGAGAAGCTCAACTCTCTGACAATACAAGACAAAGAGGACATCTGTCTGGTTTAGCCTCAGCATAGCTGTCAGGGAGCTTGGGGGCTCTCTGAGAGCTGGAATATTATCATCATCATCATCATCATCATTTTGACAGTGGTGATGGCTTCAGGGAACCATTCTCACTCTCTCACACAGATAAGGGTATCGGGGGCCCAGTCTCATCACTCAGAGGAGCACTGTCCCCTCTGAGATACCCCTGTTGGATTTGAATCTGCAGTACAAATCCACACCTGACATTTCTTCCATGACATCAGAGGCTACTTATTAAGCATCTACTATATGCCGGGCACTGTGCAAGATGCTGGGCACTCAGTGAGCAAAACAAAGACCCTTCCCTGGCAGAGCTAAGAATCTGATGGGGGAGGCAGACACTAGATAAGGGTTTGGCTTTGTTTGGTTTGGTTTTTAAGCACATAATGACAAAATGGGATTCCTACCGTAAAGAGAACAGAGCATTGTGTTCGAGACAAACAACGGCAAGAGACAGAAAAATCTGGGGATGACGAAGGCATTGAAGGAAGCCTTAGAAAGTCACGTGGCACTGGGCTAGCTCCTCGCCTGCCTGAGTCTGTTCCCCACAATGTAAACATGGGGACACATCACCTGTGCCTGAGTCGCTGGGGCCGGGAAGGAGATGATCTCCCATGCGATGGGCCTGGCATGGGGCTTGCCGCACAGTAAGTTCTATCTAAGTGGGGCTAGCTGCTCTGAATTCTCTGATCCTGGATACAAGCCCCTATGCCCCTTGGAACATTCCAGTCTGTGTGGACATCTGGGGAAAGCAAAAAGAACCCCAATTGCCTACAACCTTAGGCAGAGTCCTTTAGAGTTTAGAAACTTCCCAAGTGGCCTTTCCAGGGCAAATCTTAACTTTGGGAAGACATTCTACCTGACTTTTCTTTCTTCCTAAAATGTCACAACCTAGTGACATGAGTGAAACAGCCCTGTCCTCATTACTATTTTTGCATTGTTTGGTTTCCTGTTGCTATTACTAGCACTAATGATAACAATGATGGTGGCAACCGTGATATTGAAGCCCGTCTGCCTAGCTGATCTATTAAGCCTTCGCATATAACCATTTGTTCCAATAATCTGCACCCCTAAAAAGGCCTTAAAAAGTTTTTTTGTGTTATACATAGGGCGTGTAGAGGGTGACACACTCCCAATTACCCTATTTTGGACAACATATCATTGACCTAAGTCAATTTTAGTTGTAGAAACTTGTAAGTCACTTGATGGAATCACTTCAAGAGAGAAAGGCAGAAATATTAACCTAGATTAAGTAGATATTCACAAGAATATGATCTACCACGGGAAAGTGTCTGAAATTGTTGCTAATAAGTCTTTATAGATCAGACACAGGAAACATAAATCTACAGAACAAATGAAAAAAATCGATCATAATATGAAGTAAATGATTGAGCTCTTGTGGCATGGAATAAACCTTCTCATGATGGTGTAATGCCCAGATGAGAGAAAGGACTGTCACAAACAACGTAAGTGGAAATTAAGGTGATCCCATCTGGGCCTACTGGGCAATGCCTAAAAATGTACCCCTAGTGATGAAAAAGACACAGGTGGTAAAGATGTACGGGAGATTTGAAGAATAGTTTTTTGAAATTTGATGGAGGGAAGCAGTATTTATAAATTAATGTATTATTTTACATAGTGATTTAAAATATGATTTCTATAACTAAGTTAATACATCAAAGATTACCATGAGACATTTGATTATTTCATTCCCACATCTTTAAAGGCTGGGACATTTGGGGTGTTTAAAAAAGTGTAATTTCTTATTGGGAACATAGGCTCACACGTCGTGTTGAGGACAAACTGGCTCTATCTGCCTCATTTCCAGAGTCTACACAGGGCCAGGCACATAGTGGGTAATAACGAATAAGGTGAATGAATGAATGAGTGAATGAAAAACCTGACCACACCCTGTGTGACAAACCACCTGACAAAGACTCAAACTCTAGTCATAGAGAAGATCCACATCCATTTGGCCAGAAATGGGGAATTCGCTTAATCTTCGCCTGTGAGTCCTGCCGCTCCCGGAAGTTAGCATCCTAATCCCTTCCTCAAATAGCCAGGAGAAAGCCAGCCGGGCCCCTCCGCCACAAAGCGCTTGGATCTCAACTCCTGCCGCGGGGTGCCAACCAAGCTAGACACAACACTGCCCCTGGCAGACGCGCACGGGGCTGCGCCCAGACAGAAGTGGTTGGGATGGGATCCCTGAAATCCTTTCTCCTTGGAAGACACAAATGCAACTCAAGACTTGAGCTGTCCCTTCAGCTTCCCTTGATGACTCTGCATTGAGGCCTAGAAGGATGACCAGATAAAGCAAGAAATGGCAGGGCCCAGGGAGAAAGAGGAGCACTTTCACAGAAAGAACATGGTGACAATCAAAGCTGCCACTATGTAGCGGGCTCACCTGTGCCAGGCACTGTGCCCAGGGCTCTACCTGCACCTTCTCACCAGGACCATTCGCCCCATTCGATGGCAGAGCCAAGCCACTGGGCAACACTGGTCAAGGCCACGCAGACAGGGAACATACCGGGTCGGCTTCTGCAAAGACGGAGCCTTTAACAACCCTGTTCAAACTGCCTCTACATTTCTGAGCTGGTAACTACAACAACAATTACACAATCAGTGAAACTACCTAACCCACAGACTTACTGTAAGTCAGGCACTGCCCTAAAATGCTTTATATACGCACTTGAACCACTATTATCCCCATTTTACAGATGAGGAAACTGAGGCACAAAGAAGTTAATTAATTAGCTCGCCCAAGTCAGCTAGGTGGTGGTAGGTGACCAGCTGTCCAACTGGCTCAGAACTGTCCCAGTTTCAGTACTGAAAGCTGAAACCCTGTAGTCCCAGGCAAACCAGGACAGGCGGTCACCCTCGCTAGGAGTGGACCCCACTCAACATGGCATGAAAGAACATGCTCTTAACCAGCTCCTTGCCCTCCTCTGGGAAGGGCATGGTATCACCATTATGGGCATGAGCTTTGAAGTCAGGACAAGAGCCAGGTTCAAGTCCAGCCTTTGCTTTGTATTAGCTGCAGGGTCTCTAACACCTAGTTTTTCTTATCTGTAAAATGGGAATAACAGAATCTACTTCATTTTGTTGTTTCAAAGGCTCTCAGTGAGGTCATTCCTGCCAAGCCCAGGGCTGGCCACAGGGTGGATGCCCAGCAATGGTTAGGTTGCACTGGTCGCTCTCATCACTGCAAGATATTAATAGGTTGCCCTGGAGGGAGCAGAGTGGGAAATGCATGGGCAGGAAGGTGTGTTGAGGATGAATTAATGTGAGCATCTGCTGAGGCAGGGGGAAGGGGAATAGGTGGCATCCTTAGGTCGCACCAGCTCCCATCCCAGGCACCCAATATCCCAGCGGCGCAGGCCCAGCTGCCTGGGCAAGGCAGCATCTGTTCCCCCCATTCGATCCTGTCTGAGGCTTCGGCGTCAGTGTTAACCTCCAGCACCCAACGAAAGCTCCTCTGGCTTCCTCCCTCTTCCCTCTGCTATTTGTGGCCCTTGTGCTGTTTAGGAACCGGTGATGCCGTTCTTTTCCGTCGCACATTCTCTTCCCGAACAATGGGAATCAGGATGTTCAGCCCATCGGGGGGG
>CM052452.1:8438293-8647953 GCA_028533085.1 Varecia variegata
GGGAGGTACGGTGGGTGAGTGTGTGCTCCAGAGCCAGGCTGCTTGAGGTCAGGATGGCAGCTCCACTACTTACTAGCTGCCAGAACCGGGAGTCGACTTACTCAACCTTTCTGTGGCTCAGTGTACACATCCGAAAATGGGCTCATAATAATAACACCACATAGCATTATGTAAATCCTTGGAACAAAGTCTGGCAAATAGTAAGTGCTCAATAAATGATACTCATGATTATTGGCAGTATTATATTAATATTAATATGTCTTGTACTTTATAAAGCAACCCTTACATTATATCCTTATTTCTGGGCCATGATGAAAGTAAAGATCCTCTAAGGAAAAAATCTTACGAGGGGATGAATATTAAGATTGAGGATCCAGACAATGGTATAAACACAACTTCCTCTTGCTGTTGTCTATCCCCAGCCACACACAGGGCCAGCTTCTCAGGGCCCTGCACTGAGAAGGCTCGTGCTGGAAGTTCATGTCCAGTGGTCTATGTTGCATTGAATGGTCTGCGTGAGTGAAGTCCGACAGGACAGGGAGCATGCATGGGGCTTGGATCCTTGGCTCACATTTCCCTCCTTGCCACACCCAACAGCCGTGGCTGTTCTCCACCCACAATTGGGCCCAACTGTGGAGGGAGTCAGGCTTGGAGCGTGCACCCTACTGCATGTCTGAACAGATCACGGTGACCGCCATCCCCATCCTGTGCTGGCAGTACCATAGTGTGTCTAGCAGGAGGTTGGTCAGAGGTGGAAACTCAGCCGGGACAAACCTCTCATCCATTGCCAATGATCTACATATCTAGCACATTTTAGTACAGAAGGTGCAGGGTACAGAAGATTGGGGGGTTGCTCATCCCTCACAGGTTAGGGACAGTGGCCCATGGGAAGGAGGATGACAGCAGAGGAAACCAGGCAGCCATGAGACCTGAATGGGCTCCTGCACACCCTGCATGGCAGGGCAGGGTCCCTGGGTGCCTGTGAGGGGCTGCACTCACCCCATGCGCATATCTGTGCCTGAGAAGCGCACCCCTGGGCTGGCTGTGTGCCTGGGGGGGTGCCCTCTCTTCCTCCTCCAACCTTCCAGAGTCTAGCGTGTATTTGTCTCTTCTGGCCACCTCAAGGGACCCACTGGGAAGTAGCAACAAAGAACAAATTGTGCAATTTTGGTGATTCCACATCAGCGTTAAATGCTCTGGTATCTGCATTTAAAACCAGCATTGCACAATGAACTGTAAAAATCTTTCTAATAATTTAACATTTTCCTTTTTCTGTGGTTAAATGAATTTACTCAGAACACTATGACAAGTCTATAGACCATGGAAGAAAGAAAACGCCTTCGTATTTTGTACTTTGAATGGCATTTCCTCTCTGCTTTTGGAACAGGGACCCTGTATTTTCATTTTGCATTGAGCACCGTAAATTGTGTAATGGACCCTGCACCCACCTCATCATGAGTAACTTTGATGTGCGATCTTGCTGACATTCTCTCTCCTCTCTGTGTTAACAAATGCTCCCCTCCATGTAGAAGCAAGGTGAGGAAAGAAAAGGAAAGTAAGCGGCCGGGCGCGGTGGCTCACGCCTGAAATCCTAGCACTCTGGGAGGCCGTGGTGGGAGGATCACTTGAGCTCAGGAGTTTGAGACCAGCCTGAGCAAGAGCAAGACCCCGTCTCTACTAAAAATAGAAAAATTAGCTGAGTGTGGTGGCACAGGCCTGTATAGTCCCAGCTACTCGAGAGGCTGAGGCAGGAGGATTGCTTGAGCCCAGGAGTTGGAGATTGCAGTGAGCTATGATGATGTCACTGCACTCTACTTGGGGTGACAGAGCAAGACCCTGTTCTAGAAAAAAAAAGGGGGGGGGATAAGAGAGCAATGAGGAAAAAAGGAAAGCTCATCCTGCCACCACATGATCCCACTGCATCCAAGGCTGGGACACTGACTGTCACACTTGGGCAAGTCCCCTCATCTGTAAAGTGGGTGTTAAGACGGTCTTTCTCACGGGGTCCTCAATGGAATAAGGAAGATAAGTGCTGAACTTAATGCTATGCTTGATATAAAGTACTTAACATTTCTATGCTTTATATTAATAATATAAATTTATAATACAGTAATAATAAGCAGCAGCAAATCCAATCTTACTGACTGTATAGACAAGTTTTAAAACCACATCAAAATTGTGTTTCCTCCAGGTTTAACTTGTTAATAAATAGATTCTTTTGCTCATCGGGGATGCAAGATCTTATTTTTCTTTCATATCTTTTTTTGTTGATGTTGTTGTTATTCTCTAGGTCACTGCCTCTCCTGCACAGCGTTTGCTGCCCCAGAGCTTCCTGTCCCCAGTTAGCCCAGACACCTCTGTCCCAGGCTGTGCCAGTCAAATCCTGGCTCATAATTAACAGTGCCATTCGCCAAGCCCACATTTGCACTGAATGCCCTGGAGAGGCTGTGTGCTGTGTTTCATGTCATTTCTGTATTATTACTACAGCAAACAAAGATTATCATGAGAATATACCTGCATTTAATTCACCAGGGTGAGGCGCTACACTCTTTCTCATGCCAGAAATTAACTCAGCAAATCCTTTTTATGGCTGTAGTAAAGACCCATAAAAGTTTGCCCTGGCCCCCAGCTGGCCTGCCTCCCTGCAGGTATGGTCCCTGTCTGCCCCCCCTGGGCATCTGAATTTGCAATGTCCCAATCCATATCTGTAACTGAAAAGCAACAATGGCAGCTTCATAAAACAAATCTAAGGCAAAGCACATGGCGATGACTTGTCTGTAGGGAGAAAAATGGTGTCTCAGAGGCAAGATACCCATGATTTCCCTGCACCTCGTGTAAGCTGGTTCTGGTTCAAGTTAGGGCTTCCTCACTACCCCCAGGGGACCTTTCTCTCCCCACCCCCCCACCCCGCAAAAGGCACACCGTAGATAAGACGTGGTAGACTTGGGCCACAGAGTGTCACCAGCAATGCAAACAAACCCAGAGAAAGGATAGAGACCCCAGGGAGGGGCTAGACACATGAGAAGAAGAAAAGGTGGAGATTCCAACCCAGAGTAGGTGCCCTGGGTTCAGGAAGAGGGAAAGAAAGGATGAAATCATCATCAGTAAAAGGATAGAGTGTGAAATTGGCCATTTCACGCCTTCTAGCAAACAAGGTAGAGGGCAGTGAACCCTGGCCGCCCCAGCCGCTCCCACCCTTCCTCAGTAGATAGCAAAAATGTGTTGCAGACGGCAAGAATCTAGAAGCCACTTTTCAAATTACAGTTGACCTTCGAACAACACGAAAGGGAGGGGCACCAACCCTATATCCCCCTCGTATAAGTTTTCACTCCCCCAAAACTTAACTATTAATACTAACAGCCTACTGCTCACTGAAGGCTTCACCAAGAATATAAACAGCCAGTGAACACATATTTTCTATGTTAAATGTATTATATTCTGCATTCTTACCATCAAGTAAACTAGGGACAAGAAAATGTTATGAAGAAAATCATAAAGAGAAAATACATTTACAGTATCGTGCTGTATTTATGGATGCGGTAAGTTTGCACCACGTGTATACAGCATGAATCGTCCATCTGAAATGGCAGTAACCACAGCTGCAGATCTCAGTCTACAGTACGTATCAAGCAATTCAACTCCTTCTTGAAATGTCACGACCTTTCTCTGCATCATGGGAGCGCTTCCAGCATCACTATTGGCACTTGGTATGGGTCCCCTGATGTTATTCAAGGTTTACGGTATTGCACTGAACACAATGAAGAAATACATGAGAACCGTGAGAGATCGCTTTTTATTGGGATCCGCAATTTACTAGAGAGATGAACTGCTCACTTGGAGAGGATCAGCATCACATGACGTTTTAGGCAGATGTCGTGACACTTGAGCTCACTACAATAGCCACAGGAGTGGCTACGAAATTATTACAGTAATACAGTACAGACTGCAGTTCATTTTAGACAGTTATGACTCAATACTACAGCTTTACATTTGCTTATATCTCTCTTGACTGCAAATGGGACCACGTGTGGTCTGTAAGTGTTTGTATTCATAAGTTTTGATAAATTTTAACTTTGTATAATAGATTTGTGTATATTTTACGGTAGTAAATGATAAAGTAGACTAGTATCATATTTTGTGCGTTCATAAAATATCTAACTTTTTCTTAATTTTTAGATAATTTGAGGCTATGTGGCTCACCTGCGAGTTTTTTCAAATTTTGGAAAATCTACAAAAAATTTTTCCAACATATTTATTGAAAAAAAAACTCAAGCAGTTTGAACCTGTTTTGTTCAAGGGCCAACTGTATATCCGTTTGAGTATGAACTTTATGACTGTTACTATATGTGCAAATCACCTAGGCCATTATTTATTCAATATGTTCCTTTAAATTGATTTACAGTTGAATCCTTTTTTAATGTGGTCTTAATTCCATGTACTACCCTCTGAGAAATCATGGGTTCATGAGTAATGTGCTACCCACGTGTGCGTGCACACACACACACACCCACACCCACACACAATGGTGTGCTGGGACTCACCCATACAGCCCAGGAGAGCCACTGTTAACAATTATATAAGCTTACAATTAAATTATTTTTAAAAAGGCGCCAAACATTTAAAACTCATTGCTTCCTAATTGTTCTACTACATTTTTACCATTATCTCTGCTCTTGTATTTCTATTATATCTGTGTGGTGGAAATACTGTGTAATAGTTTGCTACTGCACATCCTTTCTCAACTCTGGTAAATCACATTGGCAGCTTGACGTCAACCATGACTGGAGTATTTACACCAAGGGAATTGGCAAACGCTACAGTTCAGGGTCTCCCCCACCCCTCAACCTGCCCCCAGAAAGTGAGTTGTTAAATATTTGCCAGCACCCCACATCTTTGTATCATTATTAAATGTGTAGAATTATTAAATGTGTAAATGTGTTATTACATGTGTAGGATAATATGTAACATAAATATATTTCCCCTAATACATACTAAAACAAACAACTGCAAATTTATATTTTTACATATACACATATATCCCTACAGACCCTAAAAACGTCTTAGGTGCCACAAGTGGAGGATGTGCAGTATTTTTAACACCCACTAGCCTGACAGTCATTTGTTAGGGAAACTGAGGCCCCGAGGTGGTGAGCTCACTGATCCATGCCATGAGTTCTAGGCTGCCCCCAGCTTCCCTGCATTTCCCGCTGTTCTATGCTGCCTCCCTCTGTGGAGGGCCTCAAGTCACATCCCTGAAGCACAGTGTTCAGAAACAGCTAGAACAAGATGCAACAGCCCGAATGAGGGAGGAAGGGGGGCCCGCTGTGGGGGGGTGGTAAAAAGGGTCATTAGAAATGCACACAATTAATTAGACGATGCTGGGGACAGAGCTGTCTGGATAACCCATTGATAAGGATGGCAGGGGGCCTATTCCCCAGGCCCCTTGCGGGTTACCACAAGCAAAGTTCCCTGATCCACCTCCCCCCTTCAATACCCACCCCAAACCCGCTTAAATATTTGATGCAAAATTAAAGCCTGTTCCAACTTTTATGAGCAGTGTACCAGTGTCTGTGGGTGCTGGGCGCCCCCACCCCCCTATCCTGCGCAGCCTTGTCCTCCATCAAGCCGAGTGCATTAGGACAATTAGCACCAGCCCACTGGCGCCAATTAGCAACCAATAGTGTCTATATTATGGAGAGGGGCGGCGGGGGCGCCTGTGTCTCCAGCCGGCCTTCACACTCAATTACATTAAGTGGAGGCTCCAAGCTGCGGTCGGGTGGACAGTTGCTGGAGTAATTGTGTCTCCTCGGTTGCTGCAGGCAATCTTCTCCCCGGCTCCCCGATCCCTGGACTGACTCCTCTCCTTGTCCACTTACATCAATATACACTCTTTCAAAAGAGAAGGATGGGAGAGGAATGGGGTGGGCAGAGGGGAGGCTGCAGTGTCCAGAGAGGCAGGAAGAAAGCCAGGGAGCTAAATCATGATATGAATCATTTATTCATACATCTCTTCCTTCAGCAAATATTCACAGAGGGTCCACTATATGCCTGGCCTGCTTTGATAGCCGGGACCGGCTCTGTAATTAGCACAGCCCAGTGCAAGATGAAAACATGACTCGCTGCTCAAAAATTATTAAGAACTTCAAAATGATGGCGACAGAGCACTGAGCCAAGTGCAAGGTCCTTTTGAATGTGGGGGCTCTGGGAGACTGCACAGGTCATGCATTTGGAAGCTGGACTTAACCTAGGGCACTGGGATATAGAAATGAAGAAACCCAAACAAAAATATCTGTCTTTGGGGATGTCCCATCCTCATGGAAGGAAAAATAGTCAACAAATGAAAAACAGAATGGATTATTAAATTGGCTAGGTCATAAAAAGACAATGAGTTTTATAGGAAAAAGAAATAAAAACAGGACAGAGAGGTCAGGAGGTCCAAGGAAAGGGGACAGGGTATGGGATTAAATTGGGTGGTTGGGTTAGGTCTGATGGAGATGATGAGATTCCAGTAGAAATTTGAAGGAGGTGAGGGAGTGGGCCCTCTTATTCCGGGAGAAGAGCCGTGCAGGTGAGGAAGCAGCCCATGCAAAGGCCCTGTGGCAGAGATCTATTTGCCATGTTCAAAAAGCAGCAAAGAGACCAGTGTAATAGGAGGACTAAGTGTAAGCAAGGAGGAGACTAGAAGGAAATGGAGGCCCTAAAGTAGTCAGGGGATGGGGATGCATCACTCAGAGTTGGGTTTTACTCCAAGTGACCTGGGGGCCACTGATGGCTGTGAGCCGAGCAGTGAATGGTCAGGCCTCCATATTAAAAAGGATCACTCAGAAAGCCGTGTTGGGGCTGGAGGGTTGGCAGACAAAGAATCTAAAACAAGGGCTGGCAATCATTTTCTGGGAAGGGCCAAATAGTCGATATGTAGGCTTTGTGGGCCACGTGGTCTCTGTCATAACTGTCCCATTCTGCCACTATAGCTTGAAATCAGACATATTCGATAAGCAAACGGATGGGCATGGCTGTGTTCCAACCGTTATGGATGCTGAAATTTGGGTTTCATATAATTGTCATATGTCATGAAATATTATTTTTCTTTTGTTTCTTTCCCCCAATCATTGAAGAATGTAAAAGCAATTCTTAATTCATGGCTGTACAAAAAAAAAGTAGTAGGCTAGATTTGGCCCACGGGCTATAGTTTACTGACTCCTGCTCTATGAAGTAATCCAGGGGAGACCAGGTGTAAACAGCACCCAAGGAGGGAGCAGATTCTGGATATATTTTAGGGTGCAGCTGAAGTTTGGGGTCCGAGCAACCAGAAGGATGGATTCAAGATCCACCCAGGAGATCTCGAGAAGGAAAAGGCAGTAGAAAGTGCCAGTTTGGAGGAGGGGCAGGAGAGGATGATAATCACAATATCTATTTATTGCTTATTTAATTAGCATTTGGTATGTAACTCAGTTCTTTATGAACATTATTTCAATTGATCTTTACACAAACATATTTGGTAGGTTTGACTTCATTTATATCTGAGCCCATTTTACAGATGTGGAAACTGAGTCTCAAAAGAGTGAAGTTATCTGTCCAAGATCACCAGCTGGTAAGCTGCAGAGACAGGAGCCTGGGCTCCACAGTATTACACAACCCACTCTGCTTTGGAAATCTTACTTGAGGTAAGAAACTTTAAATTAGAAAGTAGCAGCCTTTCCAGGACCATATTTTTGTTTTGGCTTTAACTTCAATATTGGCTCAGGGGTGTGTGTTTCAACAAGCCCTTCCCTTTCTCTAAGCCTCAGTTTCCCCCATCTTTTTAACGCATCTGCGTGACCAGGGCCCTTCCCGGATTCCTTCCTGGTCTTTAACATTCGCTGACATCATGATTACTCAGTTCCCACCCAGGCAACCTGGGCAGGGAAGGTCCAATAGCCTTAGGAAAGAGTTAATTCTCTGTGAAATTACTGGGGATTATTTATGTCTTTACACGGTGTTTTGTATCTTTAAGTGCTTTCTGATCGCTTAGAAGCTAATCCCAGGTGGAGGCCGGCGGCCTAGAGACAGCCCTTGTCAAGTCGAAGCTGGAATCTGAAGGCTCTGGCAGGTCTGAGGCAGGCGTCTGCTGGGAACACGGTCCTCGCCTGCCCACCTCCCACCGGCTCCCTCTCCTGCACCCCAGGAACTGTCACCCAGTTACCTTGTCACCAGCATCCAGCCGCAGCAGCAACGGGGCATGTGCCAAACACCTTGAGTGCACCCAGCCAGGTGGAGAGATGGGTGAATAGCAGCAACATAGCCCTTGCAGGTGATATATGCCCTGGCTGGGGATCTGTCACTAACACATGAGCCTAGAATCAGCTTCTGAGAGCTGCTCATTGACGGCCCAGTGCAAAAGGCAGCCACCGAGTCATTCAGCATGTGATACCCACTCCATGCCAAGCACTGGAGACACCCCGTGGTGGACAGACACAAGGTTTCTGCCAGCATGGAACTTTCCACCTGGAAAAATCTGGGCTATGGTTGGGCAAAGGACACTGACAATGTCTTCCCCAAGAGAGGACCTGGACTCAGTTTCGAAGGGATTCCTCCATGTGCCAGCTCTTTCACTGAGCTCCTTTGATGTGCCAACCACTGTCCCCAGGTCTCTGCTCAGCTGGAGAGCTGACAGTCACCAGGAGGTGACTTCCTGTTCTTAGGAAGCCTGATGGGAAAGACATTTGTTAATTCATGGCCTTCCTGAAAAGAAATTGTGAAAGCAAACTAGAAATCGACTCAGCTAGAATATGTCGCTAGAACCTCCATGATATTGGGGTGTCTTTCACGGACTGAGGGCAGAGTAGCATGCAGGAAGTAATCAGGGAGCTGAATGGTCTATAAGAAGAGGGTGGGTGTCCAGTCCCAGAGCCCCACACCTAGAATTGTTATTAATATATTCTCTCCTGGTGTCTACAGGCAAGTCTTTAACTCTCCGGGGCCTTAGTCTCTCTCTTATCTGTAAAACGGAGAGGAGAATTTCTACCCGAATGGACCACATGGATGAGAGAATGAAATAAAATGTCAAATGTGAGCAACAATAGTCGCCGCAACAGTAAGAAAAGCTAGCTAACATTTATTAAGTACCCACTCTACGCCAGGCACTCTGTCACATACGTCCCATGAGCTATGTCACTGACTCTTCCCAGCCACCTCTCCAGGAGGAAGCTTTTACCAGTCCCATTTTGCAGATGATGAAACTGAGCTTTATCATGATAAACTATTTGCCCAAGTTACTTACTCAGTTAGCAGGGGTCACAGCCACTGTCTGACCGAACACTGACGTAAGAATACTATAAAACCTTCAAGTTTTTAAACAGTCCTTGTGCATAAACTGCCCATGATCTTTTATTGAGTTCAGTGAGTGTCACACCCTCTGTGTGCATCTTCCAAGTCACAGTGGTGATATTAATAACAATGGACAATAATAAACAATGACTGAACACTAACTACATGCCAGGTTCCATTCGAAGCACCTGGCATGCTTTAAGTCATTTAATTTCCACGACACCAGGGAGTAAGCAGTATGATTCTCTCCATTTCACAGATGAGCAGGTGGAGGCACAGAGAGGGGAAGGAACTTTCCCAATGACACACAGTTTGTAGGAGGTAGAACCAGGATCTGAACTCCGTCTGATGCCAGTAACCACATATCTAACTTCTCACAACCCTGGGAGGTTCTATTATTGCCCCATTTTACAAAGGAGAAAATTATAGCTAAAGATTAAGCAACTGATCAAATATTCAAAGCTGAGTCTTTCCAATGCATGTGCCTATAATAAGGACGAAGAAAAGGAGGAGGAGAAAGAGGAGTCCTGTTTTTTTTAGTGCTCATACGTGCCAGACCCTGTTGCAGAGGCTTCGAATGCATTGTCTCATTTGAATTTCAGAGCAAGCCAACACAGAGGAAACTGAGGCTCAGAGAAGTTCAGTAACTTGGCCAAGGTCACACTTTCCTATTTCCACTTCTGGACTAGTGGTCAGGCACTTATCCCTCAGGGTCTCCAAGAAAAGGCTGTTGGACCAAGATGCCCCAGTTGGACAAGGTCTTGGCCAAACGTTCATCCCCAAGGGCCCGGGAGAAGAAGCTGGTGGGCAGAGATGCCCCAATTCAATCCAGTTGAGCTTCCATCCTGCCTTTGCAAGGACTCGGGGCTCAAGGGCAAAACACTGGCAAACCCCCGATGCTAGGGCAAGGACAAAAGAGAGCTAATTAAGATTGAAAGCAAGATAAGCTGCATAGAGAAGGTGGCATCACTAAGAAATGGACATGCTGGAAAACTCACTTTTCCAGAACCCTCGTGGAGGCAATTATTCAGATTATTAAAAAAAGTCCTTCCCAAAGAATTCTGTGCAAGTTTCTCTTAAATAGAAAACCCTCTTCCCTTTGTCTTATAAATTTAGTCACTAATTCATTCATCAAACATTTGTCAAGCCTCTACTTTACATCAGGAAATGTTATAGGCGCCATAGTCAGGACCATGAACAAGACAGATAAAATCCCTGCCCTGGTGGGGTTTATATCCTAATTGGGGGGGGGGGGCAGGGAGGGAGGACAGATAACGTGGTAGACTGAGAAATTGCCCTCCAAAAGAGATCCACTTCTTAATCCCTGGAATCTGTGAATGTTATCTTACATGGTTTAAAAAAAAAAAAAAAAAGGTCTTTGCAGATGTGATGAAGTTACAAAACTTGAGATGGGGCTTATCCTAAACACATCAATTACAAGAGGGAGGCAGACAGAGATTGAAGACATTGCATTCAAGATTAGAGTGATGCTGACACAAGCCAAGGACCACCTGAAGCTGGAAGAGATGAGAAGCTGATGCCCACCCTGCGAAGCCCCCAGAGGGTATACGGCCCCGCCAACCTCCTTGAATTCGGCACAGTGGTACTAATTTCAGACTTCCGACTTCTAGAACTGGGAGAGAAGACATTTCTGTTGTTTTAAGCCACTGAGTTTTTTTTGTCATTTGTTATAGAAAACCAATACAGATAATTTTACAAATCTGATATATCAACAGCACCACGTGAGGTGCTGTTTAAATAGGATCGGATGTGCACGTGTCTTTCCGGAAGCATCGCCTGGGTACGTACAGTGGAAAGTCCAGTGACCGGGAAAGGCTTGACTCCCCGGCCCCACTCTCATTCACTCCTCGCTGGCACAATCCTAAGGCCACCTGGAGCCTTGACGGGGCTTTCTGCCTGCATCCTGTTTAAGCCGGTGACTTCCCCCCGTTAGAGGCTTCCCCTCCAGCTGGTCCTGCTGTCCCCACACCTGCAGAGGGGAGCACGTGTCAGCCATCAGCCTCCCCTGCGCCACCGCTTCGTGTCACTCATTGTTCCCGAGTTGGCAACTGCTCTGCAGACATGATCCCATTTGGAAACGTCTGAGGGAGTCTGAGCAAAAGATCCACACAGCCCTCCTCTGGGGGAAAACATAACAGTTATCATAGCTCCCTTTTCGCAAGCACCGATGTTGTGCCGTGGTTCCATGTCCTCGCTGCTCGAGCTGCGGCCTGTGCATCAGCTGAGTCGAAATCGCATCCACAGCCGCTGGGAGCTGAGAAAGGCAGCACCTCGTTCCCCGCTCCAGATCTGCCGATTCCACAGCTGCGTTTTTACAAGGTCCCCAGGTGACTCGGCACCAGTGAGAGGAAAAGCTTCCCCAAACTGCCACTAGAGAGAAGTCCTACTGCCCTGGTTGCATTTACCAAGGTGATTGATAGTTCTGATTTATGTGGCTGCATGGAGCTCACAGCAAGACTGCCAAGGCCAAGGACATCTCAGTTTTGATCATTTTCAGTGTCCTGGGTTGCTGGTGGTCCTTGCTGTCCCCAAGATCCACTTCCACCTTTTCCAGTAACTGCCCCTTATTTTGGGATCCAGGCGGGTCCACCCCTAACACTGGGAGTCTCAGGGTGTGAAGGCCGTGACAATGCACCTTGCAGACCTCCAGGTACAGGAAGTGAAACTGACCGAGGACCCCAGCGCTGCACTCTGACATCCAGCACTGCTGTGCTCAGGGGAGGCCACATTCCCCACAGGCTGCCCCTGGCCAATGACTGACAATGGCAGGGGCACTAAGGCAGGTCTGTTCCTGGGACACAGGGGACTCCACTGATGGTAGAATTCATGTTGAGGATTCCCTTTCTACCACCATGGTCTTGCTGACCCTCTGTAGACTGCACGATGAGACCGTGTGGGACACTTGCACCCAGCCTTCCCTCCCTCTCCCCTCACTCTGGGACAGACCTGCATCCCAGTCTGATGGCTCTCCTAGCCTTCCCTGTCTCCCTATTTCCTCCCATAGGATTTCTCTTAATAAAACGTTTGCTTGCACTTTAGCTGGGCGTGATGGTGTGTGCCTGTAGTCCCAGCTACTGAGGAGGCTGAGGCAGGAGGATCACTAGAGCCCAGAAGTTTGAGGTTGCTGTGAGCTATGATGCCGCCACTGCACTCTAACCCGGGCAACAGAGCGAGACCTTGTCTCAAAAACAAAAACAAAAAAGGTAATGAAATACCACTACAAACCTACTAGAAAGGCTAAAATTAAAAGGAAAATGAGAAGAAACCGGTGGTATCGAGTGCTGGCAGGGACGTGGAACAACCAGAACTCTCGTACACAGCAGGTAAGAATGCAAAATGGTACAGCCACGTTAGAAAACAGTTTGGCAGTTTATTATGTAAGTAAACCTGCTCTCGCCATGGTTCCCAGCAATACTATTCCAAGGTATCAACCCAAGAGAAACGAAACACACATCCACAAGAAGACCTGTATATGCTGTATGTGGCACAACAGCATCGTTCATGATCGTCACAAACTGCAAACGGCCCGGAAGTCCCTCAGCTGATGAATGGATAGACCAACTGTGGCACATTCATACAGAATGGTATTCGGCAATACACAGCAGCGAACTAGGATACACACAACAACCTGGGTGAATCGCGAAAGTGTCATGCAAAGTGAAAGACACCAGGCACAGAGTGAGTCCCTTATCTGACATTCCGGACAAGGCAAAACTGTAGGGACAGAAATCAGACCAGCGGTTGCCAGAGGCTGGTGTGGGGGAAGAAGCAAAGAAGGAACATTTCAGGGTGACAGAAGTGTTCTATATCTTGATTGCGGTGGCGGTTACATGACCATAAATCTCCGTCACAACTCACTGAACTGTATGTTGAAAAGGGTGTACTGTATTTCACTAGACATAAATTACACCTCAATAAATCTGACTTACAATATATACACATACCAAATGAAGCCCAGTGCTTACCGTGGCTTCTAAATCTTTTCCCTGCATTAACTCTTTTAAATCCTCATAACAACCCTATAAGGCATGTGCTATATTATCACCATTTTACAGACGGAGAAACAGAGGCACAGAGAGGTTGAGTTACCTGCCAAAGGTCACCCAGCGAGTAAGTGGTGGACCTGGGATTCAAACCCAAAAAGCGTGGATCCAGATCCCATGTTCATCGCCCTGGCACCACTTTTCGAGTCAGGGCACAGCTGCCAAATCATTTGCTGCATTCACTGTCAAGGTCAGCGAAGGGAGAATGGCAACAAACAGGATTTAGAAAAAGACCTTGTTCCACCCCCCCAAAGATGCTGACTTCCCCTCAGTGGCTGCTCCAATTCCTCTGGCTCATTCTTCAATGCCAGCCAACTCCCTCTGGCCCCCTAACTCAAAAACAAGCAAGATTCTGCGAGAGAAAGTGACTGCTTCCTAACAGCACTCCACGGATTTCCCTGACACATCTTGTCGGCACTCAGAATGCCCGTGACAGCTTCTCCTGAAACATTTTCCAGGTGAGCTCTCTGGCTGCCCCACCAGCCTTGCCACAGATTACCCCTGTTCCCACGTGGCTAGAACTGCCTGTTGACAAGGCCTCTCCCTCTTTCGAGGCCCGGAGCTGACCTTCCTCACTTTGTTAGATCAAATGCAGAGGAAGGTGCTTAAGGCGGGTCACTGAATGGTGTCAAAAGCCGATTTCTCTCCTCTTAACACGCATTGGAAGGTGGTCATTGGAGGGGAAACATTATGAGGCAACGTCCCTGCAGGTGCCATTTCCACGTGGTGGGCCTGGGGCAGGGGGAGTCCCAGCAGCAGGCAAAACGTCAGCCCAGGGCTGGCCCACTCGGGCTCGGGGCCCGGTGCATGCATGGGAGCACTGGATTTACATGGCCGGGTCTGCTTCAGACTCTGGAGCTCGGTGAAGGGTTGCAAACGTCTGGGCTGAAATGTTCCTCCCAGCTCAGCTGGAAAGATTTGCCACACTCCACACAGAGGCTCCCCCAGGAAACAGCTGGGACGCAGTGTCCATAGGCTCTCAAAAGTGGCAGGAGGAAGAACATTTGCTAAAACAGGGGAAATGGTTAACAACTTGGCAAGGAGATTTTTTTTTTTATCTGCCACAGGGTCTGTCTACTGTAAGTCTGTTAAAGCAGGATTTTAGCCCAAGGGTATGAAGGAGCTGGGCATCACAGTCTGAATGCCATTTTGAACTTGCCTGTTCCCAAACCTCTTTGTCATGCCTCTGTTTCTACTTTCTTCTTCTTACCATCAGAGCCAACTGGTTTCATTTTCAGGGCCACCTCTCATTGATTGGTTGTGACTGCTGCATGTTGAGGAGGATTCTTAGTCACAGATAGACTCAATGAGAAAGAGTGTTGTGATCGATTAGTGATGTCTGCCATGGGCGAGGCAATGGGGAATTACAACAAGCATGTCACATATTTTCTGTCCCTGTTATGTACAAAAAGGATATGTGGATAGGAGGAAGACACCAGGGGAAAAAATGTCAAAAATAAATGGAGTTTTGTTTACTAAAAACCACCAGACAACTTTTAGAACCTGTGAGAAGCATAGCTCCAGCTGCTGACTTCAGCACCATCCCAGTGAGTCCACAAAACACTCACCATTTGCAAAGCACAAAGCACACAGTTTTCTTCTGAGAAGGACATGGTTCCTTCTGCATCAAGGTGTCATCACTATGTTCTAATGATCTGCCACCCTGGCCACAACTGATCGGTTAAATCAGGGGTTGGAAACTACAGGCCTCATGCACCTGTCGTTGTTAAAAAAAAAAAAAAAAAAAAAAAAAAAAACCTTTTATGTGCACACAACAACAATTATTTGCTTCTGTA
This sequence comes from Varecia variegata, assembly GCA_028533085.1. Lineage (NCBI taxonomy): Eukaryota > Metazoa > Chordata > Mammalia > Primates > Lemuridae > Varecia > Varecia variegata. The sequence continues at coordinate 8,453,460 of CM052452.1, forward strand.
TTGTCTGTGGCTGCCTTTGTGCTCCAACGATGGCACTGAGTAGTTGTGACAGACTGTATATGGCCTGCAAAGCCTAAAACTTTTATTCTCTGGCCCTTTCCATAAGTTTGCTGACTATTGGATGAAAAAACTGCCGTTCAGTGTAAAAGCAATAGAGAATAGAAGTCAGCCATCTGTGAGGCGTCTTGGAGAAAGTCTCTGTCCCACAAAAGCATGCTGTATATTGGCTGGTGACAAATTATCTCAGTCATTGGACTCTCCCCACCCCCCCGGCCCCACCGACTCTGAATGGGAGATGCAGGGAAATGGAGGCTACCAGAACTATTGCTGGATCCAGAATAGAAATGAATCACAAGTCCAGTTTTCCACAAGGCTCACTTTACGTCCTGGGCTTGGAAACGTTGGGACACAAATGAGTCTATGGCTGCTCAATCCCCTATGCTTCCACACTTTCCTGCATTTCTCTAAAATAAACCTCCACAACCCAAGGAAGGGAGAGACAGGAGATTTCACTTCTTATGCCACCTCTGGTAGTGCCTGCCTAGTCCAATGTCTGCAAACACAGGCCTGGACAGGACTGCAAAGGAAAGAGTACCATGATCGACTAGTGATGTCTGCCACGGGCAGGGGACAGAGAGACAGCAACGTGTGTGCGTGTGTGTAACAGCTAGGGCCTAAGTTAATCTGCTGTGTCTCTTCCTTGCTACCCAAGAGTCTAACCACTACGTCCATCTTTTTGCCACCTTCTCTGCTCTTCCTTGGAAGTTAGACTTTAAAACATCATTCTGTTCTTGATACACCCTCATGCAGTTTTCTCCTGAGAGTTTCATATATAATTTTTATTTCATTGGTCAAATTGCAAACACCTCAAAAAACATGTTATTTCTCTTATTTTTAAAAGACTCTTAGCAGCAAGCACCATAATAAGTACATAGTACTCATGTAAGGGATCTACAAAGCCTCAAATTTGGGGACTGAATGTATCACACCTCTCCACTCAGAAACCTGATTCTCCATGTATTCATACCAACTTTGAGGAACACTTTCCTTCTAGCTAATCTAAAAAAATTCTTTAACGACTCAATCCCCCTTATTGTCATACAATGCAATGGAGAGCCTATGCCCCACATGTCCAGCTGGCTTGGCTGGGCGCCACATGACTGCAGTCACTGTTTGCTAGGGTGAAATGACTATCTATGAGCGGGTGGACTTACCATTTGTTTCCAAGTCCTAACCCTGACCCATGCCTGCTTCCTTCCTGGACTCGTGCCACCACTAAGCTTACCTCACTGTCCAAGCCACCGCCACCCCCTCAGTGGCCCCTCTCTCTAAAATATGGCCTCCGTAAGACAAAGATTCACGTTGGCTGGTGAAAATCATTCCGAGTCTCCTCGGCATCCCCAGCCTCCACAAACAAGTAAGGTTACACTAACACACACCCACAGGTGTCTGGCCATGGCCCCTGCCTGTGATACTGCACAGGCTCAGAATCATTCCCTACTCCCCTCGCCATTGTCTTTCCCAGCTACTGCTCAGAGCACCTAAGAGATGCCTTCTGTGTTTTCTGGTGAGATGGGTACACCTATAGTCCCAGAAACTAAGGAAGTTGAGGCAGGAGGATCGCTTGAGTCCAGAAGTTGAAGACCAGCCTGGGCAACATAGCAAGACTTCATCTTTAAAAAAAATTTAAAAATTAGCTGGGCATGGTGATGCATCCCTGTAGTCCCTCCATAGTCCCAGCTACTCAGGAGGCTGAGGCAGGAGGATTTGCTTGAGCCCAGGAGTTCAAGGCTGCAGTGAACTACGATGGCGCCACTGCACTCCAGCCTGCTGGGTGACAGAGTGGGTGACAGTTTATTCATGATCTTCTCTGTGTGTGCCTTTTGTCACTTGAGCCTTAAAAGCAGAACTGCTTTGGCTGAGTCTTCCCAAAATCTCCACGACAAGAATTGCTTTCCAATTTCCCCCTACCTCTCCTTCTACACAGAGCGAATGCAATATAGTAACACTTCTCTGAGGAGGGTGGTCTAGAAGAATGGTTCAGTGAAGGATTTCCAGCTATACAGAGCTGGATTTAAATCGAGATTTCCACTCTTTACTGGACTCTTAGACATGTTAATTAAAATCTCCAAGCCTTGGTTTTCATAGGTCAAAAGTAGGATATTAAGATGGTATTCACTAACCTATAGAATTGTGTAGTTGTCTTTGTTTCCCAGGGTTATTGTAACAAATAACCACACACTGGGTGGCTTAACAGAAATGTATTCTCTCCCAGTTCTGGAGGCCAGAAAGTCTGAACTCAAGGTGACAGTAGGGTTGGTTCCTTCCGAGGACCATGAGGGAGTATCTGTCCTACACTTTTCTCTTACTTTCTGATGGCTGCCAGCAATCCTTGGTGTTCCTTGGTTTATGGACACATCCATCACTCCAATCTCTGCCTCCATTTTCATACCACCTTCTCCTCTGTGTGTCTCTGACAAGGACACCTGTCCTTTAGGGTCCACCTGGATGATCTAGTATGCTCTCATCTGGATATCCTTAACTTAATGACATCTGCAAAGACCCCTCTTCCAAATAAGTTCATAGTCACAGGTTTCAAATGTTACGATGTGAACATACGTATCTTTTGGGGGGGACTGCAGTTGAACCCATTACAGTAGGATTACGACAGATGGTGCACATATTATGCGCTTTGTACAGTGCCTGGCATGCTGTAAATCATTTTATTATTACCATGCTTTAAAGGGTCTAAAGCTGGGTTCTAGACTGGGAAACAAATATCTTTTATCCTCTTCATTTCCCATGTCTCTATCTTGGTTTGAAATATACCAATATTTCAAGATTTTTGAGCCCCAAACAAGGACTTGGATACACGTAGTTTTATTGGTGGTGAGGGTGGGGTAGGGGTGAGGGCTAAAGTGAGGAGGTTGGGGTGATCCCAGGACTCAGGGACAAAGGAATGGACATGGTGAGGCAAGGAAGAAGGAAAAGCCAATACAAGTAGCTGCTGTAGACAATGGGATTTCAATTCCATTGGAACTTCTGAGAAGTACACAGAATACATCTCAGAAATGTCCCTTTAATGCATCAAGGTGGGGCGCTTATTCCCTAGCTTCTGCCTCGCATGGATTGAGGGTTGCCCCCAGGGACACCAGGGACTGCTGCCTGAACAGTCTCCTGCAGCTTCACAGAGACCATGGTGCTCACCTGGGTGGGACACTGTCCACCTGCATCTGAACTCCAGGGAGCTCTCCACTGCAGCTGCAGCCGCATGCGGGGGTGAGCCGAGGGGATGTGACAAGGGACACCTTAAATCTGTTTAATCCTCACTAGCAGCCAATGCATACACTTCTTGCATGACAGACTTATACTTTTCATGCTCTAATAGGTTGAACTGTGTTCTCCAAAAAGATGTGTTGCAGTCCTAACTCCTTTACATGTGCATGTGACTGTATTTGGAAATAGGGTCTTTCCAGATGGAGCAAGTTAAGATAAGGTATTAGGATGGGCCCTGGTCCAATATGACTGGTATCCTTATAAGAAGAGAAGAAAAGGCAGAGACTGACATGCACAGAGGAAAGACGATGTGAAAACACACAGCACCATGTGACAAGATTGGAGTCATGTGCCTATAAACCAAGGAATGCCATGGATTGCCGGCAACCAGAAGACATTGAGAGAGAGACATGAACACATTTCTCCCCTGGAGCCTTCAGAGAGAGCACAGCCCTGCTGACACCTTGATGTGGGACTTCCAGCCTCCAGACCTATAAGAACACATTTCTGTTGTTTTAAGCTACCCCGTGGTGGTTAGCTATGGCAGCCCTAGCACATGAATAAACATACTCATTAATTCATTCCAGCAATGCCAAGGTGTGTTTTAGGGGATGGAAAGAGCTCCCAAGTTCACTACTTAAACCAGTCTTTGACACTCATTGTGGTTCAAATAGAACCCCACTGCCCATAGGAGTGTTAAGGGAGGATCTGGGTTAAAAACGTGTGTCCCCTTCCAAATTGCTAAGCAGCTCACCCACACCCATCCGCCAGTATCCTCCGTCCCCTCCCCTACCTGGGCTCTACGCCCAACACTCCTGAGAGCGAGGTCTTGACCAACTCAGGCACCATGTTTTGAAAGACTGAGGACTTACTTCACTTGCCAGGTGCAAGCACATCCACTTGCACTTCCTTCAAACCATGTGCTACGTGGCCTGCCTCCCCTTCCATCCCTGCAGCGGGCTGCACTTGAATCCCCCCATGCTAGAACTGGACAGTGCACGGGCCATTGGGATAATCAAAGTCCATCCTCCCCACTGTACTCTTAGAGAAATTGAGTTGTAACTTTACCACCTGCAACCCCAGGCCTGGGTCCTGCTCCGGGGGCTTTTTTCTCCCAATCTATCTGTCCATTCTGACCTTGGTCACATTCTCTTTTTAGGGGGAAGGTGGATCCCTAGGGTCTTCATACCACCTCTTCTGCTTGTGCCTGTATTGATTGTAGCCCTAAAGCAAGAAATTCTCACCAATGCCAAGGGACGAATGAGAGCCATCGTATTTTCTTGAGAAACGCAGGGGTCAGCACCTTTAGTTGGGGATGAATTACAGACTTGTCTTCAGTGTGTGTTTCCCACAGTTCCTCCTACTGTGCTGGGTGTGCCCAAGACAGTTGATACTTTACCCCAAACTCAGCGTAGAAATGCACAGAAGCTTGAGAACATGAAATAGGAGATAAGAACGCAGAGGATGGGGGAGCAGAGGGGAGAAGAGGAGGAAAGAAATCTTTAAGGACACACAGAAAACTCCATTTATCTGCTGGTTCAATTCCAGGCTTTGAAATGCAAAGAATGGCATGTTCCTACAATTTTTTATAGACCCGTGGCCTACAATGTCATAAACAAGCACATCAAGACACATCATTTCATGGTTACATCCCGATTTAGTTATTTGTGCTAATGCAGCTAAAGGGATGCCCTGAATAGTCAAATCCAGATAATTTCCAAAGCTGTTGCATCCGATTGCTTTGGCTTAGCCCTTCCTCCAAAATGCATGATCACTCCCTGACACTACCAGAGGACTGTTATTGCAGACTGGCATTTCACCTCCTTCTAATGATTCTGTCCACTTTTCCCAAATAGAGAAATATTCCCAAAGTGGGAAGAAGAAATAGATGTGCCAGGCACGGTGGCACACACCTGTGGTCCAAGCTACTCAGAAGGATTGCTTGAGCCCAGGAGTTCGAGACCAGGCTGGGCAACATAGCGAGACTCCCATCTCAAAAATATATATTAAAAAATTTTAAAAGAATAGACTATACCCTATATCCCCATGTACCCCAAAACACACAAAAGAATCCTTGCTTTCATGGTACATGCCTGGGTCATTTCTGCAGGTGACTCATTACAAAGCCTGGTTTGGGGGCATGAACTGTGTACTTCTAGGTATATATATGCTAGTTACTGCTGTGTAACAAACTAACCCACAACTTGGTGGCTTAAAGCAGCAATCATTCATTACTTGAGTCTATAAGTTGTCTAGTTCTGTTGATGTGGACCAGGCATAGTTATCTCACTCATGCATCTGTGGTCGGGGGCTGCCTGGTTTAGAATGTTCTCAGGTAGGATGACTCCCACCCTTTCAGCAGGGGGTGTTATCACAATGGTGACTAGCAAAACCAAAAAAAATCACTTTTGCAGTCTCTATCTACATTGAGTTTGATACTACCCTATTGTCCAAAAAAGGTCACATGGCTGAGGCACAAACAGCATGGGAGGGTACTACCAAAAGATATGAACATACAGAGGCATGACAATTAGAGCCATTTATCTAATCAACTTACCAGAAACTGACCAGGTAACTACTCAACAATTCTATGCTAGCTACATACAGAAAACACAATGGAAAATTTGGAAGATTATCTGATCATTCTCTTGGTCAGTGGTCAGCCAACTTTTTTGGAAAGAGCTAGGTAGTAAACTTTTAGGCTTGCAGGACATGCATTCCCTGTCACCACAGCTGCTCAAATCTGCCATTGTAGCATGGAAGCAGCCATGAGGATGCATACATGAGTAAGTATGGCTGTGCTCCCACAAAACTTTATTTGCAGAAACAGAGGGCTGGCCCCAGAGTTTGGTCATCTTTCAGGCAACTGACATTTACCGAGACTCTACTATATGCCAGGCGCTGTGGGTGTGAAGATGAGTAAGACATGTCCTGATGAGCTTTCGGTCTAATAATATGGAGACTGGCACATTGTAAGAGATGAATAAATACGTGCTGAATTCACATTAACAAGAAGACAGATGGTAAGGACGTATGGTGGAAAGAAGTGCTGCGGAGGCTATGGTGGAAGTCCAGAAAGTGCGCGAGGGACGGGAAGAAACCGTGAGAGGCTTGCTCCAAGAGCTTAGGACTTTCTAGGCATTCTCACAGGCACACGTGGGGTGGAGGTGGGAATTCAAGGCTGAGGGAAAGGAGAGATTAGAGACAAGAGGATGAGAAAGAGCTTGGAGACTATTTAGGTGGGGCTTGGACCATAGAGTGTTTGGCTTTGGTTTCAATTTAAAGCCTCAATCGTCCAAAGGTTCCACTTTCCTCGATACTTGGGGAATACCCAGTGCCAGAGATATTATGACACTGTCTTTTTCATCCTACCACATTTAAGGAAGAGATACGGTGCATAGAGGATGACCCAGAATCAGGAATCAGCAGGACTGGGCTCCAATTCCCGTTGTCCACTGATAATGTCACCTCTCCATGCCTCAATTGCCCTATCTGTAAAATGGGGGGAATAACATCGGCCTTTTACAGTTACTGTGAGCATTCAAGTATCTTTAATAATGTGCCTGAATACAGTGACCGGCTCCAGATAAGCACTCATAAATGCTATCGAGCTATCAGCATCATCTTCATTATTACTGATCATTACTGTCACCCTCATTAACTCTCCTCTGTATCCAAGCCCTCCCTGGAACTCTCTTCCCCAAAGCTCATCGGAGATGAACCCGGAAGGAACAAGGCCCCACCCCCGTGCTGTTTGTTGGGGGTGGGTGCACGTGGGGTGGGGCTGTCCCTGGCCTCTCTTGTGGGCACAGCCAGTGCCCACGAGGCCAAGAGGGAAACAAACAGCCTGGACAGGGCTGGAGACAGGCGGCGGCGGAGGCTGAGAGCTTCTTGCCAACAAAACAAAAGTTGCCTTTCATCCGATCCAGTGCTCCCGAAGAGGAGTCACTTCCTCCTGCCCCGGCGTTTATGGAAGCCGACAGCGGAGGCGAGAAAACAGCCAGCTCTCTCTGCGCGTGATAAAACCATTACAATCAATTTAGGCAGCTCGCAGGCGCGCAGACAGACTCCGTGTCGACTGGATTCTGTTACCGGCGTGGGGTGGGGGCGCTGGGGAGGGGGCCGGGCTGGGCGGGGGCGGGGGGCCTTCTGGGAGGCTGGAGCATTTGGCCTTCCGCGGATGGGGCCCCATTAGGGCTGCAGGCTGGCGCCACTGCTGCGGGGGCTCGCTACCAAATGAAAGTGTCATCCAACTGGAAGGTGGGGGGGGGCTACCCGTGTTAGCTTAACTCCTGCGGTCTGGCAGACTAATTGCTCACGGTGGAAACACGCCTCAAAGTGCTTTGGCCTCGTCAATAATAGGGTATTAGATGCCTTCCATTCCTCGGTGCATTGATCTGTTTCCTCCCCAGCCCGGCTCCTGGCTCCGCTCCCTGACATACCCCCCACCGGAGCTGCCCTGGCTCCTACCTCTGATGACTCTTCTTCCTTTTTTTTTTTTTTTTAAAGTGTTTTCTAAGCGTGTGTTTAGCATGAGTGGTGCCTAAGTGCTAATTGTTACACCACAGATTGATTGGCGACGAGATGGCTTGCCAAGTTACTGCAGTCTCCTGGGGTTGGGGGGGGGGGCCAGGCGAGGAGGGAGGGAGGACCGGGAGGGCTCAAGGGTGGGGGTGGGCCGCCTTGTTGGAGGGAGCAGGCAGGAGGAGAGGGGAATCCTTGATGCTTCCCAGTCTCCTCTCAATCCGTGTCATTCTGGGCTGAAAATTCGTGCCCATTGCTGGGGAGATGGGGGGTGGGGGGCAACATCTACTGATATTTTATTATTATTTTCTGCTTTGAGAAAGTGGGAAAGATTTCTCTGCAAGTGCTGGAGAATCCCTGGACCAGGCTGCAGCTGATGGAATTGAGCAGGGAGGGTAAATCCTGAGGTCAAGTTTCCTTAAGTCCTGTGCAGGGAGCACATTGCTTCAGCCATGAAGTCCTCCCGACAACCCCCAACTCCGGTCTAGGTTCGGGGTCTCTAGTATGCACTCTGAGGAACTTGTACTTAGCCCATTAGTTCTTATTTAATTAACTGGCTCTTCCTGACCTGTGTGTTTCATGATGGCAGGACCCTAAACACACAGAACCTATCAAGTCATGTTACCCCCAAAACATTTCTCATCCATCCACACCACAGGGTGTTGAGGTCTTTGGAGAATGAAGGTAGCTGAGCGTGTCAAGATCCCTAAGAGACACAGACAGCAGGTGGGACCCATTTGACACCCAAAATCCCTCCAAAAGACAACACTAGGTGCTTCCTTATAAGGGATAGAACCTTAGTCTTGGCAACTAATGCCCCAAAACATTCCCACCTGACAGGTGAGCCTAAAAATTCCGGGTGTGTGCCTACTTAAAATGAGACAGCATGGAGTCTATTAATCCAATTGTGAAATCCAACCAGTTTTGGAGAGCAGCTTCTGACCTGCTTCCAAACTCCGTCTTCCAGGTGGGAAGTGAGGGGAATAAGAGACACAGGTGCGAGGTGCACTTTGAAAGTAAACAGCCTGGGTCCCACCTCTCGTCCCTTCGGCAACATTGGACAAGACACTTAACCTCTTAGTGCCTCAGTTTGCTGACTGTAAAAAACAGGGATAATGACAGTGCCTGATCCATACTGGGGTTGTGAGTGCAAAACGAAAGGCCATCTGGTGAGTAATAAATATTCCATCAGCGGTGGCTATTACGATTACTGCTTTGTAATCTCCTTTCTTTGTTCTGTAATACTCAAGCACTGTATATCCTTGCTACTCAAGGTGTGTTCCATGGAACAGCAGCAGGTTTCGCTTACCTGGGACCTTCTTGGAATTGCAGAATCTCACATCCTGCTCCAGATCTACTGAAAGGCGTCTGTATTTTCATATGATCCCTGGGGAGATTTGGGTGCACACTGACGTTTGAGAAGAGCTGACTTATACCAACCCAGAGCCCCTCCTCCCCCAACCATGAGCATGGCAGCTGCACAGCTCGTATTTATACTTCTTGGTGAGAACAAGCATGACATGTAACAGCTACCCTGAGTGGGAGAACCTCACTTGCCTTACAGTGGACATGAGCGTGAGTCTCTGGTTGGACTTTTACCATTTGGCTGGCCAAGAGCTACCAACATCTAAGGCCCGGTTTTGCAGCTGTCTCTTGGGACAAGTATCCTCAGGGTTGTGCTTGCTTCCTGGGAAATAACTGCTCTGGACAATTCTTCCCTGAAAATACCCGGCAAGATCATAGTTTAACTTCAACCTTCCGCTGATGGAGTATCCAGGGAAGCAGTAGAATAGGATGGTTTAGGATGCTGATTATGGGAACAGTCCCAGCTCCAAATGCAGAGAACAGCTTGTGGGACCGTAAATCCCTTAATCCACATCTCTCTATCCATCCTGTGCCTGCCCCAGGACCTGTGCACATGCAGCTTCTCCTTAGAATGCCTTTGTCTCTGGATTACCTCTTTCCCATTACTCAAATTTGACCCTAATATTACCTCCACAGGTAATATTACCTCCACCTGCATGACCTCTTTAAGCCATCATCCTCCATCTCATTACCCTCTTTCTTCTTTATTAGCACTTACCAGTGCCAGAAGTTTCCTCATTTATGTGTTCCTAATCTGTTTCCATTCAGCCACCAAGCAACACATGGCTCCTTGAGGACAGTGGCTCTGTGTTACCTCAGTGCCTGGAACAGCAGATAGCACATAGTAGGTGCTCCAAAAATAATTAACTGACTTCCTCAAGTTCTTCATCTGTGAAATGAAGATGATATAGTGTCCTGTGCTTACACAGTGGAAGTGAAATGATCATGCAAAGCTCTTAGATCAAGAACTCATACCTAGTTAGTGGTAAATAGAAGTGGTTATTTATAGCAGCAATAGTGGTATAATGTAATCCTGAAAACAAACCCAAAGAGATCTTCACTTTATCCTTGACATAAACACTACCACTATTACTGCTACCACCACTACTGATAATAATCTAACAAGACAGTCGAAAATGTGAAACCCATTCTCATCTCAAACTAGTGTTTTGGTTTCTACACGAGCTTGTTTGGGGACCTAAGTTCAGATACACAGGGATGTGAATTCCAGAATCCAGTATTAAATAGTTGCTGAATGAAGAAATGAATAATAATTTTCCAACTGCCTGTTCTTTGCCAAGCTACTGCACCTGTGTGAACCTCAGTTTCCTCATCATGAGACTTGGGGTAATAACATCTATTCATGGAGGTGTGGTGAGTACAGAGAGATAATGTGTGTGAAAGCAGCGGTCCAGGATATAGAATTCCTTTGGCAAATGTTGCCTGTTCTAATTTTGCTCTCTCTATAGCCTCTGTGTTGGAGCCATACTTAGAAGTATCTGCCTCATTTTATAGGCAAGCAAATGATGTTCAGAGAGGTTCGAGAGCTTGTCCAAGTTTCCCTTTCTCTCATGCATACACACACTCTTCTCAATCAGGGGAGTGAGGATGAGAACTCACATTTCCTGATTCAACATCATCTTTACAAGAACAGACAGCAAGACTCTAACCCAGTTCCAACTTTTAGCTCTGAAATTTCCTAAGTCTACTGTAGTAATATCAGTTAACAACACAGGGAATCTCGTAAGTGATTTTAAGACCTATAAACAAATAATGGAAAAATAATCATTGTCTGGGAAGGGTTGCTGATCACATCCTATAGTCCTACAGTATATGCTGCTGTAGGAGTCTTTTACAGGTTGGCTTAGCTCTTTTGTTTTCAGACAATTTCTTTAGCTTTAGTGCTATTTGGTCATGCAAACACTTATTTACATGGAGCCACAAATGATGATGATGATGATAGCTAATATTTTTGAGCAGTCACTATATGCCAGGAACTCTACGTAACATTCTAGATGAATTTTCTCATTTAACTCTCAGAGTAACCCCATAATATAAGTATTATTTCTATCTCCCTTTTACTGATGAGGAAGCTGAGTGTCTAAGAAGGAAAGTTGCATTCTCAAGGTCACACAATTAGTAACTGGTCAGCCCTAGACATGAAGCCACATCCAAGTTGATGTGGTGACCACCTCTGATCACGTCCAGTAAAAACTTCTGAAGAATTTCAGGGATCCGTGGGTCCTAAGGAACCCAGTTTGAAAAGCATAAGCCTTAATCCTTTCTAAATCCAAGAATCTGTAATTTCAGATTGTCAGATGTTTGAGATGCATCATCCTCTCTGGTGCTCATTGTAAAATCTGAAAGAGGAAATAAAAATCCAACCAAGGGAGAAACAAGAATACAAACCCTATTGGTATTTCTTCTTCAGTACCCCTTTGGCCGTTAGCCTCCCATTGTAGGCAGGGTGCATTGTGGTGACAATTCCTGTGTTCAAAGCCCAACTCCACTGCCCTAATTGCTGTATGACCTTGGGTAGGTACCTTAATGACTCTTAGCCTCACCTTCCCCATCTGAAAAATGGAGATAATAAGAATACCAACCCCACCAAGTTGATGGATTAAATGAGATCACTCATTTAATTGTTAACCCACTGCCTGGCTTATGGTAAGAACTCCAAAAAATCTACATGAGTGAGAGATTACCTCTTTACTCTATAGTTGACAAGGTAAAAGCTCTTTCTGAACTTTTCTTCAGTATCTAAAATGTGTAACCATACCAGTTCTTTAGATAATTTGCACAATAGCTGAATGCCTTTTTCTCCAAATTAAATCTTAAACAGAGATCAATAAAAAAGGAAGACAAGGTAGAGAGCTGCTCTATGTGAAGTAGTGGCCCCTCCATCAGTAACCCCCTTGGAACACAACACAGTATCCTTAGATTCAGGGGAAACCAGTTTAAATGCTATTAAGCTACCCAACTGCAAGTGTCCTGTGCTCAGGAGCGAAGCCCCTTCACTCCTTCTCACCCACTCTGTGAGGAGACTGGATGGAAGGACATATGGCTCCAAAATCATGTTGCTGTTGTTGTAATTGTTATTTTCCCTTTCTATTTCTAGGACTGTCAGGTAGAATTGTATGATAAGGCATGGTTTAAACCAATCTTATTTATTATGCAACCATTCTGAATAAATGAATGGACTGATAGGTGGATGAATGACAAATGGGTGGGTAGATGGGTGGATGATGGATGGATGGGTAGGTGGATGGGTGGATAAGATGGATGGGTGGATAAGATGGATGAGTGGATGGATGGGTGGGTGGGTGAACGGGAGGATGAATAGGATAGAGATTGGTGAAATGAGTGGATGGATGGGATGGGATGGGATAGGATGGACGGTGGCCAAATTAGTGGGTGGACAAGTGCAAAGGTGAGTGGAGAGAGGTATAGGTGGGTGGGTGACTATGATAATGGACAAACAGATGGACACATGGTGTGAATGAATAGGTGGGTGGATGGGAGAATAGATGGGTGGATAAATGGACACAATGGATGGGTGGATGAATACATGGCTTAGAAGAGCTAGTACTCACACAAGCACTGACAGTGCCCTGTGCTGCAGTGGAAATAAGGCCTGGCTGAGAGGGAACAAGTGACAGGAGAGAGACTAAGTAATGGCCACCAGGCTCTGTGACAGGTGCTATCCCACATTATCTCATTTAATCATTACCACTGCCCCAGAAGGGCAGAAATCTTATCCCTATTTTGCAGAAGAGGAGAGGAAGATTTGGAGAATTTCAGTAACCTGCCCAAGGCCACACAAATATTAAATGGCAGGCCCAGGTCCTCGTCATGGTACCACTATGCCTTCTGCATAGGGGTTTTCCACCTATAAAGAATCTTCCAGAAATGTAAAAGAAACATGGCTAAAGGAAGATAAGGAACAGAAGAGAGGAAAGGGAAGAGAAAAGGCTTAAGAACATGGAAAGACTCACATTTACTGGGCACCCACTGTATACTAGGACCCTGTACTTTACACATGCTTTCTCCCTAATTCCTGAAAATGAGCTCCTAAGATTGGGATTTTCAACATCATTTTGTAATACAGAAATAGGCTCAGAGTAGTTAGAGTACTCTCCCCAGAGTTCTACTCTCATTTGTCCAAGGATGGAGCTGGGATTTGAGCCCTGATCAAGCTGCCTTGAAGATCTACCCTTTTTACTACTAATTTCATGAAATAGAATTTTTAAATAAATAAAAGAAGATGAGAAGAAAAAGAAGAAAATATATGCATATACAACCTCAGACTTGATGAAAATTTAGAGATCATTTCTCTCTCCAGCATCTCTGCTCCAAGTTTGGATGGACAAGAGACACTTTTTCACTGTGTCTGCCTCGACTGTGCCAAGACCTCCACCCCTCCCATGAGCAGGAATAAAAAAGGAAAGACTATATGCACACATCCAAAGAAGGGAGATAAAAAGGAAAAAAAAATGAGGACTGGAAGAAGGAAAGAAAAGGAAACAATTTTACACAAAGAGAAATAAAGGGAAGATGAAGAAGGCAGGCAAAGGCAAAGGAAGACAAAGGACCCTTTTCTCGATCTGCTTTTGTCCAGAGAAACCGCAGCACAAATTGCAACGGACGGTTCCTCCTCGCACAAAGTGCCTTTTAGCTCGCACGCCTGCCTCTGAGGGCCAGGGTGAGAGAGACGGCTGGCGTCGGCTGCAACGCGTCTGAAGGCGCTGGCAAGAAAATCCCAAGGAAAGCTTGGTGTCTGGGGTCATCCGATTAAAGGAGGCAGCGAGGCTGCAAATGGAGGAGACAGGGGGAAGGGGAGAGAAGAGCGGGGCGGTGAGGGGGGCCCGCCGACCCCCACGACCTTCTGCCTGCGCTAACCTGATATAACAAATAGTCCTGGAAAACAAAATAGTATTAACCCTTGGAGCCAGGTCAACCCCATTTGCATTTGCCTGGGCTGTGGGACTCTGCTTCCTAGAGGGTTTAACTCTTTCTTAGGGTCCTCTGCCACTTTACAGCCCCGCTCTCAAGTTCATCCGGATTCAACAGATTCGATGCCCACGGGACGGGTGGAGGTCTTGGCACAGTCAAGACAGACACAGAGAAAGTGTCTCTTGCCCATCCAAACCTGGAGCAGAGATGCTAGAGAGAAGAATGATCTCTGAATTTTTCATCAAGTCTGAGATTGTATATTGACTTGATTCTATTAAAATAGTCGTATTTCCTCCTATTCCCCCTCCCTCGTAGAAAGTTAGATTAATATAAAGCCTGGTTACACGAAGCATGGTTGGTGGATAGGTGATATCAGCACTACCTGCAATGCAGCTTCCTAGAAATGTAGAATCTCAGGCCCCCGCCCCAGAGCTGATGAACCAAAACCTATATTTTAACAACACTCCTAGATAAATGGTATGTACATTAAAGTTTGAGGAGCACCTGTAAACCCATTATCCAGGTTAAGAAATAATCTTCCTTTATTAGAACATCTGTCTTACACAGAAAATGAACACACACCCTCCAGACATGACAATGGGATTCTAACCCAACCAAATGATCAGGAGTCTTGGCCAAATGTTATTACTAGAGTGAGTGTTAAACGTGGTGGTTTCAGGTGGACTGGACAGCAGATGATTTGGTCAGTTCAGCATCACTTCCCGTTATTCTAGTGAAAGTGCCCCTTTCCACACGAGCACCGGTTGTACCTACCCAGGTCGCCAATTAAATTCCCAGGGTCCGGCACACAGCAGCCATTCGGCAACAGTGTATTGAGCTGATAAATCCTAAATGTGTAGAGCTGGCTACGTCAGCAACGGATGGAAAAGTCAGAGAAATGGGGACAGAGGAAGGGAAAATCTCTACTAGACTTTCCCTTCTGGACAATAAGTGATAAGCAAATCTTTTAACAACCAGTACAATGTGGGAACCAATGAACTGGAACTGCACATAGCCATGTACAACCAGCGTGGCCAAGAAAATGTTTCTAGTGAGTATGTCCCCTCTGCCTGGCTTCCTATATGGGGGTCTCAGAGCACTAGCAGGGATGCCAGACCCCAAAGGGCACCCAGGCATTGTACTGAGACCTCCCCTTCTCCCAGTAGCGACTCTGAACACCACCCATCCTCCAAACCTCCTCTTCGGCTCCCCACAGAAATGCCATGTGCCAAGATCAGAATGTGGAGCTGGAGGGACCCCTCCTTGCTCATCTAGTCCAAACTCCTTACTTCACAACGTGCTTAGGAGGTTCAGAGGATGATGTAACTTGCTGAAGCCAAGTAATGGCAAAGTCAGGACCAGAGCCCACCCCTAATTCTTCTTTCTAGTACACTACCCTGGGAGATTGGGTAGGGGATGTGAATTTCAGTTAACAGTGATGAAACTGAAGCCCAGAGAATCAACAGGTTTTCTCCCTGACTCATAATGCTTAAGGCAGGGGTAAGGGCCTGGATCCAGGTTTCTTGACTCTATGGACCACCTGTAGGAACTGCTCCTGTTTTACTTTCCTCTCTTCTATACCAGTCTTTCTCTCTTTTCCTCCATCTGAGCACCCCCATCATTTCCTGCTTCTCCCCTTACTTTTCCTCTCCAGACAGTGTTAAACACCCCAAGAGTCCCATGAAAGACTCTACCCACCTCCAGCCCCAAACCAACATGGACAATGGTAACAATAAGGATGACGATGATGCCAATGGTAGTGATTTTCTGAGCTCTTGTTCTGCACCAGGCACTACGCTGAAGACGTCCATGAATTATCTCATTTAACCCACAAAGCAACCATATGAAGTCAGACCAAATAGTCACTCATAGACAGCTATGTATGACATGCCAACTGCATGCCAGATATTGGGCAAGGAGCTGATGATATGTTGGTGAGTTAGTTATCTAACACTGCATCACAGATATTCCCAAGGTTTAGTGGCTTAAACAACCATAGCCATTTCGCACCTGGTTCTGTGAACCAGGAACTCAGGAATGGCTTAGCTGAGCGGTTCTGGCTCAGGACCCTTCATGAGGTGACAGTCAAAATGTCAGCTGTGGCCGCAGTCATCTGAAGGTTTGATTGGGGCTGGCAGATTGGCTTCCGAGGTGACACACTTCCACGGTTGGCAAGTTGATGCTGGCCGACGGCAGGCGGCCTTGGTTCCTCACAAGTGGACCTCTCCACAGGCCTGCCTGAGTGTCCTCACAATATGGCCACCGAGTTCCCCCAGAGCAAGTATCTCAGTCCGTTTAGTGTTGCTATAAAGGAATGCCTGGGGCTGGGTAATTTATAAAGAGAGGTTTATGTGGCTCACAGTTCTGCAGGCTGTGTAAGAAGCAAGGCCCCAGCATCTGCTTGGCTTTTGGGTTTTGTGCTGCATCAAACCATGGCAGAGAAGTTCAAAGGGGAAGTGGGCATGTGCAAAGAGGGATCGAACCCAAGGGGCATCCTGGCTTTGTAACAACCACTACTATCTGTGGCCTTTCATTCCCTTAATGTTAAAATGCCATGATGGTCCAATAGATAGTAGACGTCCTGAACATGGTTTCTGTGTCTCTGTCCAGCCATGGTGGCTACCTTCCAACATGGAAACTAATCCACTCCCAAGAGAACGAATCCAGTCTTACCAGAGAAAGAACTCATTCCCTACTGTGAGGGCAGCACAAGGCCTTTCATGAGGGATCCGGCCCATGATCCAAATACCTCCCACCAGGTCCCAACTTTCAACACCTTTCAACATCACTGCACTGGGCATCAAATTTTTCAACATGGGATTTGGTGGGGACAAACCCTACCCCAACCATAGCAAATGATCCAAGAGAAGGCAAGGTGGAAGCCTTTGCCCTCTCTTTTATGACTTTTAAGTCTTTTAGGACTCAGCACCAACATCATTTCCACCATATCCTATTGGTGACCTAGGTCAGCCCTATTCTGCATGGGAGGGGACCACACGAGAGCCTGGATGTTGGAAGTTGGGATCATTGAGGAACATCTTGGAAGGCAGCCACCACAGCTGGGGAATACAAAGACATAGAAACTCTGTTCATGATGTGTACTATCTATTGGCCCATCATGACATTTTAACATCAAGGAGATAAAAGGCCACATACAGTAACTAATTGATTCAAGGTCCACATTTAGGAGTACAAGAGCAGAGAAGTGAAACTGCCCCACCTCCTATCCCCCATCTTCCCCACAACTGGGGGCAGCCAGGATCCCAGGGTCAATCAAGCCACTAATAGTTCAGCTTGGCAGGATGCAGCACCCAAGGTCTGGCTAATTTCCAGCAACCTCACCCCTCCTGCCCTCTCTGTGGATCATTTATTCCAAGAGCCCTGCTATAAATATCCACTTAGTGAAATGCCTTGCTCCTTGGGCACCCTCTCTCCCTTCCCCTCCCCAGCCGCCTGTACCGTACACTCAAGCAATGCCAACTTGCAATCAGTCTGCAATCTGAGTCCATTTTGTACACCCAGCACCAACTGGCCGTCCAGGCTAGTCTGCTAGAGTGCACTGGCATGCCCCCAAGATTGCTATTGCGAGTTAATGGCACAGCAATTGGTTGTTAAAAACGCTAATTGGCATTAAATAGGTGATGTTATCCAATAACTTACAGGCTGCTGCGATTCTATATTTTCTTCTTTTCTTTCTCTTTTCCTTCTTCATTATTTTGTAATGCCAGGGAGTACCCGCTGAGGTCAGGAGTCACCTGGGCACAGGTAAGAGCTTAAGGCCAGAGGACAAGTACACTCCCATTGTCACTGGCTCCCATCAACAGCAGAGAAGCCCAAGACGGATGATCCCACAAGAAGGGCAGGGCTGGGGCTGGACTCTGCTCTTTTGGTGCCTCCTTAAGAAAGAGTCTCCAACTTGAGGATCCAGGAGATTCTGGGAGCATCAGAGACGGAAAGGACGGGAGTTCCCTCTTCTCTGTGCAATTCAGGAATCAAGCTGTGTTTGCTCTCTACATACAACACATCATTGAAAAGAAACCTGGGTATTTCTCTAGCACTGAGCACTGATACAGTCATTTTTTACTTTTTGTGCTCCCTCTGCTTGATGGCTAATAATAATAAAAGCAATTGCTGGTTAATAATAATAAAGTGTAATTGCTGATAATTATTGAACATAGTCCATGGAGGCCAGACCCTGAAGCTAAGCCCTTACCCTCACTGTCCCAGGGAATCTTCTCCACCTGTTGCAACCAGGAAACTCAAGCTCGGAAAGGGGATGTGAGACTTGCCCAAGGACCCACAGTGGAGGGTCAGCGGGGACACAAGGACCTCTTCGAGCTGGGGATGGTAGAAGACCATGGTGCTCGTTTTCATTCATGTCCCTCCCTCCAGGGCAGGAAAAGCCCGTCTCTTTCTACTACTGAACTCACGACCTACTCCTCAAAGACAAGGACTTTTCTTTCCAGGCCTGTCTTTTTCTTTGCTCTGGTTCACGGATGTGGAGGTTTGGCATTCATGGCGCCATGACACAAAGCCAGAGTGGCTTCTGGAGAAGTCAGGCTTGAAGGGACTTTAGAACAAGCCCTGCTGGAATTTGAGAAGAAAGGGACCCAAATGTGTGCTCAGTCCGTAGCAACCACAGGCCGTCTCTGGTAGTTCCTTAAGAAAAGCTCACAAGAGGCAAGTTGGGATTAGAGCAGAAAGACAGAATCCTCAAAAGGACACCCATGGCGTGCACGCCTGGGTATTATGCACCTACTGTATTCGAGGCACTCTGCATTTTTTTTTTTCAGTTCTTCCTAGCTACACTGCAAGGGAGGCTATATCAGACCTATTTTACACAGAAGAAAGCTAAGCCTCAGAAAATTCTAGACCCATGGTTTCAGATTGGGTACCACACCAAGGGCTTGGTGAGGACATGGGGGGATGGGGCCAGTGCCAGGCCAACAGGTGCTCTCTATCCACTCTTCAGCCTGAGCAATGCCCATTAACTCAACTGAACTTTTTTGCACAAAAGCTTACGTGGCCAAAATTTCAAAATTAGAAAGCTCATTTAGACCATGAACCAGTAACTCCACTCCAGGGCAGGGAATGGCTACCTTGATCAGCTTAGATTACCAATGCCCATCAAATAATCAATATTATTGTCAAGTCACTTGGAAATGTCAGACCCTTCATTTGTACTGTTTCATCTGCCAGTGACCCAAGAAGCCTTCTCTTACACAGTCCTCAGTTTGCAGAGGCTGAACCTCAGAGAGATGACATTCTTACTCAAGGTCACAGAGTTAGCAAAGGTAGCCAGCGTGCTTGTTCAAGACCACGTGTGACAGGCCAGATCATGACCCTCCAAAAATGTCTGCATCCTAATCCCTTCTCCTTGCGAATCTGTTAGGTTATACCACAGAGCCTTTGCAGGTGTGATTAAGTGAAGGGTGTTGAGATGGGGAGATGACCCTGGAGTCTCCCAGTGTAATCACAAGGGTGTTTGAAAGAGTCAGAAAGGTATGGCGACAAAAGCAGAGTCAGAGAGAGAGATGAGAGGATGCTGCACATCTTGAAGACGGAAGGAGCCGCAGAGCAAAGCATGCAGGCCGCCTCTGGCAACTGGCAAAGGCAAGAAACACATTGTCCCCTAGAGCTTCCAGAAGAAACGTAGCCCTGCTGACACCAAGATTTTAGTCCTGCGAACCCCATTTTGGACTTCTGTCCTCCAATCAGTGCATGTTGTTTTAAGCCACTGAGTTTGTGGTAAATTGTTAACAGCAGCCACGGAAATGAATACACCAGGCCACACTCTTAAGTCAAAATGACAGTGCCTCTGCATGCTTCTTGCGGCTGTTGAATAGTTTTTAAACCTGGAGCACCAAGCAAATTCTTTTTGTCTCTGCTAGAGTGAGATACTGGAAGGCATTCTCCATACAAATCACCTTTGTTGAAAAGTGGGGTTAAGTGGCCTGGGCAGCTTTGAATGTAGGAACAGCTGGGGCAAGACAGGCAATAAATCTGCATTTCAGCCTCGCCTTTCTAGCCCCAGTCTCGGCGTCCAAGGAGCAGATGGACGGGAGCATTCCACGGTGACACAGCTGTCTCCACGGGATCACTCCGAGGCTACCTGGGGTCTCTGCCCCCCACCTCCTCAGAGTCCCCAGGCCGACAGGCGCCTCGCCACCCTGTCATCCGGGTCCCCTGGCGGAGGGAGCTTGGCGTCAGGCCTTAATGGGGTAATGAGTCGGAGGCGTCGGAAACTGAGTTCAGCTTGTTAAAAGGACTGGGCTGGCACCACGAGGACAGAGGGGCCACAGCTGGAGACAGAGAAATGGGTCTTTGGGGGCCTGGTGGTGCCTCTGTGGGCCCCAAGGGGCTGGGTGGCCCAGCCGCCACCAGCCCTGTGCCTCTTAAAGCCCATTACTTGCTGCCTCTGGCTTGGGAGCTGGGAGCAGAGCGTTTCATCAGCGCAGATTGGACCCAGCGGATCAATGGCTCAGTCTATGGGCTTTTCCTCCCCCTCCTCTCCGCCTGCCCCCCTTCCTTAACTAGATGTGGGCGCCAGACCCACAACAGGTCCTCGGCAGTTGTCAGTCAAGGGCCATGAAATATTCATCTCGTTTAATCTTCTTCAGGGACCTGCCCAGAACCCTGATGGGGGCAGAATAGTCTTCATAAACTTGTAAAGGCAGGATGGAGGGGAGGGGAGGGGAGGGGGCTGAAAGCAGAGAGACTGCAGGAGCCAGTTGACACTTTCTCCAAAGACATCCCTTCAGCCAGCATTTCTGCAGCACCCACCAAACACCCAAGGCTGGCTATATTTTTTTCTAAAATACATTTTTATATATATATTATATATATAAATATATTTATATATTATATATATAAATATATTTATATATTATATATATAAATATAAATATTAGAGGCTGAGGCAGGAGGATCGCTAGAGCCCAGGAATTCAAGATTACAGTGAGCTATGATCATATCACTGCACTCTGGCCTGGAAGATAGAGAAAGACCCTATATCTAAAGATTAAAAAAACTTAAACATAGAATTACCATTTGACCCAATAATTACATTTCTAGGTATTTACCCAAAAGAGTGAAAGCGAGGATTTGAACAGCTATTTGTACACTGGTGTTCATAACAGCATTATTCACAATCCCCAAAAGGTAGAAACAACTCACATGTCCATCAATGGATAAACAGATGTGGTATAGCTATACAACAGAGTATTATTCAGCCTTAAAAACGAAGAAAATTCTGATACCTGTTACACATAGATGAGGACATTACGCTAAGTGAAATGAGCCAGTCACAGACAACAAACATTGTAGGAGTCCACTCACACGAAGTACGCAATGTGGTCAAATTCATCCAGACAGAAAGTAGAATGGTGGTTTCCGGGAGCTGAGGGGAAGAGGGAATGAGGAGTTAGCGTTTAATGGGTACAGAGTTTCAATTTGGAGTGATGGAAAAGTTTTGGAGATGGACGGTGGTGATGGTTGCACAACAATGTGAATGCACATAATGCCACTGAATTGTATACCTAAAAATAGTTAAAATAGCGAATTTTATGGTACGTATATTTAGCCACAATTAAAAAAAAAATAGAATGGGGCTCTCAGAGTCAGCCCAGGTAGCTTAAATGTCAACCTCACTGTTTCACCCAGGAGGGAACCTGGGCAAGTGACTGGTCCTCACTGTGACTCCAGGTCCTCGTCCATAAAACGGGGAGAGCGGTGTCCCGAGCATTCAATGAGACGATGTCCGTGATACGCTCAGTATCATTCCAGGCACCAGTGTGCAAGCCACCAACGTGATCCATGACGCTGATGAGGAGTGGGCCACATCACCTGGATGATCTCACATGTTCAGGTGTCTCTGAGCATTGTCGTGAAGAGCAGATGCTCTGTGACCCTCCCCCACCAAACTGAAAGGTAGCCACAGCGAACAGCATCCTTCCTTCCAGCTACACAGACAAGCCAGAGCTCCCAAGAAGTGTTTTTCCAACTGCTTCCCCAGAGCTCCAAGAAAACAAGGTCTGGCCTGGCCCACACGTGGCCTGTCTACCCCCAGGGCTGGGCTGAGAGGTCAGCCTGGCCCCACGTGATTGCTCCCTGACACTTCCTCCCTGCCGCCCGGCCTCCCACCCACTAACCCTTTGCAGATCTCTGAAATAAGTGGGGCTCTGTTAGGCCAGGACCTTCAGGTGCTGCCACCCCAGCTGCTGAGCCCACCAGCCCTCCAGGCAGGTGGGCCCGAGTGCTGGGAAGCGCCAGCACTTCCTCCAGCCCTGATGGGGTCAGGGATGGCGGCTAATTGGAGGATGCTGGGCTGATGCCTGTCTCCGGCTTCCTGCCACCTTGCCTGGGGAGGTCACTCACTGTGGGCAACAACCCTCCACCACCTACCCCCAGCTGCTGCAAAGCAGACAGGAGTTCACTCTGGAATGCAAATGCTACAAGTGCTCCAGTGGATGGCTTCTTGCCTCGTCCCTGCTTTTGCACTCTAGCCCCTCAACGTTCCCCGCCGAATCCCGTGCTGAACTTGAGAAAGGATGGAAGAGCTGGGATAACCATGGTATTAATAGGCTCCAACTTTTCAGAACCTAGTCTGTGCCAGTCACTTGAAATATAGGCAGGGCAGGCTGGCTGCTGTAACAAGTAACCCCTCCGAACTCAGTATGTGTCAGCAGGGGTGTGATCTGCTTTCCCAGGGACCCCGGCTCCTTCTCACTTGTTTCTTTGCCATCCTCTAGAGCAGTGGTTCTCAAACTTAAGCATGCATCAGAACCCTCTGAGGGGTTGTTAAAACCCCCAGAGTTTCAGATTCAGTTCTTGGGTGGGCCCCCAGAATCTGCATTTCTGACATGTACCCAGGAGATGCTGCTGCTGCTGGTTCAAGGACCACACTCGGAGCATCTTTGAGCATCAAGGCTCTAGGGCGTGAGAATCCCTAGATTTTTGCATCTAGCTGACAAGTGAGGGAAGAAAGGGAAGAAAGGGCATGGAGGATTGTGTAGTAGTTCTTAAGAGACCAGGCCCACCTCCCATTGGCCAGAATTGCATCACATGACCCTCACCTAACCGCAAGGGAGGCTGGGAAATGTCGTCTACCTGTGCACCTGGGAAGAGGAAGAGAATCAAGGCTATGGTGAGCCTGACAGCTTTCTCTGACACAGGCACTCTCCTAATAAGAGAAGTGGCTTTCAGCTACATTTGACGGGAAAGAAAGCAAGCTCAGAGAGATTATGTTGTCTGTCCAGGCCACAGGACTAGTAGAAGGCAGAACTAGAGTTCAAACCCAGGTCTGTCTGACTCCCAGGCTTAAAGAAGCAGTGCCCGAGTCTAGACACAAGTCTTTGCTGTGTGCCCTGGACGAAGCTTAGTCCACACTTCTGCATCTCTTTCCAGCGCTCACACCAACACCAGGAGCTGAGCACTGTGGCCACACTTTACAGATGGGCAAATTGAGGCTCTGAGCAGGGAAGAGGCCGGGCGTGGTCCCACAGCCAGCCAGTATGTGACAGAGCCAGATCCACACGTTTAGTCAGAAGGGACTCGGTAGGTAGGGCCTAGATAGCAGGAAGGGTGGGATGGTGCGATGAAAGATTTGGGAGAATCTAGGACTTGACGTCCAGGAAGGGGCAGGTGAAGGTGAGGCTAGTCCCTGGGAATACAGGAAGTCACTCCCCACCTGGGCCTGTCAGCTGGAGGCAGACGGGCCTTAGGTAGGACAGAGTGAGGATGTCCATGAGCCTGAGAGAGCCAGGTGTAGGGCTCACGATGAAGGAGAAAAGGCAGTCTGGGGAAAAGAGTCTGGAATGTGGCTTTTGAGGAAGGTGGCTGGTTTTAGCAGCTTTAGTAAAAGTAGAAGTTTGCAAAGTAGGTGTGATGATCACCATGGTGCAGATGGGAGAACTGAGGCTCGGCCAAGGTGTGCAGCCATGATGTGCAGCACTTGCCTGCAGCCCCGGCCAGCAGCTCCATCCCTGCTGGGTGGGCAACTGCTTCCCACCGTCCTTATGGGGCAGGCATGCCAGGCTGACACCGCGTGATCAACAGTAGTGTTCAGCCAGTAGACAGACAAAAAAGAAAATTATTTCTTGGTACAACCAAACGACGTGACATTTAAAGTTCAGCGTCCCTACGTAAGGTTTTATCAGAACATAGCCTGGCCCATTCTAGCAGGCTGGCTGCTTTCGTACTGTCACCGCAGATTTGAGAAGCTGGGACAGCGTAGCCAGCGCAACCAAAGATACTACCTGGACCTTGAGAGAGAAAGTCTGCTGACCCCTGTTTAAAAGCCTTTTTGTCCACGTTTGTGTACATCTGATCTAGTTGTGGAATCTGTAAAATGCAGATTCCAAGGCTCCGAGGTGTGGGGTCGAGCCTGGGAATCTGCATTTTATTAAGTAGCTGCTACATGGGTGGGTCCTTACTCGGCTCCAGGCCAGGTGCTAAGCCCTTCCTGTGCATTATTTCATTTAAACCTGGTGGGTTGGATACTGGAAACATCCCCATTGTACAGCAGAGGAAACTGAGGCTGGAAGAGGTGAGGGGCTTGGCCTCACACCCAACACAGGAGGTGCTTGGTGATCCCCTTTGTTCTTGCCCAGAGGAATGTGCCCACCCATCTCCTGCTGACGCCTGGGCCTTTGTGCTGGGCCGGAATGTCTTCCTGTCTTTCTCTGGTGTGTTTTCCCCGGATGCTGTGGGCTGAGCTGCGTCCCAGGGGGGCTGCCTCCAGAAGAGCTGTGTGCGGCGTCCCAGGGGGGGAAGAGGGGGGCAGAGCTGGCTCCAGGCCTGAGCTGTGATTTAATAAGCAGACACTTAGGGCCCTGATGCTGGGCCCAGCCCATGTGGGACAGCCCTCTCCGCTAATTGTCCATTGGCTGCCGCCGTCCTGCCGGCGTCTCCGGGCTCATTAGGAAGGGGAAGGGGGGCGGGGTCTGGGAAGAGCCCTCTGGAGCTCCTGCAGCTTCAGAGATTTTTATCACACTGGACAGCTCAGTAGCATTCACTCCTCCCTAGGAGGATTCAAAACAAGGCCGATCCTGTCCCGGGAGTCACACGCCAGGCTTGGCTTAGAAAGGACACCAGATTTGAGTTCAAATCCCAGCTCTACCAGTGTTGACCTGTGCAATTGGTGACCGAATCTCCCTGGGCCTCAGTTTCCTCCTCTCTAAAATGCAGGTAACACCACCCCCCCCTAATAGGGCTGCCGTGAGGATGAAGTTACTACAGTCAGTGCCATATGCATCTGCTCCTGTTATTGCCTCAGAATGTCAGACTGAAATAAGGCAGAACACAGGAAAAGGCCTGACACAGTAGGTGCTCAATAAAGGTTATGTTTGGTTCCTGCCATTTCTTTCAGCAATAGAAGATTAACAGAGCTTGGCTGGCTGCTCCCCCAAAACCCACTTTGTTCTTCCTCCTGGGCACCCAACAAGATCGCATTTCCCAGGCTCCTTTGCAGTTAGGTGGGACCACGTGACTGGGTTCTGGCCAGGGGACCTGAGCAGCAGTGGGGTATGCCACTTCGAAGCCTTGCTGCCTAACAAAATCCAACGCTCTTTCCTCATTCTCCCATTTGCCATCTGGATGGAGAAGACGCTAAGGAATAAAAGGAGGCAGAGCCCAATATGGAAGGCACCGGGGGCCCTCAATGACAGTGTGGAGCAGGGCCCTCCCCACCCCGACCCTTGTCACCCACCTGCACTGAAATGAGTAAGAAACAAACTTGTTTTGCATTAAGCAACAGACATTTTTTGGAGGTTTGTTGTTGTTGCTTTAGCAACTGGTTTACCCTGACCAATAGAGAGAACAAAAATGTCCCAGGCTGGGAGGAAAGACAAAGTATTAGTTTCTGTGGACAGCGATTGTCATGTTCCAGGAAGAGCATCAGGCCACATTGCAGAAATGGCGTATGCTCCTGAGTTAATTAGCTTAACCTCCTGTGTGATCTTGGTTAAGCGGCATAAGCTCTCTGAGCTGCTGTTTCTTCCCTTGGAAAGAGAAGCGCATAGGAGCTTCCTCAAGGGGCAGTTACAAGGATCTCCTAAGGAGCCCCCATGAACTGGCAGTCCTTAGTTGACCTGGGATGGAGGCTGTAGAGTCTGGTTTTAAGAGAACATATGGTTTCTGCTTCCTGGCATGCTTTTCCTGCCTCTCCTGAAATGTTGGCACCCCGACATCCTTCAGGCATCAGAATAACTATCACCACCTCCAGGAAGCACTCCTGGACCTCCCAGCTAAAATAGATCTGCCAGTTAACTGCTCTTATAGACTTAGCCCTTTCCCTTTCCTAATAGCACTTGTTGCCACTTGTAGTGTTACGTTTATTTGTTCAATAACTTGTTTATTGCCTCTCTCCAGACTGTTAGTGCCTGGAGGGCAGGAACAATATTTGCATAACATATTTCACACCTGCAAAAATTCACCATTTATCTGTAGTACCTGGAACAGTAACTGACAGTTGATTGAAGAACTGAATAGAGGCCAGGCTTTGACACCTGCCAGGTGAACAACCTTGAGGAACAAGCTATTTAACCTTTCTGAGTTTAATTTACAAAATAAAAACAGTAATACTGTATTATTATGAAAAATTAAATATTTAAAAAGTGACTTTTTCAGTACCAGGCACATAAATAAGGACTCAACAAATGGTAGGTTTGGTTGCTGTGGTTGCTGTTGTTTCTGCTGCTGCTGTTGTTGCTGCCAGCTGTCTAAGGTTAGATTTCCCCAAAGCAGACCCTAAGGACAGTTGATCTGGGAGGTGATCTCCCAGTAAGGAAGTGCCGAAGTGACACCAAAAAGAAAGAAACCAGTTTAAGATACATAGAGTGGATCCTAATTCTTCTCCCCTTGAGTTTGGGATAGACTTAGTAACTTGTTTTTAATAAGCGTATAAAGCAAAAGGGCTGGTCTGTGACTTGTGGGTCTAGGTCAGCTTCTGTCTTAGATTCTATGTCTCTTGGGTCAGAGGACACCCAACAGCCTTATGGAAAGCCCCATATAGCGTGGAACTGTGGCCCCCTGCCAACAGCCATGGGAGTAACCTTGGAAACAGACACTCCAGCCCCAGTCAAGCCTTCAGATGAGACCACAGCCATGGCCAACATCTTGGCTGCAACCTCATGAGAAAATCTGAGCCGGGTCCACCCAACCAGGCCTGAAATCCTGCCCCACCATAAAATATAAATATTTGTTGTTTTAAGCTACTAAGTTTTGGGATAACTTGTTATATAGAAATAGGTAACCGATGTACTGCATTATGAAGCAGGTTCCCACAGTGGCCGACTAGGAACTCAATCCTACAGGAAACTCTGGAAGACGGTACAGAACATGCTCAGAATTTTGTCTCCTGAGAGGTGAAGAAGCTGGGGTATTTATTCTCCAACACTCACCCATCATGGATAGAGGATTGCTCCTGGGTGTTCACAACCCAGCATTTCCATCTTGCCTCTCGCTGAGGCCAAGAGAAAGCCCTCAGGTGGGGAGTCTCGGGTGCTTTCAGTCAGCACCATAGGTATGTACTTGAACAGTGAGAGCCAAGGGGATATTGGTGGGGTATAGACAAGGTCTGAAACAGTGGTGTATTGTCCCAGATTTTCCAGATATAACCAGATTCCCAAATTTCTTCTTTTTGCATAAAGACAAGCCATTAAAAGTGTATAGCTAGGCTGGGTGTGGTGACTCACACCTGTAATCCCGACACTCTGGGAGGCCAAGGCAGAAGGTTGCTTGAGCTCAGGAATTCGAGACCAGCTTGAGCAACAGCGAGACCCTGTCTCTACTCAAAATAGAAAAATTAGCTGGGGCATGGTGGCACGTGCCTGTAGTGCCAGATGCTCGGGAGGCTGAGGCAGGAGGATCACTTGAGCCCAGGGGTTTGAGGTTGTAGTGAGCTATGATGCCACTGCAATCTACCAGGGGTGACAGAGTGAGACTCTGTCCCCCAAAAAACAAAAGTGTATAGCTAAAGTGGCTTCTGTTATACACCTTTTGAAGATGCTTCATGAAAATAAATTCACAAACCAGAAGAATCCATGGCTGGGGAAAGTGTAAGGGTTTTTTTGTTTGTTGATTTCTGTAACAAACATACTGATCCATGCCATGAAAGCAGAATGCAAAATAGCACCTTCTTCCGACACTGAATGTACCTCAGTACAATTAAGCAATAGGGTCGGGCAAAATGGCATTTTTATATTGCCCCATAAAATATCTAATATCGAACTTTGTAAGTTACATCAATGCCTTTGAACAAACATTGAGTTCTTTTTAATAAATAAAATGTTCAAAATTATTTCCTGGAAGTGCATTTTAGACATTAATAACTGGCTTCAAATGAAATTCTATTTCATAGTGATAAGCAAATGTAATTGCTGCAAACTAAAACGGTCTGTAAGGCTTACCTGCTCCAGAAAGGAAACAAAATATTGAGCTAATGTAGCCATCAAGATATATAACCTGCTACTCTTTGAATAAACCAAATTCCATCCCTAAACACAGAGAGCTCAGAAATTCAGACCCAAGGACATAAATATAAGGTATTTCCTGGAATTAGTTTCATATGTTTTATATATTGCAGTTATCAATTGATCTGACACAGTATCTGAGCCAGTTTAAAAATTACATATTGTGCATCAGAAAAATATACATTTTCACGACATCTGGTACTCTGTTATAAAAAGCATATACTTAAGTAAAAAAAAAAATCAATACTTCCACATCATTAAAAATAATAATAATTCCAATAGTATAAATCTCAATTCCATTCCTTACAGCAGAGGTCAGCAAACTACAGCCCTAGGGGCCAGGTTCAGTCCACCACTTAACTTTCATATGCCTATAAGCTAAGATTGGCTTACATTTTTAAATGGTTGGGGAGGGGAATCAAAGGAAGAAGAATATTTTGTGATATGTGAAAATAACACAAAATTCAAATTTCAGTGCCCATAAATAAAATGTGATTGGAACTCATCCATGCCCATTCACTTTCATATTACTTATGGCAACTTTTATGCTATAATTACAAGGCTGAGTATTTGTCACAGAGGTCTTATGACCTTCAAAACCTAAAATATTTACTATCTGGCCCTTTGCACAAAAAAAAAAAAAAAAAAAAAAAAATTGGCTGACATTTCATCTGCACCACTTCCCCATCTCCACTCTGCAGAGTTAAAAAGAAAGTTTTTTAGGGACTCAGAGTACCTGAAAGGGTAAACAGCAGTATTAGCTTTATCCACCACTCACTACCTCAGGGTCTCCTTGAAGCCTATACTAGCCTAGGGAAGAAGACAGGAATGGCCGTGGGGTGAACTATATCCATGGAAATCCTCAACCTGAGTTATTTACAATCAGACAAGCATAGGGTACACATTTTTCCTCCACTCAGAGTCCACTTGTCTGAGTGAGTGAACTATATAAATTACCTTTACTATCTACCTCATTTTAAACTCTGGAGACACAGATATGAACAGGCAGGAAGGGCAGAAAGCGTGTAAAATGCAAATTCTCTGGCCTTCACTGTCTGTTACAATTAGGTTTTTCTCAATTTAGTAGATGGAGTGTGGTCCTAATCTTTCTTTAGGAAAAGTTTATTTTTTTAATTACAAAAACCTGTTTAGAGTTTATTGTTAAAAAATTATACCACAAATAGATAAAAATTACGTGTGTTCCCTAAGATAAACTACCGCTAATCCTTTGCGGTCTTGTCTTCTAGGTATCCATCGTCATCTGTTTTGTGTTGCTATGCAAGAATATCTGAGACTGGATAATTTATAAAGCGTAGAATTTTATTGGGATCTCGATTCTGGAGGCTGGGAAGTCCAAGAGCAAGGGACACACCTGACAGTCCCTTCTTGCTCCATCATAACATGATAGAGGGCACCACATGGAAAGGGAGCCCTGGCTGGGGACAGAGAGAAAATGGGGACCATACAAATCCTTTTATCAGGAGCTCACTCCTGTGATAACTGATCCGTGCCATCAATGACATCATTATGCATTCAGGAAGGTGGAACCCTTGTGACCTAATCACCTTTTAAAGGCCCCAACCTCCCAATACTGTTACATTGGCAATTAAATTTTGTTTCCATTTTTTGGAAAGGACATTCAAACCATAATATTATCTTTTCATGTATTTATGTGCTTTTTGACCTGATGTGGACATTCTACATCAATTTGTAGACTTCTACAGCATTTCATTAATGCCTACACATGGAACCCTTCAATGTATTTAACCATTCTGCAATTGGCTAGACCTTTCAATTGTTCTCTAGTCATATTTTTTTAATCATTGTAAGTAATCCATGGATGAACAATTTAGAGCTAAATTCTTGGCTGCATCCATGAAGATTTTCTTAGGAAACATTTGAAACACTGATATTGCTGCCTATAAGCATATACATCTCGTCAAGACTTTTGATGCATATTACAAAACTGCTTTGAGGGTAAGTCCTTTCTTCCAGCATTGTATGGTAATGGCTGTTACACTTACACACACACACACACACACACACACGTACGTTCATTCAATAATTATTGACAACCTACTGTATACAAAGCATTTTCTAGGTAATAGGAATGTAAGCAAAGAAATGTAACAAAGACTAAAACAGACAAAAGTTCCTGCCATCATGGAGTTTATACTCTAGTGGAGTAGAGAGACAATAAACAAAATATGTAGTACATAAATATTGATAAATGCTAAAGAGAAAACAGGGGACAAAGAAAGGGCATATGAAACACTGGGGTAAGGGAGGGTTGGCAACATTAAATAGCACCATTAGGGAAGACCTCACCGAGAAGGGAATATTTCCGCGAAGACCTGAAGGGAGTGAGGAATCCATAATCTGATGGAAGAGCATTCCAGATAGAAGGAACAGCAAGCACAAGGTCCACAAGGCAGCAATGTGCCTGGAGGGTTCAAGAAGCAGCAACGGTGCCAGTGTGGCTGGAGCAGAGAGAGAGAGAGAGAGAGAGAGAGAAAGTATACAGTGAGGTCTGAGATGTAGCATGCTGGGTCATAATAAAAACTGGCTTTTACAGTGGGTGATATGGGAATCACAGGAAGGTTTGGAGCAAAAAAAATGATATGAGCTTATGTTTTAACAAAATAAATCTGGTTTCTATGTTGAAAATAGAGCTGAAAGTGAACACAGATGGCAGTAGAAAGGTTAGTTAGGAAGCCCTTGGAAAAAATCCAGGGGGAAAATGGTGTGAATTGCCCAGGTGACAACAGTGGAAGGAGTCAGTGGTGTATTCTGAACACACAGCACCTACACAGATACATAGATGCATAGACAGGTGGGTGGATAGATGGGTGATAGATGGACAGATGGATGATGAATGGATGGATGGATAGGATGGGGCAAGATGAAACATTGTAATATATGATACAAAAGTGAACATACCAAATTTGAACGAAGACAAATGAGAGTTCCAGGTTAACCTAGAGAGGACAGAGCACATTCCTTTTCCTCATGAAATTTAACATTCTAGAGAGACTTATTCTCTTCCCCCAGCAATCCTGGAGGTTGATGATATAATGCCCAATTTATAGAGGAGAAAACTGAGAATCAGAGAAGTTGCCTCTCACCCAAAACCAAACAGCTAGTAAGTGACAGCACCAATATTCCAAAATACTACCTCATTCCACATCTTCAGTACAAATATTGTAACCTGAGAATTGGGAAGAGTGTCCCCCCAGCCCCTAAGAAAAATATAGGTCAAAGGAAGGAAACATTAGTAGAAGAGAAGAGCTAAAACAAAAAAAGCAGCACAACTAGCCAGTTTCTTTGTAAGTAAAAGGAACAGAAGTGGGGACAAGGAGTTAATAACGAGAGTCAGTTGAAAGGAGATGAATAAAGATCTTTCCGTCTAAGATGACCTGATATGACAGAGCGGAGATGGCGCATCCGCAGGCGTCATGCTCTTTCTCCAAGGCTGCAGTTATTTATCCGCTCGAGCTCTTGTTTTTTCCCTTGCTTTAAAGTGAAATGCGCAAACACTCTCACTTCAAAGGGAAAAATTCTCATAAATGTCATTTTACTGCCGGCCTAGAAGAATAGCATCAACAGACCCTGAAGGGGGGTGGTGTAGGGACCCCAGGCACATCCGTGACTAAGAAGGTAAGCGGGCACTGGCTGCTTGCTACAGAAGGGAGGCCAAGCTCGAATGAACCCAGCTGAGCACATGCCTGCAGCAGCTAAGGGCATGGCATTGCCCAAGTTCAAATATAAAATATGTCTCTTTTCAGCCAGACAACAAGTCCCTCAACAACTCTGGGCCTTGGTTTCTCCATCTATAAAATGGGAGTGATTTAATAGTCACCACTGCAAGGGTTCATTGTGAAGGTTTTTAAAAACCAACAAATCTGAAGTCCCTAGGCACAGTGTCTGGCACCTAAATCCTTAGCAGATATTAGCAGTTGTCTTTGGGCATCTCTTGTATGGATGGATCTGGGTGTCACTGTCATGCCACTGTCTGTGGTAGAAAGTGGGTGGCGTCTTCTCATAGATGTGGACATTATCAGATGAGATGCAGGTCCCCAGGTAAGAACGGGGAAAGCAGGCTGTAGAAAATGGGCCAACACTGTCGACTAGAGAACTGAAGGTTATTCCTACTCTTTTGTGCTTGGCTACCTTTCACTGTAGAGTCCAGAAAGCTAAATAGCCACATTGCCAGCCTCCCTTGCAGCTATGGGACTAGTCCTGGCTCAGGAAATATACATGAAAGTTTGCAAGGGGGAATTTTGAAAACATTGTAGTTTGATAAAAAGAGATAGCTGTAATTCCCAGGGCCCTTTCCCCTCTGGGAATGCAGGAAATGATCATCTTGTGGCCAGGGGGGAAAGTCCAAGAGGCTCCTGGGGGCTCCCAAAAGAATCCCCTTGGCTGAGTCAATGCCAACAACCACCTACTCACAGACTTCTTGTTAAGTGGGTGATGTAAGCCAATGTCATCAGATTTTTTATGACTTGCAGTCATTTACATTTGTAGCTAATCCAAACACAAGAAGGAAAAGTCTTTCCTCTCCTTAGACCCAGCTTCACGGGATCTCAGTTTTAAGCAGCCTGGATGTAACAGAGTACCTTCAGCTTGTGGGAAAATGCTGGCTTCCACCTTATCAATAGTCAGGAAAGATGCAGAAAAACACCCTAAAGATGCTTCAAGCCAAAGGTGAACAGAGCTCACCTAGTAGGACAAATCATCTATCTATTCTCCCTGCCCTCTTGGTTCCTTTCCCAGAGCCTTTAGTGAGGTGGTATGTGACATCCTGTCCTGGTCTCACGTTTGCAACAGGGAACGAGCTGGAAGTCTGTTTTACATCACCGAACAGAGAACATGGGTTGGCCAAGGGAAACTGGCATCTTGGGGGAAAGGAAATTATGGCTTCAAGATTTTCTCCCTTCTCTGACACTATGGTAGAGTCAAGATTAATTTTATTCAGGGGCTCAGCATGTTTCTAACAGCTACAGCAGAGTTTTTCCAAACAATTTACTTCCTCAACTGTCTCAGCTTAAACAGGAAGTTCACAGACATTGGGCACCTCAATCCCATTTACACTGCTTGTTCGACTTAGTCCAATTTCCCCCAAAGCTAAAGCACATGTCTACATCAGATGAATTTCCTATGCTCATCCTGCAGAGAAAATGCACTCTGCCATTACGGTCCTTATTCATTCATGCATGCATGAATTGTTGATGGATTAACTGACTGATTCCGTTAACATTTGTTGAGCACCTACTATAGGCCAGATTCTGCATGGAATGGAACTTTGAGCATCCCAAGTAACAGATTTCGGCCTTATTATGGACACAACATTCTGGATTTCACTCATTTCGTATGCTAAACCTTCCTCAAGACTCATCTAGGGAAATGCCTCCCAAGCTTTCCATCCCCCAATTTATCACCTTGTTGATATTTTGATTGGTTTTGTTCCAGGAGAGTATGGCTACAGTTGTTTAAACAGTTTTGCTAAGTCACTCTTCAAATGAATTTTTTAAAATATCTTGGCAAGTGCACAATTTTCACTGGAGAATTCTGCATGACTTTATTGTGTTTTTAAAGAGAGCAGGAGCATATGGAAATCCCCAAACCTCTGTAGTAGCTTTGGAAGATGAGGGACAAATTGCCTTGCTTGGGACATATAACCACACTACCACCTGGTGGTAATGTTTTACCTGAAGCCTTTGAACAAAGGTGGGCCCCAAGTCTAAATATTTGGTGAAATTTATGAATTAGTGAGAGATTCTTCATGGATGAAACTAAAAGGGCCAAACAGCCCTGTAAGACCGTATCTCAGAGATCTGATGAAAATTCAGACCAACACTCCCTAATTATGATTGTCAACTGCCATATTTATGGTGAATCGTAACTGTTCACAGTTGCAAAGTGCTTTTCGTATGCCTGACTTGAGATGTGCATCACTATTGCCTCCATTTCACAGCTGAGAAAACTGAGGCTCGAAGAGGTTATGGCACTGCCCAGGTATAGTTAGCAATACTTGGAAAGCCAGAACTCAAATCCACATTTTCTGATGCTGAAAACACACACTTCGTGCATTTAGGAAGGATGTCATAGTGCTGGTACCATTTAAAGTTGGAAATCAGCATCATGGGTCAATGTTATATTAGAGCACGTTGGCATCAAGGCAAGTAAACAGAATAAGTAAAGGTAGAGGTAGTATGTCTCTATGTTGGCTGAGTGTACATAGGACAAATAACCCTGTCTTAGTTCAAGGCAGATGGCCTAGAAGCAGAGCCTGAGACAAGGATTAGGTGCCAGTGATTTATTGAGAGTGCTCTTAAGAGAAATCTCTACCATTATAGAAGCAGCATGATGGGAAAGTGGAAGAAGCCAAGTGACGATGTGGTCTCAGGGGAAGTCCAACTTCGTCCTCATCCCACCAGAAACTCTAGACCATTAATTGCACTGCAAACTTTGAGACAAGGAGACTTGGCTTTTGTACCCCAGCTCAAGCCAGTCTCTGGCCATGGGCTGCCATGAAACAGAATATAAAACTCTCAGGCACCTCTGGGCCAAGTGGCTCTGAAGAAGAACTGGTGGTACAAACAGTTAGCAGCAATCCACAAAGCCACTGGGAAACGGGCATATTCGCTTGGGAAAAAGGATGCCAGGGGATCAGGTAAGATGCCAGCAGCATCCCTCCAGATCCCAAAGTCTACAGCAGGAAGAAACACTGAGATGAGCACCAGGGTCGCCTAATTTCTCCAGGTAAGATCATACCCATACCACCAGGCAGAAAGGCCTCTGTCTTCTCAACACTGACCAATTAACATAATCTTTCCTGATAGGGTCAGAGACAACATAGTATTTAAGGTTGGGGGTGGAGTAGAGGAAAATGATTAAGGTGGATTCATAAGTAAGGGTGGGATAAGAACCCGAATTGGCTAAGTTACAGCACAGCCATGTGAGAGAAGATTATACCTTCATTAAAAATGAAGGTCATACTAAGAATTTGGGGACCATCATCTCTCACCTGGCTTGTTTCAATAGCCCACCATTTGGTTTCTCGCCTTCTACCTATGTTCCCCGCAGCCTATAATAAATACAACAGCCAGCAACAGGTTTCAAAATCACAAATCAATCCACACAAGGCTTGTGCTCAAAACTTCCAGTAGTTTCTCATCTTAATAAAAAGCCAAAGTCCTCACCCTTGCCTGCAAGGTCCTCCAAGCCCTTGGAAATCTACTCCCTGCTATCTTTCTGACACCACCTCCTGACGCTCTATCCACCTGCCCTTGTCACTCCTTTCCAGCAACAATGGGCTCCACAAAGTTCCTCAAATGCACCCCACGTGCCCACCCCAGGGCCTTTGCACTTATGGTTTCCTTGGCCTGCATGTTCTATTTGCTCCTTCCTTCACCTCGTCAGCTCTAGGCCCAGATATCATTTTCTCAGTAAGATCTTCCCCAACTCTCCTATTTAAAATTGAAACACACACACACACACACTTTCCTCCTTTATATTTTACACATTTGGTTTGTGTACTATTTCCCTGAACTAGAATGTCAGATCGGAGAAGGTAGGTATGTGTGTTCAGGTTACTCACTGCTGTGTCATCAGCATCTAGGACAATCACCAGTACACAGCAGGTGTTCCAAAAATATTTGTTGACTGAATGAATAAAGAAATAAATGATGAATGGAAACATTGCAGTTGTTTAATGGGAAAATGCACTTATTATAAAAGCAGAATACACAAATACACACTCAGTATGAGTTTAATGACACAAAATAAATACATGTCCCTGTGTAAGAAAGAGTCTGGAAGGAAATTCAACAAAATGTGGATGGTAGTTAAATTTAGTGGCAGTGGTATTAATGACTATTAAATTCTCAGTACTTTTCCATGTGGTCCCATTTTCTACTGTGGCCACATGTAACATATTTTAGCTGAGGGTGGGGAAACGCTTGGTTTTGTCTTGTTTAAAAAAAAATAAGTTGAAACATGAAAGAGCTTTGATGGATTAATCAGTTTAATGACCATTACCACAGCAGAAAAGACATGCAACGTATTAAATGCCTGCTGTGTACGTCATCCTGTGGTTAAGGTACGAAGGGAAGATGCGGTCCTATGTTATCCTGTGCTTAGGAACAGTGCCTGGCTTGTCCGAGGTGCTGATTAAGAGTTTGAGGATGGAAAGAAGAGAGGAAGGGAAGGAGGGAGGGAAGGAAAAGCAAGAGATGGAGGAAGGAGGAGAGAGAGGGAAAGAGGGGGAGACAGTGAAGTATGGAGAGAGAGAGAGAGGGAGGGAGGGAGGAAAGGTGGAAGGGGAAATGGAAGGAGGATATGAGAGACGGGGGCAGGGCAGGGGGAGTCAGGAAACCTATGCATCAAAACTCCACCTTCTCTCACCATGGTGTCTGAGGCTTCTGCCCCAGTTCCTGGGCGGGGGGTGCCAAGGGAGAGGCCAGTTCCCAGGCTGTGGAAATAGCAGTCAACCACTGAGTACAGACGATGTGCGAGACCCCAGATTAAGCAACCTGGACCCCTACCCTGCACAAGTAACTTCTGCTCTCTGAGCCTTTGGGCTCCTCTGCACAATGAGAAAGTCACGTCAGCACCACTCTTGATATCTCTTAATCCACATGATGGACTGATGAGATAGACATTGTCTGCCCCAAGGTAAAGATGGGAACACTGAGGCAACAGAGAGGATATGGCTCCTGTTCAAAGTCACATGGGACTACTAAACAGCAGAGATGAATTTGACTCTGTTCTCCAAAACCTTTCTTTTTACTTACTATACCCACTTCCTTGGAAAGGGCATTTGGGTCTGAAAGCAGATCCTGGGAACTGGGGCGGGGGGGGGCTTGAGGCTAAAAAACAAGCCAACAAGCACGCTGGACCTCGGCTCTAACTGTGAGCAGACGCCTTTGCATCTCCAGGCCCCTGGGAGTGAAATTTTCCATGTTCAAGAGGCTGCAGTTCACCCAAGGTCAGGGTAATTGTGCATGATTAATGGTTGATCTCTCACGAAAGACCCACACAAAAGCTCCAAACCGACTTAGTCGTAATTTCATACTCCTCCCAGTCCATTTAGAAGAGCAGGGTTTTATTTCCTCTGTGCATAGCCACAAAATCAGAATCTTCAGCCTGTGGAAAAAAGCTTTTCAATCTCTGATTCACAGACTGCGCTTTCCCAAGGCCAGGGCCAGCCATCATGGAACGTGTCTGGCCCCTTTAGGTGAGGAGGGAAAGACAGAACATAATAGAAAGGGGGAAAAGCATTTGCTGATTGTTCACCATGCACCAAGCATCACTCTGTGTTTGTTACGTGGAGTTGACTCCCTCAATCCTCAAACCCAATCTGCAATGATTCTCCCTATTTAACAGATACGGAAACTGAGGCACAGAGTGGATAAGTAGTTTAGGTCACACAGCTCCTAAGTGGGGGAGTCAGAATTTGAACCTTGGTGATCTGACTCCAGAGCCAGGACTTAAAGCTGGCTCCAAATCTTCACTGTTATCATCAGGCAAATCAACCTGATCAATAAGTGAGTATAAAATGGGTCCTTTGCAAACATTGACACTTTGCATCGCAAAACTAGAATCTTCATCCTCCAATGGCTCATGTAAGATCAGCCACCTGTTCCCAACCCCACACCCATCCAAACTGCTCTCTAGGTCTCAGCCACATCCACTCACCTTCCGTTTCCCCCCGTGCATCATGCTTTTGTGCCACTCCATGCCTTTGCACGTGCTGTGCGCCCCCTGCCTGGAATGCCAGTCTTGCCCTGCCTTTGCCCAACTTGGCCAAATCATGCTCACCTTTCAACAACCCAGATTGAGCTTCTCCCCCCAAAATAGTTGACAAATGGATGAGGCGAAACATTAAATCCAAGTCCACTAATTGACATCCCGTTGTCTAGATGAGGCCCTCAAAGGGGGTTTATTTGGCCACATGATGCTGGTCACAATTTGCATCAGTTGCCCTTAATTTTAATGGTAGGAGATTTCACCTTGTACAAAAAACCTTGCATAGAGACAGTGGCTGGAGCTGGACAGTGGCTGTCCCCTTTGCAGGGGACATGAGCTCTCTAGACTACCAGAATTCTCCTCCACCCCCATCCCCACCCACCTCACTGATGTATCACACCTGGGTGGCCCCTGTAGGTCTTGGAGTTTTCAAGGCTGGCTCTAAAAAATAGCCTGCAAAAATGGGAGTTTGGGTGCAGAGAAAGAGCAGGCATTAGGATGTGCTCTAAATTGCCTTCTCCATCATAATGCCTGCCTGCCTTGCCCATTGCAGGATATATCATAAAATAAATCAGACCATCAGTGCCAGAAATATGTTGATAGGGAAAAGTATATCCCATTCATTTATTTTTTTTTCCCCA
Source organism: Varecia variegata (assembly GCA_028533085.1). Taxonomy (NCBI): domain Eukaryota; kingdom Metazoa; phylum Chordata; class Mammalia; order Primates; family Lemuridae; genus Varecia; species Varecia variegata. The sequence continues at coordinate 8,492,443 of CM052452.1, forward strand.
AATATTTTTTGGAGCACCCATGGTGTGGCAAAGAATTTTATCTCATTGGCATACAGTTCAGGGAAGCTTCCAGAAGGCAGTCACCTCTGATCTTCTAACTTTTTATCTTGTCTCCTGAAACCTTTAAAATGCAGCTTTGCCATGCTGTATCCAAGTTCCTAAGGCTTAGGAATTTCATCTTTTATAAATGGACCATTAAAGATCCGCTTCCTGCCTCCTCTTTAGGACTCCTCTGGCTGTCGATGTGGCTCCTTGACTCTGTCTCTCAGATGCTCTGGGTCTCAGCTCACACGCACCTCACTTTCATGTGCGCTTAGTTAGGGACGAGGGGCCACAGCCCAGGACTGGGCCTCGCATCCAGGCCTCATTACCGCGTCCTTAACCCATGCAAAAGATGTGGGTCCCTAGCCCCAAATCCAGCCTGGCAACTTTTATTGGGGCTCAGGCTTTAACTGGGGACTTTAAAGAGCTGGAAGTTTTATGGGAGACAGCTGGAATGCCAATCTTCATAGGTAACCACAGCCAGAGCCTCCAAAAAGGAAACAGTGGGGTTTCCAGGCAGATTGGCTCAGCCTCCAACATGCCCACAGGAGGGAAGGAAGAGGCTGCTCCCAGCCGCCCTCCGATCTTTGAACTTGGAGCTGTCATCTTCACAAGGGAGCAGTAGAGAATTCAGTCAAGCTGGGAGACCCTGTTCACCTAACGAAGGAGACCCCACCCAGCCCAAACCCCCAGAGCCCTCAGTGCAACAGCCCCACACCCTTGGCTGTCCATTTGCGCTAGAGAATAAGGCTGTCCGTGAACAAGGACGCTGCACAGCAGGAATATGGCATGGCATCCAATAGGGTCACAATACACCTTCCTGATGCTTCCCCGGCTGGTGACTCTAGGAGCCCAAATCTTAGGTGGTTTCCATGGCAACTGGGCCCAGACATTTTTTTTTTTAAACTGTGTTTTATATCCAAGAGAATGTGGGTACATTTGGGGAAGGGGTGGGGCCGGTGGAGGGGGCTATACCCAGTTTACTTCCTGCCTCTGGCTTTTATTTCAGGCAGAGACCACATCTGCCATGAGAGGGCGGGGGTGATTCATGGGGGGAATTCGGCAGTGACACAATCAGAGGGCCTTTAGGGGTTTCTCGGGCTTCTCCTCCTCCCATTTCCTCCCCAACTGTGACATCATGAAGGCTGAGCAAGTTAAGCATGTGAGGGGCTCTAATTCCCACCTACACTCTCCCCCTCCCCTAGGCCCCCGCCTCCTGGCCACAGACACTGGCCCACGGCTGCAGGGAGACTGAGGCACGGCCAGTCTGGAGACTCAGGGCCTCTGCTCTGCCACTCGAAGCCTGTGTAACCCTGAGAAATAAATTTTGCTTCTCGGGGCCTCAGTTTACCCATCTTTAAAGTGGAATAGGTGGACCAGAAAAGAAAACGGCCATTAGATTTTCTCTTGGCTCCATCTCTAGACTATTGGTAGAGACTGCCTGAAGCACTCTGTTGAGAAGTCATTTAGCAACTGTCCCCCCCACCCCCACCCAACACCCCACCCGCCACTGTCAGAGTGCCGCTTTGCCATCTTTTACAAAACACATCCACAGCCTTCTACATGCAGCCTCCAGTTTGGGCTTCTTTGAGGTGCAGTGGGAAACGAAAGTCACTGCAAAACAGTCTAAGGGAAGAATCCTTCTAGAATACTGAAATTACTTTCCCCCTAAATCTCTTAAGGTTTTCTCTCCCATGCCTAATCCAACTGCAATTGTTTTTAACAACTCAAATCCAATCAGTGTTTGCAAAGTATACAATTTCATTTTTATAGATGCAATTCTTTTTCTACGCACTCAGTTTTATTGGCTTATGAAATTTTATTAAATTGCATAATTAGAATAACAAGGGGTAGATCCAGGTTGTATGGGACCTGAAGCTTATATGATTCGAGGGCCCTTCCCAAGAAGATGACTACAAAATTACAAATATAAAATTAGATACAAAAAATTGATACTTATTTAGAATGAGAAGAGGAATCACAAATTTATAGTTTTTAAAAGGTGCAAATACTGAAAATATATCAAAATCCAGAGAAAGATCATAATATCTTTATTAATTAACAACTTCTCATATCACTAAAATATTTTTATCCTACAACTTCTGGCCACAAATGCTTAATCACTTTTTCTTTATATGATAACCATTTTGAAATAATGTCCTCTACAGAAAGACTGATAATTCAGTATTTTCTTTAGCATGGTTGATTTAAAAACAATTTTTGTATTTGGAATACGTAAAATACACAACTTCACCTATAAAGTCACCATTGGTAGTTCTGCTGCAGGTTATGACCTGGACCCATAGAAATTGATAAATTCTATTTCATGTGATTCCTATCCAATCAAGGAAAGAATCTGGGGTGTGTATACCTGTTAAAGCTGTACTTCCAAACAAATTCCTGTTAGGAAGGGACTTCTGTGTTGACTAGTTGTCATTTTAAGTGAATCCTCTACTTTATGTTTTATGCATTTGATTGAGAGAATTCCCCATAGCCTAGCTTCTGGCTTTGTATATTTCAGAGTTTCTCTTCCACTACCCACATATATTTGGTGCCAGGCATCATAAAACATAATCATATTGTGATATGCTCTCTGACCCTGCACCTCAATGTCATGACATAAGTGTGCACAGTGATGGTAGGAACATTTCTAGAAGCCATTCCTATACTGGAATGGCTGGAAATAACTTCACATAGAAATGATTTCAACCCACACAAATTATCTCATTAAATACAATCTAACTATATCCCTAAATCTGCTTCCTCAAACTCATTTATTCCCTACTGTACAATGGCTGCTGACATTTGGGAGAAGCAAAAAGAGACAGTTATTTTAACCAATCACAATTAAAATATTGTACTTGAAAAGTTTAAAAAACATTGTGAGACATATCTGATAAAGGACTTTTATCCAAAATATATGAAGAACTCTTCAAACTGAAGAAGAAAATGAACAATCATATTCAAATATAGAGGAAAAGATCTGCATAGACATACCTCACCAAAGGAGATGTACCAATGGCAAGTAAGCATATGAAAAGATATCCCATATCCGACATCATCAGAAAACTGCAGATTATAACAACGAGATACCACTACACACCTAGTAGAATGGTCAATAGGTTGTGCATGTCAAAATCCCAATGAGATCACGGAACAGAGAGCACCTTTCAACTATGAGATGCCACATGTACTTTTCAGGATCCAGGGGAAAAGGAGAAACCACTAAAGGTCTTTCAAACAGAGGGAGTTTAATACAGGGAATTGACTATTCAGATCATGGAAGGGCTAACAAGCCAGCAGGAAAGGCTGAAGCAAACCCAGAGTCTGGCAAAAGCAAGGAGTTACTATTCCCCTTGGGCTGGGGGGACAAGAGAAGGTGGTTTAGCCAGAGCCAGAAGCTGGGACATCCAGGACATGCTAGAGCCCTGGCAGGGGCTTCCCACAGAGCTGAGATAACAGAAGGAAGGGCTATCCTAAAGGAGAAGGAGACAGGGAGAAGAGATGGCATCTCACACCCAGAAGCAGAGAGACAGGTAGAAATGCCCCGACTTCTCCCCTTTCCCCACCCTCCAAGTCTTCCGGTATTTCTCCCATTGGCCAACCCTTTCCAGGAGGCTGGGAAACTGAGTTCCCTATACTGAAAAGCACAGCATAACAGGGAAAGAACAGGAAGTAGACTGAAGGCAAATTTGTTATTAGCCACATTGTGTGTACACAAGATACTATTATTATCAGAGAGAGCTACAGGCTCCTGATTGACAGAGGAGGAGGGCTAGACATGGGATTCCAGAATATCACTCCATTTCTCTTCTCCTATATGGCTAGAATAGGGGAAAATAAAATGGAAAGACTTAATGAGGAGATCCTACATTTCTGGATAAAATCTTGACTGTACAAAAAGGATGGGATAGAAGAGTTGCTAAGGAAAAGAGAGGGTGGATAGATTCTACATTGTATTCTGCCTGCAAGCTGCAAAGGGATAACGATCTAAGGGCAGGGTTTATTTTCATCTTAAAATAGAGGGAAGCCTCAGGACTTTTGGAAGTGGCCTGACCCCTCCATCAGGGCCCTCCAGTAAGGAGGCGCATAGGAGCTCAGCCTCAGAGACCAGAAGTGACAGGGTCCCTCTGGCGCCTTTGATCCATCAGAAACTGACAGCGCTCCTGTCTAGCAGTCAGCTGGCCGGCAGCCGCTCCGGCGTCCTGCTGGAGGGTGTCAGTGGGAGGAGAAATGCAGCCCCAGCCAGAAGCCACCAGTCTGGCTTCTCTATTGATGCTTTCCCCTGGATTCTGTCTTGAAAGGCAAATGCAGTTCCAAAGAAGCACTCTTAGCCTCACCTCCATCGGGACTGGTGTTCACAAACAGCTCTGATTTTAGGACCATCTCTCCCCGCCGTTTGCCTTGGGAGCCTCCAGCATCTTACAGTTCACAGCATGGGCTGCCTCCAGCTCCTTCAGGGTGCGTGCCCTCTCTTCTCTGCATCTGGAACATCCCTGTAACTCCTTTTTGTCAGGTTAGCACTGCCTCACCTCCCAGATCTCAGTAAATGTCACTTTCTCAAGCCACTCTTCTCTGATAACCCTCCCAAAGAAACTGATCTATGCTTCATAGCACTCTGTATTCACCCAATCCATCACACTCTATTGTTACCACTCACGTAATTATCTAGACTTGGGTCAGCAAACTGTAACCATCAGGCCAATCCAATCCACCACCATTTTGTATAAATAAAGTTTTATTGGAACATGCTATGTTCATTCATTTGCATATTGTCTATGACTGCCTTCCACGCTACGATAGCTAGTTGAGGAGATGCAACAGAGACCTTATGTCTGGCAGAACCTAAAGTATTCACTATCTGGCCATTTAAGAAAAAGTTTGCTGACCACTGACCATAGTTACAAAAAAGTTTCTTGACTGTCCATCCCTATTAGTCAAACATATTCGATTACTCTCCCACCTAAAAAAGTATGTGGATATATTTTTAATGTAATTTAGTTATATGTATTTTAATATGTATAAATTATATACATGCACTACTTAGTGATACTCCTTGTACAGTATAAACCATACATAATAGTAGAAATTTCAAAAGATTAAATATAGACTGAGGTATACATATACAAAAGCTCTATTATTTTCTCCCTATGCCCAAACATCATTGGTCTAAGGTGCCTGAACCATAGGGAGGTAAAAATGCTTATTAAATTAATAAAAGTCCTCTCTGAGGTTGCAAATCTTCCCCAACTTAATGAGCCACCCTCTCACGCAAGCCCTCCAGAGTGAGTCAGAACCACAAGGTTAAGATGTTTTAACCTGTATCAGTTGATTACATGAATGAGCAAAAATCCAGGTTCTCAAAATCATACCATGAATCCTTTACGATTAGGTTTAGTTGCATGTGACAAAAAAACCTCAAAATATTAGCATAAAGTAGAAGTTCCTCTCTGTCTCACCTAAAAGAAAGCCAGAGGCAAACAGTCCAGGGTGATATAGCAGGTTAACAATCAAAGGTCACCCAAACTACTTTTTCTCTTATTGCTCCACATTTCTTAACTTCCTGTCTCATAGTCCAATATGGCTGTTGAGCTCCAGCCCTCATGTCTGCATTCCAACCACTGAAGGAGAAAGGGAATAAGAGGCAATATGCTTGTTCCAGTTGTCTTTTAAAAAGACATTATACAGCACCACCACTTAAATTTTAATGGCCAGAACTTACATGACCGTGCTTTGCTGTAAGGACAGCTAGGAAATGATGCCTTTATTCCAGGCATCCATTGCCCAGCTAAACATGGAGAGTCTATTACTAAGAAAGTGAGAGAGAGTGGGCGTGGCTACATGAACACCAATCTGCCACTGACATTCAGCTATTCCACATTGCCCTAGGCCAGGCTATCTCTATGCCTATTATACAAAAACAAACCAAGGCCAGATCTAAGTTAAAGATCGTGCAATGCACAATTGGTGTATTCTGTTTATTCATCCACCCACTTGTTCATTTATTCAGCAAGCATTTATGTAGCATCTGTTCTAAGCTGGCACTGGGCAAGACACAAGATGTAAGAATTGAATCAGAATATGGAGGAAAAAACCAAATCACTCGCAAGCTTACTCCTGAGGTTATTTTAAATGAAACAATGTATCTTCTAATGAATGAGCATCATTAAATGTATCATTTAGTGAATGAGTCTGCCCATCACAAGACAGCATGAACAGAGTAACAATAGAGACCAGCAGTTCCACCGAAGGGTGTTTAAGGCACAAACTTCCCCAGCCAAATGTGAGGCTGCAGAACTCCTCAGGGGTTTCTAGACTGTGCCATCTATAGCTGTTCTTGCCAAGTAAACTTCAGAGTGTGGCCTGCTCTGCCACCTCCCCCAGTCATGTCCAAGGTCAGAATCCAGCCGGGGGCCTCAAACAGGCAGAAATATTTATGCCAAGTCCAGAATACCGAACCTAAGAGACAGAGCTGATGCCACTTGAAAGGAACCGGGGCGGAATCTCCAGAGATTAAGAAAATGACAGTGACCAAGTTGTAAAGGGGAGAGGGGTGAGAAGTGGAGATTAAAGCGGCTGGGCCATCCGTTATTTTGATTTGTGCTTTTTTTTATTTATTTCAAAGGGAAGTAAAGGAGATGAATTAAGACTTCATTAGAGCCTGACAACCTCAGGAATATTAATCCATCTTCCATTTGCATTAAGGCTCACCACTCTCTCTGGGGCTGGGGTGATGGAAAGAGAAAGCTATGGATATGTTTCTGTCCCCCCCAACCCTGCACCCCCTGCCTCTCTCCTCTGGTCACTTTCCCTTTCATGTCTTTGTTTGACATATAGGAAAGAATCATGAGGTGTTGAGTATCATTAACTTCCAAACACCTATGAAATCAGTAGGAAAGTGCAAACACTGTGGCCCCCGACCGTCTCTGCAAATGATCTGTCCCAAAGTCCTCCCCTTTGGAGATGAAAAGAAAAAAGTTTGGCAGACTGACAGTCTCAGGGAGAGAGGCCCGAACGAACAGGAGGGGGACGCGCAGAATAAATGAAAATATGATTGACTTCTTACTCCAGTCCGGCTCACACATGGTTGTGAGCATTTAATAAACAGGTTGACACTCTGGGGTCCCCTCATTAGGTGAACGTGGAGACCTGGACCATCATAAATCAGAAGGGCAGGTTATCAAAGCTTGTGATCTTTAACTGTGTCAGGGCGCCCTCCTGTCTGCTGAAACAGAGGCAGCAACCTGCAAGCTGCAAAGAATTAGCCGCTGCTGCACCGCGATTTAATACACACACACCTTGGAGGCGGCGGGAGGCTGGGCCTAGCAGGGAAAAGTTGTCCAGGTACCCAGTACATGCAGCTGGTTCTTGGGCACTGCAGTCCCAGGCATGCATGGTACCTGGGGAATAAGGGTGAGGAGTGACCTACTATGGGTCAAGAAAGAGACCTGTGTGTTTAGTGAGACTAGGAGTGACCAGGGAAATAGCTACGGAATGAATTTCCAAGCCAGAAGGGGCATTGGAAACCCTCCCATCTTGTGGATTTCCCAGCCTAGCTTCACATGAAAATCTAATGAGAAAAACTTTTTGGTAATATCTAACAAAGTTAAAGACACTTCAACCCTATGACCTAAAAATTACAACCATGAGAAATGGATGAATATGCCCACAAAAAGATTTGCATACACATGTTCACAGCTACTTTATTCATAAGAGCCCCAAACTGAAAACAATCTAAACATCCACCAATAGGAGAATGGATCAACACTGTGGTACATCCATACAATGGAATACTACTCAGCAATAAAAAGAAACACGCACTACTAAGACATGTAACAACGTGAGTGAATCACACAGACTTAATGTTGAATGAAAGAAACCAGGCACAGAAAGGTACATACTGTGTGATTTCATATTTATGAAATCCAAAGAGAGGCAAAACTAATCTATGGTAATAAAATTCAAGACAGTAGCAGAATGGGGGGCAGGATTTGGGGTGCAGGAAAACTTTCTGGGGAGATGGAAATGCTCTATATCTGAATCAGATGATGGTTACAGGAGGGAATACATCACAAAACTTCATCAACTGATATAATTAACATTTGCATATCTTACTATATGTCAAAATCATACCACGCAGTAAAGTATCATAAAAACAAACAAACAAGTGCAGATTATAGAGCCTTTGCACATGCTGTTCCCTTGGCTTGGAATGTCCTGCTCTTCCCCCCAGCCCCCAAATTTACGAGGCTGGCCCCGTCATGTCAGTATCATTCAAGTTTAGCTTAACTGTCACCTCCCCAGAGACCTCAGCCATCCACTGCTGCATCATTCTGGTATTTTTCTTGTTTTCATACACCTAATCCTGCTCAGAAATCTTCTTGTGTATGTATTTGTCTATTCTCTGCCCCTTCATCCACCCCCATCACCACTAGACCATGGGCTCCTAAGGACACAGGTCTTTATCAGTGGTGTTCACTACTTGTGCTGTGTGCTGTGTCTCCACGTCTGTCCCATTGCACCTGTGGTCTGCCACTCTCTGCCTGCTCTTGGCCTCAGAGCTGCCTCGGTGGAGAGTATCAGCATGTTCCCTGACCTTCTGGCTCCTGGGTGAGTGTTGGCCAAAAGGAAACCCTAGCAGAAGACTGAAAGGAAAGAGGCATTGGAGATAGGGGTGCCATTATCCCTGTGGGGTCACCACAAGTTGGCTGCATCTATAGGCCAGCGGTTCTCAATTGGGGGTGATGTCACCCCTCAAGGGACATTTGGCAATGTCTGGGGACATATTTGGTTGCCACAACTGGGGCTTGGGGTGCTTCTGGCACTAGTGGGTAGAGGTCATGGATGCTGCTAAACATCCTACCACGCACAAGACAGACTCCCACTATGAAGATTTACCCAGCCCCAAATGCCAGCAGTGCCAAGGTTGGGAAACCCTGTTTTCAATGAAGGTCAGGGCTTTTCTAAGGAGACATCTCCACGACCCTCTCCCCCCCTCCAGGTTCAAGTTGATGCTCCCCTAACTCCTTCAGGTCCAGGGGTTGTAAGAGCCCCAGTGTTGACAGCTCCTGGGCACTGCACTATCCCTTATGCTTCCACTAGATCCTGCCCACACCCTTGTATGACCCCCTTTACAGAACCCACCAAATTATCCTCATCAGAGTGCACTGTGCTGCTTTCTGATGGAACCCTGACAAATAGGCCATTTCATCTCCAGCAGCTGCCTGCCCAGTGAATATCAATAAATACTTGTTAAATTAATTAAGTAATTAATGAGTAAGCCTCTCCCAGGAGATTTAGGTTTAAAAGTCCAAGATAAATCTTAGGACTTTTTTTTTTTTTTTACAGTTTTATTGAAGTATAATTGATGCACAAAAAGACAGCACGTTTGCTGTATACAATTTGATGTGTTTGGACATATGCATACAGCCATGATATCATCAGCGTGATACCCATCACCTCCAAAAGTTCGCAATCGTACTAATTATTTACTACCTACAAGTTTGTGTGCTGCCTTTTTCAGTTAATACTGTTACAAACTGTTGTTGTTTGCTGTCCCCCAGAAAAGTTGCTTCAATCTTTTCTTCACATTATAGTCAATATCACTTTAGAAAATGTGAGCAGTATTTATAAGAACATTGAAGACAGTAAAAGTTACCCAAAAAGCCAGCATCCTAAAACAGTTACCACTGGCACTTGGGGAATGGCTGTTCATGCATCTCTTTATGCATTTTATGCAGCTTAAAAAAAAATCCAAGCTAATATTAGGATCAGCTGTGAATGTGTGGATTTTAATCCCAGCTGTGGCACTTTTGATTGTATGACTTGGATAAGTTATTTAACTTTCCTAGGCTCTGGTACCTTAATCTATAAAACAGTGTATGCATTTCCTCGGACTGCTGTAACAAATTGCCACAAACTGGGTGGCTTAAAATAGCAGAAAGCTATTATCTCTCCGTTCTGGAAGCCAGAAGTCCTAATTAAGGTGTAAGGAGGTCTTCTTTCTAGAGGCTTTGGGGGAGAATTTTGTTCAATGCCTCCCTCCTATCTCGGAGGCTATTGGCAATCCGTGGCATTCTTTAGCTTCTAGACACATGGCTCCAATCTCTGCCTCTGTCTTCCTGTGGCAATTCCCCACCATATCTGTGTTTTTTCTTATAAGGACACTTGCCATTGGATTTAGGGCCACCCAGATATCCCAGGATGATCCCATCTCAAGATCCCCAACTTCATCATATCTGCAAAGATGCTTTTTTTTAAATAAGCACATATTCACAGATTCCAAGTGGATATATCTCTTTTTTTGGGGGGGGGGCACTGTTTCACCTGTTGCATATGGAGATAATAGTTGGCTCCAACAGTTATTTTGATAAACAAGTTGAATGGGATAATGTATATGCAATTCTTGGCATATGATAAATGATCCATAAATGCTATGTATTAATAATCTTATCTGAAGGGCATTGTTCCTTCAACTGCTTTCTGGAGGAATAAGATATAAACAAACACATACAAATAAATAATTTTGAGGTTCAGATGGATGCCAAAAACGTGGTTTTCTTGAATTCTCTGTGAAGTCTCTCTAGTGTCTTGAAGTGGAGAGTTGTGATCTATTTATGCTCCGATTTTTTTTCTCTTTATTTCCTTTAGTTTCTCTCTTCACTCTGGTCTTTTCTTCCTCCTGTCATAGCTCAGCAGGTTGGCCATTTTTACTCAGAAAAAAATAAAACTTCAGAATGCATAGATTCAATCAAATCAATTAGGTGAATTACATTTTATTTAGAATGAAAAATCTACCATTTGTTTCAGCATGTAGCTGTTCATACTTTCATGACATCGAGGTTAAGTAGAAATTCTTTGCAGCTTCATTATTTTAAAGCACAGGGTTGTTCTGATTATTTTAAAACCTGATAAATGAAAATCAAGACTTTTGAAAGGGCAAACGAGGAAGCAACTGCTCACAAAAAGATGTGTCCTTGACCAAAAGATGCTCCTGGTGTGTTTGTGATGACTTGACTTACAAGAGGGGGATAATAATAGAGCAAAAAAAAAAAAATGCAACTGAGAGTCCAGAGAAATGAGTTTTATTCTAGGCTGTATTACCCTCTAGCGGTATAGCATCTGCTGGTAGTAACCTCTCTGTGCCTTAGTTTCCCTCCTGTCGAATGAGGGATGGTTGGAAGAGATGACCACTTCCCAGTTCTGCCCTTCTGGATCTCAAAATCCAAATGTTGACGTCTCTCAATTCATTCCGCTAAAGAGTTAACTTGAATCCCTTCACCAGTGACCAGGGAAGCAGTAGAGTTGAATTCAGCAAGTTTTCTGGAGTGGAAACTCACAATGGCATTTGTTGACCTGGAAACTTCCAGCTCTTACTGATCTAAGAGCAGGGTTTTCTGGAGTGAATGAGCAAGACATCCCTTTATCCAGGAAGCTGAGTGATAGTCTTGAGACAGCACATTCGGACTCTTACCAAAGCTGCATGTCCACTTGTCCAGGGGCAGGATCTAGGGGAAATCTAAGGGGAAAATAGCAAGAACAACCTTTGCAGATAGCAGGAGATGTGGCTTTCCACGTGATGGAAAAATAGCTTCGACAAGACAGGATTTTATACTCTTGGTCCCCCCTGCCAAGTCTTGTAACAGAACTGGTGCTTGGTGAGCACCGACTGGACGGGAGCAGAGGGGACAGGCTGTCTCCTAGAGAGGAGTTGCCGTGAGCTCTGGTGGCAGGAGGAGATGTGAAGAACAGGTGGCTTCATCACGGATCTGGCTGAGCAGCTGGCCGAGCAGACCACACCCTGGTACCCCACAATTAGCCACTGACCTCTGCCCTTCTGGGCCTTCATGCCATCATGGACAGCACTTTCATCCTCCTCCTCCTCACCCTCTTCATCATCATCATCATCATCACCCACTGTTGTTATTCCTCCTTCTCTTTCTCCTCCCTCTTTCCTCCTTCTTCTCTTCCTCCAAACTCTTTCTTATTCTTCTTCTCCTCCTCCTTCTCCCTCCTCCTCCTCTACCTCCTTCCTCTTCTCCTCATCCTTCTTATTCCTTTTTCCTCCTCCTCCCCTTATTGCCACCATCATCATTGCTGCCATTTTTTCTCCCGTGTTCTCTCTCCACATATACACATACATATATATATTATATATAACATATATATATTTCTGGCAATATGCTCAGTACTTTACCTTCACGGTATCATAACCATCACAGCAATTTCAAAGAGGTGATTACTACGGGTTTTGGTCAGGTTTCCTCCCCAAAACAGAGCCTGAGATGAGGCTCCAGGTGTAAGTGGTTTATTTGGGGGGTTATCCCAGGAAGCATGGGCAGGGAACGAGAGGCAGGGAGAGATAAAGGGGCCACAGTGAGCAGTGACTGTGGTGGGTAAACAGGGAACAGTCTTGCTGTAGCCCCCGAGAGGCTGTGAGGACACAGAATTGGCCCAGTGGAGACAAAGTGGTGGGTAAATAAGGGGTGTTCGCCACATCTCATTCCTCATTGGTCGACGCTGCTCGGGCATCAACTCTCCGATACTTCTGCTCTGCCCCGTCCTGGGCTGAGCACGCATGTGCAGCCAGAGAAAGACCTTGGGCAGAGGGACTGAATGCAGCACGTTGGAAGCGTCCACCTAAGCTGCAGGTGGGCCTGGGAGGTTAGAGGGGGCAAAGGGAGATGGGCGGGGCCCCAACGGCATCTGTGCTATTATTGTTCCCACCTTAGAGATGAAGAAATGACAGAGAGGTGAAGTATCCGATTTAGATCACAGAGCTCCTACCTGGTAGAAATGGGATTTGAACCTGGGTTTGCGGATCCAAGAGCCTACGTGATCAATGGCTCTGTCTCCAGTCCCACCCATGAAAGGTGGGGATTCGTTCTAATCTGCCTCCCACCTGCAGCTCACCATCCCAGGTTCTGGCAGACAAGGTTTAGAGTCGAGGGAGAAGGGTTTTCACATTCCTCCATGTCACCCCTCTCTAATGTCTCTCTGAGGAGTCCCAGGAGAGGAAGGGGATAGTTTTGAACATGGGGCTGGTACCCTTGGCCACCACGAAGCCTCCGCCGTCCACATCAGCTGGCTACTCATCCCTTTCCCACACCTATCGATGAGGTTCGAGGCTCTGAAACTTTGAAGAAGTCACTCAAATGCTGTAACCCCGTTTCCTCAACTAGACTATGGGAGAAATGATGAGATGAGTGCCCGCCTCGTAGGGATGTTGCCAGAATTCAGTGAGATAATGAATGATAAGAACTTAGAGCATCTGGCATATAGTAAGTGCTCAGTAACTATTAGATTATTTTTCTTCATGCATTATTAATTATCATAACTACCTGGGCATCCAGTCTCCTACCTATAAACATCTTGTTTCCAAAATGAAAATTGGGGTATTACCTGGGACAGAGTCTAACAACAAAAGGTAACAGGGAAAATAAGGCAAATTCAAGCTCAATTTCCCTTGAAGGTCCACCACGCTGGGGTAGCAGCAAGCTGACTGCTGTGTTTGCATCTTTGTGGGGTGAGGGATGATGTCCTACAGGAGCCTACAGATGTTTGACCAGGCCCTCTGGTTGCCGGAAGTCAAAGTTTGACTTGCTACTGCCCTGCTTTTGTCCTTGTCCCCACTAACGTCTGTTCTCAAGGCAGCAGCAGCCTTAAAACATAAGGCAGATCATATCATGCCTCTGTTCAGAATCGGACAATGATTTCCTTTCCTCTCAGAGAAAGGCAAAGCCTTAACAATGGCCACAAAGGCCCTCCATGCCGCGTAGTCCGAACACTTCCTCTCTTTATCTCTCTGCCGCCCCTCGGAGCACACTCCTCTGGCTCCCTCCACCCTGGCCATACTGATCCCTTTGGGGGTCTGAGACCACAACGCCTGCTCAGAGCATTTGCACTGGCTGTTGCCTCCTTCTAGAATGTTCTTCCTCCATGGCTTCCTTCCTTACAGCCTTCAAGTCTTTGTCAAATATCGCCTTCTCAATAAGGACCTTCCTAACCACATCATTCAAAACCATGACAATCTCCCATCCCCACCCCACCGGCGAGACTCAACTCTCCTTAACCTACTCCATATATTTACTGACCTCCAAACAGACTGCATAATTCACCTATTTATTAGTTCATAGTTTATGGTCTGTCTCCCTCCCCATGGAACTGTTCTCCTTGTAGAACAGCTGTTCTTGTCCCTACAGAACAGTATCTCCAGACATTGTTAAATGTCTGGGGGGCTATTTGCCTTACTGGCATCTTGTGGGTAGAGGCCAGAGAAGCTGCTAAACATCCTACAATGCACAGGACAGCCCCTCATGGCAAAGAATTCTCTGGTGCAAAATGTCAGGAATGCCGAAATTGAGGAACCGTGCTATTTATATACAGAAAGAAGCATCACAAGGCCTGGGCTTTCCAGCTGATTTTTTTTATTGCTCAGCATCTAGAACAAAACTTGGCATGCAGTAGTCACTCAATAAATATTTGGGAGATGAATAGAAATGGTTCCCTAGAGTGAAGACTTTTGGACTCATGGAGATCTCAAGAAATACACAATTCCTCTTCAAATTAGCAGCAGAACAAATAAATACACAGACACTGGCCTGACAGTGAGAAAGATCCAGATCCTTTTTTTGGAAAGGAATCCTTTTTACCGGAAAGAAAGAAAGATGGTCCTTAAACAGCCCAACCCGGAACTCACACATTGTGTTCTAAGTTTAACACATCTTGTGCTCTCTGTCGAAACCCTTGGCTCCAGTCCATAATATCTCTGAATCCAGGAAACCATTATGACTGGTCAGGGTCAGAGGTTACTCCTATTGTAACCCACTTCCTCCATCAGAGTTTTAAATTTGGAAAACATTCTTATTGCTATTGTATGGAATGTCAGCTCTCAGATAACCTCAGAATTATTTTTATTTGTCTACCATGTCCACCCCCCACCAAAAAAAAAAAGTTTAAAAAAATTGCAGAGTGGGAGGGGGCTTTCCTCAGAACATAATGTTAATAGACAAGGAGTTAGATAAGAACCAGCTGATATTTTCAGCCTTTAACTGAATAAAAGGAAGGAGAGGCGGTTAAATTCCCAGAGGGCCCCCAAAATGGAATTTCAACTTTTTAAAGATTGCTTGGATAGGCAAAAGATCAGAACCCTAAGAGAGTAGCGATTCTAGGTGTTAGTAAGCACTTAAAACTTTAAGGAGATTGTTCTATTAGCCTGGGACATTTCCAGAATTATTGCCCACATTTTACACCAAGAAGAGTCACAGTGCTTATAAATGTGCCCTGGCATTAAAACTAGGGCATCAGAGAAATCTCTTGATTTGACCAGGAAAAGAAGAGGATCCCAGGGGCACCTGGGTGATGAGGAACGCCAAATCTTGGAATTGCATATAGTACTTAAATGGCAAGAGAAAGGTTGTTTTGGCCAACTGTGTGGAAAGACTGGGCACGTTGCCGTCTTGGGGGAGAAGTCAAGCTAGAGGAAGGAGAAGCTAGGTCCCTGATGCACTTACAAGGTCAGAAAAAAAGTCATTCAGGTCAGTTCTGCAAATATGCCTGGAGCCCTTCCTGCGTTCGAGACTCAATGCTAAGAGCCGGCGGTACAGACAGGGGGCGCTATAACATGATGACAAATGCATGGGCTTTGGCGTGGGTTTAAACTCTTGCGCTGCCACTTACTTGCCACATGAGCCTGAGTAGAACACTTAACCTGAGACTTGGTTTCCCCATCTGTAAAGCAAGATTGAAAATAAGTTACCTACCTAGTGGGATGGTTGTAAAGATGCCATTTGGCAAAATACCCAGCACGTGGAAGGTATCCAATAATAAATATTAGTATTAGAAGAGAAGGTTCTTCCCCTTAAATTGTTCATAATCCAGTGGGGCACACATCATCATAATTAAAAGAGCAGCTAACATTTATTGTGCAATCACTAACACGCCAGGTTCTGCACTGCGTGCTTTACAAAGATTATCTCCTTGAATCCCCACAACAATTTGTGATAGATTTAAATGCTGCTCAACTCCACGGCTGGTTCACCTTCCGCCCTTAGGGCCATTGCACTACCATGTGCCTTGCATTTGGATTGGGCCAAGTGACTAATTCTGGCGAATAGACTGTGGGAGAAAATTATGCCTGTCATACTGCCTTACTAGAGCATTTAATTGCCGGTGTGTGACCCTGACACATGTGATCTTTCCCTTGCCACTGTGGCAAGTGCCACTCCAGTTAGTGAGACCCTGGTCACCACTGAGCCTCAGTTGTCCAGAGAGCCATACTTGCCCACTCACATACCCCATACTGGCTTCCTTCCCCTTCCTCTCTCACTTTTTCACTTCCCTACCAGTACTCCCTGGTGGGATAATGTCCCCTAAAAACTTTTTTTTTTTTTTTTTTTTTTGAGACAGTCTCGCTCTGTTGCCCAGGCTAGAGTGAGTGCCGGGGCGTCAGCCTAGCTCACAGCAACCTCAAACTCCTGGGCTCAAGCAATCCTCCTGCCTCAGCCTCCCCAGTAGCTGAGACTACAGGCATGTACCACCATGCCTGGCTAATTTTTTTTTCTATATATATTTTTAGTTGGCCAGATAATTTCTTTCTATTTTTCGTAGAGACGGGGTCTCGCTCTTGCTCAGGCTGCCCTAAAAACTTCTTGCACTCAAATTCCAGTTGCTTTGAGGGCTACTTACTCTAAAATAATAATGTTCATCCATCGACAACGGACCTTGCAAATCCCGTCGGAATTATCTCCAGGTGAGCTAAACTCACCACCAGGTCAATAAAGTAGGTGTTTATCCAATTCCTTAATCCAATTTATCTTGAACTATCTCCTGTTTTTGTGAATGTTGCTCTTAGTTCCAGAGTGAGCATGACAGAAGAGGTCCCTGCTGACGTGCAGAGAACACGTGGCATGAGTAAGACACAACCCCGAGTTTAAGCCATTGAGATTCAGGGATTGGTCATTACTATAACATGACTTGGCATCCTCTGAATCGCATGCAACCTCATACAGTAATTATCCTTCTCATCCTCACTCTGCCAGCATGAAACGTAAGCCCAGAAGGGTTAAGTGATCTGTCCAGTTTCTAGATCTCACACACTGGGCAAAGTTTGGGGGACAGGGTTCACACCCATTTCTGTCCGAGTCTAAAATTCATGCTCAAAACCGCTATACCATACAGATTAAAGGATCATTCATTTACACTTAAGATATGTAAATTATAGGAGGACTTTAAATAACATGAAGAATTTGTTGACAGTGTAGAATGTTAGAAAATCTATCCAAGGAAAACTGCACTTTCTCCTGGGAATTGAAAACAGGGCGTTAAAAACAGTTTCCTAAAACAGGCTGACACCTCTGATATAGATGAAATGACCAAGTGTAGCATCCAGAACTGAGAAGACACTTAACACACATTAATGTGTGGACAACAGGATGGGAGAAAGGAAAGGAAGGGGGAGAAACTTTGTTTCCTGTCACTGTGCACCATGTTGTCATTAGACAAGGGCAGACGAAGAGAATCTCTGTGGTCACAGAGGTCAGGCAAGCCTTCCTTCTTCATCTCCTTCCTATCAGTTCAGAATGATTTCATCTGTACCATCTCCCCCAAGAAAAACAGGCACCTCCAAGGAGCTACCAGTCCTACTTCCTGAACTACACAATTGTGAAATGAGTATTACAGAAGACATGTGATGTGCTGAATAGCACTGGACCACAGAAAGGTAACATGAATGAAGAATGAATAAGTAAGTAGTGAGACCAGGGAACCCAGAGACATGGGCCGGAGTGTCCTCTTTGTCATGTGTAAAACAGGAGGGTCTTTACAAAGTTTGGGAGCACTGAGCTAAAGGAAAATCCTTGAAACTCTGAGAGGGTGACAGAATTTCCTCCCCGGCATACTTTATCCTGCGACCCTTGTCTGTAGGCTCATGAAAGACCACAGCGGATGCTGTTGGTGTCTCACTCAAACCCTTCACCGCTGGAGGTTTCCACGCTTGCCTACAACCTCTTACTGCAACCCAGGGCCAGGGCCAAGGCAAGGAGAATAAGGTTGATCATGGACTCTCACGACCCCAACTGTGAGCTCCTCCTTAAATCTTGTACCCTAAATGATTCCCCTCACCCTAGTCCTGGGGGTGCAGGCACCTAGGTCCCTCCTCCTGTCTGGGGCTTTCTCTGGCTGAAGAAGCAAGCTCAGCCTCGTGCAGGGCAGGACAGAAGTGCCAGGGAGTTGAACCCAGGAATATCCCTCAACCAATGACAAATACAAGTTAGAGAGTAAATGCTCCTGTTTCCCTGTCTCTCAGATGGGACATTCTGAAGTATGTTCTATACCATCTCCCAGAAGCCCATAGGGTAGAATTGTTAGATTAAGCAAATGAAAACACAGCAAACCAGTTAAAATTAAAGTTAAGGCAAACAATGAATACATTTTTAATATATGTATGTCCTATGCAATGAGTGACACATTTACACTAAAAAATTACTTTATTTAAATTCAAATTTGGCTGGTACCTTATATTTTATCTGGCAGTCCTACATCAGTGGGATAGAGCCCCAATTGCCCAGAGTGGTGACTTGCTTGTTAATACTCTCTTCACTTCCTTACTCCCCGCCCCCCCCCATCAGTGCTTCCTGGAATCACCTCCCAACTAAACGACATGTTCTCAAAGCCTAGTTGCTGCTGGAAAAACCTAACCTAAGACAGAGACCGTAAGCCACCAGGAGCAGAGTATGGGAGCTTCCCTATCAAAAGCTCTCTGGGATTCATCTGGCCAAGAGCTAAGCTCATTAGCAATGATTTCTTGGATGTGACTCTAAAAGCACAGGCAACAGAACCAAAAATAGACAAGTGGAACTCCATCAAATTAAAAAGCTTCTGTACAGCAAAAGGAAACAATCAGCAGAGTGAAAAAGCAACCTATGGAATGGGAGAAAAAAAATGCAAATTATGTATCTGATAAGTGGTTAATATCCAAACTATACCAAAGAACTCCTACAACCCAACAGCAGAAAAAAAAAAAAATCCAATTAAAAAATGGGCAAAGGACCTGAATGCACATTTTGCCAAAGAAGACATATACATGACCAATATTCATATGAAATTATGGTCAACATCGTTGATTATCTGGGAAATGCAAATTACAACCACAATAAGGTATCATCACCTCATCTGTTAACATGGCCATCATTTAAAAAGAACACAACAGAAAATAACAAGTGTTGGAGAGGATATGGGAAAAATTGTAACCCTGTGCACTGTTGGTGGGAATGTAAAATGGTGCAACCATTATGGAAAGCAATGCGGAGGTACCTCAAACAACTAAAAAAGGAACTACCGTATGATCAAACAATCCCATTTCTAGGTATTTATCCAAAAGGATTATAAACAGGATCTCAAAGAAAGATTTGCACACTTATGTTCATGTCAGAATTATTCACAATAGACAAGAAGAGAACAATCTAAATGTCCACTGATGGATGGATGGACCCAAAGTGTATCATATACATACAGCCTTTAAATAGAAGGCAGTCCTCCCACAGCTACAACATAAATGAACCTGGAGGATATTATGCTAAGTGAAATAAGCCAGGCACAAAATGACAAATACTTCATGTTTCCACTAATATGAGGTATCTAAAATAGTCCCACGCATAGAAACAGAAAGTAGAATGGTGGGTGCCCGGGGCTGGGAGGAGGAGGAAACGCGGAGTTGTTGTTCAAAGGGTATAGAGTTTCAGTTATGCAAGATGCAAAAGTTTTGGAGATCTGCTATGCAACATTAGTTAACAATACACTGTACACTTAAAAATTTGTGAAGAGGGTAGATTTCATGTTATATGTTTTTACCATAATAATAATAAAAGCTCAGCTCATCACAAGGTCACCAAAGTGAATACTGACCAATCTCATCATTTCAGTGTTGAAATTCTCTTGTTCTTTCGAAGGTTAGAAAAGGACACCCATGTCAGTCTCTGCACTGGACCTCAGGATGTAGAAAATGCTGTTGTGATTCATCTGGCTTCATCTTCATTCCTGGTCCCCAAATTCCTCATCTTTTAAGGGAATAACTTATTGCACAGGAGGAGACACCAAGAGGTAGCAGTTTGTGTGAAGGTAGGAAAATCTACTCCCAGTTTCCACTTCAAACTGAGACCAAGTTGTACAACAAAGGGAAGCCCTGGACGTCCACCCCGGCCTCTGCACGACGTTTCGTGATGGCCAGCAAGACAGGCTCTGGTCTACAGGATCCAGTCTGAGGCTTGGTTTGCCACATCCTGGCTACATGATCTGAGCAAGTGACTTCACCTTACTGAGGCTCAGTCTCCTCATCTGTCAAACAAGGTCTATAATAACTACCATACAGGACAGATGGGGGCATTCGGTGAAATGAGGCAGACAAGACACTTAGCACATCTGGGGACACTAATCACTGTTGGCTGTAACTATTGGTATTATCACACTTTCCTGTGGTTGAATTTGTGTTACACAACTCTAGGCTGTCATAGCTTAAGCATTCGGTTTCCAAGGCGGAAATTGGAAGCAATGCCCATAATGTGTCCAAGGGTTTTAAATGACTTCTCCTAGCATAGGGCTGTGGCTCTGAGTGATTTGCACGGGGCTATCCTTCAGAAACAAGTCCCAAAGCCAAGAGTAAAAGTGACCACTTTCTAATAGTTCATCCAACAGTCTTTACTGGGCCTGTAGCTCAACAGTAGGTACCTCTTTAGATGGGACTTGAGTTCCTCATTTTATTGCAGTTCCCAACCCAGACCAACACACTCATTCTCACACTTGCCTGTTCACTGTAAGCATGAATTTGTGACTTCTGATCCAATACTTTTTTTTTTTTTTAGCATTTAAAAAAGTGTATGTTTTCCTCCAAATCCTTGAATAATACACATGGATGATGTCTCATGGTTTTAGGCAGCCCTGATATTCTACATACACTCACTGGGAGTCCACGTACCTCAGTTTTAAGACACAGCTAAAGGCAATTTCTGTGCTCACGATCAGACCTGGTAAGGAATGCAAGGCCCTCCTTGTCCTTCTAGTGAAGAAAAGAATCCCAATTCTCAACAACAGACAAGAATTCAAGGGGCTCTCTTTTCCCAGATCTCTGTAAGAAAGAGTTTTAAAACTGTAAGGCTAATCCTCATCCAAACAACTTCAAATCAGATGGATTTTTTTGTTTTACACCCATCCTAAAAATCTATCAAAGTCTTTACTATCAAGCCACTCCTGAATGATGACAAAATAAGGCTTTCAAACTCCTAGTGGCTTTTTGTTTTTGATTTTTCTTGTAATGCCCAAATCACATCTTGCTTGGCAAAGACTTTTTATTATTTTTTATTTTCTTGATTCATAGGTCCTTAATGAAAGCAAAATTCAACCTTACATTGGTCTTGTATGAATTAGGGACCGTGTAAACAGTACTTAACAGTTCTAATTGAAGGTCAGTAAATCCCCAAGAGATTAAATGAATCCTGCAGGAAGCCGTGTAAATCTCCCTCTCTTTTATGGCAGAACAGCCAAGCCCCCAGTCTGCCTTGTGCAAGGCTTAATAAACATGGTATGCATCTAATCAAAACCATTTTGCACCCAAAGGGGTTAAGGGTGTAAATCACAATTACTCTTGGCACTAAACCCTTGGCCCACAGAGGCCCAAGGTTGCCAAATACCATCAGGAGCTGACTTCTAGGACTTAGTTAGCTGTCTGGCAGGGCTTTCCAGGCCTGAGCGTCCAGCCTGCTTCTCAGCGGGAGAATCCAGATGGGAGTATAAAATCTGAAAAGGATAGCAATTTCAAGTGACCCTCTTGCTCTCTCTGCTTTCTTTACTCCTTGCCAGCTCTGGGTTGATCAAAAAGAAATTATAAATTCGTAGATGTCAATGCCTAGATCTGCCCTTGAAGGGCAATGAATTCACTCGTCGCATCCAGACATGCACCGTTTTAAAAGAGGATGGTGCAAAGTCCCGAGTACCTAGCTGAAAGCAACCCGAAGTGAAGAGCAAAACTGAACTTGGGAATGTCAAGCAGGGCAAGCTCAGCCTTCGCACTTCCATCTGAGTATCAAAGTAAGGACAATGTTACTCTCCAGCACAGCTGAACACTACAGTTATGAACGAATAAAAGGAAATCGTGAGAGCAAAACATGGTCTGTGATCTTGGGGACTGGAGAAACCAGAGCAAGGGAAACTCCTCAAGATTTCCTCCAAAATTCAGGGTGAGCACCATCCCGAATCTGTTATATCTACTAAATCTGATCCTCAGATCGTCCATCAAATGGACAGACATTATTCTGTCCATTTCACACATAGGTAGACCGAGCCTCAGGGAAGAAAACTTGTGTCTTCCAGCCACTCAGCTGGGTGAGTGAGGAGCCTGGGGTTCAAAGCCAGGGATATACCAACTCCAAAGACCATTCTCTGTCCTTCTGACATGCCACTTCTTAGAAGAATCAGAACATACTTAGCTGATCTCCAGAAAGACTCATACGAAAGGGAAGTGATCTCCAAACTGCTAAGGAATAGCTTTTCCAAGGCAGAGGGTGAAACTAACAAAGAAAGCTCTGGAATAAGACTAAGTAGCTCAGAGATGTCAACTAGTCAGGGTTCTACGTCCTTCTCAAGATGTGCTCCAAGGGCTGCTGCCAATCAGGGTGGCCGTTTGAATAATACCTATGTGCCATCCCCAGATGTAGCCATCAACAGGAGAGTCAACTAGATGTTCATGTCCAATTTGGCAAGTTGCTGCCCTGGTCAAGGCCCCTGTGGCCGTGCCGAGTAGGAGCTCTCTACCCCCCCTTTCTTGATGTCTAACCTGAAAGTTGACTAAGGCATTCCTGAGTGACCCTGGATTTCCTCTGAAGTGGCTCCCCATGACTCAGAGCCATGTCTTTTCTCCCTCACACAAACTGTCCCAAATGACCTCGGAGCTCACTGCCAATGGCTTCTTCCCTTGACATTTTGGAACTCATTAACATATATGGCCACATCTGTCCTTTAATCCTTTTTTTCCTTCCTCCCTCAGCAGTTTTGGAGCATCTTGCCTTTGAGTCTTTGTTGGTGCATGAATTAGTCACTCTGAGTCACAAGGATGAAGCACTCAGAGGCCACCTTAAAAATAAAAAGAGGGTTTTTTGTAAGGCGGACGGACACTTTAGGTTTACCAACTGAAACCTAACAGAGCCCTGATTTGATCCAGGTATCCACTCCATTCCCATCTCCAGAGGTGGTAGCTGCTTAGTCTAAGTCAATAAGCATCTTTTATTAGTCTAGAGGGCCCATATTATCTAAGTTGGTCCAACCTGACTGGTGGGAAGGACTTTCTGTGCATGTTGAGTACAGAGCAGTTTCTTCTCTCTCTCAATTCCAGGTGTGACCAAAAAAGCCCATTGCACTGTATCTGTGGGTTGCCATGTTGTGACCAGGTATAGCACCGGCAAGCCTGAGGATGAAGCCACAAATGAAGATGGAGTAAAGAATGACCCTGAGTCACCAAGTCACTGGAGACGTCATTGAGCTGCTCACCAATCCATGCCCGGAGTACACCCTACCTCTGGACTCCCATGACATGACTTTACAACTTTATTGCCTAAGTTTGAGTGTTACTCGCAGCCAAAAGCATCCTAACTGGTACTTAACAATACTTACGGTCAGAAGCGAGAACTGAAAGGGATTTCACAGCTCAAGAACTGACCGCTCCCTCTGCCTCTTCCTCCCTCATAACCCGCCCAACTCCATTCTCCTTTCTTCCTCACCCCCCCCCCAGTGCTCTTCCCAGTCCACATCCAAATTTATCTGCAACAGGGCATTTTTGCTACAAGTCACTCCATCCACCCCCCAGCCAGCCTGTGTCTGGATCACCACTGATCAGATGAGTCAGAGACTGCCAGTTACCCCTCAGTAGCCATCCACCTCTTTTTCTTTAGTAACAGAACCCGTAAATTTTAACTGGCATGTGGCCGCCTAGATAGAAACTGCATTTTTTCACCTTCCTTTGAATCTAAGTCATGGCCATGTGACTAGGTTCTGGTCAAGGGGAAGTCAAAAGAGGTGACCATCTGTGCCCTAAAAGGGAAGAGCCTGTCTTCTAAGCCTTTCTCCCATCCCGTGGCGCAGAATGCAGAGCCAATGGCGGGGACGGGAGCAGCCATCTTAGACCACAAGACGACGCCAAGTGCTAACGCAGACACGTGAGACAGAAGCAGCTTGGGACTGGGACTCCATCACCATGGGAAGACATGCCAATGGCCTGCGTAAGCTTGGTCCATTACAAAAGACAGAAAGAAACTTCACAGTTTTCTTAGGTCACTATTATTTGACCCTTTGTCATAGTTGCTGGACCTTCTCCTAAGTAATACTCCAAACTTTAACCAATTAGTGCCAACCAACCCCCATGCAAAGGCCAGCCTGTGTCTGCTCCACTCATGGGGAACTGCTGGCAGGGAAATTTCAATGTTCTATTTGGCTTTTCTCCAAGCCAGGGATATTATCTATCCTTCTCTGTCTCTCTCTCTCTCCCTTTCATCCCTCCTGGTAAGTTGTGTTTATCCTCTCTTCCTTCACTGTCATCTTATCACCCTTTTCTCTCAGTTATACTTATAACCCAGATAAACTCATAATCCCTCGTGGTCCAGTCTCTGCAGTCAGAAAGCAAAGTAACAGAATTCCAAACCTCCACTCACTCACTCAAGTCCCGAGGGAGGAGATGGTGTGTCGTGCATGCACAGTAAACACTTTTAAAATGCCGTCCTCATTCCTTCCTCTCTCAATGCCCTGCATCCAGATGTTAGCTACACCTGGAAAAACCTCCTCTCTCCCGTTTTCAAATAGCAATCCCTGAAACTCCCCACCTTCACGGATTTTGTCTTTTTTCTTCTTACCTAATCTTGATGGGTTTTGTTACATAGATTTAAAAGCCTCTGTGACTTCCTCAATTTTTTTCTCTTTTTCACCCATTACCCAGATTCTCTTCAACAAAGGAGAGCCCAGGGTTTAATCTAGAAAGTATCTCTCTCGTACAAGTTGGAGAGAGAGTGGTGACTATCAGTGAACATCATGACTAGCCATATTCTAATAATTTTTTCCCTGTCAAGTGTTCATCTTAGGTCGAGTTCTCTGGGGGAAAGATCTGCATATGCAGGAGATTCACTGGAGAATGTCTGTAGGAGTCACACCTGCAAGGGAGCAAGGGAAGCAGGAAGCAGGGATGAACTTTCCAAGGGTCTCAGTCAATCCTACAGGGAACACAGGAGCTGCGATGGCCCCTCAGAGCCGTTTTGAATCAAGGCCAAAAGGCTGGGTCTTTATGCACCCAAATCAACTATTCCCTGGATGTAGGCTTCCCCCGGAGCGTGGGTAGGCAGCTCCCTCCAGTCCAGGGCAGTTCCTGCAGAGCCATAAGCATCTAATACTCTCTGGAGTTGGCAGCATGAGTCCTGCGGTTCTGAAGAGGGGCATCTGGGTGACACACCACAGCAGCCACTACAATCTTCATTTTTTCACTCAACAATTACAGTGCTCTGTACTAGAAAATGTGCACCTTTCCCTAACTTGCCCTGCATTCAACCCTTTCCCTGCTGCCATCCCTGCCCTGCTCCTTCCTCCTCATCTCCCTCTCCACCCCTCCCCGCCCCGGTTTGCCTGGAGCTGGAGCTTCAAGAAGGGGCTAGCGCCTTAATTGCTTCTCTCTCCTCTGTGACATCAATCGGAGGTGACATTTCCCGGGCACAGAGCTGCATCCCTGTGGCTGCATATTCCCCCTGTCACAGGAGATCACCGGAACTGTCACAAGTGGAAAGCTAGAAGCCATCGGAGGAGCGGAGAGAGCACAGAGATCCCGGGTAGCATTCAAAGGGTTGGTGAGACACTTCCCAGAGCGGGTTCCAGAGGCACTTTCTGCCCCGCTGATCTCTGCCTCAGGAGAATTGACGGGATCTGACATTTCAGGGGTTACCCGAGTGAGCTACACCAACCAGGTCTCTCACCCAAAGCAAGGGGAAAAGGGCTGGATCCTGGGTGGCAAGCTAGTCCCCCAAGGGAGGAATGAAGCGATGCAAACTAGGAGAAAAAGTAAACCATGCAGAGAGGCTGCTGCATGGCTTCTGGAGGCAAACAGACCTGGTTTGAGCCCAGTTCTGTCCCTTAGAGATGCCTCAGTTTCCTCAATCATAGAACTGGTGTTAATTCATGAGGATTAAATATGAAATATGAGGATCCATTGGATCAAGCAAGCCAAAAAAACATGGGGCATTTTTGATGCCTCTCATTTCAATCCTCCAGTTCCCCTGGTCACCTGCAGCCAATCCATCAGCAAACGGTGTCAGCTGGATCTCCACAATATGTCCTGAAAATGACCACCTGCTCCATTTCCACTGCTCCCACAACACCATCACCCCCTGTCCGGACAACTTCGAAAGACTCCTGCCTGGTCTTTCTGCTTCCATGCTTGCCCTACCACAATCCACTCTCCACACAGGGGTCAAGGTTATCTTGGCAAGGTCGTCCATGACTGCATAACCTCAAGTACCATTCTTGGTTGAGTTCTTTTCTCCTCTGTTCTCCTTCTCTTAGCCTTCCCTTCCCTTCCTTTCTCTCCCCGCCTCTTCTCTCCCTGTCTCCCCTCTTAGGAGCCTCCACTCACCATTTAGTTCCATCATCTCACCCCCTGCAATATCTTCTGGCTCATCTGGTGGCTTCCCTGAGCTCTGTCAGCTTGGAATCTGTCTGTCTCACGCCCCAGTGTATTCCCAAAACCTAGCACAGGGCTTGGGACTGAATAGATGCTTGAAGAACATTTGTTAGGCACATGATGAATGCAAGTGGTTGGCACATGACAAATAAACTATAACCATCTTGTGACTGTCACTGTTAGAAAGGGGAAGTCTTCTAACCTTGTGCCAAATCTCCAGGCATACTTAGCAGTGCCTATGTCGGTGCCACCCATATTCATAGAGATGAGACCGGCAGCTGGAAATGTCTTGTTCCACCCTCAACAGCTTCCAGAGCCACTGTTTAAATTATTATTCAGACTGACAAAGGCCAAACAGGTGCTGCGGAATGTCCCAATCCATCTCAATTTCAGTTTGTCACCCAAGATTCATGAGCTCGCAGCACTCGAAGGGCCTGAGAAATTGTTCGGTCCGGGCCTCTCATTTTTCAGATGGGAACCAGAGAATCTCACTGGCTCTTCAATACAGCAGCCTGTGTTCTGGACCCACTGCGCTCGGCTGGGCGATGGCCCTTGCTCACATGTTCCTTTGCTCAGCTCTTTGCATGACTGGCTTTTTATACGTCCTTCTTGTGAGAGCTTAAATGTCAGCCCCGCCAGCCCCAGCCCCAGGAATACATTTCTGACCCCTCCCATGAATTTCCCATAAACCCTGTTCTATTAGTGTCTTTTTCGTGTTTTGAGGAATTGCTTACCAAATTCCCCACACCCCCCCATCCTCATAGACTCAACTCCAGGACAGCAAGAAGGCAATGGCCTTACGCAGTGTTGAATCCTCAGCAGCAACACATAGTAGGTGTTGCACAAACATACGATGGGTGAAAGTGAACATAAGCCTGTATTCCAAAGGAAAACGTTGAGTTCTCAAACCATTTGCTCGTGGGTGCGAGACGAGTCTTCTACTTCCAAGTCTTGCCTCCTCCTCCCGTGCCACATTTCCTTAGCACTTCTAGCATCAGCTGGATTTTATTATTAATAATAAAAGCAGCCTATGATTTATGGGGCACCGTGGAGCCCAGGCTGACTAGTGAGCTTAAGCTTTGCACATAAAAATCGAGCCTGCTCCTAAACCCCAGTGGCTCACAAGGAAGGGAAAATGAACCAAGCTGAGCATTTGTGGACCACGCTGCTTGGGTTTTCTTCTGCTGGTGGGTCCTGCCCAGCTCCAGTGGGTGAGCGAGTTCCCCCCTGCCACTCTCCTTCCCTTCCTCCCCAGGCTGCTGACCCAAGGCTGGCCACGGACAGGGCTCTGGGACCCCTGGGTATTCCCATAAGTCAGAAAATCACAGCACGGGGGGCTGGAGAGAGACCTCAAAGATCAACTAGATTAGAGGCCACTTTTGGCCTGCATGATTGCTTTGTTTGGCCCATGTAATGCTTGTAAGAAATTTGAATCTGGTGCAGATGTTAAAAAATCTGATTTTATAAAAAAATCTTAATTTCTCCTTTCTTTTGGAAAACAAGAAGCTCTGGCAACGCTGGGCCGGAAATCCCGTCTGGCAACAATTTGTGGGAGTTGAGCGACGGCTGTGCCCTTCAGAGGGGTATGTGCCGTTTCTCCCTAGGCATGTCTACACCTAGGGACCATTTCTTCCTCCTGTGCTACCACCCCAGGCCCACTTTACTCACTTGCACAACTTGTCTGGCTGGGACGCGCTTACCACCCACAACTTGGCCAGCTCTTCATTTCACAGACGGAGACGCTGAGGTCTCGAGAGGAAAACTGAGTTATCGGATATTACCCACAAGTTAATGACAGACCCAGGCCTAGAACCCAGGGCTCCTGGCCTTTAATTCGGGACCCCTTCCCCTGGATTGCACTTGTGATGATACTCCTGGTAAGACCACTGTATTAATTTCCCAGGGCTGCCATAGCAATAACAGGAATTCATTCATTCTCTTAGTTCCAGAGGCCAGAAGTCCAAGATCAAGGTTTCAGCAGGGCTGCACCCCACTGAAGGCTCTAGTGGGGGCTGCTTCCTGTCTCTTCCTGCTTCTGGTGGCTCCTGGTGTCCCCTGGCCTGTGACAGCATCATCTCTGCCTCTATCTTCACATGGCCTCCCTCCCTACTGTCTCTTTGTGTGTCCTCTCTTCTGTCTAACCAATCCCTGCCTCACTCGGATATAAAGACACCTGTCATTGGACTTAAGGCCCAGGTATTCCAAGATGATCTCATCTGGAGATCTTTCAGTTAATTTATATCTGCTAAGACCCTTTTTCCAAATAAGGTCACATTCACGGGTTCTGGGGGGTTAGGACATGGACATAACTTTTTGGAGATCACCATTCAATCCACTACAGCTACTAAGCCAAAAGAGTTCTCCAGAGAGGCCCAGCCCCATGGGCAAAGGTTTCAGCCTAGGAGAGGTTTGGCCAATGGTTCCAGTGCATGTCGATCTAAGACCGTGGGATGCAGGACAAATGCAGAGGTTCCAAATAGCCCTCCCAGTGACCTTCCACAAGGAAGGGTCTCTGCGAAAGAAACCATAATAACAACTACAATTATTGACATTATCAGTAATAATCATGGTAATATTAACAATAGCCAGACATAGGCATTAATTCATTTAAGCCTCTCAAAACCATAGCAAGAAAATTGGTATCATTTCACTTACATACATGAGGACGTTGGAGACTCAGAGGGGTTAAGTTACTTGACCAAGGTCACACAGCAAGTAAGTTATAGAACCAGGATCTAACCCAAGTCTATTTGACTCCAAAACCATTGTTTTCCTCAGTACCCGACCAAAGCATGGACATTTTCAGGGAGTAGGGAGGGGTACCCCAATTGTGCACACATGAACTGAATTCCACCATCTTGAACCACCCTCTAAAATTTTCCCCCTATCAGCCTTCTTTTATTCAAGAGCAGCACTTTCTAAGAAAATGGTATTGTCATGCTAGTGCATTTACTATCCTTCAGGAAGTAGGGTCACATGCAATGAGAGGATTTAAACCCCAACAGTGGCAAGGACACCATACAAAGGTGTATTGGCCCTTCGAGAACCTAGACTGTGTGACACTGAATGAATTTCTCATCTGCCTGGCATCTGCTGTTCTCAAGAAAGGGTGAGGGGCCATCCTTGAAGTAGCTGCAAGTCTTTATAGCCTCAATTCTTAACTACTCCAGAGTGTATTGGACTTTCCCCAAAATATCTACGTTCTTTCACAGCTTTTGGTTCTGTCATCAAGGAGCCACAATCCATCAACTCCCTTCCATTCTCTTTAAGATACAGCAAAAAAATTCTTACCAAAAATAAACACATAAATAAAAGGATGACAATAACCAAGGTATTTGAAGGCAGGGGCAGGGCATATATGAGGGCTTGAAGCAACAGATATTAAAAAGGAGAGTACAAAGCCCCCGTAGCATGAACTGTGGTACTAATATAAAGAAAATAGACAAATCAATAAACAAATTAGAAAGCCAGATGGTTCAATCGATGTTGTTAGGACATTTGATGACTATTAGGTTATGTGACTAGGAAAAATTAATAATAGTCTTGATAAAGAAGCTAATATTTGTATAGACTTGCTTTGTGCCAGGCACTAAACTGTATATGGATTAACTCAATCAATCATCTCGCTCACTGTATGCATTGGTAGTAGTATTCTTCCCAAGTTAGAGATAGGAAACTGAAGAATAGGAAGGTTAAGTGGCTTTCCCAAGATCAAACAGCTAAACTATAAATGGATTAAACAGTTCCTATGAATGATACAAAAATGCAAACAAAGTTTCTATCTGTGAGAGAGGAAGGTCTTTTCAAGCATAAAGTCAGTGGCAGGAACCATAATGCAGAATATTAATAGATATGACTCCATGAAGAAATCAAAACTCACTGTGTCACCAAAGAGCAAAACACAGCAGCAGCAACAACAGAAACACCATGTAAAGGGGGAAAAAGACAACTTAGAAAATTGAGAGATTATATTTGTATGTTATGATAGCAAAGGTTTAATTTATAATGGTTAATCTATAAGGAACTCTTACAAATCAATAAAAAGAGTAGATATCCTAACAGGAAAAAAATCAGAAAAGTACATGATCAATTCATGAAAGCAAAACTATAAAAACCTAAAAAGCATATGAAAAAAGTTCTACAGTGAACAAAAAAATACAAGGAAAATATGTATATTTTTCTGCTTAAAATTGGCAAAGATTTAAAGATATGATAATGGCTAACATGGGGAGGTGCAGAGTGTGGGGTATCCTCACGCACTCCTCATGGGAGTATAAATTGGTATAACAAGTATGAATTTTGGTATAACCTCACAGTAGCAAATTTAACAAGTTTATCCAAAATATTCATACCAGTCATCAATTCCTCTCCTAGAACTTTAACTTAAGGAAATAATCAGATACACAGATTTATGTCTAAGGTAATCACAGCAGAATTACAAGTAAAAAATGGAAACAACTTAAATCTCCAACAATAAACATCCAATTAAAGTTAGGTGTCATCTTACAATGGAATATTTTCAGCTGTGAAGATCGTGTATTTGAAAAATTTAAAAATATCTCAAGATCAGAGAAATTAGAAGATAATATGTTGCCAAATGAAAGAAACAGTACAACAGTGTGTATAGTGTAAGTATAATTCCATACCAGCGTGGGCACATGTGCAAGAGTGTGTGTGTGTGTGTGTGTGTGTGTGTGTGATATGTGCGTCTAAAGAAAATCCAAAAAGATATAAAGCAAAACATGACCAGTGTCATAATGATTATCTCTAAAATTTGGGATTAGGCATTTACTGCTGTTGATAGTTTTCTGCCTTTTCCAAATTTTCTTTAGTGAGATATGAGTAGCTGCCACTCTGCTGTTACCCATGTTTCTAGCTCTCCAGCTTCTTCTAGGCACACGGTGAGATCTCACTTTCTGGCCCCCTTCTGTTTGGGTGGGCCCATGTCACTAGTTTTGGTCAATGAGCTGTGAGTATAAGTGACATATGTCACCTCTGAGCTGTAGTATTTAAATGACAGGCTATAACTCATGACAAGCAGAAACCCACTTACTGACCCAACATGGACATGTAGCATAAGACAGAAACAAACATATTTTCCTATGTCTGTTTTTAAACCCACTGAGATCCGGGAGTTGTTTGTTACCTCAGCACAACCTAGCTTACCCTGACTGAAAAAAGTGTGTGTGTGTGTGTGTGTGTGTGTGTGTATATATATATATATACACACACATATATTTGGAAAAATACACACACACACACACACACACACACTAAGAAGGAAAGAGTATATACCTGCAAATCTTAAAGACAGTTTAGGATCTTGAAAAATGTGAATTTTTTATTGTAAAGGAAAAATTTCCCTTATCATGGGTCAGCTGTTCATAAAACTTCAGCTGTATGATATCCCTAGTAATTCCTCCACTAAGGTAGAAGTGAGAGACAGTACAGAACAGGGGTCAGGAGACCCGACTCTGGATTGAGGTAGGACCCAAGTTAGGATCCTGGCTCTGCCATCAACACGTTGTGCAGCCTCGAGCCAATAACTTCATCCCTTCGGGCTCAGATCTTTGCAGGCGTATCTGGGGATGAGGACTGGTCCTATCTGCAAGAGCTGGTAAGAAGGCGGGATGAGATGCAGGATGGGTTACTAACATCATTTGTTGTCCAAACGGGCACTCTGGGGAGTGAATGCTGTTATTCTCTGGGACAACAGATGAAAACAGTGAATGTCTTGGGCAAACCTGGACATAAAGTCACCCTAGATCAGAAGTTTGCTATCTTGGTGGTACATTGGAATCACCTAGGGGGCTCTAAAAATACTGATGCCTGGTGCCTACCCCCCAGAGATCTTAATGTAATTGATCCAGAGGGTGCCTGGGCATTGTGAATTTCCAAATGCTCTGGGTGATTCTGGCATGCAGCCACAGCCGAGAGCCACTGTCCTTGGTATACGTGAAGCCAAGCACATGGCAAATACCATTTGTACCGTCTTTACTATTATTATTACATTGTTATTGTTACATGACCAGAGAGAATGACAGCCATAAAGATGAGCCTATCATAAAGACTTTGGTAACTGTTACTATAATTAACAATCATTATTAACAAAGAACATTCCAGTAGGTGACATCTTGCCAATTACCATGAGCCTGGCCTAGAATAGTGGGATTCAACCAGGAGTGATTTTGTCCCTAGGAAATAGCTAGCAGTGAATAGAGGTATTTTTTTTAGTTGTCAGAACTGGTGGAGGTTGTGGGGATGGGGCTGTTGGCATCTAGAGGGAGCAGACCAGGGATGCTGCTAAACATCCCACAATGCCCAGGGCAGTGCTCCACAGCAAAGAATTATCTGGCTCAAGATGTCAATAGTGCTGAGAATGAGAAACCTTGTTTTAGAAATTGCAACAGGGAAAGACTCTTGATCTAAAAAGTCATGTCAGGAACTCAGAAAAGGCCTTTGTAGTCCTGCTCTTGCATTCCCGCTGTCCTTGCCAGCTCTCAGAGGAGAAGCAAGCCCCTAGGGCTGGCCCCGGGTTGCACGTCAGCACCCCACTTAAACCTCCCCGTGGATGCAGATCACCGCACGGCAGGTATGCACTCGAGACTGCCTTTCGACTTGGAGGAGCCCTTCAAAGGTCTTGGCGTCCTCCGGTGCTGGAAGTGTTTATAAGAGACTTCCTCGGGAAAGAAAGGTCATGCAGGGAAAAGCAGAAACAGATTTCTTTTCTTTCTCTGGCTAACTTCCACCAGGCGCCTCAGCTCACCAGCACCTTAGTCATGGAAGAGGAACATTTGCGAGAGGGGAAGGGAGAGATGCTGAGTTTGAGCCATTGCAAGGAGGCCTGCCCTGAGGATCAACCCAGGCTGTGATCTGGAGGAAGAGGGGGCAGAACTAAAGAGAGAAGGGAGGGAGGGAAGGAGGGACAGATGAAGGGAGGATTGATAGATGGGTGAAAGGATAGAGGAGTGGGAGGGTAGATGGACTAATGTATGGGTGGGTTGGTGGGTGGGTAGATGAATAAATGAATGTATGGCTGCAAGGATGGACAGATGGAAGGGTGGGTAGGTGGATGGGTGGATGAATACATGGATGGATGGGTGGATAGATGGAAGAATGGAGGGATGGAGGGGTGGGTAGGTGGGGGGGTGGGTTAGTGGATGGATTGGTGGGTGGCGGATGAAAAAATGGGCAGGAGAAAGGAAGGACAAAGGAATGAATGAATGTACAAATGGATGAATGAAAGAACAATGTATGGGAAGGTGGAGGGGTAGGTAGGTGAGTGGGTAGTTGATGGGTGGATGAGTGGATGGATGGATTGATTCATATTAAATATATTATATCTTTATGCAAGATTATGGTTTAGTGATTTCTTAGCTGAATATGGTGGCTAGCATGTTTTACTGGGCTCACTCGTCCTTTCGAAAAATGGCTTTCCATCTTGGCTACACATTAGTATCACCTGGGGAACTTACAAAAATCCTGCTGCTCAGGTGCCAACTCCCATACCAGTCATGTCACCTTCCCCACGATTCAAATGGCAGCCAAGCTTGAGAACCAATTTAAATCCCCCAATCAATGAAACTAGGCTAATGTTATGCTCGATCAATACACTCGCAGCTGCTTATCCCTTGTTTTATGCTATGTCCCTCTCACCCATTCAAGTTTCTTGCCTGGCCTTGGCGAGTATTTCAACTTGTAGCCACAAACTTTGGTGTCAAACCTAGGTTGGTATGTCAAGAAGCATATGTGACCTCGGCCAAGTGTCTGAGCTGCTCTGTGCCTCAGTTTCTCCATCTGCAAAATGGAGCCCATGAAAGTAAAGGTCAGTAGCTTATAAAGTTTTGCAAGAAGTAAGAGAATGGCTTGCATGTTGTAAACAATGATAGCTACTACGATTACTATTATGAATTCAATACCTCCCATTCATTGGTATGGATCATAATCATATAGACAACATGTATTGATCATGCCTTTTGTGCAAGGCACTTTAACAGCTTTATATTCTGTATCCTTAACTAATTTAATCCTTGTAAAACCTCAATGAGTTAGGTACTGTAACAATTCCCATTTACCAGATGAGGAAACTGAGACCCAGAGAGGTTGAGTCACTTGCACATTGGATGCACAGCTAGTCCCAGAGAAGCCATGACCTGAGCCCAGGACGTCTGGCTATTATTCCTAAACCAACTGCTCTCTACCCTTCACTGCACCATCCTTGCCTCACCACGTGGAACTCAGTCAGTCCATTCCTGATTTCTCCATGTGGGAAATACAGTCTTGCTGCTAGTTATCAAAAAAGATGGCCATTTGTCCAAGATCTCTCCTGCTGAGCTCTGTGTCAGCGTCCCTTCAACTGTGCCCAGGCCCTTAGGTCTTTAAAAACTCTCTGGTTTTCAGAGCTGGCAATTAAAACTCAAATGCTTCCAAGAGGTGGTTCTCCAGGGAGAAGTCATTCATTCATACATTCACATTCAGGTAATGAGTATTTATGAAGTGCCTACTCTGTGCAGGTGCTGTGCTAGGTGTTGAGGACACATTGTGAGTGAAACAGACACATCCCCACCCTTCAAGGAGGCACAAGGTGGTCTGCCGTGCCGTGGCAAGCATTGCAAGGCTGGGGTCTGGTCTGCAGGGGGAGTAGGCGGTGCAAATCCAGAAGCCGAGAGACAGTCCTCTAAAGCTGTGGTCCCCAACCTCCGGGCCATGGACCAGAACTGGTCTGTGGCCTATTAGGAACCAGGCTGCACAGCAGGAAGTGAGCAGTGGGTGAGCAAACGAAGCTTCATCTGTATTTATAGCTGCTCCCCATCGCTGGCATCAGCACCTGAGCCCCGCCTCCTCCCCCACCCCTGGTCCATGGAAAAATTGTCTTCCATGAAACCAGTCCCTGGTGCCAAAAAGGTTGGGGATCACTGTTCTAAAGCATCAGGCTTCCATTCTTGATCAACCGCCCCTACACAACTGCACCAGTGTCCACCAAGACTCTAGCACGTGCCACCTCCTGCTCAAGGCTGGCAGTCCCCACCTTGGTCTCACATCCAATCCCTCTGCAGAGGGAAATAAAAGAGGGATTCTCTGGCATCTTCATTTTTCCTTTAAGAAATGTGTGAAATTTCCTTTATGAAATTGCCAAAACATAAAGGAAAGTTATAGGGAAAAAAAAACACCCTTTATCACACCACCAAACATACCTCTGCACCAGGGCATTGCCACCCCATCCTTATTTGCACATGGTTGGGCTCACGTGCTGGAAAGGGTCAGACACACCATGCCTCCAATCTTGTCTTGAGATAAATTTGCTATGTTGATTCTGCAATGTCACTTTCCCCTCTGAGCTGCTGCTTTCTCCTTTGCAGAACAGAACCAGTATTCTTTCTATCTTGCAGAGTTGTTTGATAGAGTGTTTGAAGTGTGTGTGTGTGTGTGTGTGTGTGTGTGTGTCCGTCCAATTCCTGGTGCAGAGCAGTCACTCTATGTGTCATTCTGGTTATTCCCTCTTTTAGAGGTTTAGAGAAAAACACAGCCAGCCTTGGGTCCAAGTCCCAGGTTCCCCCACTTACCAGCTGTGTGACTTTGGACTAAACACTTAACCTCCCTGAGCCCCAAATTCCTCATCTGTATCCTAGCTGTGATAACGCCCATCTCTACATCATTGTGAGAATTAAAAGAAAAAAGCCTAGTTTGCAGTAGGTACTCCAAGAGTAGTTGCTATTAGTATTGTTACTATTAGTATTATTTCATGAAATATTTACATCTCAGCATTTACTCCCAGCAAAAGAGCCCCAAGTAATTAAATCACCACAAACCGATCCAGGATTTGGGGGCCTGTAGCTCATTTATTATAACTGGGAGGACCTCTATGAGCAATCATAAAAATATCTTGCTTTTGCAAATTGCATAAGAATAATGACCATGGGAACACTTTGCTAGGTCCCCACTCAGGGGGCTGAGAAGGGGCTTTTGCAAATGTGGAGTCCTCAAGCTTAAGCCCCATTAGCTTCATGGACAGTCCGCTTCTGACTTGAGTTTTTTTTTTTGTTTGTTTTGTTTTGTTTTTTCCCCCCTCCTTTTCAGGGCAAGAGCCTCCCCCCCCCCCCGCCTCCACTCCCGGGGCCCGTTAGAGCTTTGCCAGCCTGTTATTAGCCTATCAAGGGTCCCATACACGGCACCCCTTGGGTTTTCACAGGCGTTGGGCAAGTGCTGCCCACCCCGCCTTCTCCTTCTCCTTCCTCCCCGACCCCAAGCATCCCCCATATCTCCCCCCACCCCACCCGCCGCCGCCCACCGTTCCCAGAGACTTGGCTGGCTCCGAAGTTTCCAGACAGAGGAGCTAAACACGTTAGCCAACAGACTAGCAAGACACAAAAGGCGGCAGGAATCAAATAAAAGGAAAACGCAGCAGCCACAGGTCAGTCCTGTATAAATATTTATGCTGGAGGAAAAGTTGGTGCCTGAGTAATGACCCTGTGGCTGGTATTAATAGAGATAATGTGTGTTTCTAGAACATGCCGCCAGAAAGAGAAAGGGGGTGGGCGAGGGGGAGAGGAGGGGAGAGAGGCAGAGCGAGCGGGAGCAAGAGCAGGGGAGGTTGTAAATCTTCATGCCAAGCCCAAGCCCCCGCTGACCTTTATACCTCTCCCCCCTCCCCCTGCAACGACCCCCTCCCCCCACCCCCCACCCAGTCTGCATCTTCTAATCTAGTTTCCGTCCTTGGCCATCACGTCTCCAGGCCGGCGCACACTCACTGTGTATCAGCCATCTCATCTTAGGGGAAATTCTAGTCTTCAAAGTAGGTGGCTTGGCACCATTCTGGGTATACCCTTGGTGTTTAATAAAGGGTCAGAGCACTGAATTGACTGAGCCATGCATGGAGTCCAGTCTCTGTTGCCTTAAAGATGGGACCGATTTTGTCTTCTAATGGTTTCCCTGTCTTCATCATCCTCCCCCAATCCAGCCAGCCTCACTCTGTTGCAGCAAAGGGGAATTTTCCAAACGCAAATCTGATTGTGTCTCTCTCTCCTGCCCAGATTCCCTCAGCGGCTCCCGTGGTCTTGAGATCAAATGCAAACTTCTCAACACAACCTATAGGAGCCTTTGGGACCTGGGTCCTGCTCACACTTCCAGCCTCATCTCTTACGCTCTCTATACCTCGATGACTCCTCCCCGGCGATACCAAATTGGTCTCAGTTCCCCAAATGCCACGTTCTTTTTCACATCCAGACATTTGCGCATTCTGTTTCTTTCACCTGGCATGCTTTCTCTGCCAGCCTTAATCTGGCTGCTTCATCTGCATGTTGGTGGTTCCCCTCAAGCCATACCCCCCTTCCTCCAGGAAGCCTTCCTTGCGTTTGATGCTCCTTTTCTCCACTCCCACGGCACCCTGTGCCTCTCACCATCTCTCCACTTATCCTGCTGAAGAGTCATTGCCATTTGACCTGTCCCTCTCATTCCTTCAAGACTCTGAGTACCACAAGGGCAACAAGCAGACGTCGATCACTACATCCACACACCCAACACAAACCCAAGCAGATAGCAGACGCTCAGGAAATGTTTACCAAGTGAGCCACAGGGACAGGACCATACCCTCTTTCTGTTTACGAAATGAGATGGGCTCAGACTTCCCCTTCTGGAACATGAGAAAGCAGAAGCCTTAACATCTGGAAAAGGCCCCACCCTTTACCCAGCATGTGGGAAGCCAGGATTTCTCTCCTTCCTTCCACGGCCAGGTGGAACGCCCATTCCGAGCCAGATTCCCAGTGCTGGGCAGGAGAGGGTCCCTTGTGCACACCCAATAAAGGAGAGGAAGAGCAAAATAGAGAAAGACCAGCTCTGCCCGAAGGGATCTAAAGGCAGCATTCCAACTCGAAGACATCCATGTGGGGATCTGGATTTCAAAATGTAAAAGACGATGGAGTTCAAGCCACAGTTTCTTGGGGAAGCCGATGAGGTCTGCCAGGCAGGGAGCCACAGAGTGAGGCTTTCCTGGAGGAAACTCGAGCCCTGGAACCACTGCACCCTCCGACCCTTGCCGAAACAGCCCCCAACTTCAGACTTTAATACCTCTCTGCCTGAAGCCATAGTGGCAGAATCTGCCCTTTGGAGTCTCCGCAGGCCTGGACGATTTAAGGTCAG
The DNA here is from genome assembly GCA_028533085.1 of Varecia variegata. Taxonomy (NCBI): domain Eukaryota; kingdom Metazoa; phylum Chordata; class Mammalia; order Primates; family Lemuridae; genus Varecia; species Varecia variegata. The sequence continues at coordinate 8,531,315 of CM052452.1, forward strand.
TGCTATGCAAGGCCAGAAGGAGCCGAGAAGCACCGAGCGCATCTGTGTGCCTGGCCCTGAGCACAGGTTGTTTCCTTTCATCTTCAAGATGGCCCTGGAACATAGGAAGCATCATCCCCATTTTACAGAGGAAGCAACTGAGGCTGGTAAGGGCCAGAGTCCAGACTTAACCCGAGACTGTATGATGCCAAGTCCAAGCTCTTTCTTCTACAGCATCCTGCCCTGCCATTAGATGTGTATGCCCTGACGGAGACCACCTCTCATTGTCATCTACCTGTCCAAAAGGACCGTACCTTTCCCTTATTCTGTCTCCCTGGCCCCACCCAACCCAGAACCGGGTACCAAGCTGAGATCTGGCTAATATGACTAAGCCCATTGGCTTTGATGTGGGATAAAAGAGCAAAGCCAGAGGCAACTGGGTGGATCTCGGGGAAAGGGCACCTCCCAACTGTGTGAGCTGAAAATACTTCTCTGGAGAAAGTGGCAAAGGCAAGGAGAGACACTTGTACACCCACGTTCATTACAGCACTATTCACCATAGCCAAAAGGTGGAAACAACCCAAATGTCCATCAGCTGATGAATAAGCAAGATCTAGTCTAACCATACAATGGAATATTATTATTTAGCCTTAAAAGGGAAGTTTTGCTACATGCCACAACACAGATGGAACTTGAAAACATTATGGTAAGAGAATGAAGCCAGACACAAAAGGACAAATCTTGTATGATTCCACTTACATGAGGTACCTACAGTAGTGAATTCATAGACACAGAACGTCACATGGTAGTTACCAAGGGTTGGAGGAAGGGGGAAATAGGGAATTATTTAATGAGTACAGTTTCCATTTGGGAAGACAGAAAAGTTCCCGGGACGAATGGCGGTGATGGTTGCACTCAATGCCACTGAACTGTATGCTTAAAAACAATTAAAATGGTAAATTTTATATCTGTTACCACAATATTTTTTTAAAAAGTAAGGAGAAAGAGGTAAATAAGGATAGATGAAAAAACAAGAAGGCAGATGTGAAATGGAGTTAGGAAGAAGAAAGGCCAGTCGGGAGGATTTAGGGAGACAGGACAACCTCAGGTTACTAAATCTTCCACTGTCCTTTCTTTCAGACAGGGCTCTTAGCAAATTCCTGCATGAAAACTCACCTCTAGAAGAGTGTAGAATATAGGTGATAATCACCCTTCTCTTATACACCTAAGGTGAGAATGAGTGGCCTCACCACAAGTATCCAAGAATATCTACTCAATTACTGCACCAAATGCCTTCACTAATTTAGGGCTCAAAAAAGGAAAAGATTAGAAGGGTAATTTGGTGGTTTCAAATGTGCTTTTCCCTCGAAAACAGCCTTAAAGAAGAACAAAACCGCAGCAAATTTTTGCAAAAATGAAATTTAGCCACAACTTGTTTTTAATGTAGATTTATTTTCAGTTTTAATAAAACTCAAAGCATCCAGAATGCATTATTAATGTGTCATGGCTTCCGCTCTTGGGACAAGATGTTTTCGGCCCCTCCAGAGTTTGCAGTAGAAATCTTGAATACTGGCCCATTGTCAGGTGTGGGGAAGAGAATGAAACTGACCCTCCTGATTATAGATTCACACATGTCAACTGCCATCACTCACATTGCCACCACCCTGATTAATTCTTCGCTTCCTTCACAATGCTTTCTGGCAGGTGGCCTAGGGAGGGTGTCCAATACCAGGCCCAGTCTCATTCCTGCTGATTGGATGCTCTGGATCAGGTGACCACCTCTCATCCAATAAGTTATGACTAGGATGAATGAAGGGAGCATGGGTCATGTGATATTCAACATGGCCACCTACTGAACAAGGACTCAGCCCAGGACAGTTTCCTTTAGAAGGCAGTGTGAGCAGAGCAGATTTGCCCCATACATTCCCCACTGTATGAGAGAGAACCATATTCCAGAAAAGGGATGCAATTTGGAGAAAGGTCAAATGGCATGAGAATAGAATAAGACTTAGAATTAAAGACTAAAGTTCAATTCCTGGCTCCACCCATTGGATATGTCATTTTTCCTCTGTGACCCTTAATTTCTCCATCTGTTAAATGGAGAAAATCAAGCATGCCCCGGATATCTCCCTGGTATGTTCTGTGACTTAAATTATAGATAAGAAAGCATTCTATGAGCTGTCAAGTACTACATATATATATAATATACACATACACACAAACATATTCATATACATATATATAATTATTGCCCAAGGTCAATTATCTACTTATTAGAAGGATTTTTATCCAACTTGGCCCAATTTATGCATCACTCATAGTTCAGAATGCTAACTTGATTCTACCAGGAATTAAGTATGGCTTATATTACTTAACAAGGTGGCCAGGGGAGGTGGGTAGTGGATAGTCTTTAGTGCTGGGCTCTAGAAGACAAAACTTTCCAAAAGGAGAGAAAAGAGAAAGAATCATTTTCGAGAGCCTAGTCCATGGCAGATGTTTACGATATGGTGTCTCACTCTTGATAGCTCTATGAGAGCTCTGTTCTCACTCCTTATTTGATGAGATCACACGATTCATAAGTGGGTATATTCTGATTCAATTTCCAGGCAATCTGACTCCATTTCCCCTCCTACCAAGCAGGCTTGCAAGGAAGCATCTTCATCCTTTCCCCTCCCCTCCCCACAACTTCATTCGTGCTTCTCTCCCTGCATTCTCTCGGCCCTTCCTGGGACCATCAATACTTAATGCTTTATGCTGTCACATTTGTAGCTGTGAAGGATCCAATTGTGTGGTTGATCTATAATGTAAGGTTAATGCCTAATTTGCTCGTTTAACATTTCTTTCGTGGATAATTCATGATAGGTCATTAACAAAAGCCAGGGCAAACGGAGAGGCACATTCATCGCCATAAATCAGAGGCCTAAAAACATCATAGAAACAGGAAAATGCATGTATTATTCAGGTCAAACAAAGAGCCAGGTCTACATAAGGCTCCTCAATGCTCTTCTGACCCTGAGGTCAAGGGACCAAGTGCAAAGCTTGAGAGGAATTTGCTATTAGCAGAAATAGGACTGCCCAGGGCAGTAGGGACACACAATCTCCTGGTCAATATATGGCTGCACAGCTCATGGTTAAACTTATGATTCCCCAGATTGAAAAGGCCCCTTCAACCACCAGAGAGTACCCACCTACAACACAATAAGTAGTTACCATTTATCAAGTGCCTACTATGTGCCAAGCCAAATGTGTGTGTGTTTGTGTTCCATGTATCAGGTAGCTATTGCTGCCTAACAAGCTGCCCCAAACTCAATGGCTTTTCCCGAGTCTGTGTCTCAGCTGATCTGGGGCCAGGCTCATCTGATCTCAGTTGGGTTCACTAATGCATCTGTGTTCAGCTGGTAGGTTCACTAGGGGCTGCTCATGTAACGTGGCATAACTTGTCTGGCTATTGGCTAGCTGTTGGGAACAAGGTTGACTGGGCCATGTAGCTCTCATAGTGAAGTCAGGGTTCCATGAGATAGATTAGATGCATGTGAGAGCTCTTGAGGCCTAGAACTGGCATGCTGTCACACTGGCAAGATTTTATTGGCCCAGAGTAAGTCACAAGCCCAGCTTAGATTCAGTGCTGGGGCAACTGATTCCATCTTTTGATGGAGGGACCTGAAAAATCACTGCAAAGAGTGCAGAAAGGGTGAAGAATTGCAGTTGTTTTTGCAATTATTTCTACTACTTCCTCCTTGTAAGAAACCATTTATCCATTCTTCCAACAAATATTTGTTAAACACCTACTATGTACCAGACACTGTTCTTTTAATAGATCCTGAACAAGCAAACGAACAAGCAAAAGTCCCTACTCCCATAAAACTTGATTTCAAGTGGAAGGTAATGGACAAATAGCAAACAGGTAAATAAATGTATACAGAAGATAGCTTGAGATGATACTAAATGCTATAATGAAAATATAACAGAATGACTATTAGGTGACTAGAGGCAATTTTTGATGTGGTGCTCAAGGATAAGCCACTCTGGGAGGTAACATTTGACCTAGGACCTGAATAATAAGAAGGAATCAGTATGCAGAACTGGGTGCAGACCATTCTAGCAAAAGTAAGAGCAGGTGCAAAGGCCCTGAGGCAGGATTGCCTCAAGAAATTGAAAGGAGGCCAGTATGGGTGTAGAGCATAGGAGGTAAGAAGAAGAGAGGTGTCAAAGGAAGTCCAGGAGATAAACAGCTTTTTGGAGGGAGGTAAGATTACTTTTGAGGAAAATAAAACTCAGGTGAAGTGATTTGCCCAGAGAAGGTTATAAACATAGCTAATGAGTGGCAGTGATAGGATTCAAAACTCAGATTATCTAATTCAAAGTCCACACTCTCTCCACTGTCCCATTCTGCCTTCTGAGCTGAATATCAGGCTAAGCCTTTTTATGTAGCCAAACAAGATCCCAAGCAGCAGAATCTAACATCAGAGCCTCTCGTGGAATTTGATGAAGGCCAAAGCTGGAGACTTCAGTCCGAGCTAATCTCACCTTTGGCTGACTCTGCCCCACGCTGCTCCTTGGGCAGCCGACAGAGAAACTCACACACCACAAGGCCCTATGACAAGTTGGCCACAGCAGCACCCCTGGCTGCCTTCCCGGAGTGTATCTTTTCTCACTGGCTCCCTGTTTTCCAGGCGGCTCTATTCTTCTCCCTATCTTGGGTCTTTGTCAGGAAGGGCATCCCATCTCCTAACCAGATTCCACTAGGAATCTTGAAGGCGTTCATTATAGAATCTTTGCCTGTAGCCAGAAAAGAAAAACAAGATGGACAGATACCTGCTGATAAATCCCATAAAAGATCAAGAAGCCCCACTTCAACAGTTTGGTTGTCTTTACTTGTTGGACAAACCAATGCATGGCTTTGAATTGGTTAAAATATGACATTCACTTATGCCAAATATTTTAATGAAGCACTTCCTGTGTGTCAGGGACTGGTCTAGGTAGTAGGGATACAGCTGTCAAAAAAAAAAAACAAAAAAAAAAACCCGTCCTGGGAAGTGGGGAACGTGATTAGAGACCACCTCTTGGATGAGATGCTACTTGAGCAGGAGCTTGAAAATAAGGGAATGAGCCCTGTGGCTACTGGAAGGAACAGCAGAAGTGTACTTGGACTATTCCAGAGCCCTAGGGAGGCCGGTGTGGATGGCACTGAATGTATGAGCGGGCAGTGGCCAGTAATGAGATCAGAGATCACAGGGGCAAATCCTGCAGAGCCAGGCAAGACACTCTAAGGACTCTGGCTTTCCCTGTGGGTGAGAGGGGGCTGCTGGGAGGTTCTGAGAGCAGAGGAGGGACACGATGCGACTTACGTTTTCAAAGTGTCCCTCTGACTGCTATGGTAAGCAGAGGTTGCAAGGGCAGAGATCTGAGAAGATGCTGTTGCAATCACTCAGGTGAGAGGCAACAGTGGCTCAAATTTGGGAGGTAGCGGGTGAGAAGTGATACTCGAGTGAGCCAGACAGGTAATCAACAAATAATTGCACAGTGAATAATCTAATTAAAATGGTGAACATGATTGCAAAAGAGAGGTCCAGGATACTATAAGAAGATATAACAAGGAAACTGATAGTCTATTTCTTTGGCAGGGTGGTATTAGGCAAGGGAGGCTTCCCAGAAGAAGTGACATATAAGCTCCAAATTGGAGGATGGGATGGAGTCAATTAAATGAAAATGAGGAGAAGCTTATCCCAAGCAGAAGGAAGAGCATGTGCAAAGGCCCTGGGGGAGCAAGCAGGTGGGCCAGTGTGGCCATTGAGATGCTCGTGGAACATGTTCTTCCTCTGTGATGTGCCGCCCTGTTTGATCGCCTCTGAAATAATTAATGATTCAGACACTTTGCAGTAAGATGACCGCACTGGCTCCATGGTGCTATTGCTGCTGTTCTCTTCACTCCTCAGTAGGCAGTTAAGGAGGATCTAGACCTTCCCACCTAGTAAATGAATAATGAGGACGATCAGACTGGCTGGGTTGGTGCGAGATTAATAATGATGGTGTGACTCTGACCTGTCTAGAGTTGAGTGCCCCTCATTGGGAAGGGCCTGAGAAACCCTCCTTTGTCCCAAACTCCTGCCCTCCTAGACAACCCTGCTGCTTTACTGAACTAAGCAGGTGTGGGGGAGATGGCAGGATGGCCCCTCAAAAGGGGAAATCAAGATTAAGCACATAAGCTGGCCTTTTAAAAGCTTAGCAGGCCTTTCCAATTGGATCCCAAATGGACCACACTTGAGAAATTAAATAAACAGCATTTGTCAAGGGCTTTTGTGGGCTCCCAGCTGTATTTATTTATAGGTTGGCCTGTTATTTATGGGCGCTCGTGCTCCGTATAAAAGCTTTGTCAGAGAGAAGTGGTAGGGAGGAGGCAGAGTGCTTAATGCTTACTCGGACACTTAAGTCTTCGCTCCAAGGAGCTCAAACAATGAGCATTTGGCTTGCTTTTGTCCCACACAAGCTGGGTGCTAGCATGCAACAAGATGGCATTCATGGACATGCTGGGTCACTGGGCACCCCCCCTAAAAAAAAGTCATGAGTCCCTGCAGAAACTTCTGAGGGCCAGTTCCCAGGGAAAAGTTGAAAATCACAGATTGGCCACATCTTTGACTCATTGTGACTTCTGACTCACAGCTGAGAAAGCCCAACTTAACTGTCCCAAGTTAAGCCTTGAGACACACGCCAGCAACTCCTGGCACAAAGTGAATGCTCCATAGATGTCAGTAGATGAATGAAGGAAGAATGAATATTTTCTGTCCCCGTAGTTATGAAATTGGAAAATAAGACCTCAAGATGTCACATAGAATATGCTGGTTAAAAAAAAAACTTGGCATTAATATGTATCTAGGTCCTTAAAATGTCCATAGCTTGGACTTAGTAATTCTCTTCCAAGAATTCACCCAAAAGAAAAATCCAAGAAGAAAATAAGAGGGAAGGGGATGGAAGGGAAGGGAAAAAACACTCTGTGCAGAAAAAGATGTTCATTGTCTTGTTCGTTTTAATAGTGAAGAATGAAAAACATATGGAATATCAACATTAGAAGAATTAAGTTAACTTTGGTGCATCCCTACTTTGAGTTATTAAAAATTTGTTCATAAAAACCATATGATACAGAAATGCTTGCTAAAATATCACAGGAAAATGCAGTATACAATATTACCTTTACAGTCTTATTAAAATTAGGTGGTTTTTTTTAACTGTTAGAGAAAAAAATGCTGAAACAAAAACACTCCAAAAGGTTAAATGTGGCTATGTTTGGATAGAACTATGAGTAATTTTTTAAAGTTTCTTTTATTTTTCTAAATCTTTAATTTTTCATTGAAAATCACTATTGGCTTCATGATTAAAAATAAGTTAATAAATTCATCATTTAATAAATACATAAATAAATAGCATCCTCCTACCTCAAGGAAAACCTCTCTTTAAGGCATCCAAAGAAAGATACTCTGCTGAGTTTTTTAAATTAGTACTGTTAGGGAAAATTTTTATTTTATTTATTTTTCTTAAGAGACAGAGTCTTGCTCTGTTGCCCAGGCTGGAGTGCAGTGGTGCAATCATAGCTCACTGCAGCCTTGAACTCCCAAGTCTCAAGCAATCCCTCTGCCTCAGCCTCAGCCTCCTGGGTAGCTGAGACTACACATGAGCACCACCTCACACCTGGCTAAATTTTTGTTGAGACAGGGTCTCACTATGTTGCCCAGGCTGGTCTCAAACTCCTGGCCTCAAGCGACCCTCCCGCCTCGACTTCTTAAAGCGCTGGGATTACAGGTGTGAGCCATTGGGTCCAGGCTGAAAAATGTTTAAATGTTATATACATTTGTTTACATACATTTGTAACAAAATTATTTTGTGATCATGGAAGCCAAATAAATGCCTACAAAAAATTAAAATATCAGCATCATCAATTAATCATTTTGACTTCTTTAAAGTGCAACAAAAATATTTGTTCTTCTGTGCGTCCTTTCTTCCCTCCATGCCTTTTTTGTCTACATCAGCCTCCCAGCCCTACAAAATCCTCACACCCATCCCTGGTACTCCCCTCCCTTCCAGGCATTGTGGTCTGTCTTGTTCATTTGCCTCTTTGCTGGTAACCAACACTTTATAAACCTTTCTTTGGGACCATTGCTTGCCCACAACTCAGTACTTTCTCCGTGAACCCAGCTAAGAGGTCAGGGCAAGCAGGAGCCCACAGACTCCAAATCATGCAAATCAGTGTTCAAAGTCCCAGGTCTGTGTTCAAATTCCCAGCTGCATGACCTTAGGCAAGTCATCTGATTCCTCTGTGCCTCAGTTTCCAAGCCTGACAATCACCAAAATGAGATGAAAATAGTAACAGAGTTGTGAAAGGAAAGATTAACACATCTTGACTACTTAAGAACGTGCCAGGCACTGTGCTAAGTGCTTTACATGCATGAAGTCATTTAAAGCCCACCACAAGCCAAGGCCATATGCCATTTCCCATCCTGCAGGTAAGGAGATATACCCATAAGTAATAGTGACCATTTGCAGGGTGCTTACCTTGTAGTTAGACCCTGGTCTGACTCCACCCTTACAACTCGCCTAAGGGACCAGTGTTATATCCATTTTCTAGATTAGATCACTGAGGCTCTGAAGGGCACAGGGTTTGACCATGCTCTCCCAGCTCAGAGGCAGAGGCAGGACTCTCATTTAGCCATCTCTTCCCACCAAACCTCTTGGTAGACACTTGATAACTGGTGTCGCCAAGAAAAAAGAAACAAAACATGTGCTGCCCAGACCAGGGTGGCTTAGACCTTCATGGAGCTGAGTAACCTTTGGCTTCTGAAAATCACCCCACTGTCAAGCCATGAGTCCGGTTACAGGGAGGTGCTTTGAAGCAGGACAATCTCGAGGAACGTGGACATCGCTCATTTTTGCAGCCGCATCTCTGAAGTAATGGCTCCCGTCTGACCAGATGCAATCAATACACTTCTGCCCTTCCCACGTGGATGGGAGGTCATAAAAAGAAATCTCCAAGGAGGCAGATAAAAGTTGGTGCCCAAAATCTTGCCTGGGGATGAAAAGCTGTTTTTATCTAGAGCGCAAAAAAAAAAAAAAAAAAGTCCTGTCCTTTGAGGCATCAATTAGGAAAAAAATTATGGGGTGTGGGGGTTATGTTGGATCCTTTAGAATGGATTCAACTGGGCAGTTGCCTATTTCACCTAGACTCCTGTAACTTGTAACGTGTAACGAATTGTAGATGTTCTAATAATAAAGACAGGACCATAGCAAGCCAGGCTATTTGGGGTGAAAAGGAAAGTGGGGAGCCAGGACTCACATGTGTGAGTCATTCGGGTTTGAAATGATCAGTTCTGCTGGCCATGGAGGAGGGGCCAGGGCAGTTGGTTCCCATTAAAAGCTCAGCAGCCTGAGAATTCCCTGCGTGTAGATACGTGCCTACCCCAGCTCCATCCTGGAAACCAGAGCACCACAGCCCCTGATGCAGCCTGAGAACATCCCTCCTCCTCCTCCTCCCGCAGCCGCTGACGCAGGAGACCTCAGTGTCTCCACTGGGCCTGGAGAGAGAGAAACAGCCAGAAGGCCTCAGGATGCCAGCACTCCCATCCGTCCCATTTTCCAGGGCCCCTAATTAGGTATTTACATGACAGACCAATTACATCCTTGAAAGGGTGGTTACAGGCTATTGGGTAATTAGTGACATTTTTAAAATACATTTTAAACCACACAAAACCATGTTTACACAATGTTAAGGAACTGGCTTCAAACCACAGAAGTGAAAAAAAAATTTAGCAATGGCAGAAAAAGCCCAGCTCTAGAGGGTATGGGGCCGTGTTCTCTTTGATGTTCAAGCCGTGGGTATGGCTACGCCTCCCAAGGGTCGACGGTCAGTTTTCCAGACTTCTGGGATCTGAGGGCCTACACTACTGCCAGGCATTGCCCAGGGTGTGGAGGGTGCAAGGTGGATTGTACATCAGTCTTTCAACTTCGGAGCTCACAATTCTCAGTTGCACGGTGGCAGTGTTTGCAGCGTTGTCTTCATTCATGCATCACTTAGTAGTCCATTCAACAGTGACTGAACACCTACTATGTGCCTGACAAAGAAATATAAAGATAAGGAAAGGCCTGCTCTCCTCTTGAGCAGTCCCCAATCCGGAATTCCCTCGGAACTCTATCTGCTATTAACATCTTCGTGCAAACCACTCTACATTCAATGAATGTGTCAAGCACCTCTAGGCACAGAGGAGTCAAAGCTAGTTGCAGCTCTAGATTTTTCCAAAATTCACAGCCCCTGGGTGGCTTTTTTTGTATTATCTTCAATTGATTCATACATTCATTCATTCATTTATAAATATGCTGAGTTATTCTGTAACACTGTGGTCCCCAAACCCCGGGCCATGGCCTGTTAGGAACTGGGCCACACAGCAGGAGGTGAGTAGTGGTGGGCGAATCAGCGAAGCTTCATCTGTATTTACAGCCACTCCCCATCGCTCGCATCACCACCCGAGCCCCGCCTCCTGTCAGATCAGCCGTGGCATTAGATTCTCATAGGAGCACAAACCCTACCGTAAACTGCACATGCCAGGGATCTAGGTTGCTGCTCTTTGTGAGACTCTAATGCCTGGTGATCTGAGGTGGAGCAGAGGCAGTGATGTTAGCACTGGGGAGCGGCTGCAAATACAGATGATCATTAGCACAGAGACCATAATAAATCAATTGCTTGCAGATGCATATCAAAACCCTATCAAGTGAGTGGCAAGCAACAAGGTAATAATAATAGAAATAAAGTGCACAATCAATGTCATGCGCTTGAATCATCGTGAAACCATCCTCCCCACCCTCGTCCGTGGAAAAATTATCTTCCATGAAACCAGTCTCTGGTGTCAAAAAGTTTGGGGACCGCTGCTATGGCAGATACAAGGCTGTCCTTGCAATTCAGAAATAAACAAATAAGGGCTGGTCCCTGCCCTTGGGCTCAGAGAAAGACACATGGATCCACGGCATCAACAGAGTGAGCTGCTGACAGGTGAGCTCCATGGTGGGGCAGACCCAGAGGAGGGAATTAAGCCTTGAGTGGGCAAATGTTGACTGGAGGTGGCCAAGTCATGAGTTTAAACAAAGATCCATGAGGGAGAAACACATAGTCCAGTATGGAGGCAGGGAGAAGAGAAATGACAGGGGAGACAGGTTCAAATCCCTGTTTTGCCATTAAATAAACCTTGGGCCTTAAGCCACTTACTGCCTTTAGCTTCCCATCTGTAAAATGGAGAGCTCACCATCTACTGTATAGACCTGTAATGAAGATAGTGATAGTAACAATGTCCTATTAATTTGCGTAATATTGTTAATACTAACTTTGCTCACATTTTTAAGCACTGTTCATCCAGGCACCATTCCAAGGTCTTTACATGCATTAGTCATGTGACCCTTATTTACATAACCCCTATGAGCTGGTGCTACCACTTAGCCCCAGTTTACAGATAGGGAAAGCAAGACCCAGAGACGGTAGGCAACTTTCCCAAAGACACAGCTAGTAAGCTGCTCCTGGATGCATGTTCTAGATCCCTGGGAAATGAGATCATGTCTGGGAAATGGAAACTCCATGCTGATACATGCAACTGCTTAGCAAAGTTTAGCAGAACTCAAAGCTGGAAGGACTAAAAATTACTGATTGTGTATCGAGCAGATGATGGCCAGATCTCCATCTGAAATTTTCCACTGTTGCATAACAAATAACTATGAATTTGGCAGCTCAAACAGCACACATTTATTATCTTATGGTGTCCACAGGTCAGGAGCCCAGGCGTAGCTTAGCTGGCTCCTCTGCTCAGGGTCTCACAAGGCTGCGATCAGCACATCGGCAGGACTGCATTCCCTTGCGGGTCTTCTAAAGTTCACGTAGTTGTGGGCAGAACTCGGTTTCTTGGGGCTATAGGACTGAGGCTCTCAGCTCCTAGAGGCTGCCCGCGGTTCCCTGCCGTGTAGCAGTTCACATCATAGCAGCTTCCCGTGTTCAAGGCTGGCAGGAGAGTCTTTGGCTCTAGTCTGCTCGGATGAAGTCTCATGCAACGTAACATAGTAACAGGAGTGACATTTCATCCCCCCTTTGTCACATCCCACTGGTTAGAAGCAAGTCACAGGATTTGCCCACATTCAAGGGGAAGGAACTATACAAGGACGTGACTCAGGAGGTCACCTTAGAGCCTGCACACCACACAAGTATAATAGTGTCAAATTTTAGAATTAGAGACCCAGGCAAGCAGTGCTTGCTAGACCCAGATGGAGAAAAAAACTACCCAGGGAACTTGTAGATCCACCTCTATGTGGGCCTTCCGTGGCCTCTTTGATTTGGCCAGGAATATTTCACATCGTTTATCGTGTTCCCACAGCTCTCTGTATCTCTGGGATCCTCAGGGTCCTAAGTTTTCTCATCCACAAAATGGGGATCATGTCCTCAATTTGCAGGACTGTAGAGAGAATTCAATGACATAATATATGTATTTGCACTGTTGAGCACTTCCTAGGTGCCAGGCTCTATTGAAGCACTTTATATGGATCACCTCATTTAATCTCACAACAACCTTATGAGGCCATCACTGTTACCGACCCCATTTTACAGAGGAGGAAACTGAGGTTCAAGGAGGTTGTCACCTGCCAAGGTCACACAGCTAGTAGTGGTAGAAACAGAATTCAAGCACAGGCTAACTGCAGTACTAAGCGAATTCCCATGTTTAGCAGAGACACGGGTACACCGGAATCCCTCGGTAAACTGTAGCCATGATTTTAACCATAAGTATCATTATTTATAGTGTCATCACATCCTGCTCTTACAGCAGGGCTCATCACACTGTTACAGAGTGTTCTGCGTAATTCTGTTTCCTCCACTACACCCTAAAGAGGTGGCTTTTTTTCTTAATCATTATATCCCTAAATGCCCAACACGATGCCCGCACACAGTGGCACTCAATAAATGCTTGTTGAAATGAATTGAGTTGCACTCTGGATTTGCAAAGGGCTTTCACCATAGTGGGGTAGACAGGAAACTAGTATGGCTCCCCATTTTATGGATAGAAAATGAAGATCCATCATCTTGCCTAATCTTGTGCAGCTAATGATCAAATTTGAGCTCTGTCTCTGCCTGGAGATTGCATGTGCATTTCACAACGGCAGTGTTGCTAACAGATGTTGTAGCCATGATGGTAACCACTTATTGAATAGGGCCGATACTGCGCTAAGAAACGCCTGCGCCTTGAGTCTTATTTTACAGATTAAAATAATGAGACTCAGAAAGTTTAAATCACCTGCCCAAAGTCTCCCTAGTAGGTTGCAAAATGATCAAAATGATTTGCTCCTCCCTGGATCCACACACTTTGCAATGACACTTTGCAGCTACCTCCCATCAAGAATTGGACTATATCTCCCAACCCCGCAAATCGGAGCTGACGCTGGGATTTGCTTTGTCCAATAGAATGTGGCAGAAGTGACAACATGCTAGTTCCAAGCCTGGGCCTCAAGAAATCTTGCCATCTCCTCCCTCGCTCTCCTCTCTTTCTCTCTCTCTCCCCCTCCCCCCTCCCCTCCTCTCTCTACATCCCCACCTCTATTTTGCAATCTCTGCAAACACATGAAAGATCCCACTTGAGCCTGGCCTCCCAGTCAATCCATAGACCCATGAGCTAAATAAATGGTTGTTGTCATAACCCTAAGTTGTTTGTTACACAGCAGTAGCTAACTAACATAGTCACACAGCTACTCAATGGCAGATCTAAAGCCCAGTTCCACCTGACTCCAGAGCTCTCTTGCACTTTAATACGCACCTTTCAGGTCCTCATCCAACACTCAAGTGCAAAAGCCTTGCCCAGCAGGGACATGCAGCGCCACAGAATGTCCTCTGCTTCAGGCTTCAATGACTCAGCCTCCTTGACCAAACAGTCACATGCCTGTCTCCAGAGAGGACCCCAGCCTTTCATGGAGCCTCCATCACAGCCCTGGCCTGAAATGCCTTACCCACTGCTCCTTCCCACCCATTCAAACCCTTTGCATCCTCAAAGGTCCAGTCCAAATGCCATCACCTGCAGAAAAACTTCTCAGAGCCCCCACCCTCCATCCTCAGACCGTCACAGCATCTCTGTTCACCAAGCCTCTAGCATTCAACACCACCTGCATCTGCTTTCTTGTGATTATTTCATGTGCCCATATTTTATTTCCCTGCTTTCATTATATCTCTCCAGATCTTACATGGAGTCATCCCTCAACTAGTGCACTCCATTAGCAAGTACTTGTTATATGCCTAACATCGTTCCAGCTACTGGAAATAGCCTGTGAAGAAGATATGCAAGGTCCTCATGCTCAGCAGGGAGATCATGTCATGAACTAGTAAACATATAAGAAAACCTTGCATAGTGAATCATAGTGAACGATGAACTCTCATCTCCTAAAAAGGAGATGAATTAACCGATACAGTAGAGAGCAAATGGGGGAGAACTTCCTTAAAATACAGTGGTAGTGGTCGGGGAGGTCTCTCCAAGGCAAGGGCATATGATCAGAGACCTAAAGCAATCAAAGGGATCAATTACCAAAAGAACTCTTGAGAAAAGGAGCCCCAGGAAAAGGGAACAGCAAATGCAAAGGCCCTGAGGTGAGAACAGATACAGCTCTTCAAGGAAAAGAAAGAAAACGATAATGGCTACAGCACTGCGAGACCATGGAGGCAGGTGGAACAGGCAGCCAGAGAGATAGACACAGGCCAGGCCAGGCAGGCCCCCCAGGGAAGAGTTTAAGCTCATTCTAAGTGGAATTGGGTCGACAGATCACTTCCCTTTGAGGAGCTCACGAACGGAGCCACATACGGTTGCAGCAGTGCATCGGCCCCTCTCTGTGAGCATCACCCTCCTCTTCCCATCCTGTATCAATTAGACCCCCGATTCCATCGCTCCTGACTTCAAAGGGGAAAAATTGACAGAGAATTTACAAAGGACAATAAACCCAGTTCGTCCAGGCTGCAAGCCCATAAACTTTTACCGGCCCTTCGACTGCCCGGGATACATCACTCCCTGCCACCAAAGTACTGCCTTTATCCACAGCCAACACAATAAAAATATAACTTTATGGAATCCCACACCACCTGGGAGAAAAATCCTGGAAATAAAATTTGCCTCAATGAATCAGTCTAATTGGGAATGGTCAAGGCTAGTACTGGAGATGCCAGGTCACAGTTACAAGTTGTTGTTCATCCGTGTTCCAAGAGCCTCAACTTTGCCATTTACTCCCTGTGTGGCCTGGGGTGAGTCCCTGTCCCTTCCAGCCTCGGTTTTCCCTGGAAATAATGGATTTGGATAATCTTTATGGACCTTCTCTGTTCTACACACCTAGAAGTCCACAAGAACTTCTTAAGGATTCCCTGAGAATTTCCTGGGTGACACTGGACATCCACAAGCACGTGGAGGAACAGCACTGGGCATGTACTGCAGGT
This sequence comes from Varecia variegata, assembly GCA_028533085.1. Taxonomy (NCBI): domain Eukaryota; kingdom Metazoa; phylum Chordata; class Mammalia; order Primates; family Lemuridae; genus Varecia; species Varecia variegata. Next base: position 8,546,769 of record CM052452.1, read on the forward strand.
GGCCTTGTGCATTGGTACAACTATTGTGGAAGACACAGGCACGATGCATCAAGAACCTTTTAAAAATAGCACAAACACTTGGGACCAGGCAAATGGTCGTGCCAGAATACAAAGATGTAGTTCAGTGGTTCTCAGCAGGAAGTAATTTTACCCCTCCTCCTGCTACAAGGGAAACACAGAAGGAAGTGGTACCGACACACCCAGTCCTCACAGGCCAGGGATGCTACAATGCACAGGACAGCCCCCACCACAAACAGCTAGTGCCGCAGTTGAGAAATCCTGGTGGACCTAAAGGACAGACATGCAGTATTGTTTCTAGAGAGGTAACATAAAATATTAAATATTGAACCAAATGGAAAATACCTCCATGCAAAATAAAAGGGACTGAGCTAAATAATGTGCATTAAACCCATGCAAAAAGGGTTCAATGCAGTCATAAAGGGGTGAGCAGTTTTGTGGCCAAGAGCCTGGGCTCTGGAGACAGAGTTCTGCCTGGTTTCAAATCTCACCTTGACCCCTTGGTACATATTATTTGAGCCGTTCTCTTTACCTTCCTGAGTCTCAGTTTACTTATCTGAAAAATGGGTATGAGGGTCATTGTTGTTCCCTCACAGGGTTTTTGGGAATCTCTAAGCATCACATGGGGAAGACGGTCCGGCACATCATAGGTTGAGTCTGGTCCTGGCCCCTATATACACTGGGGTTTGCAACCCCAGAAAAATGACACAGAAAAGCAGCCATGCCTGGTGAGATGAGCCGGCAGCCAACCGAGTGTGAGGACTTTGGATTCTGCCATTGACACTAAACTATAATTATGTGGTGAGAGCCCCAGACAGAAGCTTGATTTCACATTTTCTTAGACATGCCCTGTGCTGAGTATCTTACATGCAGTATCTCCTTTCAAACTCCCAGCAACCCTATAAGACGGATTCAAGCATTATCCCTATGTTAAAGATGGAGAAGCTAAGGCTCAGAGAGCTAGGTAAGCTGCCCAAGGTCACTTGCTGATAAGGAAGCAGCGCCGATGAGATTCCACCCTAGCTCTGTCTGATGTCGAAGCCCAGGTCCTCGGCTCTGCACTGGATGGAAATCCTAAGAGGCTTATATTGCACAGGTTTAAATAAGAATTTTATAAGAGTTTACCAAGTCAAGTCATGGCAAGATAACCAACTTGTCCCAGTTTTAGTCCTGAAAGTCTCTCATCCTAGGAAATCCCTCAGTCCCAGGCAAACCAGTCTCATTAGTCACCCTCTTTGGGACCAAAGATGATGACTATCTCTAGAGTTCCCCAAGCTCCCAAGGCCTGGTGAGGGAGAGTTTACAAGTGTGAATGTGCAGCCTTTCTAGGGTTTAGAAACTTCTCTGACGTGGAGAAATTGAGGCAACAGCGAGAGGGGCAGGACCTCTGGCCGAAGTATCAAAAACTCTGGATCTACCCCAAATTCACCGCTTAAACCTGGGATCCTTGCAGATACTTCTCTAATCCACTGAAAATAGATGCGATTGAGTTAAATTTCTCTACAAAAGTCATCTACCATCCCCATATCCAGCCTTCCGCCCATCCATCCATAATATAGTATTGTGGTGTGAATACCCGTTCTGACTTTCTGGCTGTGTGACCTTGGGCAAATGACTCCCCTCTCTGAGCCTCAGTCTCCTTGTCTGTAGAATGGGGATAATAATGAGACTCCACTGCTCAGCACAGGGAAACTACTCATCACGGGGCTTTGGCATACCTGAAGTGTTCTGTAGGTACTGGTTGATATTCGATCAACGCTCATTTGTGAATAGGTTTATTTCATTTAGCAAATATTAACTGAGCACAGTATGCGAGACACCCAAGACATAATGGCAAACAAAGTCCTCACAGTGCCTGCGTCTCTCACATGAAAAAGCACAGATTCGAAATCCAAATGAATTAACGACCGACTCCTTCCCTTCTGAAGTTGAGATTAAAGAGAGAGAGGCAAAGAAAGAGGGAGAGGCTGCGCTCTCTCCAGTGCACAAGCCAAAACATACATCCCGCTCCGCACAGCCCGCCATAAATCCATCGCTTGGCGAGGGCTCTTCCCAGCTGGCATGGCGGCCGTTTGGAATACGCAATATTCCTCCACAACTGGCTGTAATTACCAGCCAGATAATTATCCGGCCAACCCACTTCCCTCAAATACCTCTCAGGCTCAGCAAGCAGAGAACAGCATAAGCAAAAAAAAAAAAGAAAGAAAGAAAGAAAAAACAAAAATCCTTCCTTCCTCTGTTCCTGAGAGCCTCGCAGCCTCCTAGCCAGGCCAACCTCGGGAGGTCCCTGCCAAAAACTGTCCCCCAGGAATAAGCGGGGTTGCCGAGCTGAGTGTGCCAATGCCTTAGATTGTTTTATGTTTTTTGTCTCTCTGAATTAGAAGCCGTTAAGAGAAGGCCACCCAAGGAAACCAAGCACAAAATATATTTGGTCACAGATGGATGGGAGAGGTTTGTTGTTGTTCCTTTCGGCTTTTCTTTTTTCCTAAGAGAGTGAACATGAACTTCTTTTTTTTTCTTTGTTAAATGGCTGATACATTTGGAGCCAGGTTCTTGGAGCCCAAAGAGTGTAAGGAGCACATCCCTCCCGGGCGTGGAGGAGACGTCCCCTCTGTAAACACGCTGGCCAAGGCACTGGGCTGGGCCCAGGGCCCCCCTCACATACACACGCGGTCAAGGGCGCCCTTTGGAAGCACAAACGTGTCGGCTGCAGAACCTGGCAAGGGAAGGACACGCTGCCGAGGTGGCGGCTGCATCCCTGTGAGCCTCTGCCCAGATCCCCAAGCAGCCCCAGTGCCACGTGACCAGCGCTGGCCACCATTCCAATCCCTGGTTAAGCAAGTGGAGTCTGGAGTCAGTAACCTGAGCACAAATCCTGCATCTTCCTCTCACCACTTAGCCAAGTTTTTAAAACCTCTTTGTGCCTCAGTTTCCTCATCTGTAAAATGTGGAGAATAAGGGTTCTACCTAATGTGGTCGTCCTTAGGATTAAATGAGGTAATGTTTAGCACAGGACTTAGCACCTGTATGTGCCCAATAAATGTCAGCTACTAATACAAGTTTCTTAACCCCTCCATGCCTCAGTTTGCACAGCTTTAAAATGGGGATGCTTTGGGGAGTTGTCAAAAGGATTAATTTAATTACATTTTATGTATCAGACGCCAACTGCCGAATGTCTGTTTTGTGCCTAGAACTGTGCTGAGCAATCATATTAGATCCTTGCAATAATTCGGAAAGCTCAGCATCATTTGCCTAATGAGGAAACTGAGGCTCAGATAAGAGAAGGCACTAGAGTTTGAATTTTCTTTGATTCCAAATCTGTAAGATTAAAAACATTAGATGGGCAGGAGTGATGGTGCATCCCTGTAATCTCAACACTTTGAGAGGAGAAAATGGGAGACTCACTAGAGCGCAGCAGTTTGAGACCTGCTGGGCAACATAGTGAGACCCCATTTCTACAAAAAAAATTTTTAAAAATTAGCAGCTGGACATAGTGGCACACACATGTAGTCTCAACTACTTGAGAGGCTAAGGCAGGAGGATCACTCAAGCCCAGAAATTTGAGGTTGCAGTGAGCTGTGACTGTGCCACTGAACTCCATCCAGCCTGGGTGACTCAGTGAGACTCTGTCTCCTTGTCTCTAAAAAATATAAAAGAAAAGATTAGATGTAACTGTGTCTCCCTCTAGGATGAGCATGTACAAGAGCTTAGTGGCATCATTCTTGCTTTTCTTTTCTTCCTTCCATACTCTCCAAACAACCTTGTATGTAAGTTGCTTTCTCTGTCTCAGGATTGGGAAGGTCAAAATAGCAGACCCAAGGGTTTGTGATAAGAAAGAATAATTATGCACCATCAATTACCCAGTTAGAGTCTAGTTGCTGTCTCAGTCTTATGGAAATTTGGTGAAGATGTATCACTTTCCCATATTCTCATCAACGTGGTTACATTAATCAAATCAAGTTTCTGGAGTATATTAACCCCACAAAAAAAAAAAAAAAAACCTGCCACCACCATCATTATCACCACCTCCACCATCACTATTCGTGATCAGCCCACCATCACCAATCCCACCAGCATCAGACCCACCACCATCATCGTCTCCACCATCACCCACCACCATCATCACCACCACTACCATCATCAATACCATCAACACCACTCCAGAAGGTCTTATCTGAGCAATATATAAATTTTGGAGACAGGAAGTTTAGACATTGGACAATTGGTGCATTAGCAAAAGTATGCCCCAACTTCAAGGTGTGACCCCATACACATAATCTCCTGAAGTGAGCTGTTCCTCCAACCCCCAACTTCCTTTACATCATCTGAGCCAGAGTTTCAGCCAAACCAGATGGAAGTTAAAGACAAGAACAGGTAACAGATGCTGCTCAGAATGACAGTCATAGCATGATGTCTACAGGAAGAACATGTGTCTTCGAGAGTCAGACAAACGTATGTTTGAATCCAGCTCTATGACTTACCAGCTGAGCAGCCCTAAGGAAGAGCTAAAACCTCTCTGGATCCTCAGTTTCCTCATCTGTAAAACATGGACAGCAATTCCTGCCTTGCAGATTTGAATTGCAATCACATGAGTACAGTGGCCAACACCTAGCGTGTATTTAGGCTCTCAATTAAACCCAAGATCACTACAAGGGTTATTTTCTCTACACACTCCCACTGAATACAGTTTTATTGGATGTAAGGTAGCAGATCACTATCCCCACAGGCAGCATAGGAGAAGTGAATTCTGGAGAAATTAAGACATTTGGAAAGCTTAAAATGATTTCTTGTTTTCATTTTTTTTACACGCTGTAAGTTCCAACATCATCATCTCTACAAAGGACATGCACCTCATTAGAAATGCAATGTTCCAAGAACATTCAACTGAGTTGAGTATCCCTTTATCCAAAATGCTTAAGATCGTAAGTGTTTTGGATTTTGAATTTTTTCAGATTTTGAAATATTCACATTATTACTTACCAATTCAGCATCCCTAATTCAAAAATCCGAAATGCTCCAATGAGCATTTCCTTTCAGGGTCACATGGATGCTCAGAAAGTTTCAGATTTTGGAGCATTTCGGGTACCTGGATGTGTAAAAAGTTCTCTACTTTCCTCAGTCGTGCTTCTTGTTCTATTTCTTTTAGATTTTTTCTTCTTCTTTGGGTCAAAATAGAAGCTCATTGCTTGATCAAAGGGGTGAACATCTCATTTTCCTAAAGAGTTCCCATAGAGCATGGAGTTTATTTCCCTGTCATCAAAGAACTCAACTCAACCTGGAGCTCACATAGGAGTGGGAGATATATAGCAAGAAGATAAAGATAAAGATAGAAGTTTGATCCACCTTTCTTTCCACCCCTCAAGGAGAGAATCATTCAGTTGTTCTGACAGGGGTTTGCTAACTACAGGTTCAATGTACCTAGGGGAAAAAAAAAAAAAAAAAGAGGCAAAAACCACAGAGGAAAGAAACCAGAGGCCCCTACATTTTCATCAGTCAATGACAAATGGAACACAAAGAAAAATATTAAAAAGACACCTGCACCTGAATGTTTATAGCAGCACAATTCACAACTGCAAAGATGTGGAAACAACCCAAGTGCCCATCAATAAATGAGTGGATTAATAAAATGTGATATATGTATAACCATGGAGTTCTACTCAGCCATAAAAAATGGTGAACTAATACCTCTTGTATTAACCTGGATGGAGCTGGAAGCCCATTCTTCCAAGTAAGTTATCACAAGGATGGAAAAACAAGCACCGCATGTACTCACCATTAAATTGGAACTAATCAATCAACACCTATGTGCACATATGGCAGTAACATTCATCAGAAATCGAGCGGGGAGGAGAGGATGGATAAATTCACACCTAACAGGTACAATGCACACTATTTGGGCACAGTACAAAAGCAATTTATGTGACTGAATCATTTGCACCCCCATAAAATTCTGAAATAAATAAAAAGAAAAAAAGAAAAATGTCATGAGTTGTTCATATAGATAAAAGTACTCATTGCCAAGGATTGCCCTTTATTCTAAGATCCTGTTCTTCCCATCTTTACGGTTATAAAAGATTCTGTCTTTGGCAATGGAACAAGAGTGATTCGTGCCCACCAGTCTTTCTTCTCTTTGCCCTGCTAGCTAGAAAGACCCAGGCTCTTGCTGCCCAGTGTCGCTTCTTGTGCTTCCTGAGGACAGGGTACACCTTTGCTGAATGATTGGATTGAAGGGGCAGGAGGGGGCTTTTCTTGATGCTGAGCCAGAGGCAGAGAGGAACATACCACTGCCCAGGAAGAAGAAAGGGGAAGGGAAAGACCCAAGGAGGAGAGGGGTTAAGCCAAAACAGCTGGAGTGGGGTAGGGAAGGAAGGACTACGGGGACAGCAGAGACAGGGAGAAAGGGAAGACCCTGCGGAAAGGAGTTGAGAAACTTTGGGGAGTTTGGGTGTGAGAGGTTTGGGGAGGGGAAAAGAATTAGTCCTTATTTGTGTTATTTGAGAATATAGGTGGAGACTGGGATGTACAGGCATTGGAAATAAGCTGTGTAGATCATCCTTCTTTGAAAAAGCATCTTCATTCACTTCAGAACTGAAATTTTGGGGCCACAATTTTAATCGAGTGCCACATTTACATACTGATAGTAAGTGCAGATAGCAATCTTTTAAATATTATTTAAATTGGCAAAAGAAAGAGTTGGCAACCCTGTGTCCATCCCCCAACAAGTATGAGAATTGCTTCTAAGGTGTACGGAGCGTTGCTTTGGCACACGGAATTGATTTTTCTCCAGGGGTTGGGGGCTTTTATTCTGCATGTAATGAGGTTTCTTCCTTGAAGAAAACAGGAGGAGATAAACCACTTTCTGAACTTAATTAAAATAAGTAAGCTCTTAATAATTTTTTAAAGACAGATTATTGACGTATAAAAACGTCTATATGATCCCAACTTGGGAGTAATGGAAATGAACATTTAATGTTTGGGAGTGACTTCCACAGGGCAGGCACAGGGCTAGGTACTTCCTGTGCCATACCTAGCAGGAAGGGGAGGAGGTAACAAGACCCTTAGAGGCGGGATCACAACTGATGGAATCGGGGGAGAAAGAGGAAGAGGTCAAGGACAACTCCCAAATGTTTGTCCTGATCTACACAATTGACTGGAGGGCATTCCTTAAGCTAAGGAACATATTACAGGAAGAGAAAATTAGGGAAGGGGGGGGAAATACTAAGTTTCATTTTAGACCTACACAGTTCCCCCAGTGCCTGAGAGATAGCCAAGTGCCAGTGTTCAAGAAGCTTTAGGATAGATGGGTTGGATATTCAGGAAAGATATGAAACAAGAGATTTAGATTTAGATATCAAACCTATACATAAACCCGGACAAGATTTAACTTTGTATCAAGCCACACCCACCATTTCACTAACCTCCTGTCTTGTCCAAGTTTGGAAATCTTGTTCCTCTTCCAGTGTTACTCTTAATCTCTTGTCGTTTAACTCTCAGTAAACAATCTTAATGATTATAACCAATGTCTCTACAGGACCCATGGTTTCAAAGCAGCTTTATGTTCGAGATCACATTTCTGTGATAGCATTTCTTTGGGTTGCAAATGACAAAGAGCCAATTCAAACCAGCTTACACAAAAATAGACAGTGCTTTAGGTAGTGTGCCTGCTCAGGTGCTCCATGAAGCAGAAGCCAAAACAGAATTAGAGACTTACTGGAGAAGCCACCTGTGGAGAACAAAGGAAGCAGGAGGAGGTAGGAGGAGCCCACAGACTGCAACCCAGGTCTGATACCTGAGAAGGGCGAGAGGGACAGATTGAGAATTGGGTAGGAAGAGCCTCAGCCCATAGTGCAGCTCCAAAAAAGTCTCAGTGGGGCCAATGGGAAGCTCCAAAGCAAAGATTTCCCATTAAAGGAGTCCCGCTTTGGGCAGAAATGACCCTGCTCTAGAACCCACGCCACACTCAGTCATCAGCTAGGCTGAGAGCGGCTCAGGGAGAATGTGGCTTCAGAGCGAACACTTGGCTGATCCAAAGTTGCAGAAGTTGGAGAATTCCAACTATGCTGCTGCTCACAGCAGGGAGAACCAGGCAGCACGTCTTCACAGGTGCCCCCGGTAGCTGAGAGACAGGCTTCGGGCATAGCTGAATCCACAGTAAGTTTAGAAGACGTCATTAGATATCCTCCCCATCTCTCATATTTCCTTTCCTCTATCATGGCTTACATATTTCCTTTTGGGTTCAACTGACATAAAACCAAACAAAGATGGTCCTCAACAATATCAAGCACAGATGATCCCTAGAACAGCTCATCATTTCTAAAGGAGGGGAATCCACTCCCTCCCAGTACTCATGCTAATCTCAGAAAAGGATTCACATATCCACCCCTGAACCAATCCACTACATCCAAGGGGCTGGGGATGCTCTAAAGAAGCCAGGTTGTGTGTGTGGGGGGGGGGGGAAAATGGGCCCCCGATTTTAAGTCCCACCAAAATGGCATGGAGCAGAAAAGGGCAGTCTAAAAGGCAGGATAGTCAATAAAAGTAATGGATGTCCACTGTCACCGACCAGGCAAAGTGGGGAGCCAGGGGGAGAGGGAGATTCTTCAGCTGGGAAGAGAACTCACAGAGCAGACTCGGTGAGCCTCATTTTATTTTAGGAACCACCAGTGGAAGGTTATATTTTGGCCCAAATTCCCAAGGTTGAATTTTGTCAGGCACTGCATTAGGTGTAAGGGGAACAATAATATTCTCGAAATAAAACTGATTATATTTTCTTTTTACAACAATAAATAATGTCAGTGAGAAACGCAAGGAAATCTCAAAATTAAATTTCAATAGTTATTACCATTGCCAAATGACATTTTCTGGATCAAGGGCATGGACTATGAATTTCTCATCTCAGCTCTGCTACCTTCTAACTGCATGCCTTATGATAGCTTGGGGCTGCTATAACAGAAGACCACAGACTGGGTGACTCAAACAACAGAAATTTATTTCTCACAGTTCTGGAGCTCGGAAAGTCTAAGATCAAGGCGCCAGCAGTTTGGGTGTCTGATGAGGGCCGCTCCCTGGTTCACAGATGGCCATGTCCTCGCTGTGTCCCCACATGGCAGAAGGGGTGTAGGAGCTCTCTGAGGTCTCTCATATAAAGGCACAAATCCCAGTCGTGAGAGCTCTCCCCACTCACCTCCCAAGGGTCCCCACCTCCTAATACCAACACCTTGAGGGTTAGAATCTCAGTGTAAGAATCTGGGGAAGAGGGGACAAAAATAGTCTATAACACTGCATAACCTTGAATGATAACCTCTCCTCGCTTCCATATCTCAGGATGGAAGAGGTGGGGAAGGGACAGTTTATTTATAACAAGGCCATTATAAGAACCCACTGAGCTCATGAGTGTAAAGCACCCAGCACAGTGCCTGGCACTTAGTAAGTGCTCAATATACTCGTGTCTAATATCATTAAACCTGAAATATTCCATACACTTCAGCTACCAGTGGCTTCCTGCCCTGATACCAGTCAGCCATGCCAGCAAGCCTGAAAAAGCCCGTTGCTTCATAATCCAATAATCCCATGGAGTCTTAAGAGGGGAAGGAAAGTGTTCCAAGCCCAACGGGCTATTTTTGGAGATGAAACATCATCCCATTATTTGCAGAAGAAAAAAGGGGATGGAGCAGAGAGTGGCTCTCCGTGTTATCCTATGCCTACAGTTAATTGCGCCCGGGGGAAGCTTCCATTAGACAGACAGAGAGAGAGAGAGAGAGAGGTTTCAACATTCTAGAACACAAAGCACCTTTACAATTGTCCTTGATTTATGTCATCACTGAGGCTGGCTTCCAGCTCCAACCACAATCTGCTTTGGGTCCGCCCAGATTTCTGCTCATGCAGATACAAGGGCCCAGCCACAGGCCTGCAGGGGAGGAAAGGGTGCAGGGGTTCTCACATGCCCTCCGCTTAACCTGGTCCCCTTCTTGAGGCCATGGGGACACTCCAAATTTCTTCAGAGTCCTTCCTATTAGGCTTCGTTTCTTGCATTTTTTCTAGGCTCATCTTGCTAATCCAGATAATGTTTTGGGGCAGAGATTTCGAAAAAGAAGGCAAGTATACAAAAGAGCTCTTCTTTGGAGGCCATGGTTTGCGGGCATGCTGGCTGGCTGTCTCGTTGGTCAAATGAAATAAAGAAAATGGCAAAAGAGAAAGTGCTCCTTCAATAAATACTTATGGGAGGAATACACTTTTAACTTTGTCAGGTGGGTAATGAGGACTGTGCCCAAGCTTCCCAGGAAGAACCTGCAGAGGGAGATGCCCAGCGTGCTCAATCCAACTTTTTCATGGCCATACTGGGCGAGATGAAAAGTTGGCATGACTTTTGGAAAGAGCTTAGGTCAAGACAGCATTCTCTAAGCTCATAGCATTAAAGTACATAATTAGAATACAATTATCAGGCGATTATTATGTGTTAGACATGTACCTCGTTTAACCCAAACAACAAGGCTAAGGGGGAGGTAGGATCATGATTCTCATTTTCTAAATAAGGAAACTGAGGCTCTGAAAAGAAAAGCAAAATGGCCCATCAACTGCACTGCTAGTGATATGCCCAACAGAAGTGACTGCATATGTCACAAAAAGATAAACACAATAATATCCATAGCCGCTTTATTCATAATAACCAAACACTCAGAATGGTACAAATACCTATCAAGGAAAGAACGCATTGGATTAATGGATTAACAGATTATCATATATTCATGCAATGAAATACTGTGTCAAAATAAGAAATAAACTCTTGCTACAGGCAACAACATGGATGAATTTCACAGATTATTATGGCGAGTACAAGAAGCCAGACACCAAATGGTATATTCTGCATAATTCCATTTATGAGAATTTCAAGGACAGGCAAACCTAATCAATATAAGATAGAAGTCAAAATAGTGATTACCTCTTGGAGGGAACATTAAGGAGTGCTATAGTTTGATCTAGGTGTGGTTACACACACACAATCACTTAAGATTAATGCACTTTAACTTTTGCGTGTTTTACGTAAGTAAATTTGCAAGGAACAACAGAAGGAAGGAAGAAGAGAAGAAAGGGAGGGAGAGACAACACTTGCACGAAGTCCTACAGCTAGGAAATGGCAGGAATGGATTGAGCTCAGATCTGCCTGGATTGAGAGTACACTTTACCTACTGGGCTATCCTGCCTCCCCATCGGATTTATGTGGACTGTTGAATAAACATTTGTTGATGGATGGGTGTCTGTTTATGGAAACTCAGCCACATTAGCTCACCAGCATTCAAGATTTAGATCCTGGTGAATTCTCTATGACGTGACCTTTCCTGCCACCCCTTTTCAATATCTCTCATGGCTCTTGAAGAGGAAAATTTAGCTACGGCAAGGATATAATGGGCTTCTACTGCAGGCTGAAGTTTCGTGGTGAATCTGCCTCTCATTCTTAGGCCATCAACAGGGAATGTGGACAAGAACAGAGACAGGTATTGATCCTTGCTCATTATTTAAATGCATATGGCGGCAGGCAGCTCTGCTCAATAAAACCCTGACAGAGACGCCTCAGCCCTGAGTGATGGCCCTGGCAACACCCACGGGCTCCTCAAGGGGTCTGAGACTCAGTTTCCCCAAATAAAAAAAGTGGGAGTGTTGATTGGCCTATCTGCTCAATCCAAATGGCTTGAGGGGCTATTTTGGTTATACTTACAATGTGCAATGGGCACCTTTGATATTTTCGGACTCGTGGAGTGGGGGGAAGCATTCTGTCATTTTTCTCCAAGTTTAATTTTAAAAACAGAGTGTTTAAAACATTGTGGCTTTATTAGAATTTCAGGCTGCTCATGGAAGTAGCATAGTGGTTAGGAGAGGCAGGGTTTTGTTTTCAATCCTTGTCCGCTACTTGCCAACACTGTGAGCTTGGACAAATGACCTCAAGCTTTCTGAACCTCCATTTCCACTTCTGAAATTGGCGATTGGATTCATAGACACCTCATAGGGCTGTTGTAAGCATCAGATGAGTTAGAATGCTTAGCACAAAGCCTGACAGAGACTAAGCTTTCACTCAGTATGCTATTCTAGTATCAATGATTATGATAATAGTGACAATGATGACCAGGACAACTAGTATTATATACTCCAGAGTCACCCTTCAGCACTAACTAAACTAACCAGCACCTTCAATCAAGTAGGTAAAATAAACAGTAATTGTTCAGATTTATATTAAAGTTAATTCTAAAACCTCTGACAATGACTCTTGACAAATCTTTCAGTTCTTCATTTTCCCACCAATCTATAGGATTCAATGACCTATAAAGGCTCTTTTAGCTCTAGAAGTGGGACTCTGTAGAGAGAGTTCTTGGGACACTTCGTCTGGAAGCATGGAATTGCAGAGCAGGCTCCTGTGGTCTTGTTTCTTTGAGGACTCCGTGGATCAGGGGAAGGGAGTTATGGAAGAGAATTCTGGGACTTATGAGAGTAGGAAAACTTATTCACTGAAGGTTTACCCCTAACGGAGAATATAATGGTCATTAAGACAAACATAGTTTCTGTTCTCAAAGTCGAATAGAAAATATTGACATATATGTAATATATGAAAATGTATGTCACATATGTAATAAACCAAGGTATATATTATATTAATGCATTAAATAGAAATATATTACCCACTGTGAGATCATATATATACTAATGTTAAAATATAATTGCAAGATAAATGTTCGAAGGGAAAAGAGTACAATTTAGGGAAACAGAAAACAAAAATCACCTGACATAGGCCACAGGTCAGGAGATGATTCCCTAAAGTGGTAACCTGTAAGCTGAGGTCAAAATATGAATGTGAATTACCTAGGTAAATGGGAGTGGAGCGGGGGGGAAATTCCAGGTAGATGGGACAGCATATGCAAAGTCTCTTTGTGGGCGCTTTCGAGGAAAGGACACCAGAGTGGCTGCAGCCCAGGATGCAAGGGGGGAGTGTTAGGATACAGAGCAGGAAAGGTAAGCGGGGCCATCACATGCAGGGCAAACATCACAAAAGATCTTCATTTTTCTCCTAAGAGCAACGGAAACCCATTGGGCAGGTTTTTACACGAGAGGTGACATGTCAAGATTATTTTTAAAAGACAGCTGTGACAACGGTACACAAAGAAAATGAGAATGGGACAGAGTGGACATGGGGGTCTAATCGGAAGGCTATTACAGTAGCCCAACAAGAAATAAATGGTGGTGACTTGGATGGCAGTGATGGACATTAAGAAAAATGATTGTATAATAATAGTGCCTTTTACTAAGGTAGGGATGCCAGGATACAAACACAGTCATGTGCCACATGACATTTTGGTCAATGACAAATCACTTATACAACGTGATAGGTGATCCCTAAGATTATAACGCTGTATTTTACTCTACCCCGTGTTTAGATACACAAAAACTTATTTCATTACAGTTGCCTACAGTATTCATTACAGCAACATGCTGTACAGGTTTGTAGCCTAGGAGCAGTAGCCAATACCACACAGCCTGGGCATGTAGGAGACTCGCCATCTAGGTTTAGTGCAAGTACACTCTGTGATGCTCACATAAGGACGATATCACCTAATAACACATCTCACAGAATTTATCCCCATCATCAAGCAACACATGACTGTACTGGGAGGATGGAAATTAGAGCTGAGGATGTCAGTTCTGAACTTATGTTTTCAGTGCTTTGAGATATCAAGTGGAGATGTTTAGAACACATCTGGTTATATGCCATGGAGCTCAAAAGAACTGCCTAGTAGACAGATATAATTTTGAGAACCACTAGTAGATAGATGACATTGAGTTCATGGAGGTGGATAAAGTCACCTCAGGAGAGAATATAAGGTAAGAAGAGAAGAGGGTCTATGATTAAGCCTAGAGGTCCTCAAATAGAAGTTGAGCATCCCTTATCCAAAACACTTGGGACCAGAAATGTCTCATATTTCAGATTTTTTCATATTTTCGAATATTTGCGTTGTACTTACGATTAAGCACTTCTAATCTGAAAATTCAAAATCCAGAATGCTCCAAATGAGCATTTCCTTTGAGCATCACGTCAGCGCTCAAAAACATTTGGATTTTAGAGCATTTCAGATTTCAGAATTTTGGATTCAGGATGCTCAATCTGTATTTAATGGATATGTTTAATGTATTTCATGACTACTCACTTCTTTCCCTTTTCATAACTACCCATTAGAAGGATAAGACAAGGAGATGGGGAAGAAACAGCCACAGAGGTGGGATAAAATGGGAGATTAATGAGAGAGTAGGAAATTACTCAAGCCAAGCGAGGACGTTATGTCAAGAGGGAAGAGCATTTGTGCCAAATGCTTCTGAGAGATGACATAACATGAGCAATAAAAATACCCACTGGGTGGCCACGTACAGAGAGAACTGCAGTATCTCCACTGGATTTAAGCAGCAGCATCAAGGTCCCCAAGGGCCACCTGGAGACAGGTTTGAGTAGCAGCGTGGAGATGTAAGCCAGACTGCAAAGGGTTATGAGTGGAAGATGAGAAAATAGAGAACTTCATCTACAAGTTGTCACTTAAAGAGATACCCATACCCTTGATTATATGGGTGTGGGGAAGAGCGCATTATGCTTCTGTTATTCCATGTGTGGTTCTGAAAAAGGAAAGAAATAGTCTCAATAGATTTTTCTAACTGTGAGGTTTGAACCTCACTTTCTGATAAGTTCAAACCCAGTGGAATGCAAATCTTTGAAGGGGTATCACAACTGCTTTACACACACACACACACACACACATGCACACACGTACACATACATTTTAAAAGGCTTATACACAAGCTCATAATTCTTCCTGGACATCAAATGTCTCTTTATAGGCTTCATTTCAGTGACCTAAGTATACGGCAAATTAAATAGAAACATAAGGATTAAATTTCCCTCGAAGTACCATGGCTTTGAGGAAAAATGAGGAGAAAGAAATGCCTGCATGGTCACGTTATGGTTTTTCCTTTCCTTCATGATTCTAAGACTTTGCAAATGCAGTCTTAGAGAGCCTGCCAAACCCATGTGACATCAGCCACCGCATCCCACCAACACCCTCTACCCTAAAGAATCCTCTCCATGCCCATCTTCTGTGGGCAAGAAGGAAGTGGATGACACATCAGTGTTCTCATGTATTAATGTGTGGAAGCACAGCCCTACAGACTAGCTGGCTTCTTAGAGGAGGGAATGAAACACAACAGCCATTGTTTTCATCTGTGAGCCACGTATTCATGACAAATGGGGAGTAACTAAGCCTGGATAGGAACAGTGCCATCTCACACTTCTCTGGAGGTTTTTGCATTAAGTCACGGTAGTAGAAAGCTGGGGTTTTTAGCCTGGCTAACATCCATTTTCCCCCTCAGTGGGCACATACCTCTCTCCCGACAGTACACACCCTGCCAATCAGAGCATCCCATTAGTGATTGGTTCAGGGATGAGTGTACGACAACGGACAGCCAATCAGAGAACTGAGAGTTAATTCCAAGTCTTTTGTTGGAACTACTAGGGAAAAAGGAATTCCCTTTCTGGTGTACTTCAAGTGGGGAGAATAGCATATAAATCTGGAACTATCATCTTGCCATGTTATAGCAAAGGGAAAACTTGCCCAATCATGGAACCCATACAGAGGAAAGCAGAACCCAACCATCAACAGAATAAAACTATATAGTTTGAGCCCTTGATACCTAAATTTAAATCTACCATGGGTTTTTTCCAGTAATTTGAGGCTATAAATTCCTTTTGACCTAATCCTGCTGCATTGGGATTCTGTTACTTTCCACTGAGAGCCTTCATTGAGCCAACCTTATTCAAGGTGCCCACGACATTATGAGATATCTATTATTTGGGGAAACTATTTACATCTTCATTTTACCCATAAACTAAGGACAACAGGGATCCTTCACATCTGGGCATGCTTCATGCTTTCCAGAATGCCTTCACCAAGGGTGGATTTTCAGAGAAACCACTGTAGTTGTTATAGCATCTGTCCAACATCTGTTCAAACTGGTCCATCCATGTTCCATCCAGATTGCTAAATATTTTTACTATCACCTCGGCTATCACCTACGTGATCACATTTGTACTGCACATCAAAGCGGGAGCAGACCAAAGACTGATGCCACAAAGCCTATTACATAGATGAGCAAGATAGGATAAAAGTCAGAAGAGACTTCTCCAAGCTAATAAATGGCCAAAGATGGGTTTGAAATTGGTAATTTTGTTCAAGGCTCTTCGCACCTCCCTGTGTTCTGCACAGAACGTAAAGACATGTGAATTTTATCTTTCCCATACTATTTATCAGAAACTGGGCTAAGGGACTTACATGCATCAAATAGTCACAACAAACCCCAAGAGGAAGGTTTTATTGGCCTCTTCATTTTGCATATAAGGAACCTGACACTCAGTGAAGGCCACTTTGACAGGAAGTGGAAAAGACAGGATTTGAACTCAGATCTTCCTACTCTAAAAAACTATGTGGCTCCTATCCTCAAGAATCTAGTTGTAGAGACGTGATATGCAAATCTTTATTAATCATAAGCTAAAAAATACATTGGTTATAATTATACCCAGATACTATATGAAATCAGGACAAAGAGAAGTCAACTGAGTTTGGGTCATCAGGAAAGTTATCACATAGGATTGCAAATTAGCTCAAGAAACATTTGTGATTTTATGATATGGGGCTACTCATAGAAACTTGATGAGCTGTATTCAATCCTAAAGGATGAATGGGGCTTAGCTATGCAGAAACAAGGGAATTCTGGGCAAAATGAACACCACACAAAAGCATGTAAACATGGGGAAAAATCTAAAATGTTCAAGAAAAGAAGCCAATCTGCCTAGGTCAGGAATGGGAAATCAGCTTTGTTTTCCTGCCAAGCCTCATCAGTTGAGAGTGGTTGCCTGGAGTATTGTGTTGAAGACAAAGGTGAGACTGTGAAGAGTCCAAGGGAAGAGTTCTGAGATCACTTGCTAATGTCTGCCATGGACAGGGGATGGAAACCTGACAGCACAAGTGCATGCCTCTTACATGATAGGATTGCAGAATACAGGGTATATTAAAGGATGAGTAAGCAAGAAGGCTGAAGAACTATTTTAGGTATATGACAGAGTTATTTTCTGTGACATGGAGTTTGCATGTGCTTTAGCAGATGAGAGAAGGAGTGATTATGAGTTCCTGAATGGGGGAGGCTCCAAATAAAATTAGGACTATCGTATATGAAATTAGCTAGAAGGCAGACCCATGAAATATGGTTCCTGATCACTTGCAACAGCTTCTGAGCTGATCATCTTCTTATAGAGCCAGTCATCAGGTGTCAGAGTGATACCTTAAAAAGAAGAAATAAATGTGTATTTTCATTGTTGGGCTAAAGTTCAAACTGGAAGCAGGCAAGCACCTGGCTGTCATCACAGCTGCTCGATTGGCTAACAACATTCCATATAGCTCTTGCACAACCCTGGCATCCTAATGGTCATTAGGTCATCTCAATTGTATTCTTAGATATCGTGTTACACAGAGGAAAATCATGTCAGCAAAAACCTAGATCTGACCCAAGTCATCACTGGTCACCATCCTGTGACACTTTATCATCTTCACCTTCACCACCATCATCACTCAGATTTACACGTGCTAGGATAAGAGTTACTTTATATTTTTCGTCTCAGTTTATCCTCATAACAACCCTGAGAAATACTAGCGTACCCATTTTACAGATGAGTAAACCGAGTCTTAGAGAGGTCATGTAAATTGCCCCAAGGTGGAGCTTGAGATACAAATTGAGGTTGATCCATCGCCCAGGTTGTGCTCTTCACCATCACCATCCTTGTCACTTAGGCCGTGAATCTGCACACACAGGCTCCGGCAAATCATATTCCCACTGACATCGTAGCAAACCAACCACAGACAAAACCAACATGAGTGGCCGGTGGGACTGAATTCTGCCCCACTCCTTTCCCAGATGATGTCGACAATCGTGCCACAAGAACCCAGCAATTAATTTTTATGTTAACCACACGCCCCAAAATACCTACTGACAAGGAAGAGGTTTGGGAGTGTCTCACACCCCCAAAACATCAATCCCAGGGTTCATAGTAGTATTTCTGAAGCATTAAATACAATTCTGAAATTGATTTCATAGATTTCATAGATTATGATTGATGTTAAACTCCCAGTTTTTGAAGGTCCCCACAACCTCTTCTGGGAGCCCGAGTTTTATTTCAATTATCTGCGGCATCTAAAACTCCCAATTTCCAAGTCCAGTTCTCTGCCCTTGTATGTTCTGTTTAGGAAGGTGACAAAAACAGAGCAAAACCTCCACATACATCTAATGCCATATTTTAAATACATCTCTGAAAAGTTGGATGGCGACCAGAAACTCTCCCATTCTGGTTCAAGAAGCCTTTGTTTATTTAACTGATACATAATAAGTCAATTTTCTTTTACCTTTAACCTCTTAAAACGTTCTGTGGTTTTCATAGATTTCCTTTTCACATGTACAGTGACACCAGCTTCCATTTTTATTACATATAAAAGCTCTCCATCAAGCCCATTTTTTTTTCAGTAAAAATTCATTTCAGGGTATGAAAAGAACTAAGTAGAATCTCTTCCTAAAAGCTAAAGCAGCTTTCTTTCGCCTTACCTTTATTTGGATCTGTACAATGGAATTATTGTAAAATGTCATGGAAGTGTGAATCCCTGAAGTATTTGTTTCAAGAAGGAAGATTCCTAAGTTTCAGTTTCTAGTTTCCCACCATTATATCAGTCAGAATAGGTCAGGTTTTGCAGCAGTAACAAACAACCCCTTGTTTTAGGGCCTTAAGACAGCAAAGCTCTATTTTTCTCATTTGTACTATATTTCTTCTGCAGGTCAGCTGAGAGGTCTGCCCCCATGTCCTCACTCTGGCACCAGAGCAAACATCATCTAGAACTTTCCTGGTCACCATGGCATAAAGGATGTAGTTAATTGCTTGCTGGCTCTTAAAACTTCCACCCAGAAGTGACAGATCACTTCTATTCACATTTAATGCCAAAGAACACTAACATGGCCATGATCACTCCTAACTCCAAGCTGCAGGGAAATATAACATTTTGCAGAAGGAGGTTAGGAAATATTGAATAGCACTCGTAACCTCCACCATCACCACATTGTGCTATCTGCGAGGAAGGTATGCGTAACAGTAACGATGAAATCTCATCTTTACCAGGTGCTTACTCTGTGCCAGATATGAGTTTAAAGGTTTTGCATGCATTGTCTCATCTAATCTTACGTCAACTCTATGAAATAGGCACACCTCACCCCACCTTAAAGATGAGGAACAAGGGAGGGACAAGGAAATTGAGTCACTGCCCAATGTCACCTAAGTGTAAAGGTTTGAGAGCTAAACCCAGATAGTCTGGCTTCAGATCCTGTGCTCCCAACAGTTCTCTAACAATGCCTCCCAATGCTGCTATTACTACTGTGACTAATACCCCTCTCTCTCAGCTCAGTTTTCATCATCTATGCAATGAAAATAATAATTTCTACCCTCTTAGGATTCTTGTTGTAGGTTACATCAGAAAATAAAGCAAAACTGCTCCCTAATATAGGGTTTTGCCATACACTATGTGATCTGATCCACATAATCACCATGTAAAATGGACTGGGAAAAATTTATTAACCAAATTTTATTGGTGAGAAAACAGATGAGAACAGGACACTTCTGTGCCCAAGGTCATGCACTGAGTAGGGGACAAAGCTAGGACTCCTGTTTTCCAGATTATAAAACCAATGGTGTTCATGCCGAAACCTACCATATCCCATGAGCAACTCAAAATCAAGGATCCTAGCACCCCAAACCAATCAGTTTTGATCAGTGGTCCAGACGGTCCACAGCTCTATGGAAATACACATAGTGGAACATCCCAAATCAATTTCTTAGATTTAGTCCCAAAAAAATCAAATAAAGGATGCCATAAATTTTTTATTGGGAAAAATAATAGAACCAATAACTGTTAGAACTGATTTTATCTGTGCTGTATCTAGGAGAGTTAGCATGCATATTGCAACCCTCTAATCACATACCCAGGGCAGACATTACTAATCAATCACAGCACACTTCCCTACTAAGACCAGATACAGCGTCAAAATTCTCTTCAACACTGTAACCCAGACAACCACCAAAATCAGTCATGGCTGAAACTCAAGAAGAAACATTTTGCTATGTGTTTTGGTTACATACTGTTGCACAACACACTACCCCAAAACTTAGTGGTTTGAAACATCAGTTTATTATTGTCATATCTCACCATTTTCTGGGTCAGGGATTTGGAGAGGGCTCAGCTGGACAATTATCACTATGGAGTTGATTAGGGGTCACTCTGTCACATTTAGCCAATAGAGGACAGTTCATGTGATTCCACATTGGCTTCAGTGGGGACTTCTAAAAGGCTGGGCTCAGCTGGGGCCCCTCCCATTTCACGAGGTCTCAGAGCCTCTCCATGTGGAATCTCTAGCAGAGTGGTCTGACTTGCACAACTGCTTGGGATTTCCAGAGCGAGCAGGACGTGTAATCTGCTGGTCTTTTAACTCCCAAGCCTAATGTCTCTTCCTCCCTATTGCATAGGTCAAGTAGTCACTGAGTCCACCCAGATTCAAACGGCAGAGACATAGACACCACCTCTCCATGGAAGGCATATGAGGAAGAATTTCTGGTCATTATTAAATCATCCTTAATTTACTTTTGCTCTAGAACAAACAAAACTGAACAGACTGACCTACCTTCAAGAAACATCTTCGTTTTAGTTTGCTTGTGTTTCTATAAATATGTGAGGCTGAGTAATATATAATGAAAATAGGTTCATTTGACTCACAGTTCTGTAGGCTGTACAAGATGGCAGCATGGCACCAGCACCTGCCTGTGGTGAGGGCCTCAGGAAGCTTCCACTCATGGCAGGAGGTGAAGGGGAGCCTGTATGGAGAGATCTCACGGTGAGAGTGGAAGCAAGAGAGGGAGGAGGAGGTGCCAGGCTCTTTTCAATACAAAAATCCCAGACTTAACCACTACATAATATATCCAAAGTAACAAAACTACACTTGTACCCCCTAGATCTATATTTTTTTTAATTGAAACTAAGAGTCAGAACTCACTTACTCCCTTGAGGATGGCACCAAGCCATTCAAGAGGGATCCACCCTCATGATGCAAACACCTCCTGCCAGGCCCCACCTCCAACATTGGGCATCAGATTTCAACAAGACTTGGTGGCACTGAACAAACCATAGCAACCTTCTAAAGAAACATCCTCATGTTTAAATCTTCCCAACTCCCTCTGTCGCAAAAACTAAAATGAAGCTTACCACCTTCTAATAATAATTGCCTTTCTTGACTGAGCATTTAACATAATGCCAGGCATTAGACAAAATACTCCGCATGCTCTACAAAGACTGCACAGTTGGCTTGAGAAGCAGAAATTCTTATCCTCAGTTAACAGGTAAGGAAACTGAGGTTCCCAAATTTAAGTACCTTGATCAAGGTTACACAGTCAGGATTCAAAACTCTATTTATGTGGTTCCAAAGCTCTTAACCTCCCTGTTCCCCAGGCAAGGATTACCACTGCAAAGTGTTTTTATGGAACAGGTCTATGCTGCTATATGACTGTGACACCATCTATCCCTTTATAAAAAGCAAGACCCATACATAGCCAAGGACTAGCCAGACCCTCAAGCCACAAGATGGGAAGATCATCCCTGACCATAACAAGCACAAACTTTGAGAAGCATTTTGTGTGGGGCAGGACCCCAGTCAGGAAAACTTTTCAAATTCCCTCCTGAAAATAACAGCCAGGTTGGAAGTGCCAACTAAGAATCTGAGTCTGCAGCTCTATCCAATAGGACGTTCTAAGATCACTGGAATGTCTATGTCTGCACTATCCAATAGGGTAGCCACTAGTCACATGGAGGAGACATTGATCACTGGAAATGCAGCTGGTGCAACTGAAGAGATGATTTTTAAATTTTATTTAAATAGCCTTCTATTTAAAAGGTCTAGAGGGTTCAAACTCAAGTGCTCACTCCCTCAACTTCAGAGCTTTTATTAGCTGAGTTTACCAAACCACTTCTCCTCGGCCAACCAGGGATCCATCTGGCCCGGCTTTCCAGATGGCATCATGCGAGTAGCATCTGTTGCATTTGCCTGCCATGGTGCATTGCTAAATAGGAATTTCTTTTTATTTAGGAGGACCAGCCTAATTCTTTACCTGAGTCCACCATAATCCCCTTGTGCATCAGACCAAGCCTCACTCACTGATGTCACCTTCCTGGTCCTTGAAGGCGTGAGTTTGGGAATGCTACTCTATTAATACATACTCTATCTCACGCAATCCCTTCTCTCAGCTCTAGACTATGCCCTGTTAAAATGCCCAGAAGCTGACAACTATCCTTTCTGCCCTACAGTATGGTTCATATCCCTCTTCCCAAATTTCCTTTAGTTAACATCCTACCCTCATCCAATTTAACTGGTGTAGACTTGTGTTGATTAAAACATCTGGATGAGGAAGGACATAGTAGGCAACACCATCAGGTGGCAGAATTTAAATGTTACCTTCCTTTGAGTCATACTAAGGCACCTGTTGTTAGTGCCTTCTAATTTTGAATTTAAAAATTTTTGTACTCCCATAGGAAAAAAACAGAAGTATGACATTGGTATTCCATCTTATATGGTTGATTTCATGAGGTTTTGATGGTTCTAGGGCATTTCCAACAGTCACAAAATTACTTTAGGTGGGAAGTGGCTGAACAACTGCCCTCCCCTCCCGCTCCAGCAAGTGTTCTTAACCTGACATCTGTGAACCCCAAGAGGTCCAGGAATGAAATTCAATGGCTCTGTGATTTTGGATGGCAGAAAAGAAATTACATCTTTGTTCTCAGTAAGCTCTAACCAAAATTAGCATTTCCTGCAATAATGAAGGTAGGCAACAGACCACAATGGTATTAGTGGTCTGTGTCTGACTTGGGTGGGGCAAAGGCAATATATGTAACCTAAACATTTGTACCCCCATAATATGCTGAAATTTAAAAAAAAATTTTAAAAATTTATCAATATTTTTATACAGTGCTTCAATTATCAGAGATGTCTCAAAGTAACATTCCTGCTCATCATGATTTATGAAGCTATAGAAATAATTTGATGAATTGGACTAGACCTGGTTATGTGATAGACTAATTTTAAAGCACATATATTTCAATAACACATAGGTGTGTTTTTGTGATCTTTTAAATCTTAATACAGCATTTAAACACAGTCATCTTTGTGAGGCCAAGGTGGGAGGATCCGAGGCCAGGAGTTTGAGAGCAGCCTGGGCAACATAGCAAGACCCCTTCTCTACAATTAATCAATAAATAAATGCAGTCATGTGTTGCATAATGATGGGGGTCTGTTCTGACAAATGCATTGTTAGGCGATTGTGTCATATGAACATCAGTGTAGTGACACAAACCTGGATGGTGGGGTATCACCTACTGTTTCTAGGCTACAAACCTGCATAGTATGTTACTGTACTGAATACTGTACGCTACCGTAACACAATGGTAGGGATCTGTGTATCTAAATATATCTAAATATAAAAAGGCATAGTAAAAATAGGGTACAAGAGGTTTTTTTAAATGGCACACCTGTATAGGACACTTACCACGAATGGAGCTTACAGGACTGGAAGTTGCTCTGGGTGAGTCAGTGACTGAGTGGCGAGTGATGTCAAGGCCTGGGACGTTACACTGCTGTAGACTTTACAACACTGTATACCTAAGGCTACACTAAATTTATTTTTAAAAATTTTCTTTCTTCAGTAATAAATTAGCCTCAAGCTTAGTGGATGACAACCATATACGTGGTCTGTTATCGATTAAAACGTCTTTATGCAGCACAGGACTGTGTAATTGATGTCCTTTGTAATCCTACGTATTTTATATTTTGCATTTAGGAATGTTTTCTCCAGACTATAAGGGTTCATCATACATCAAAGGTTAAGAGTCCTGCCTTAGAGTAAAGGTTTCCTTATGCTCTGCCTCCCCAGTTATAAACCACCATCGCCTGGCAGCTGGCCCACCCTCCAGGAAGGGAGTGGTCTATAAACCCCTAATTTCTCCAGCCATAGCAATTGGTCAACTCCAGTTTGGTTCCACCTAGTCAGCTATTAATTATGCCCCCACTTTGTCCCAGGCACTGTGCCAGGTATAGGTATATATCATCTAATTTAATCTTCACTGGAGGGTTCACGTGATCTACCTTTCTCAAAATTAGGGGTTTAAAAGTCAGAGAGATTAACGAATGCACCTAAGAATAGATACCAAATAGTTATGGAGCTGGTGTTCCTTAAATTTGCCCACTGGATCTCTCCAGGGTTGAAAAACTGGCAGCAGTAAATAACTTGGTCCTAAAATTGAGAAGATAAATGGCTACATGTTCCCCATCTCCTACCACTGGAACTCATTTAAACCCAACCTGAAATTCTCTCTTAAGATGCAAAAAGAATTCCATACAAATGTCAGTCACAAAGGACCCTCATTTTTAAGTCAACTTTTACACCCACCTTCTTTGTCAAGGTAAGAGAAATAAGCTATCTCAGCGAGCCATCCAGATGTCAATGTCAGAAACTTGGGAACTATTCTTGGCATCTTCCTTTTCTTTATCCCCGACAACCTCTATCACCAAGTCATTGCAGTCTACCTCATTGCCGTTTCTGCTACTCATTCACTTCCTCTCAGCCTCTCATCTGCTGAGCTCAAGCCACCATGCTCTTCCTCCATTGGACTATTGCAATGGCCTTTCCCTGAAGCTAGCCTTTCAGCTTCCACTCATGTCCTGGTCTGTTCCCCACCCTGCAGCCCAAGTGATCCATCTCGTCAAGTTACACGTTTAGTGTGATTATATGATAAATGTCTATCTAAGCCCCTAGATCCAGCCATCCCTGAAGCTGGCTACCCTGGGGTGTTTTCAGTTATATGAGCCAAAATTTTGTCTTTACTTAAGCCATTTACAGCTATCTTTCTGTCCCTTGCAACTAAGACACCCTGGCTAACATTCACCTCCTTCCACGCCTTCCTGGACACTCAGTTATCTCTGCACCCCAAGTGGTTTCTCCAGTGCTTCGTACATGTTAGGCACACAGTAAATGTTTGCCAAAGCAAGTTGATATAAATGGTCTTTAGAGTCCTGTTGTAGAAAAAAATAGAGTCTTATAAACGAAAGGCCCTGTGCCTGTGCCCCTGAAAAACCCACAAAAAAAATCACTACACAAAGATGTAAAAAGCAAACCTAACAGTTGACAGCAAAGTTCTGTCACCAGCCCTCTTCTCCTTCATGAAGCGGGTTTTAAGCAGCAGCACAGGGAGTTTTCATCACTCCCTTAAATGTGGTTTTGCTTACTTCCCAAGCCCCAGAAAAGGCTCTCATTTCCTGGGCCTCTTTTATTTTCAAGTCCAGCCTGGAAAAAAAATGTGCATGTAGAAAATCCTATAATTACTGGGTCTGATTTTCATTTGAACTTTTCCTCTCTGACATCACTGCAAAGATCTTCGGTGAATGGCAGCCAACGAGGCCCCAGTGTGCATGTGTGACAGAGAACCTGTTGGTCTGTGTGTGCGAGAATGAGTGAGTCTGTGCAAGTGTGTGTGTACGAGGGAGGTATGTGTGTAGATGTGTATATGTAATGAACGTGTGTCTGAGGGAGTGTGGATGAAAGTGCACAGGGTGTGCAGGTATGTCTGTGTATGTGTTTGAGTGCGGTATGCATGTGAGTGTGTTTGGGATCTATGTGTGTGCTGTGTGTAAAAGCAAGTGTATGTGTGTGAACAAGTATGAGGCTGTGAATGGATGTGGAAATGTACATGTGCCTGCATGTGTATGTGAGCAAATGTGAGCATGAGTGTGTATGTGTGCACTGGTGTGTAAGTCAGCAAGGACTTTACAAACAAGGGTGGTATTTGAAAAGATGCAGTAAGTGTCAGGAGAGAAGGAAAAAAAGCGAAGACACTTTGAGAGAAACACACTGCTGTGAGACTGAGCATAAACCCCTCCCCAGAGACGGAAGACGACCTCGGCTCCCCAGGCAAGGGCACCGTGTGGGAAGCAGAGACGGGGGTGAACGCTGAGGGTGTGAGGGCTCCAACAGTTGTGCCTACAGGAGCCCCAAACAACTCTGTGAAGACAGCAGTTCAGATGGACGCGAGAAATCTCAAAATATGATGTGTACTCAGGAACGGAAGACCCTAGAAAGGTTTGCAGGGAAAAGTCTGCTTAAAGTGGGATCCTGGAGGCCAGACCCTGGTCTTATTTATGGGGGGATTAAGGAAGACCAGCAACTCCAGACCAAGACATCATCATAGGTCTGAATCTAGGCTCTGCTGCATCATCCTGGGTAAATTAATTAATCTTTCCTTGCCTCAGTTTCCTTACCTGTAAAATGGGGAGAGTACCTACCAGATGAAACTGCAGGCAGTATTCAAATGAGGTAATGATGGCAAAACTCTTCACACAAGCATCGAGCACATAGTAAACACTCACTAAATGTGGACTGGACATAAATCTCATTTCCCTGACCCATAAATAACGATATAGATTTTATACATGTCAAATGAACTAGAGTTATATGAAAGCATTTCCCCAGCGTTATAGAATATTATTATTACCACCAAGGTAAATTGATTTACAGAAACCGGAACAGAACAAATGCCAAAGGGAGGCAAGATTGCTCCGGAAAACAAACAAGCAGGGAAAAGAGGTGCACACAAATGGAAAAACCAGGCTCTGAGGCAGACACAAACAGTGTTGTTTAGGTGCAGAGAAAGGCTAATGCAAAAATTGTTTTCAAGCCTGAAATGGTTTTTCTTCCCCCAATTCAATTCAGAGAGAAAAGTGCAGTCAGATATAATGAAGGGTTGACAGAGAGCAAAACACGTGTTCCGGTAAATACACTCATCGCTCCGAACTCACTTGAAAACATGTTCTGCTTTCTAAAGAAAGCCTGATGAATGCAGAGGCCGCAAAGACTCACCTGGTGAGCGCCTGTTCCAAGAGGCAACCGGGCACTTCCGAGAAAAGGCCACCCAAGCCGGGATCCTTGAGAGCCCAAGGCCCCCAGCCAGGTGTCATGGAGAGTGGCCTCAGAGGGGCTTTGCACCTGCTGCCCCCACTCACTGTGCTAGTGGAGATGCCACCACGTGACACACCAGCCACAGATGGGGCCCCTCCAGCCAGGGAGGGCACAGTGAGGTGGCAGGGGGAGCTGACACACCTCTCTAGAGGGAAAGGAAGGTGTTTGTTGCTGGAGTTTGTGTCTTATCTTTTTCACCATTTGATCCACAAATATGTTCAAGCTGTAGCCATGGGGTCTAGAGCATACGAGGCTGTGGATGAGCAGTGTCCAGTCGAAACAGACCACAGCCACGTTTGTAATTTAAAATTTTCTAGTAGCCACATTAAAAGAGGAAAACACAGCAACAACAAAATGACATTAATTTTGGTGATATTATTTTAACCCAGTATACCCCAAACATTATCATTTCAACATGTAATCAACATAAAAGTATTAATGAGATATTTCACATCCTTTTATTTTCATACTGTCTTCAAAATCCAGTGGGTGCTTTACACCTGCAGCACAGGCCATTTTGATCTTTAATAGCCACAGGTGGTGAGTGGCTACCAGGAATCTTCACTTTACCAAACACTCCCTTTTACCCAAATGTTTGTGATGCAAGTGGAAAGCTGACTCTCTACGAAACGCTGGTGTGAGGCAGCACTGCCCAGAACTTTCTGCAAAGACAGAAAAGTTCTACAGCTGTGCCGTCCCATGCAGCAGCCACGCTAGACATTTATGGCCACTGACCACTTGAAATGGGGCTAGTGGAGCTGAGAAACTGAATGTTGAATTCTCTCTAGTCTAAATTTAAATTGCCACCCAGAGCTGATGGTATGGACAGCACAGGTCTAACGAGCCCTGTTTCCATTAATAAAATTCGAGACAGTGAACCCTTAGTTAAGGACACTTTGACTCTATACATCTTTGTGGCTTGATTCTTTACTCTCCCCTACAATTCAATCACTTTGGAGATATGTATATCTCGAGGCAGATAAATACACTTTTTTTCCTCAAAGTGGCACTTACTAGAATTATCATTGAGTTCTGTGCTCAAAGAATCTCTTGCTCAATATTTACTGTGCCCAGAATACTAGCCAGACCCAGCTCTCAGTGTACAAAAAGAGTCAGCTAAGGTAGGATACAGATGCAAAAACAAAAAGTCCCTTCAAAGAAAAAAAGCTTTCCTCCCTGTGCATGTTTTTAGTGTTTCCTGTGCATGGCTCTCTCACAAACCCCCACTGCCCAGGGCTATTAGAGTTACTGACAATGATCTTACAGAGGGAGAAGGCCATGTGCTCAAGGGTCAGAAGAACAATCTACTGTGTGACCTTGAGCAAGACGCTCTGACTAGGGGCCTCAGTCTTCCCATCTGCAAACTGGAAGAGCCTGTGCTAAATGAGCTGAGGGATTCTGAGTTTTAAAATTCTTAAAGTAACACAATTTATCTATACATACTGAGATGGCCATGACATATTTACATATTTGTTAAGTGAATAAAGCAAGTTTCCCATTTGGGGAAAATACATACATACACATAATTATAGTTTGTGTGTATACGTACACACACCACTATGTGTGTACTTTCCATAATACTTTGGAAAGATATACACATAAAGAAAAGGTCTGGAAGTCTACACACCAAAGGTAACAATCTTTGGGTAGTACTGTCCAACATCTATCAGTTTTGACAACCTAGGATTCCATTTTTAGGCAACCAGACCTAGTTGCCACTCTCCGACTCATGGGATTTAGATGGAGTTGACTCCATCTCCCCTCCCCAGCTCTAGGGAAGGACACATGACCCAGGCCTGGCCAAAAAAAGAATAGCATCCTCTGAGCTGTTCAGGTTGGGCACATGACCCAAGCTAGCCAACCAGTCAATCTCGTTCCATGCCTAGGACTACCAGCAAAGAGCTCTCACCTCTCTGGGAAGAGGTAAAGTCTGGAGGTGCCAGGGGCCGTCTAACAAGAGGCTACCTAAGAAAGACCCTGTGCAGAAGTACAGCTGAGATATGAAGAGCAGCAAAGGCTTACAGTCTGTTTTGAAGCCTTGGACCCAGCTGTGTGTGAAGGTAGCTCTACCCTGGACTTTTCAGCCTGGTAAGTCAATAGTTTCCTTTTCATATTGGAGCCCCATGGAGTTGGCAGTCACTTGCAACCTTCATTAATACACAGGTAGAATTGGCCCAGTAGGGTAAGAGAACCTTCACTATTTCAGGGGCTTCTATTTTTGTTGAAATTTTTTCTACAATGAACATGAATTTACCTTTTAAAAATGCTTGGATGTCCTTGACCTTGATAATAAACATAATTCACATGTGTCAAGCTCGTTCTGTGAACTGAACACTGGATTAAGCACTTTATGTACATTCTCTCATTGAACACTCACTCTCGTCCTGTAAGGTAGGTACTGTTATCATGACCACTTTGTAGATAGGAAGACTGAGGCTGGAAAAGGCTAAGCAAGTGTTCAAGGCCACACCACTAATAAACAGGAGAGATTGGACCGAGACCCAAATATGTCAGTCTTTAAAGACCCAGTGTATTGCTTTTATATATTCATGTTTGGCGGTCAGAACATTTGACACAAAAGAACTCTTGGTAAAGATCTGTCTTGTCCACTAGAATACAAGCTTCCATAAGGACAAGAGGAGCTTGACTACCCTCGTTCACTACTAAGCATTCAGCACCCACTACAGAGCCTGGCACAGGCGAACTCTGCAAACATTTGTGGAAAGAGCAAATGAATGAATGAATGGGTAAGATATGGTATCTGAGACTTGAAGAAGTCAAGGTACATGAAAAGCTCATGGAAACACCCACTTTCAGGCCAACATCTAAAGCATTCCTTCCAACTTCATCGGGGATGTATCTTAACAGCTCAGACATGCTTTCCAGTTGAAAACATTCATTTAATTAGCAGGCATTTTCCAAAACGGATGTGCCTTTCTCAATCACTGCGTCTGCCATGAACATTTGTTGAAAAGGTTCCCCCATCCCCCCAACATCAAAGCATATTCTCCAACAGGCCTTTCTCCCCCAATTACTTCCATTGGGGAAGGACAGCCGGGTGGATGAGAAATCGGTCACAACATGCAAGATGTTTTTCCCTTTGTAAAAAAGATGCTTGTGCTGTAAGGTACTCTTTGGAAAAGAGAAAAAAAAAAATCTGTGTCTTAGAAAATGTTCCTTTTGCCAAGATAGGCTGCTCACTGTGAACTGCCAAGAATCATTTTTCACTGAGATCTGGCTTCCCTCCCAAAAACAGAACCAAAAAACAATATGTAAGATACCATTTCATTGGGTTTGTTTTATTTCTTCCTGATTTGTGCAGCTACTGGGATGGACATTCTGGTCCTTGTGTTCTGCTTTGGTTGAATCATTACAACTCAGCGTTGAATAGAGTCTGTGTGCCTTTTTATCTCTCGAGTCTCTGCATCCCAGAGCCTGGGGCAGCAGTAGCTACGGGTGGAGACAGCATCGATATTCTGGGAAAGATGATGCCCCTTGAGAAAACATGATTCTCCAAATCCACTGAGCCATAGCTGGAGTTGATTGGGTCAACCCCTCACTCTAAATCCTTTCATAGCTCCCCACTGCCATTTGGAAAATGAATGGTTGTCTTGAAGCTTTGCTCCCCGAGCCCCAGCCTACTGTTCCAAACCCAATTCTGGCCCTCCTGGGCTCCAGCCAAAGAATCTTTTTGCCGTTTCCAGCATCTCACTTCCCACATTCACCACCAGATCCTTTGCACGTGCTCATCTCTCTTGTCTGGAACTTCCTTTTTTCCCCAAATTTCTTCATCTGGTTGTAACTACTCAGGTCTCAGCTCAAATGTCACCGGTGCTAGGAAACCTCCCCTTGTCCTTCCCTCTGGAAGAACTGAATTTGGTGCCTGTTCTGTGCAGTTACAGCTTATCTCCCACCCCAGCACGGATGGCACTATTATAAATACCCACTCACTGCCACCAGACCCGAGTCCCTTACATGCCGAGTCTGAGTCTGGCACACAGTGGACCCTCCATGAATAGTTACTGAGTGAACAGGCTAAATATACAAAATGGGAGCACGGCAAAGAAGGAAGCATAGTGTCAAAGGCAGAAAGGAGTTGAATTTTCCTCCTTAAAACGGTTGGGTTGCAGAGCACTGAATGTCATTATGAAGGCAGTTGTCATCTATCCCTGACTCCCAACCCCAGGGTGCACAGAAGAATGAATCTCCTCGACTGTTGTCCCAACAAGGAAATTAACTTGTTCCTGCAAAGTAATTCCAGCCAAACAGGTCTGTTTGTAGTTCTCCAACCAAGCTCACTTTGCCCCAGAGCCTTAGCCAGCAAACGTGGCTTCCAAGACAAGCCACTTGGAATGAGCCTTCAAAGTCACAGAGAAGGTCGGGGTGAGGAGAGAAGGCAAGGAAGACGGGGGAAGACAGACGTTCTTGGACAGGAGGGTTCTCTGAGCTCAGCTTTGGTCTCCAGCTGGATTCCTGTCCAGCAGATAGTTGCCAAAGAGCCAGGGCTGAGTGATAGAGAGACAGCTGGAAGGCAGTGGAAAAGAACCTGAACATTTGAAAGAATCTTGCCCTCCAAATTTTGAGCCCCAGGGAAAACTCCCTTTTACCCTTGGCTTTCTGTGTCCCAGTGGCACTTTATCAGGTAAGCAGGCTTTGATGTTCTTCTGCTCTCTGACTGTTGCAGTGCAAAGGTCACTGGTATGCAGGAATTGTAGGCTTCTCTCAGCTGCCACCAAAATGGCATCTCCTTGGGACCATAGGTTTCCATTTCCATGTCTCAGCATCTTAAACCTCTCTCTTCCCTGAAACATTTCTCTAGGAGTTCAAGGGGATATCTGGTTCCATGGATTTTCCTCTTCTTGCCTCAAAATTATGCTTGAAAACCATGCTTAAATATCCTAGTTTGAAGCTCACGCTCCCAGGTGTTTGAACTCTAGCTTTGCGCCTCTTTCAGGCTATGTGATCTTGGACAAATGGCCTAACCTCTCTGAGACTCAATTTCCTCATCTAGGAAGTAGGAGAGTAGACCTCTCTCATGAATTGTGATGAAGATGAAATGAAATTATGTATGTAAAGCACCAAGCATGGTTTCTGATTCCAACAAAGAACCTATCATCAGCAGTTATTATTCCTGTGTTGGAGTGAATTCATTGCTTGAATAAGGGCTTGGATTGGACCCCCGGCTTTACCGACTCTGATTCTATATTCCTAAAACAGTCTATTGAATAAACAAAAATGAGTTTTTCTGTCTTGTATAAATTTAGAGCCACAGAAAATGCAAAAGACACAAAGCACTGGTTTACATTGACTCCAGGATGTATCACAAAGTAGTTTTGTTATTTCTGTTGTTAATACATTCCTGATAGCCACTTGTTTCCGGGTTATTTGCCTCTCTGGCTCTGATTGGCCAGGTTCCAGTACATTGAGGTTTTTACTGCACTTGGAAGCTATGTTATGAAGACCTTGAAGCCTCCATGAAAATGAAAACTTCCTTTTCTTCCCCTTTCTCCCCAGATTGTGGTGGCCAAACACCCTCCCAGATTGGGAAAGACTGCTCCAACCTCAGATGCTCGGTAGCAATGATGCCACAACCATCTGTTGTCCCAGAAAGTATAGCATTTTGGCATCTAAATTATAATTCCCTCCCTTGCCTCTCATCCTGAGAGGTGGCCAAGAAAAATCCTTTGTTATTTTATGCATCTCCAGTTTTGATTCAGATAATTTGACTCTGTATTCATGACATAGCTCCCTCTTGCCTTCAACCAGTGTTCTCATCATTCAACCATGATAGTCGCCTGTCGATCGCCTTCTGGGTTTCTAGCGATGTCACGCGCACGCACACAAATGCACAAACCTGCACACGATCACTTCGTTTTCTCCCTCCACCACAGCCATTCCCATGGCTGTGGCTTATACTCAACAGAAACTTCGGTTAAAAGGTTTGAGAAAGCCCGAAATGTCTTTCATTACCACAGCACACGCAAAGGTGTTGTAAGGACACCACTGACCAAAGAATCCATTTCTTTCCTAAATGTCTGAAAGGACTGGGATGATCCTGGGATGTCACAGTCTTATTTTCTGCTCACTGTGGTGGGCCAAGATACCCCCAACACCAGGATAAATGGTTCCTTTCTGGCTCTAGCAAGGTTCGGCAAGGTCAGCCAGCCCAACAACCAGAAAATACAGCTCCTTGCCTCGATGACTTTCTTCCTTCTCTGTATTTCTTGATGGTATTGTTGACTATCCAAAACTAGCCCCAAAGTGCCTGTCCATACCCTAGTTTGAAAGGCCAGCAAAAGGCACCCAAAGTGGGCCCAGGGGTGGAAATCAGGGGCTGGAGTGCCATCTGCTGGCCATTTTTATAAGATAGCTTCCTGCTTCTCAGCCCACACCACTAAATGTTTCCCCCATTTCAAAGCTTCCAAAAAGAACTTAATCGTATAGCTTCAAGCATTTAGAATGCATGCTTTTTACTATATTAATATCTCATTATTCCATTATTGGGAATAGACATTTAGAAATAAAGGCTCTTTTGTTTCTTCTTTTTTAGGTATGTAAAGGGAAGATCAGAAATCTGGGAGAGATCAACTCTGGTTATAATTGCTTTTATTATTGTTGTTCTTGCCATTATTACTATTATTACAGTGTAGTATCAATTAATAATAAACTCTTTGAAACTTCACAGTTTTACGCACTCTTAATCCGGACCCCTAAAATCAGCATATCACAGTTTGCAAAAGGATTTATGATCTTCGGCAAGTTTACGAGACTGTAACACAACAAAGGCAAAATAAGAAATACAAGGAAAAAAAATCAAACTGAAATGAATACGCTTGTTTCCAAAGGAGCAAGAATTCAGCTCACGCAGGCAGATTTTAAGAGTAGGTTGCTATGTGTTTCACCTGAAAATAGGCATTTCTACTTAAGATCAAACGGACTCATTTTTTTTCCAGCCTACTGCATTTTTCTAGCCCAGTAAAAGCCAGAGGAAACACTGGGGGTTCTCTCTTTTAAATAATTTTGCCTCTTCTTACAGAGAAAACAGAAAATCTGTGCCTAAATGTCCTTCTTTAGAGTTTATTTTGCCTGCATTTCATCCGGTTTCAAATCAGACAGAGAATTTGTCAAAATCGACAGAGGGAAGAGGGATGCTTTTCTTTAAAGGAACAGATGACATGCTTATATTTGTAATATTCCCTAGGAAGTGTGTCAACAACACAAAAATCAAATACTCTTTCCAACTGCACCATATGGAAGTTTTCCCCAAATTATCATCCACATAAATTAGGCAGAGATATGGAAAATAGCACAAATTGCACAGACACACATGCACGTTTTGATCTGCCATGCTCGGAAAGTGCCAACCCCGAACAAGGTGTGTTCTCTGGTTGGCTTCTAATAGTCTCTTTTGTTTATGCTTTGCTCCGACTTTCAGAGGCACCAAGCTCCAGATCTTTCTGCAAGGGGAGGATTTGGTTAATATTTCCTAGTATTTTCAGCCTCTTCATTGATTTCCTTCCTTTCCAGTATTTTTAGTTCCCGAGATAAAACTTCATTTATAATAAAGTCAGAATCCCTGGAAAACATTTCGTCAATGAAACATCCAGCTTTGCTGTCCATTATTTTATTGAATGAGTGTTTTTTCCTTGAGACTTGATGGCCCAGCTCTGATTGTTTAAAGGTAGACACAAAACTGAAATGTTTAATACGTAAAACTCTTATTTTAAATGTTTGTCACAAAATAGCCCTTTCCAAAGGCACTAATTTGCTAGGACCAAATCATTCACTTTAGGAACAAGGGTATGTCAGCACCAGATTCGATTTTGGCAGATCCTAATTAAATGTATCTCCCAGCCTCTCTTTTTATCATCGCAGGTTATTCATGGTCACTCGTCTAAAATGCTGAAATTCTGAGGCATGATTGAAGACATTTTTAATGGAAACTAGTCAAATAAGAAGTTTTATTTCTTTACAGGGTCCTTTCATTCTTTCCCCAGAAATTTGGGGAAGTTTTCGCAATCACTGTACATTGAAGATACCAGCTGCTAATTTCAACACAATTTTCTGCTCTGTTTGAAAAGGATTTTTCTGTTTGGATTTAGCAGGGTTAGGCTTGAGAGAGGGCATGTGTATATATGTGTGTGTCTGCGCGCGCACACGCACACACACACACACACACAGAGCGCGTGCAGAAAGATAGAAAAAGAGAGCACACAAATAGTTTTGCTTTGAAGTTCCTACGTAATTACTGTTAAGATCTATCGAAATGTACTGTGAGACAGCTCTTTTTGCTCAAATCTGATGAATGAAAGGGCAGGCAACATCCGGGAAGACTTTTTAAAAGAATGGATCAAATTAAGAACAAGAACAAATGCAACTAAGGTAGATTGAAAGATGTGGTTTTTGTTGTTGTTTATTTGTAGGGAGGCTTTAGAAAGGGGAAGGAAAGAGAGGGGGGAGAAAGGAAGGGAGGGAGGGAAGTCAAAGGAAGGGAAAATGAAGAAGAAAAAAGAAAACATTTATGGGGGGTGGTGAGAACCAGAGAAGGAAGGGAGGGAGGAAGAGAGGGAAGGAAGGAAGGAGAGAAAGAGAAACATTTACAGAGATGTGGTCAGGAAATCTGTTTTATCTTTGTGCATTTTTTTTCTATTCAAAGCCATGTGTCCTTGGTGCAAAAATTAAACATTCTATATGGAACACAAAAAGAAAGGGGAAAAAAGAGGTGGCTTTCCTTTTTCATTTCCTTTGTTGGGGTACTGGTTTGGAACATCTGAAGAGAAAATGGTTGCGAAGTGGGAGAATTTTTCTTCTTTCAGTAATGATCAAGCTAGCAGCCTCTTTCAGCAAAAGTTCTTAATGTCACAGTGCCCCCTGGAGTACTGCCTAGAAGGGACCCTAACGCCGACCTTTAACTTCCCTTCCCTATTCTACTTGTTTTTCTTACAATGGGGGGAGAGGGGATAGGAAAAATTTTCAACAATCTCAGAAGCTTTTGAAGAGCTGCCACTGGCCAGGGGAAAGGAGGATTTCGAGAAATAACTTCCGATTTATTTCAGATAGTTAGGAGAAGGGGGAAGGGGGAAGAAAACCTTTCTCTTCATTTTTTTTTTCTTTTCCCCCCTTTACCCCCTTAATCCTATTTTAGTTGAGGTCTGACCTTGGAAATTTCCAAAAGACTTTAATCTCTTGTACTCCAAATTGCTAAAGGGAGCTGAAAGAAAGAGTGTGTGCATGTGGGTGACAGGGGTTTGAAATTGTTTATTTATGAATGGTTTAGACTTTCCTGATAGTAAGAATGTTAACTAGTTCATTAGGCACCCTCTATAAATTTAAACCTCTTTTTAAAAAAATTTCCTTTTTCTTTTTCTCCCCTTCAGATAAAATGCATTCAATCATTAAAACTCAACTGAGAAAAATGATCTTAAGCCTCCTGCCTCTGGGCAGATCTGACACACTCGAACGTTAATATTCTCAGATAGCTTGCAAATGCCATTTGGCGTTTTCTATAACTACATTACTCTTCTTCAATCCTCCCCAACAACTCTTCCAGAGAAAACAAATTACCTTCATCTTGAAAGAAAGGATGAAGGAGGCGGGTAGGGGAGACAAGAGAAAGAATTGTTTCCATAAATACTTTAGAGATATAAAACAAATCCGAGCACTGAGTACATTATGCAGATCTCAAATTTGGGAGGTACGAACTCATTGAAATCATTAAGTATTTCATTTTTCTCAGATGAAAGGCTCTCATTTTGCATTACCATGTAGAGTTCTGATGTAATTTGAAGTGTCATTTTGGAGGGGTTTTGGTGATTAAGTCTTTTCATTTCTCTCATTAAAGGGCCGATTTTCCTGATGTGGGTTATAACTTCGTTCCAATCTGAAATTTCACCCGCCCCCCTCACCCCCCTCAAAAAAGGTCCGTATTTATGACTGATTTTTTGAAAGAATAACAAATCCAGTTGTAAACCTATTTTTTTAACTGCTTTTGATTTTATTGAACTACAAAATGCAGAAACCACTTTGCTGTCATTCTC
Organism: Varecia variegata; assembly: GCA_028533085.1. NCBI lineage: Eukaryota > Metazoa > Chordata > Mammalia > Primates > Lemuridae > Varecia > Varecia variegata. Next base: position 8,583,984 of record CM052452.1, read on the forward strand.
AGAAGTCCATTTTAAATCATGAGATACGTCAAGGTATAATTACTCATATTTAAAATGTTCTGTAATTATAGGAAGAAAGAATAGAAAAATGGCTTTTTTATAAAAAAAAAAAAGACTATTAGAAGCAATTGACTCTCCAGAAATGTCTATCTTTTATAAAGTTCATAATTTCCCAGTGAATTCTTTTAAGTTAATGAACACTTTAAACATGAAGAACCTTAAAAGTCCCCCTCGTCTTCTACCCTACATACACACACAGAAAAATGAGGGAAAAAACACAAAAAACTAGTCTCTTTCACAAAAAGTACATTTTTTAAAGACCTCAGAGATGGAAATATTTCTCAGGAAATGTCAAACACAAACATCTCCATAACATCTACATGAAATAATAAATCAAAATCAGGGTTTTTTTCCCTCTGACAAAACACAATGAACGGGTTCAGAACATTGTTTTGGGCATTTTTTTTTTTAGCTCTGAAAAACCAATAATAGATGATGCTCTATTGGGAAAGATAATGTGTGTTTTTTCTTGTAACTTGGTGGGAAAAAATATTTTTTGATCTTTGTAAAGGAAATTAGATATATATTTGGGGGAAAAAGTATGATGTTTCACTGTGATACGATCCAACAAAAACCCAGGAAATTCAAAGTCCAACTGATGCTCAACTAAAAATTCACACCATTGTGTCCCTTTACTGACAGCAGACTTGGGAGCCCAGAATGTCTGGGTGAACCTCAAATTTCTTAACTTCCAGCTTCTCATGTCTAAACACTAAATTGTTATTTAAACATTAGCCGGCCTTAGATCGCTTGCCATTTTTTTTTTCTTTTTGTTTTCCCTTGTGTAGTTTATATCTTTGCTGCTCCTTGCTGCACATCACTGGAAATGTATATATTGCATTTTAACCTCAATGACTGATGGACTCTCTGGAGAAATTGAATTCCTTTTCCAGTGAGAAGAGTATTTAACAGGAGAGGAGAAGAATCATAGAATCATGGGATTTTCAAGCTGAGAGAACCTGGAGACATAGAGCTCAAGTGAAAAGGAAATCATAGATCGAAGGAAAACGTGGAGAATTGGGGTTTAGGGGATACCAGATTTGTCAATGGAATTATTTTGGTCTGTGCCTAGAAATACATTAACCGTCAGGGAGTCACGCCTTTGTGAATGTTCCAGCAACAAAATCAAATTATAGGACCCAACACACTGTCAGGAGTCCTTTCTAAATATTTAAGCCCTCTAGCTCCACATCATTCGTAGATTCGAGATCATTATTTACTCTTGGATTGTTAATTACATCGAAGTAATGGAAAACTGAGCTTGTAGGTTTTATGGACGCCGCTTCTGTGCAAGTGATTGTTGGTACTTTCAGGGACTGAAAGCTTAAATTTTAACTGCATTTTAAGCATTTGCGACCAGGGGGAAAGTGGGAGCTGTGAGTAAAATGCTTTCAGCAGGTAAGTAGTTAGTTATTAAAATGGGCTTTGAATCTCTGTGTATTTCTGCATATTTTAAGCGTCCGGGCTAAAAATAACTTTTTTTTTTTTTTAATGCACCTCATTTGGATTTCATTGAATTTTCTGCATGCACTGATGTTAGGATATTTTGGGGAATTGAATTCCCAACCCTTCTGTATAAAAGAAAAGAAACTCTTTCTTGAAGAGATTTAGAAAGGGGAAGAAAAATCCTTTTAAAAAGGCTTAGGGGTGAAGGGGGTGGAAGGAATGGCGGTAAAGGAAGCTTTATTTTCTAAAGCTCAAATTCCAAAGGAGGAGGACAGTCTACGTAAGAACTGAAACTAATTTACCTGAATCCTTTTGTCACTGCCTGGCTCTTAACTATTAAATGATTCTTTTCACTGGCCAATAAAACCAAATCAAAAGCATGTTTTGGATGGAGGGGTGGTGCCAGGCAATCCCCCCCCAAATGAAAAGCCAACTTTCTATGCTGTGTTTGTTTTGGTTTCCCCCTAAGAGGATTTTCAGAGAAGGAGCAGGGGTCTGGGCCCACCCTCCTTGGCTCCACTCTTACGGGCAAATCCAGGGGACTGTTTTGCTCATGTTCACAGAGCTAAACTGCCCCTTCAGTATTACCCAAAAAGGAAAGAGAAAGTGCCTGCCCCACAGCCAGGTCGACAACCCCGTAGATGTTGTGTCTTTGTTTCCCTCTCAAAGGCTGTTTTTTAAGATCCCTGCCAATGCAAAGAATTGGGGAACTGTTTGTCACTCTTCAGAAAACAGCATAGACTTTCAGTGCCTTAGTATCCCCCTTCCCTACCTTTAAAAACAGCAGCAATAGTCACTGCCTTCTGTCCTTGAAGATGTCAGAAAAGTTTGCAAAAGATTTGGGAATCCTTAAAAGCAAGTAGCTATATAAAAATAGAGAGGTTTAAAAAAACAAAACAAAACATGATGACAGCTTGCTTCGTTCCATTCCTGATCTCCTGTTGGTTGGAATATGTAAGAATTGCATAATAGTGCCTAATAATTATTACTAATAAGGTACTTAACACAGAGTAGGCCTTCTATGCTGAATATTTATCCTTACATTCATCAGCCTTTCATAGTCTCTCTTCCCATCTTTAAATGGGGAAAGTTTTTTGGTTTTTTTTTTTTTTTTTTTTTTTTTTTGGTCCTATTTAACAAGTAGAGGAGGAAATGAAGATAAGATTGCTCAGTATTCACTGTCTCTGGATTTTCCGTGTTGAGCGAGATTTTGAGACCTTATTTCAAAGTCTCTTTTCCAGACAATGAAATGCACCCAATTGAAAAATGGATGAACTGAAGCTTTTCTCTGCTCTCCCGTCCAAATTGGATTGGATACTCAATTTGACTGAGTGCTTAGAAATTAGTCAATAAGGCAACTAATTAATAATTTGACTAGGAGCAAAAAGCCAATTTCTCAGCTGCACACAGATGCCAGTCGGGGGACTTAAGGCACCTCGATATGTGATGCCAGCACTATCCTGCCGCATTGAAAATCCGCCGAGTTAAAAGGGACTTCTGGGTCCAGTTCACTGTAATATTAGGCCTTTTCTTCCTAGTACAGTGGAGGGATATAATGTGCAGAGAAAATAGTAAGAGATAGGTAATTTAATACAAAATATGGAAATATATCCTACATGATACATAATTATGTATAAATTTATAAACCATATTGAATAATAATATGGTCTTATTATAATCATTGTGTAGCAGGTAGTCACCATGTGCTCGGTATTATGCTAAGTAAACACTTTGAATACATCTTCTTTAATCCTGTGGTCACGCAATGAAGTAGATACTGTGATCCCCATCTTAGAGGTAAGGAAACCGAGGCTTAGAGAATTGAGCCACTTACCAAACAAGACCAGACAATGGAAAATAGCTAGATTTTGAACCCAGATTTTGAATTCATGATTCCAAACCCTACTTTCTAATTCTCCTCTACAAGCGTGGAAAAATTAACCAAGAGATTGGCTGCCAAATTTTTTTCCTGCCTGGAGGAAAACTGACGTCCCTGACTGACCCTAATTTGATAGGTGGCTGTAGAGACAAGGCATGTCTCTTTGAGACACAGTTTCCCCTAGACAAAATCAGGAAGGTCCTAGGAAAAGAAAAAAATCAGGAAGGTTCTCCAACCATAAAATAGCCTTATCATTTAACACTCCTCGTTCTACATGTTTTTAAGACATGTTTTTAAGAAACATGTTTTTAAGACAACATCAGACATTCTGGTTGTACCCAGAAGATGACAAAATGTGAAAAGACACTAGGATTTTTTTTTTCTTCCGGATCTGGAAAAGACCTTAAGAGATCATTTAGAAAGTCTTCACGATTTAGGTGTTAAAAGCTAAACCAGCCTGGGTTTGATTCAGGCTCTATACAACATGCTGGCAAAGTGGGGCTTCACTTCTCTGAGACTCAAGTTTCCTCATTTGTAAAACTGGAATGATAGTATTAATAACATATACATATCCCATAGAGTTGTTGTAAGGATTAAATGAGAAAATGCTTGCACTGTGAACAGCACAGTTCCTGGTACATAGCAAACGCTCAGTGAGTGCCTAGTAATCATCTAGAATTAAGAATGATGGTAATGACAGTGATGAGGAGTGATGGTGGTGTTGGTGGTGGTGATGATGAGGATGACAATGTTTGTGACACTGGCAATGAGGGTAATGATGATGATATTGATGGCAGTGGTTTTCATAGAGAAGGGGATGATGGTGGTGTTAATTTACTCAGGTTACAGGTAGGAAAACTGAGACCCAAAGTCATATGCTAATTACCAGCCTAGCTGAGACTAGAAATCCATTTCCCAGTGCTGGCCCACTGCCTTTACCATTGCCCCATGCTAAAAATAAGTGGAGTAGAATTTAGCTAAAGGAAACTGAACTGCAGATCGGAGCTGAGAACCAGCATCTTCAGCCTTTCCTCCACCCCCTGGCTCATTTTACAATGCCAGAGAAATCGCTGCGTCCTCACCAGACCCCTGGCACTGCTTTTTATGGACAATGCCATCTTCTGATACCTTCACTGAGAGGTAAGGGAAGAAGGAGAGTGGGAGAAATCTGCTTTTTAACCAGTAAGTAGCTCCCAGTAATTTGAATGCAGCTGGCCCCACACTGCATTTTGAGAAATTCTCCCTGGGGGAATTGATTCACTTTCTGGTTTCAGCCCAAGAGGCAAAATAATCTATTGAATTTGTCAATTTCATTTTCCAGATGGGGCTAAGTGGTCCCTCAAGGGGCTTGTGATCAAGCCTGGGAAAAACCAGAGTTGAAGGAAAAAAGGAGAATGAGAGAGGAAAAAAAAATACATAGATGCTCCATGCCAAGTAGTAGCAGCAGAGTTGACATTTTAAGTCAGTACGGATTCCCTAAGAGAGCACTGAGTTTTCCTAATCGTGAGAAAGAAATCAGTTTTAGGATTCAAAGGAGCCACACCATCAGGGGACAGTTGCCCTAAGAAGAGCCCAAGGCTAACAAATAGGAAGAACAGCCAATTCTGTTTACCCAAAAGCATCCATGGCAGACATTGCTAACAGATAGTGGCATTCTCCATGGAGCTCAAAGAGCCTCCCAGTCCTAGAGCTCCAAGCAGCCATGAGCAATCGATCAGAGCACAGGGATGAAAACTATTTTCTACTTGGCATGTAGGTGCAAGACCAGGAAATGATTCATAAAGTGCCTGCTGGAAAAGTCAGTGACTAGGTCAGCGGAGGGGTTATCACGTCATGCAATGAAACAGGTAGCAGCAGCAGGGATTTAGGCTTTCCAGCCTAGTCTCATCCCAGACTTTTGTGGGTGAATCTCTCATTCATTCATTCATTCACTCATCCATTCATTTGCTCATTCATTCATTCACTCCCTCACTTATTCACCCCCTCATACCTTCTGTAATTCACTTTTAAATCCGACAAATATTTACTTAGTGTGCATTCTATATGCTAGGCACAGGTCTTACATGCAAGAGATGAAAAAATAAGCAAGACAGACCCAGCTCCTGCCTGCATAGAGCTTATAGTCTAAGGGGAAAAAAAAGTAAATTTAACAACTGCACAACTGTTTTAAATTGTGATCATTGCAATGAAGAAGAGGTGCTGGACACTTTGAGAGCATAGGTCAGGAACTTGGCTTGGACAAGGAGAGGAAGGTGTGGGTAAGAATCAGAGAAAGCTTCCCAGAGGAAGGAACATTGGAGCTGAACATTGAAGAATGAGGAGTTAGCGAAGCAAGAAGGGGGAAAGGGTTTTCCAGGGGGAAGGAATGGCTTCTGCAAAGGCCTAGAGGTGGCAGAAGCACAGCACATTGCTGAAAGTAAGAGACAGTCAGAGGGACAGGAGCCCAGCGAGTGTGAAAAGGAGCGATGTGAGATGACGCTACAGAGGGGGTGCAAGGGGCAGTGTTCCCTCTCAAACGTGAGTCCAAGTGAGTCCAAGCGTGACCCTTTCCAACTTAAAAACCCTTCAGTGGCCCTCCTTGGCCCTCACAATAAACTCCAAGCCCCTTCGCCACGCTCTGATCCTGCGCACCTCTCCGGCCTTAGCCCACACCAGCCTTTCTCACGGAAGATGCTCAACCCAAACTAAACGGCCCAGGCTCTTGAAGGGGAAACACTCAAATGTAAGCTCTGTAGGAAGAGAGACTAAGTCTGTTTTGTTTCCTGCTGCATCCCCGGTGCCCAGAGTCCTTGGCACAATACCGGGCATAGAAGATAAACTTGAAAAATGTTGTAAATGTACAAATGGGTGATTTTTTTACCCACCCTTGGCACAGGGCCTAGCACGAAGCACTCTGTTTAAATATTGAAAGAGAAGAGGGGGGAAAGAAGAAGGGAGAGATGGGAAGAATAAGGGAAGAAAGAGAAAAGGAAGGCGGGAAGCAAGCAAGCAAAGAAGGGAGGGAGGGAGGAAGGGAGAGAGGAAGGAAGGAAAAAGAAAACATTATATATACATATATGTATTGGGAAGAGGTCATGCCATAAACCAAGGTTTTCAAAGCTCTAATTCCCATACAAAAAGACTCAGTCATCCCAAACTATTTTGAGAACAACATATTTAGAAAAAAAAAAAAAAAACGATTCAGACTCACCAGCCTGGAAATGCCGGGTCCAGTAGCAAGAAGGAGGCAGCCTGACTCTATGCGAGATGGGTGGGGCCCATTTGGATGCTTCAAGCCAAAAAGCATTTTTGTGGCCTCATAATTTCTGAAAGCTCTTGGCAAGGCGAACTGGCTCCAGGCTCAGTCTCCTGCAAAAACCCGTCTTTGCAGTTCCTCGGTTCAACCTCATGTAAACAGGTCAAGCTCTGTCGGACCTCAGTTTCCTCATCTGTAAAATAAAGTCAGTTGGATTACATCATCTCTAATTTAACCCTAAATACTGTGAGTATTGGGGTTACTCTTGGGTTCTCTTCTAGGAATCCCTTCCTATCAGCCCACATCAGTGCTAATAATAATTATGACATAATAATAGTCATCATTATACTAGCTACTGCATATTGAAGCACTTTTTATTTCCTCTGCACAACTATCATATAAGATGATCTATGATGTCTATTTTACACGTGAGGAAACTAAAGTTCAGAGAGGTCATGTACCTTGCCCAAAGTATCACAGCTGCTAAGGAGAAGAGCTGGAATTTGATCTCAGACATGTCTGAGCCCAAGACTCACGCTTCCCAAACCTCTATCCACAGCTCTAGCAAGTCCTGACAGGGACAGTGTTTACTGAACACAAACGTAAGCACAGACTCCCTAGTCCCCATGGGAGGCAGGGAGAAAACAGGAAGGGGAATGTTTGTGGTGATAACATCATTATTGCTGTCTGCCCAGCCGCCCTTCTATCTTTTTTCCTGGGAAAAGCTCCCCTCACACATACACAGGGTTTGAAAGAATGTTCCTCCCCACTCCTCGTAGTTCTGATTGAACAACCACCAACCACAGAAACCTCTCAATGGCAACAGTCACGTGCAAACTGGGACACGTGATCTAAGCCTACGCAATCATAGTATAGCAAGCCATCTCCTGGTCAGTGATTGGCTCAAGTAGTGGGCATGTGACCCAAGACAGGCCAATCAGCGCCCTCCCATGGTCCGAAGTGGATAGGAAGCAGCTTTCTCTTTCTTTCCTTCTAGGGCTTGCTAAACTGAGATGATAGAAGCCTGGGGCTTCCCGTGACCTTGCCTCACCCCCAGCTCACCCACTATGCCACGGAAAGGAAGCCCCAGTCAGGAGGGGGAATATGGCCAACGGACAGAGAAGCTGAGATGAGAGACGGAGAGGGAACCCTCATGCCATGGATGTGCTACTGAAACCAAATCCACACCTGTCCTTCCCACTCATTAAGCCGATAACGGTTTGAACTGGGATCCTATTACTTCCAATCAACAGACCTTTGACGAATAGTGTTTTTTGGACAAGCGTTGCACAACTATGACCATATCCGATTACAAACACATACACACACACACCATCTACTACTTAGAATTTTGAAACAGATCTGGAGAGGGGTATTAGGGGAGAAAAATAGGTGACGGAAGAGAAGCATTGAGAGAAAAGAGGCCCAAAATTGACACTTCCTATCCAGTCCCAGCCTTGTCCCTGACCCGTATGGTGGCTCATGCCTTGGTGCCATATCCACTTAAATTTCCCCAGAAAATAAAATAGCTATTATTTACTAAACAGCTACTATTTTTTTCTACTTTAGCTCATCTAAACCTCTTAACAACCCTGAAAAGAAAATAGACATGTCCATTTTGCGGGGGAGAAAACTGAGGCTTAGAGCAATGAAGTTGCCACTCAACTAGTATGTGGCAGAGCCTAGAATGCTGCACCCAGATCTGTGTAACCTGAAAGTCTCTCCCTTTTTTAAAACTACATCAAAGTGTCTCCGCCATCAATGATAGATTTAGTTTGGATGCCAGCACCTTGAATGGAATTCTCTCTCTTCTTTTCCAGCTCGGATATGTCAAGGAGGTTGCCTGAGCCCAGGTGGTCTGGAATTAACCCCAAGCACATTCTGATATGTGGAGATGTTTCTTCTCAGGCTTGTAGGTAAAGCTTGATCCTAAAATAAAATACCTCCAGGGCAGGCTGCCTTTGTTTCTGGGAACCAGTGCCTCTGTGCATGGAGTGCAGGCAGTTAGCAATGCTTGGCCACTTGTTATTACAAAGGCGAAGATATGAAAATAAGGGTGTCTGATGGATGTGGTATAAAGCAGGACAGAGGCCTTTGAAAGCAGAGAGGATCAGGAAAATGATAGACAATATTCTTGTCACTAAAACTGCTTTGAACCCCCAATCTAAAAGCACTTTTAAATACACTCTCAATATTACTTTTCATCTTGGGGGAGAAAGACAGAATTTCTCATGTTCCCTGGCTTCCAGATTGGTTCCAGTTTGGTTGCTGGGTCAAGAAAAAGAGTAAAACAGAAGTCAGGAGCCAGCCAGTCCTTCTGTTGTTCTCACAGCAGTCTGTACTAAGTCTAGCTCTTCAACCAATATTTACCGAGCATCTACTATATGCCAGACACTGTTCTAGGCACAAGTGTGAATGAGACAGGCTTTCTCAAAGCCATCTTTCTGAAACATAGGCATGATCATGTTGTGCTCCTTGCCTCCTTTCAATGGCTTGCTGTTGCCCACAAGATCAAACCCAAAGAATACAACATGGCGGACAAGGACATTCATTGTCAGTCCTCTTCATTTTTATTTATTTATTTATTTTTTTTTTTTACATGCCTCACATTTCCACCTTTTCCAGTCCATGGTATGGCTATACCAAAATTCTTTCCATTCCCCTGTCCCCTAGGCTTTTAAGCCTGCTGCTCTTCTTCACTGGAAAAGTCTTATTAACACCACTGCCATGTCCTCTTGCCCACTCATTGCCTGCCTAACATACTCATCCTTCAGCATAGATGTCACTTCAGGAATCTCTTAATTCTCACCTCATCCACCAGTATTAAGCATCTATAAATGATATTGTTGTTTTGTCAGACATGCATCTCTTTTCTAGTAACAGAAAATCCCTTTTCCTTTGGAGAATGCATTCAATGAAGTTCAAGTGGAGCTTTCCTGGGATCCCAACCCCAGCCACAGGTGACTCAAGCCTGGACTGTCCCTGAGCTATCACCAAGACCCAACTGGTCTCTAAGTGCCGTAAGAGAAGGACATGCCTGTTTGCTTCACTGTTCTGACCTCAGCCCCAAGATACAGGTGGATAATCCACCAGGTGGATTTCTACAAATATATTTTGAATAAAAGAAAGAAAATTTTAAAATTGCTTTCAAATTTGATCAGGCTAAAAATAGCTCAGGTGTCATTCCCCAAACGTTCTGATTCTAGTTCATAGAGGACCAAATTTCAATTTAGGGTGACCCAGGATACTCCATCTTTGTATTGTCAGCACCTCCAACACTTGACTTCCAAGGTTTCCATGAAAAATGCAGAAAGAGACTAGAACAGGCCTCAGTAAATTACAACCTCTAGGCCAAATCCAGTCCACCACCTTCTTATATGAAGTTTTATTGGAACACAACCATGCTCATTCATTTACATGTCTATGGCTTTATAAGAGCTACAATAGCAGAATTGAGTAGCCAAAAATAATTACTATCTTTACAGAAAATGTTTGCTGGCCCTTGAACTGTAAGACTATGCTGGGATTTTATGGCCCAGTCTGGAAAGGAACATGCATCACTTTTGTCCACATTCCGTTGGCTAGAACTCAGACACCCGGCATCAGCTGCAAGGAAGGCTGGGAAATGTAGTCTTTCCATATGCCACGAGGAAAATGAAACAGAGATTGATAGTCTGGTGGTATGGTCTCCCCTATGATCGATTCTTATATTAAACAAATCAATTTTGAGCACCTATTAAGTACGAGGTACTTTGGAGGGCCTGGGGCTCAAAAGATGAATCAGAGAGGTATGCATTACCAAGGAGCTCACCCTGAATAGGGAGGTGGATAGATAACTAGGCAATGATAATAGTAACAATAGCAGTCAAAATTCATCAAGTCTTTATCACACAGTGGTCACTTGCTAAGCTTAAGCTTCTATCATCTCAGCTTAGCAAGCTCTAGAGGAAAGGAAGAGAAAGCCTCTATCCACTTCGGACCGTGGAAGGCCTCTGATTGGCCTGTCTTGGGTCACATGCCCGCTACTTGAGCCAATCATTGTGGCCAGATGGCGGCATACTACACTATGATTGTGCAGGCTAAGGTCACGTGACCCAGGTTGCACATGACTGTTGCCATTGAGGCAACGTTGGACCTTAATGTACATCATCTCATTTAATTGACACAAAAATCCTAAGAGGTCCTATCTATTATTCCCCTTTTCAAATGAGGAAACTGAGTCACAGGGTTGGTAATTACTAAAATGCAGGTTTCAAACATGTCTAACTCCAATGCCTGAATTCTTACGTACTTTGCTGAACAGCTCCTCTAGTTACAATTCTGAATGGTACTGCTAAGCAAGGGACAGGCACAGGAAGCTGCAGGAAGGGCCCCTGTGTCTGTCAGGATGCCAGCAGGAAACAGGTGGCAGCCCTGAAAGAGTTTACCTAAGGAGAGCTTCATGAAGGCACCCTTTGCAGAGGTGTGGAAGGGTTAAGGGAACCAAGAAGGTCTGGTGATGTGTCCACGGACCAGCTAAAGTGCAGAGCTAAGTTCACAGGGAACTGTCCACCACTGCTGAGGCTGAAAGTAACATTGACTGGAGATGTGAAACAGGGCACCATGGTATCCGTGACACCTGCCTATAACACTAAAACAATAAGTGAGATGAATACAGATCCTGGCAGATAGTAAGCACTCCCACTTGCATAACAGATGCAAGTGGGAGTGTTAAACAAGTTGATAATTACACAAGTACTACATGGTCAAATCAAACTAACAAATTGGTTTCCTCTCGTGTGCCAACTCTGATCAATGAGGAGTGACTGCCCCATGTGGCAAGGATTCTGAGACACCATCTGAGCTCAGTGGGAAGAAGTACAGTAGATTATTGATGTCTGCCATGAGAAAGGGGTGGGGAGTAGAGGTACATGAGCTGTTAATCTTGTATGGCTAGTATTTAGAATATACTGTTTCTTTCTCCAAGGCTTCCACTTCATACTTAGAGGTTTAGTATCTTCATCTGTAGATAAAGACAATACCATGTGTGACCTTCTTACTCCATAGGCAGACTTTTAAATCGTAAATTTGAAAGTGTATAGAAAGACACAAGATACACAAACAGAAGAGCTTTCCAGTCCGCCCTCTTCTGCCCACTTCATGGTGTTCTCTCCTGAAAACATCTTGGGAGTACAATGGTTCTCAGAACAGACAGACCTGTTTCTTTCCTTGCTACTTCAAGGCACTGAAGGAGACTGATTGATGGCTCAGGGACCCTTATTTGGCAATGGTCCTTGTAGTCATAAGTTGCTTTTTACTACCCATCAATCTTTAACTTTTCTTATAGTTAAATAATACCCCAAATTCCATTGTGGACTCCCCACTCAGTCCATCTAGTTCGGGAAGAGTTGATGACTTCACCCGCAAACTACAGCCTATGCATCAGTCACCTGTTTTTATAAAGTTTAATTCAAACACAGCTGTGCCAATTCATTTACATATCGTCTATGACTTTCTTTAAGCTCTAATAGCAGAGTTGAGTAGTTACAATAAAGGTCATAGGATTCACAGCCTAAAATATATTATCTAGTCCTCTAAGAAGTAGTTTGTCAATACCTGGCCCAAGTTAATCACACTACCCATCCCCTGGATACCATGATCGTTTCTTAGATAAAATGTAATCCAAATTAGGCCAGTGACACTCAGAGCTCTTTTCCTCTGGACATGAGGCTGAGAGGATGTGAGGTCTGGAGTCCTTGCAGCCATTTTGCAGTTATGAGGAAGGACTCATGTCTCTGCCCTCAAGTCTAAATAGAGCATTTAGAGGAGGCTTCAAGGAGGTGGTATAATTGATGCTGGACCTAAGCGTTAGTAGAATTTGAACTTAAAGAGCAGGAAAGTGTTTTAGGTGGGGGAGGAACCACAAAAAGGCATGAGTGGCAGTGAGTAGAGAAGATTAGTGGTGTTATAAGGAGAGCTTTGCTGGGGAGGAAACTACTCGACACCAGTGGGATTTGAAGCCACATTCAACCATGTTAGAGACCCTTCTTTCATGCCTCAGGTTAAAAATATATTCTCGATATTCTCCAAAGCTTCAATGATAGAAATGGAAAAGATGCTCAGACTTAAAATACTAGCAACAACAACGACGTGACATAGCAGCCCATCACACCCTGCTGTTCATGGATTTTTCTCCAAGAGGGGGGATTGTAGTCCCTGGCCGGGGAAGTCACTGAGCACACACTACCAGGCATCATGCTAACTTATCTCCTAACAGTCCTCTGAGGCTCTCCCCATTCATATACCCATTTTACAGAGGCAGAAACTGAGGCTTAGGCAAGTTTGATAATGAACCCACAGTCACACAGCCGGCACATGGCAGTGATTTGGACCAGACTCTCTGCCACCACTGTTTAGCAATGGGACTTCCTTTCCTTGGTGTGTGAAGTTGTGGAAATTCCCTCACCTCCCGATTGCTTCTCTCTCCTCTGCACCCCCTCACTGTGCCTCTGTGGTTATCACGGAGGGTTGGTGATGACAACCATTTACCTGGGCACAGCTCAGACCTTGTGTGGGAATTCCCATGCTCAAGGTGTTTCTCTGATAAAACTCAGGAGGCAGAGGACTCAGGGGACAATTCAGCATTCCCAGGGGAGAAGGCGGCACCTGGTTGCCTGTTCAGATGTCTCCCCCCAGTGCCCTTTCCTGGACCATCACTCCTACAATAAAATCCATACCTGTCACACCATGGCCTCCATGGTCTGGCTCTTGCCCACCTCTCCTGCCCCATCCCACACCTCACTGCCCTGCACCTTTGGGCTTCCACCACTCTGGTCTGCCCTCCTTTTCTCCAACATCCCATGCCGCAGCCCACCCCCCAGTCTTTGCACAAGCCACTCCCTCTCTAAGTTCTCCACCCAGTTAATGCCTGTGTGCATCCTCCAGATCTCTAACATCACTTCCTCAGGGAAATCATGGACACCACCCCAGACTGGACTCATCCTTGGAATTCAGACTCACAAGAAACCCTCTGTCTCCTCCCCTCCCCTGTAGGATCCCCTCCTCCTGCCTCATTGCCATCCTTCAGCACCTGAAAAGGCTCAGTCAGGGGTTCCCCAGGGAGCAGGGATCTCTTTTCTCAGGAGCCCAGCCCAAGTGGGCAGGACCACTTCCTGCCTGGAGATTACCTAGATGAGACACAAGCCTTAGCCTTTGCTCCGAGTTCATGGTCAGCAGAAAGCACCTGCAATTCTGCAGATTTAATACAGGCTCATTAGCTTCCATTGGCTGGGCTCCCCACTCCACCTGATGGAGGGTTGATAAGTGGATAATCAGATGTAGAAAACCCCACCTAGATAGGGGAGGAGAGGGACAAGCTGACTTCATTGTCTCTCTTTAATTCCCTCCAATATGTGACAATAGCACTGTCTTTCTTTGCCCTTTTTATGACACTTGAAAAGAGGACTGATAAATTTTAAAAAGAGGACTGGCCAGTTATTCAGCAGAATATTTCTCAACTTGGATTTGTTGACTTTTCTCATGACTGGATTGAGGTTATGCATTGTGGGCAAGAATATCATGCAATCGATGTCAGGTCCTTCTCAGTGCATCATGTCAAGAGGTTCAAGATGCTGTAATGCCTAATTACCGGTGATGTTAACCTTGATTACTTGGTGATGTCTGCCAGGTTTCTCCACTGTAAAATTCCTATTTATCCCTTTGTAGTTAATAAATATCTTGGGGAAGATATTATGGTTGAGGTCATGCAAATATCCTATTTCTCCTCAAATTCTGGCCCACTTATCTTGGTATCCATCTGTGGATCTTGCCAGATGTGGCATCTTTTAAAAATTGGACCAATAAAATAAAAAGTGTGGCCAAAACATTCCTGATTAAAATAAGCAGCAGCTAGTGAGGCAGTAGATTAACTTACTAGCACAGTAAATACAAGCGTGGGCACCCGCCTAGAAAGTGTTTCCTTTGTGGTGAGCACTGCAGTGACCTACCCCCACTGGGAGGTTAGCATTCCCGGGCCAGGGACACACCAGTCTCAGAGGGTATATATGGAAAGGACTGGCAAGATAAAGCACTCAGCCACCCTTCTTTCTTTCTTTCCCCCCCCCTTTCTTTTTACTCTTTTCTCTTTTTCTTTCTACCTCTGTTATTTCCTTTTTCTCTTTTGCTATCTTTTTCTTCCTTCCTTTTTCATTCTTTTTGCCTTCCCTTCCCTCCCTCCTTCTCGTCCTTCCCCCATTCCTTTTTTCCTCATTTCATGTGTTTTTCAACACTTATTGCACACTTCTTTTGTACCCGACGTATATTAGGCATCAAATAAAACATAGTCACAATCTATTTCATCCAGGATTTTAAAAAATACTAATAAAGCATGGACAATGACAGCAAAAAAATGGTAGACAGGGGGTCCCCATGGGCAAGGAGCACTTCCTGTTCATGCTGAATCCTCAGGAACTATCACTTTTAAATCCTGACGGCATACCCAATCAGTAAAACATTTTTACTACGTTCCCATGCTACACATAGCCTTATCTGTTTATGAATGATATATTCACACACATCCACAATCCCTTATCCAAAACTTAGGGAGCCATAGACGTGCTTCAGACATTAGAATCGTTTTGGATTTTAGTAAGAGAATATGGTATATATATATATCAAATATTATTTAACAGCTCCACGGAGGTATGGGCTAGCACTCTGCAATCAAACACAAAGAGAAACATATGTTCACACTAAGAGGGAATCATTAAGAATCTAAATGGCCGCATATCATTTCAGATCAGGTGTTGCCAAATAGCGTACCTAAAACTTAGGAACTTTCAGAGGTTTATGGATCTTAGGTTTACAGATAATGGATTTGCTTCAGATTAGGGTCCACATCCCAACACCAGGGAGTGATCATCATCAGGCAGGAGCTGGCTTCTGCCATTCTGGGCTTGACCCTTCACCCATTTTTCTGAGACTCAGTTTCCCCATGTGAAAGGTGTGTGTGGGTGGGGTGTGGGGGGGTGGAAACAGCAATTCTGTCTCCTTTTTAGGGTCATGAGGATTAAGGAGGGAATGAAGAAGGAGACTATTTTTTATGGCATGTGTCAGGCTGTAGGCTGGCACTTTCAAACAGGTGCTCAGAAGGCTACTCATTTCCCTTCTTACCCTTTCCTTAGATGCGCCCCCTTGTCCTGTGCAGTGCCCCCTCCTTTCTACTGAGCCTCCTTCTCGGTCTTTCCACTGCACCTACTCTGTTCCATGCATTCTAGTCTCCATTACTGAGCCCTTAGATCCCCAAAGTGTGGTCCACGGACCAGCATTATTGGTGTCACCTGGAAGCTTGTCAGAGCTGCAGCATCTCAGACCCCGCCCCAGACCTACGGGATTAGACCCTGCGTTTTAACAAGATCCCCAGGACCCACTGCTACAGATAATGGGTCTGCACTTCTGTTATTGGCTAACATCTCAAAGTTCGCTATGCACCGTGGATAAGGGATTGTGGGTGTAAATCCACGCTTCCAATTGTCTTCTAATTTCTAAGATTTTGGCCAAGCCTTACGCTAGGAGTTAGAGACATGTAAGCCCTGCAATATTCTTGTTTGCATCCATATGCCTTCCTAGTATTGTTGCTTATTTGTTTGTAAGTACTTTCTTATTTGTTCGCAATAATACCATCCTCGTATTATTTCCAATACTCGGTTATTTTGCAGGCATCTGTTCTAAATCATGGTGCCATGGCTTGCTCAGCTGTGAGCACTAGAGATATATGAGCACCAATCAGTGGACTTTAGCTCACAAGGGTGATGGTCAGATGAGAAACACCTCAAAGATGTGACCCTCCCCCCACTTTCTTCCCCAAGCCAGGCAATTGGGCAGAGCTTACAAGAAGGGGACCTCAGCTGTCTTGTGTTCAAATCTTGACTCCACCATTTGTTAGCAGAGGGACCCTGAGCAAATTACTTCATTCCCACGTGCCTCAGTTTCACCATCTACGGTGCGGATAACAGGAGTCACACCAGTGCCTCCTCACAGCGTTGTTGATAGGACTCAATAAGAGAATGCCCACAACACCTGGCATAGATTAAGTGCTCAGTGCAAAATAGCGGTCATCATTACTGCCATGCAGTTTCTCCAATTGTTGCTTCTGACTGCAAAAAAAAAAAAAGGCAGCAGGGACTTATTGGCTCAATTAACTGAAAAATCTAGAGGTAGACAAGTTTCAGGTGTGTCTGGATCCAGGGGCTCAAGTGAAGTCATTAGGCCTTGATACCTTCCTTCCCCAACCCACCCCCACCATCTTGGAGCTCTACGTTTATTCATCCTCTAGAAAATTCTCTCTGTAGCTCTCATAGTAGCTCTAGGCTTTCATCCTCTCAGATCCAACTCCACTGCTTCACCAACAGTCCCACGAGTCCTGGAATGGAGTCTAGTAGCCTGGGATAAGCTATGACTGGTCCAGCCTGCAGAAAAGCCCCAAGGGGAAACTCCCAGGCCCTATGCCAGAGATAAGGAGGCACGACCCTGGTGCTAAGTTCAAGGCCTAGAACCTCAGGGCTTGGTGATGTGGCTTCTGAGTCATGGAATTATTGCCTTACGTGTAATAAATATTGTTCCTGACTTCCTGACTGCAGACGTGGTAGACTATAAAAAACAGTGAGTCTCTTCTGCCCACCTCTGACATGGCAAACATGTTGCTCTACTGAGACCACCAAGTGGTCAATGGGCCTCAGGGAGGTCCTGAGGAAGTGGGCACCCACCTACAGGCTTCACTACCTGTAGGCTTGTCTCCTGCATATCCCTTATTAGTTGCTTTAGCAAAAACAAAAAAGCAAAATCCACCCAATCCAAAGGACTTACCCTCATCCATCTTCAAAGCTGGACTAAACGCCCCCACCCTGAAACCCAGGTCTTTAATACACCTGGCTTGGGTCACATGCCCTTCTCTAAACCAATCACTGAAGCCAGAGGGATGGCGTGCTCTGATTGGTCATGTGTTTGCTATTGAAGCAATCACTGAGACCAGAGGAATGGCATGTTCTGATTGCTCAAGTGATAGCCCCTGGAGGAGGACAGTGGTATCTATCCCACCTGAACCCCTAGACCTAAGAGTGAGGTTTTCATTTTTAAAATTAGCATGATGGATGCTGGAACCATAAAAGAACAGATTCCAGTGTTCCACCTCTGCTAAAGGAACCGTTTGCAAGCATCTCTGTCTCCAATTCCACACTCAAGGTGTGTTTGCTCTCTCAAAAGAGACAGAGTAGTTTTATCATTATCATTAGGTGCATCACCATTGCCAGTGCTTAGCTGCAGCAGCATTTAGCTGGGTTGTTCAAAAACAGGCCTGCCAGACAGCATCCCTGGCATCCGGGAGATCTGTACTGAGGCCAACTGTGCCTGGTTAGAGTTGATTAACTCTAATCACTTGGTGATGATCTATAGTGCTGTATCCAGATCTGAGCCCAGTGTGGAAAAGTGCAATAACTGATTAGTGATGCCTTCCCTGGACACAGTCAAGGGGAGTATGGGCATGTTTGCAATGTATTTACTATCAGTGATTCTCTCAACAGCACCTTCCTGCTCTACACACTAAAATCCAGGTCAAGGCAATAAATGTTTGAATACAAATTGTACATCCCTTAGGTATTGGGGTTGAGGGGGCATATAAAATAAGAGCTTATTTTTAACTGAGAAGACATTTACAAAAGCATCTGGATACAGGAGTCTTGGCCTCAAACACCCTCAATGGCTCTTGCCCACTTCGCCCAGGGTTAATTGTCTCCAGCTCCCAGGGACAGCTTTAGCCATGCCTTAGGCAGCTAGCTCTTGGTCTTGTCCTTTATAATGTTAAGGACAAATAAGTCTCAAATAGAATCTCCCTCCTGGATGTCATCAGAAAACTTGAAAGAACATGGACAAAGAGAGAGAACATCGTGTGTCCAGAACTCCGTCCCCTCTTGTGCCTAAATCTTTAGGACTAGCACATTCCTTGCCTCCTTTTGTTCATGGAAATCCACAGAACAGAAGCTGCTCAAGGAGAGGGTCTTGTGGATGTTACAAATACACGCACACAAGTAGAGAAGGGTCTGTTAGGGCAGAACTTACAGCCTTACCATACATGCAAATAAATCACCTGGGGATCTTGTTAAAACGCAGGGTCTAATCCCGTAGGTCTGGGGCGGGGTCTGAGATGCTGCAGCTCTGACAAGCTTCCAGGTGACACCAATAATGCTGGTCCGTGGACCACACTTTGGGGATCTAAGGGCTCAGTAATGGAGACTAGAATGCATGGAACAGAGTAGGTGTGGTGGAAAGACCGAGAAGGAGGCTCAGTAGAAAGGAGGGGGCACTGCACAGGACAAGGGGGGCAGCTCAGGAAAGGGTAAGAAGGGAAATGAGTGGCCTTCTGAGCACCTGTTTGAAAGTGCCAGCCTACAGCCTGACACACGCCATAAAAAATAAATAAAATAAAAAGTTTCCTTCTTCCTTCCCTCCTTAATCCTCATGACCCTAAGAAGGAGATAGAATTGCTCTTTCCACTCCCCGACACACCACCCACACACACCTTTCACATGGGGAAACTGAGTCTCAAAAATGGGTGAAGGGTCAAGCCCAGAATGGCAGAAGCCAGCTCCTGCCTGCTGATGTCCACTCCCTGGTGTTGGGACGTGGACCCTAAAGAGAGCCTTTAGAGGATCTGGTAATGTGTGCAAAACCGGCATCAGGGCCTTAAGCCTCCAGTTTCTCAAATAATGAGGCCAGTTGGAAGCTGTTAACCCAGATGGGAAGCAGCCAGCAGCAGGTGAACAGCCGCTCCACCTATCAGCACCGCTCGAAGCTATAACACGCTCCTGGCTGCCTCTCTCCCCCACTTCAGGGGGCCCGAGCCCCAGGTGCACCTGCCAGCCATCGAAAGCCATCCAGGCGAGAGACTTGGGTCTCCGCCACTCTGCACCGGTTTCCATGTTCTCCCATTTCCTGGAGCCCCTTGGGAGAACGGTTTCTCCAGGTTAATATATAGTGCTAATGAGGGGTAGCCGGCGGGAAAGAGCAAGGTCTACTTGATCCGGGGCTTGGAATGAAGCCAGGGTCTCTCTGGCCGTAGATTCTCTCTCTCCTTCCAAGGTAGCATGCAGTGCGGGGAGATTAAGATGTATAGTCTGCAAATGAACTAACCTTTTCCAGGCCTCCTTAATGAGGCTTCCTATAATAGGGCCATTTCTCTTTCTTATGTATGTGCACACACGCACGCACACACACACACATTCTTTAACATAATCCATATGGAAATAAAAATCTCTCCCTTGCTCCTATATTTTTAAGAGGACTCCATATAATGGGTAACACTTTTTTTCTTCAAATGAAAATCTACGGTTCAACAACATGCATTTCCAGTGAATCAAAAAAGATGGTTTCAGCCAACTAGCTAGGCTCCCTCTTAAAACTCAAGTGTGAGGGCAGCAAGTAGCCAACTGGACCAAAAGTCCTTCTAGGGCATAGTGGGAACCTGGCACTAGGTAAATTGAAGTCCCCAAGAAACAGTTTCAGTGCTGGGTGAAGATACACGAGCACCCTCAAACCCTAGATCCCTATAGAGAGGGAACATGATGCTCTATATCATTCAGATCTTTATCGGCCAGGCGCAGTGGCTCATGCCTGTAATCCTAGCACTTGGGAGGCTGAGGCGGGTGGATTGCTCGAGGTCAGGAGTTCGAGACCAGCCTGAGCAAGAGTGAGACCCCCCCCCGTCTCTACTAAAAAAAAAAAAAAAATAGAAAGAAATGATCTGGACAACTAAAAATATATATAGGAAAAATTAGCTGAACATGGTGGTGCATGCCTGTAGTCCCAGCTACTAGGGAGGCTGAGGCAGGAGGATTGCTTGAGTCCAGGAGTTTGAGGTTGCTGTGAGCTAGGCTGATGCCACAGCACTCTAGACTGGGTAACAGAGTGAGACTCTGTCTCAAAAAAAAAAAAAAAAAAAAAAAAAGATCTTTATCTACCTACAGGGAGAAAATTCTAGCCTCTGATAACATCAAGGATCTTCCAACTTTAAAGGGGGAGGGGACAGATTCTGAAGCTGCCTTTGTAACCCTGGATTTCTCAACCACCATCACCTATAATCCATGCCAGGGCTGCAGACCAGAACCTTCTGAGGCTGGCAGCTATTTCAGCTCTATCCCAGATCACAGGCCCTTCTGACCTTAAGCCTCCCAAAGAACAGGGACATTCTCAGACCTGTCTCAGATACAGGAGTATCTGAACTCAAGACATCAAGCCGTGAGCAGTTGCTGACAATTGAATTTTCAGACCACAAGGTAATAAAACTAGAAATGACTTTTTTTAAGTATTTTTTTAAAACCTTGACCACTTAGAAATTTAAAGGCACTCTCCCAAATAATTTGAGACAAAGGGGAAATCAAACCCAACAATTACAATGAAGAAAATAACAATAAAGAGAATACTGCATATTTTAAAAATCACATGGGAAGTGCCCAAAGCTGTAATTAGAAGCAAAAGCCATAGTATTAAATGCTACTATTATTGTATTTGAAAGAATACAAATAAATGCACTGAGCATCAACTCAGGAAGTTAGAAAAGAACAACAACACAAAACAAAGTTCAAAGAACTATTAACAAAGGAGAAAAGGAGAAATTATGAATTTGGATTACAAAAATCCAAAATTAAAACAGACAAAGCTCGAAGGGATTTCATCAAGGAAAAAAAATAAGCAAAATACACATAATTAGGAGGAAGAGAGTTGGTGGAATAACCAGTAGGATGGAAAAGATTAAAAATAGCAAAGCCTCTTGAGCATGTGCAAAAAGCTACGTGAATATTTGCAGCATCCAGAAGGTTGACGTTTTAATTATAAAAGTAAGTCTTCCTATTTCTGTATAAAACATAGCTTGCTGATGAATAAGGCAAATGAACAAAGGATATGAATAGGCAATTCAGAACAGAATAAATACAGACAGGTAATTAACATTTAAGAAAATGCCCAACTACAGGGTAAATCACAGAAGTGAAAATTGAAATAACTGTGATGTTATGTCCACCCCCTAGCAAATTAGCCAAGTTTTGTTTCTGTGGTGGTTCTTGCAGTGAATGGCTACATCCAATCAGGATGGAGATGAGGCAAATTTGATGTTCCCATATATGAGTGAGAGGGATATAAATTAGCAGATTGGTTTATCCCTTCTGCAAAACTTTTTGGAAACATCTCAGGTGAATGTCTAGCAATTTCCCTTAAAGGGAGATGTTCCGAATATAACTCTTACTTATAAACATTTACAAGGCAGGACCTGATTTCTACACATTTGGGGGTTCCAATATACCAAGAGCATCAATTCTGGGGCACACAAGAATGAGATCAAGCCAAGAATAAGAAAGCCTGGCTTATAACTCATGTTCTGTCACCAACAACTTGTACGACCCTGACAAATTATTTAACTTCTCAAAACCTCCATTTCACCACCTGGGCAATGAGGGAGCTGAAATTGTGCCATAAGACCTTCCCCCAACTCTGACATGTCTTATTCCCTTCTCAATGCCAGGGTCTTCTGGTGTTTTTAGGATGGCAGCATTTCTGCACAAGAGGGAAGGAGAAAGATTAACAGCATGGGCATTAAGAAAAATAGACTGTCAAATACAAGAAAAATTCCTAACCTTTTCTCTGCTTTCTATACTTCTTAAATGAGCTATCATGTTTCGTACATGTAAGTACTCAGTGAATATTTGTTGAATTAATTAAGGTTTGGAATGCATGAGCGAATTACATAAAAAGCTTATTTCCATAAGTCTTTTCTCGTTCATCTCCAAATCACTGGAAGATATAATAAAAACTATTGATCAATTGATTAGCGTCCTTCAAAAAGAAATTGTGAGCCAAGGAAGGATATACATGGATGCCATTTCTTTGCCCCACGTCAGGCCTTACTTAGCAGGATCACGAGCAGACAAAACACCAGACAAAAACCAGCCCAGCCAGTCGCAGGTGATTCTTCAGAGCTGAGAGGTGTGTGGCCAATGGTGTCAGCCACACAGACTCAGCCTCGCCCCGCCTCAGTCATCATTACCACTAGGAAGTACCAGCTGCTCCCTAGCTGGGCCAGACCCCAGTGGTCAGAATGGGAGTGACCACGGTGGGCAGAGCCACACTGCAGATGTGGCTGCCACACAGCATGGCCCTCTGTGGTGCCAGGGGCTGAAACCAAATCACAAAGCAAGTGGCTCAAATTGGGTTCAGCCAAAAGGACAAGCCACTGTGTAAGTATCACCATTCCCCGGGCCTTAACCTGCAGCACTCATCTTAGTCTTCCTCCCTGTGCCCAGATAGAACCTCAGACTCCTCTCCAACACCAGACCTTCCAGGTCACCAATACCAACTAAGAGTCATCGCATAAGACAAAATGTACCTGTGATCCCTGTTTCACAGAATCCCCTGTTGTCCAGCCGTCGTTCCAGTTCAATAGTGGATATCAGGGTCTGAGTTATGTCCCCCAAAAGTCACATGTTGAAGTCCTAACCCCCAGTACAGGAACTCTAAATGCAGGTAAGGTAGAATGAGGTCATTAGGGTGGGCCCTAATCCAATATGACTGATGTGCTTACAAAAAGAGAAAATTTGGACATCGATAGATACAGAGAAAAGACCATGGGAAGATGCAGGGAGAAGGCGCCATCCGCAGACCGAGGAGAGAGGCCTCAGAAGAAACCAACCCTGCTGACACTTTGATCTTGAACTTCCAGCCTCCAGAACTGTGAGAAGAGTAATTTCTGTTGTTTAAGCCATCCAGTCTGTGACACCTTGTTACGGCAGCCCCGGCAAACTAACACAGTGGTATGTTGATCATTGGTTACCTGAAAAAAAAAAAAATCAAGTTATAAAAGAGTATGTAAAATAAAAGATTTGTGTAATTAAATCCTATATCCGGTATGAACACGTGGCGGGGGCCGGGGGGTGTGCATGTGTGTGTGTACGTAAGAGAGGGCGTCCACCCACCGAGGAAAATGTCTGGAACATTACAGACCAAAATGTTCACAGTGGCTCTTTTTGGATGAGGGGATTACAGGTGTTGTTGGTTGTTCTTTCTAATCAATACTGCTTGTACAGTGATCATGTATGTATTGTGACATTCTAAAAGACTTAAAATAGTGTGTGCCTATCTAGTAATAATCACAGCCAACCCATATATGACGCCGTGTGCCAGGCACTTACTCTTTTATCTATCTGAACTCATCTAATCCTTAGAATCACCCCAGGAAGTAGGAACTATCTTCATTTTCCAGATGAGGAAATGCAAGTGGAGAGAGGTTAACTAACTTGCCCAGGATTACATGAAACTGACAAATGGCAGAGCCAGGCCACCAAACCAGGTGGTCTGGCTTCATGTCCATGACCCTAACCACAAAACCACCCTGCCCCACTATTGATGCCTGGTCACTTCACTGCTTTACTGAGAGTTTAGCTGGACAGATTTGGTCGAGTGTGAGATTTGATACAAGCGTGCATGAACACACACGCACACACTCAGGCACACGCAGCTGTTCTTCATGGTTCGGCCAGTTACTGGAGTCCTTTGCATTTGAGGTTCACGATTTAACTGGACTCAAGACCCCATACCTGACAGAGTGACAGCCCTCCTGTGAATATATGCCGGAAGGTCTCAGACACTCCACTTTCCCAAGTTCCCGGGAGCTGACCCGTGTGTTCTCGGGCAGGGGCAGGGTAAGCAACCCATTCATATTTTATAAGTTTGTTTAATGGAGGCTTATTTTTTGGGTTATGTATTTTTAAAGACCATATAGCTGAGATTGATGGAGACACTACACTGATTCTCCTCTTACAAGCTATAGAGCAGGAGGAAGCCCAGCCCTTCTGGGGCCCAGGAGGGACACAGAAGAGTCGCAAATGGACAAAGCTACCTAAATGTCCATCAGTGGGGAACTGATAAAATAAATTATGTTCATCCCTATAATGGAATCTACGCTGCTGTTTAAAAAAAAATGAACCAGAGCTATAGGTATTAGCAAGGAAGGGTGTTCACGACATATTGTTAGGGAAAAAGGCAAATTGCAGAATGCTAGGAATAAATAATATGATCCTATTTAATGGTAGAAAATTAGGGAGGGGCGTTGAACAAACTAGAGTTCATATCCAAGCTCCATTAATAACTAGGTGAGTGACCTCAGATGTCCTCAATGCCCCGTGTCCAAATTGCCTTATCTATAAAATAAGGGGAAACCTAGTTCCTACCCCATCCATAACGTGGCATGTGACTGAAATGACATCATGCAGGGAAAACATTTTCATTTTGCTTGGCACATATGAAGTGCTCAAAAAATGCTTCTTTTTCTTCTTCTAGTTGCACAGAAAAGGTCCCTAAGAACACGTGCCAAACCTTCCACCGTGTCCACCTCTGGAAGATGAAAGTGGTAAAAGCAAGACCTTCACTGTTCACGTCACACATTTATACCGTATTTGTATTTGTACCACGTGTGTAATTGACTCTTGTCATTAAAATACAGTAAGGTGGATTTTTTTTTTTTAAATCGGACCTGATTGCTCCCCTGAAAGGAGGCATTTGAATTCTGAAGTTTCCAGTGGCCTCATTTCCTGTGAGCTAGCGGGATGTCGGGATGTCGCCAGGCTCCTGGGGCAGGTGTCCCCGTGGGATGGAGCAGAGGTGAGCAAGTCTCCCAGAATCTCTTAGGTGGAAATCGATGAGGTCATTTGCCTACTCCCGAGATATATGCCTTGGCAATAAAGTCTGCCCTGACTTAACAATTCCTGCATTCCCGTTTTTCAGTTCAATTCAAGCAGTCTAAATAGACGAGGCTGAGCCAAGTGGGCAAACTTACAAAAGTTCGGGGGCCGTGAAAAGAGATGTAACCCGCGAAGAACAGCACTTACAAATGTCAAGCACTGTACCAGATACTTCTGCATCGTCCCATCTCATCTCTCATAGAAGTCCTTTAAGATAAGCAGGGATTGGTCCCCTTTTCACAAAGGAGGCAATTGAGGCTCAGAGAGTGGGTGGCATTTGCTCAAGGGCACACATCTCACAGCAAAGTCCAGAGCTTGATTCCAAATCTACCTGGCCATGACATCGAAGCCTCCCATAGGCTCCCAGTAACCACCTGTGTACCGTGTCATAGGGAAGAGGGGACAGACCCTTACCAGGGAGAATTAAATCCATAGATGTCCCCTACCATCTAAATAATTGCACAAATTATTTTATATTTGTGACCAACCCCTTTGAAATTTTCAGGGTGGTCCTAGTTCATTCAGTGTTTCCCAAATTGTTTCTGGGGTACCATTTTGTTTTGTGTGATAGTAATAAGCATTCTGCAGGATCATTTGAGGGAGTTCTAAGTATAAACTAGTTTTGTTTAGTAGGTTCATTAAATTAGAAAGGATCATTTTGTTTTCGAACTTTTTATTCTATCTTTGTAATAAAAGACCGTGGCCCCACGGAAAAAAATTTTTTGCCTAGTGTGGCAGTCAATGTGTTAAACACATTTTAAATCTAAAACCACAAGAAAAATTTTCCAGGTCTCTCCCCAAATCATCCCTATGCCTGCAGAAATACCCAAGACCTTTATAGATGCCTGGACATATAAGACAACACCAGGTATAAGACGACCCTACATATAAGATGAGCCTGCCCTTTTCTCAATGACAAGATCTAAACATGATTTTTGACCAACTTGAGTTTACAAACTTTTATGGCCTCGATGAAGGAATCAAATGTTTCCTTATCACAGGAAACTTATTAATGTAGTTTGATAAATATTTTTTCAGTGCACGCAATGTAAAATAATGTTGATGTAGAAGACCTACTTTCTCCCATGCTCACAGATCAGGAAACCATTTGATTCAAACTCTTTGCTCTCATCTGTCTTAAGAAAGCCACTTTTTGTACCATTTCGTACAGAGTTCCAATGTATGTCGTGGTCACTTCTGCCCAGGTTGTTTGGAAACGCAGCCATTTTTAACCCCTGCATCATGCTGTCATTGGAAATGTTAGCCCAGGCTGCAAGTACCAATACTCATAACACTAATCCAGTTGAGATAGTCACATTTTTTTCCCCTGTTCATCCTCTGGGTGTCTGTTTGTGATCTCTGCAACCTAACTACTTACAGAGCTGTTTGTAAAGTGAGCTTTAGGCGGCTGGTGGATATGACATCAAACACTGGCAGTTCTGAATCATCGCTCCTGGAATTACTGTTCACTGTCTTTGATTCTGACAGGTGAATGCTAGAAGCCTCCTAGGAACTAGCTTTGATATTGAATTCATTCCCATATAGGACTTTAGGGATCTAAATCAAATAATTGTCAGAGTGCCCTATAATCTGAGAGAATTTGCAGGGACGGAAGTATTTTGCAACTCCTTTCCTCCTATAGAATAATTCCATGGAGGCGCCTCCGTGATGTCTTCGGGCAGATGCAGTATTGAGAAAGGAAAGATTTCACTTCTAAGAGGAGGCCTGTGCTCGGTCAGCAGTGAGCGGGTTAAACACAAGCTTTGCACTCAAGCTCGGGAAGGAATCAGACCTTATGTGGCATGGGCCTCTTTCTGCCCAAGACCAGGAAGAGTGAGAGCAAGAAAGGAAAAATTATTGACTTAGGGAAAACACTCAATTGCAACCTCATGAGTAAATGGGCCATTTATCCCCCAGTCCGGAGCTCGTTGAAAAGGTGACGGTCCATCAATCCTTCTTCTGAGCTGCCCCTTGATGAGCTGTTCTATCAATGGGCTAATTTAGCTGATTACAGAGGAATTTGAGAGGAATGGGCCGCCAGAGGCTGGGTCCCGGCCAGCAATGCATTAACTCGGCCAGTGTCTCCATCACCCTCCACTTGGGACCGATAGGGGCGTCTTAGTCCTGAAAACATGTCCCATCTGATGGGCTTTTGTTAAGCTCAGCTACAGCTTATCAGGTGCTAGGTGGAAAACCTACTGCTAAGGGCATGGACGGTTCTGTCCTCTGAGTCCTTGGTTGGGGAGGACAACCTCTGGGACCAGTGCCAGGCTATTCTGGGCTCCTGGTCAGCGGCATGTCGACGCCCAGCCCTATAGGAAGGGAGTGAGAGAAGAGATGGAGAGGCCAAGGCTGGACTATTATTGCTTCTTTACTTCCCTAACTCTTTACAGCATACAAAGCGTGGAAAATGCCCCATTCTTCTCTAGCACAGGAGGGAGAATGGAAGAACAACCATGATAGGGATCTCTCTACTCCCCCTAAAAAGAATCACCTTCAAAATCTCCCCCAATAATCTCTAACAGTTCCTACAACTCCCATCTTTTGGATTAAAATACTGCCCTATCCACAGATTCCATTTAAAATGTTGTGTTGATAGCCATTTACACTTTAGCATGAATTAGTCTGTCCACTCTGTTTAAGGCTCTAGGAACAGGACATAGAAGGATAAGCTCAAGACGGAAGTTGAACATGAGAAACCAAGAAGAGGGGAGGCCGGGAGGGTGAGTGTAGGATAAAAACTTACCTGTTGGGTACAATGAACACTATTCTGGTGATGGGCACACCAAAAGCCCTGACTTAAGCATTATACAAGATATCCATGTAACAAAAACACTTGTACCCTCTTAACTAATATTCTGAAATTAAAAAAACAAAAACAGAAGTCGATCCTGAAGAAAGGAGGTATGAAGGGTGATACATCAGAGAGCACAAAAGCATCCAATTCTCCACACGGCAAGTTTCAACAGAAAGAAAAAAAAGGTACTCAAAGAGAAGGAAAGAGGACCCAGGTAACACACTTATTGCATTCTCAATTTTGCTTAAAGGGATCTCAAATCTAGAAAATCATGAAACTTCCAGCTCAAAGCCCCAATCAAAGGAACAAGAGAGCATGCTCATATAGGTGTCTATAAAGTGACTTGGAGCATCAGTCATTTCTATTAAGGAGAATTTGAAACCATGCCACTCCCTTTTAGTGGCGTTTCCTCACACGACTGTGTTGAGACAGAAACAATCCCGTTTGTTTATTTCTCCAAATTAAAACCCAAGCCCCTTTGTATTAAGAAGTCTTTTGAGTGACTGAAAACAGCTTGAATAAAAGAGAGAATTTATTGGCTCATGTAGATTTAAAGTTCAGAGGCCCTGGTTTCAGGCATGGCTGGATCCAGGGGCTCAAACGATGTTGTCAACAATCTCTTTCCAGCTCCTAGTTCTTCTCTTCCCTCTTTGTTGACTTTGCTCCCAGACAGGCTTTCCATGTGTGCTTCCCACAAAGGCCACTGGGAACCCCAGACTCCCATTCTACCAGCTTAGAAACCGGGTAGAAAGAGAATAATTGTTTCCTGACGGCTCCAGCCAAAGTCCCAGAGCTGATTCTTGTTGGACCCTTTTGTGGCTCACATCCATCCCTCGGTCACTCGCTGGGGCCCAGGGATGGACGGCACAGATTGGGCAGACCGAGTCTCACACCAAGCTCTGCATGTGACGGGCAAGGTCAGCCCCACCCTAGCCACATGACCTGGGAGAAAAGGTGGTCTTCCAAGGAAGCGTCAGAGGGCTGCTTCCAGATAAAGAAGGGGGAGATTCTGGGTGGGGAAACAACAGGGTTCCTCTAGGACTCATAAATAGATTCATGCAATAAAGTTTTCGGGGTTCTCACATGGAAAATTCAAGAGTCCGGTGGGAGTGAATACAGAGGCAGGACTAATTTCAACGATTCCCATAGACCTTATCAAGGCAGTTTAATCTCCCTCTGCAGTTTTAGCCTATTTCCTGATATCCTGA
The DNA here is from genome assembly GCA_028533085.1 of Varecia variegata. Taxonomy (NCBI): domain Eukaryota; kingdom Metazoa; phylum Chordata; class Mammalia; order Primates; family Lemuridae; genus Varecia; species Varecia variegata. Next base: position 8,613,364 of record CM052452.1, read on the forward strand.
AATCTGCTGATCCTTTTGGGATTTCCAACTCAGTTGGCTCAATCGGGGCTTAAATGGTACCAAAAAGACCAACCACTAAGGAGAAGAGACTTGGCCTCATAGGAAACGTGTGGGGTTGGGTTCCAGGAAAATGGGTTTCTTTCCTCATCTTAAGGAGTAGCTCTAGGCAAGCTGAGTGATCTCTAAGCCCCTTACTCAATTCAACCCACATTTACAGAGTAGCACAGAGTGGTGGGTAAGAGCTTTTCTTTAGATTCAGAGCTGTGTTCGAATCAGCAGATCTCCTGTGTGAGCTGGGGCTAATGACTTAACCTCTCTGAACCTCAATTTCCTCATTCACAAAATAGGTAAAATAACCTCTAACATGTAGAATTTCTCTGAGGATTAGATTAATCACACATTCTGCATTACTTGGGCATCTACTCTGTCAGGCCCAGTGTCAGGCACTGAGAAAATACAAAAGAAAACAAAATCAACAAAATTTGTCACCATTATGCAGCTCATCTTCTGGCAAGACAAACAGACAATAGACATTAAGAAATAAGTCAATTATTTAGAGTGTGAATTATTTCGAGTGTATTTGGAGTGCTATCGGAGGGGAGTAGAACAAAGTAGTAGAAATTAGGAGTGAGTCCAGGGGAGAGGAAAGTTTCAGTGTTAAGTAGGATAACCAAGGTGAGTTTCACCAAGGAGGTGATATTTCAGCAGAGACTTGAAGAAGGTGAGTGAGGAAGTGAGGAGGTGGCGAAGAGTGTTCCAGTCAGAGAGAACAGCCAGTGTAAAGGTCCTGAGGTAGGAATGTGTTATCTGGGATAGTCACTTGCAGCAAGGACGCCATGTGGCTGCAGAAGAATGACCAAGAGGTGGACAGAGAAGAAACAAGGAACCAGATCCTGTAGGGCCTTGTCACCACTATAAGGACATTAACATGGGAAGTGGTCAGCACAGCCTGGCCCATACAAGACTCCAAGAAGTAGAAGAACAGTGATGAAGACTACAGTGAAGATGGTGACGCTGATGGCGATAATAAAAACAATGCAATGTGCTATCCAGCACTCCAGCAGTGACATCCAGGCTCACACAGACATACCCTGGCCTTCCTGAGCTGTTCTGAGGATTTCCATATTAACACAAGCAATTTGCACTTTGAACCCATGCTGAGAAAATTGCTCTGTAAACAGAGGGTGTTTCCTGCCATCACAAGTCTTTATCATGTGTCTGACACCATTATCACCAAAAGGTCACCAGGTGGCACCCATTAGCAGGACTAACACTCTGTTCTGATGCTTAAGCAGTTCTTAGCTTCCTCTTGATAGCAGCAAAAATACCCTGAATCCAACGTATCTGCCCACGGATATTGTGTGTTCTTCACTCGTGGCCTTTTGCCCAAACCCAGGGGGCCATTGCCTGGGTAATGTGTGGTCTATGGGTCCACATTAGCTGGATATTATTAACACCAACTGACAAGGCTCCAGGCCATCAGTATTGACAACGTCAGACCAGCCACCTGCCTCATCTTGACTCCTGACCCCTGGGAGCTACTCCAAAGTGTAACTAATTCTTCTCAGATGGCTCTTGCCCCAGCTGAGGGGTAGCGTAGCACCATTTCTCTGTAGAGGAGTTTCCCGAACCTTTCCAGCAGCACGTGGACAGGCACACGGGTGAGGCTGTTGAGATATCCTTTGTGGATGTCTCCATCCATCACCTCTGACCTATCTCAGTGGGCTCCTCACCTGACCTTAACTCATTTTCCAAGTCCACTGCAGCAGGAAGGTTCTTTCTGAAATTTAAGTCTGAGACTGTCAGGCTACTCCATGTCTTCCTAATGCCCACAGGAAGGTCCAGATTCCTCGGAACAATGACAAGGCTCTTCATGGCCTGGCCTCTTCCTGCGTCTACAGCATCTTCTCCCACCACACCAGCCCCTGTTCACCTCCAGCCACGATGAGAACTGGGGAGCTCCCATACATGCAGTTCTGTACTGTGCATGCTGTTCCCTCAGCCTGGCCAGCTCCTGTGTGTCCTTCAACTCAGCCTCCTCCACGTCCTCCATGACGCCTTTGTAGACACGCCCAACTCTGGCTGGGAGCCCCAGCCACCTGTGCCCTGGGCATCCTGTCTTCAACCCCATAACCCCATTGCCACTCTGATCACATACATGCGTCCCTCTCATCTGCTGGATGTGGCATCTCATCACCCTTGAGTCTCTACCTTTGAGGCAAGGGTCTACTCCTAGCAGATGCCCAATAACTAGTTGTAGCTTGAACAGAAGAACCAGTGATGTGTTTGATTATGCGCCATCCTCACTTACACCCTGAAGCAGATGGAGACACATAGTTCATAGCAGGCTGTAGTAGGGTGGTTCTGCAGACCTGGGTTCAGATCCCTGATCTACCTCTTATCAGCAGTGACCTTGGGTAACTCAACCTTTTCAGTCCTAATTTCCTCATCTCTGAGGGGGATACACGCACATACCACTTCTTATGACTATGGAGAAGATTAAATAAGAAATTCTGTGTGTATTCAACGAGTGTTAATAATCATTATTATTATACTCTCCACGATCAATTCGATGATTGCCATCTCTGCAAAGCTAGAGATTCCTGTCTGTTAATTCACTTACGTATCCCAAATGCCACAGTGCCTGGCACACAGCAGGTATGCAACAAACATGTGCTGAAGGGACAAACAAGCTAGTCTTGTTCTAGCTTTGTTAGAAGAGCTCCCTGTCTGCCTAGACTCTTTAACTTCAGCTGTAGGATTCTCAAGATATCAATTCCCCACACCCAGAAATACTGATCTGGCAGAGTTTGGGTGGGACCCAGAAACCTGCATTTAAACGAGCTTCCCATGGTCACTGGAGCCTCCATCATTTGGGAACCTTGGCACCCCATGATTCAAGTTTCATTAGCTCCCCCTCTTCTCAGCTCACCCGTCCCCCCTTTCCAACTGCAGTCATCTAAAAGCCCAATCTTAGTATCAGTGATGATCATTGTGCTGGGGCTAATATTATTTTCGCGAGGCACAGAAACCCAGCAGAGGCTTTTAAGTGAATACTTGGTAATAGAACAATCAAGTTAAAAGATCAGTGTGACACAGAGCATGAAATAGGAAAGTATCGTGGCCAATTGATTTGGACCACACTTATGGGTTTGTGAAATGAATTTCATTTTCTGGACCAAATGGAAGCCCTGCTTATAAATCACTGCCGGGCTTGGAGATTAATAAAGGAAACAGGCTTGATTAAGAATTCAGAGCACTGGTCCCACTGCAGATTTATAGACCCAGAGGTCTTGCCACAGGGATTTCAAGATGTCCCACCTGTTAATTGTCATTTAGGAAGATTAACCCTGGGGCTTCTGGGGAAGAATTGAGGATGGGGCGTGAGCTCTGCTTGGGAAGGAAGGCAGATTCTAGGAAACACATTTCTCCATGCGTTTCCAGCCCTCCCCAGAGACCAGCCAGTCATGTGGCCTTTGATAGAACGTTCTGCAGAATTTTTCCTAGATTCTAGATCGGTGGGGAATTTGGTTTGAAAACCCTTCTGCAGATATAACGTTCTGCAGAATTTTTCCTAGATTCTAGACAGGTGGGGAATTTGGTTTGAAAACCTTTCTGCATCTATCTCTGCAAAAACTTGGCAGAGCAGAGCTGAGTCAAGATTAAAAAATAAAAACAAAACAGAGGGGAGAAGGTGTTTAATGAAATTGACTAAACGCAAAAGATCTCCATTAGCCCTCCACTGTTTGCACGGCCCTGCATGTGGAGAGGTTTACGTTTAGTGCTGAGGCATTTGGAAGTATCTTTCGAATTCCTTATCTGTCAAAGGCTGTTGTTAAAGACCAGAAAGAGAAAGCAGGGTTTGTGGAGCCAGTGTTAGGGGTGGGGACAGGACCACTTTAACAAGTTTGCTGGGAGACTAAGCCAACTATTGCGTTTTGGGGAAATGACAGTTTGGGATCCAGTATTTGCAAAAGTGAGCTCCGCAAACAGAAAATTACGTGATTTTTGCACTCCACTCTATGATATTATTGGCCCTGATGGTTTCAAATCCCAGCAAAAAGTTGGAAGTCAGGATGGTGTTAATAAAGACCAGAAAAGGGAAGTTTTTGAGGTGTTTGATGACGTGCTGCCACTTGATCTGGACGTGTTCAGTTTGAGAAGTTTTAACAAGATTTACACTTAACATTTTCACTTGTCCAATAATCTACATTTCGATAAAAAGTTAAACACTTTAAAAGCAACACAAAACTGTTGAGATGAATGGGTATGTTAGTATGCAGCATACTAACAGATTGCTTGAAAGTGAAAACACCAACTAGGAAGACTTGTATGTAACTTTTCCTTCCTTCCTTCCTTCTCTCCTTCCTTCCTTCCTTCCTTCCTTCCACAAACCCTACATGATTGTCTTTACTTTCTCAGAGCACTTGTCATTCTCTAAAATTATCTTGTAACTTACTTGTTTTGCAATTTATTTTGCAAAAATTATTTTGTAATTTATTTCCTGTTGCATCCCCTCCCCCCAACAGAATGCAACTTCACGAAGGAAGGCACCTTGTTTTTCTCATTCACCTCTGTGTCCCCAGAGCCTAGCACGTGCATAGTAAACACTCAAAGAATAGTTGCTGGTTTTGCAAACAAAAAGCAATCAAGGCAGCATGCTAAGCTCTGGAGTTTCCAACGCACACGCCCCTTTTGTAGCACTTAGTTGCAAGGTCATGGGAAGCCAGCAAATATTCCCGGGCATTCACCGTGCTCTGGAACTGCAGCAAAGAGTAAAACAGAAGGAGTCCTGTGCAACCCCACTCCCTCTCCCCCGCCACCCCCAGGAGCTTAGAGCTAAAAAAGCAATAGGCAACAGGTGATAAGACTTGTAAAAGGAGGTAAAGTGCTGCCAGAGATGAGGAAGAATGCTAGAAGTGGTGGAAGCTACACTTAGGAGCTTCTGAGGACCCCAAAGCCCTTTTCGTCGGGAAGTTTCTCTGGCATTCCCTTAATATCCCTATCACAAGCCCCACTTTCCTTGAGTCAGCCTGAGTCAGTCAGAATCTCTTAAAATCAAGTCTTACGGACGGAACTGTGTCCCCTCTAAATTCACATGTTGAAGCCCTAACTCCCAATGTGACTGCACCTTTAAGGAGGTGACTAAGATTAAGTGAGGTCCTATGGATGGGGTCCTGATCCAATAGGACTGGTATTCTTACAAGAAGAGGAAGACACCAGAGCTCTCTCTCTCTGCACACACACAGAGGAAAGGCCACAGGAGGATACAGCCAGAAGGTGCCTCTGCAAGCCAAGGAATAAGGCCTCGCCAGACATCACCCCTGCTGGCACCTTGATCTTGGACTTGCAGCCTCCAGCACTGTGGGACAATAAATTTCTGTTGTTTACGCCACCCAGTCTGTGGTGTTTTGTTACGGCAGCTCTAGCAGACTAATACACCAAGTGTATCTGGTTTTGTGGCTTTCAATTACATATATTAGCTGGGACTCTGCTAATACTGCTGTACCACCACAGGTCTTTATGGAAACAGCTTTCATTCACCCAGTAAGAATCATTCGCCATTGGTATATTAGTAGATACTTTATAAATTCTGCCAGATGTAAGAGATCGAAAGGCATTACTGGAAGTAGTTTAAACATTGCCCCGTGAAGTTGCTTAGCATATCTTTCTTCTGGATCATCCATTTGTCCATCTAGCAAACAGGTATTGAGCAACAACCATGGACCCCGCAAACAACAGTGAGCAAGGCACACCAGGTCCTGCTCTCATGGGGCTGTCCCTGGCTAACAACAAGACCTAGAGAAAGAGCATTTCAGTCATAGGGTAAAAGCACAAACTCCCTGAGACAGAAATGATGTCGTGTGAAAACCCCTTCCAGCCAAAACTTAGAATTATCCCTGGGTTTGAAGGGTGGAGTAGATGCTCAATAACTATTTGTCTCTTGAACGGAATGTTTGGTCATAGCTCACGCTTACCTTCTCCAGGTGAGCTGATGTAGGTATACCAGAAGTCTGAAAGCGCTGTAGCAGGCTGGGTCTGCAGGCTTGGGTTTGGATTCCTGTCACCCCTCGTCCCTATCAGGGGCTATCGACGGTCTAGTGTTCTTGGAAAAGGGAGCCAACATTTATGCAGTTGGATGCTCTGTCATTCCAACCTGGTCATGCTAACCTTGTAATTCAGAGGTGGCCTTCAGACCCGCCGTGTCAGCATCACCTGAGAGGGCTTGTTAGAAAAGCAGAACCTGTCAGGCCCGGAGAAGGGCAAACGGGTGGCAAGGCGGGCAAGGGAGTGGCGAAGGGCAGAGAGCAGGAACTGAATCGTAGCTAGGAACCAGACTGTGGCTGGGAACTGTTCCCTGGCGGAAACACACATAGTCAGAAGTTCCCAGGGGCCTTTAACTGACAGGCAGCTCATTACCATCTAATTAGCATCACATGGTGGAGTTTTCACGAAGACTTCTGGGGAAGACCCATGCGCATAAAGGAAACCAAGCTGCTCTGTAACCTGTTCTATAACCCCCAACCTGTCAATCACCCCAAAGGCAAGAAATGGCAACCAATCCTGCCAGGGGAAAGGGGGAACAAACTAGTGAGCTTATAAAAGGCGGCATGTGCTCAGATTTGGGGGTATTTCTGCACTCCTGGAGACTAACCCATCCCACTCTCTCTGGAACGTATTTTCACTTTGTGTAGCTTCCTTCTGTACTTTTATTCTTTCTTTTATGAGATAAACTGTATAAAATTGCTCCGTGTTCATGATCACTCCATCCGTGGCCCCACTGGGTACCGGTACTCATTCCGGACACAGGGAACCGGGGACCAGGGATCCTCCACACAGACCTAAGGGACCTGTAGAATCAGAACCTGCATTTGAACAGATTCACATGAACATGATAGGTTGAGACTTGTTGCTCTAGAAAACACTTTGTATCCATTATTGCCTTTCATTCTTGGGAAAAAAGACACTAAAAGATGTGGACCCATGTGCCAAATATGAGGACATCACCCTTCCCTCTCCGAGTCATACCAACTTCTTTTAGTAGCCTCAGAGGAACGCAATGACCATGTGGGCTACAGAGACAAGTTTCAGGAGAAAGACTTGGATCTGAAACCGGCTGGTCAGGAAGGCAGGAAACTCAGAAATGTTTGGTCTTCATATTTTGTTCAGCTCGTCCCAGAAATCAGAGTCAAATAGGGACAGATTCCCCCGAGGAAAACCAAGACCAAGCAGCCCTCACTGAGTCATGGCTTACGTGCTTTAATGGAAGGCAAGGGAGAGTGCTTCGTAATAAGCCCTTGCAATGTTCCAGAAAGGGGAGCGATTACCAGCATCGCTTACACACCGCTTCAGGGTCCCCAGGCCTTCCGGACCAGGGCTCTGTCTTCCCCGAGGAATCAGATTGTGGACACTTGTGAATCAGTGTTATTTTTGGTGGGGGAGGAAGCCCCGGGATTTGATTAGACACAGCTGGTGCAGCAAGCGGTCATTTGTCCAGAAAATTAGGGCTGTCTTGCCTACAAAGCCCTAAGTGGGAAAAGTCCAGGGTCAGTCGAAATGGTTTCAGCCTTCATGGGTCAAATTAAAAGGCACAAAGAAGGGTATAATCTATAATTCAGGAGCCCAACCAGAGCAGGATAACATCAGAGGGAAAAGCACACACGTGCAGGATGGGTTCCATCGCCTGAACGTCTTCAGGAAAATGATTATGATTATTTTGCACAGGAAGGAAAAATGTTTCCAAGAATCGATGGAGGACACTGTTCAGAAACGTCCATAAACTGGCCTAAGAGACAGGACAGGAAGGGTCTGAGTCTCTGTTTTACAGATCGTTTAAAGGTGCTGACGGAGCAATCAATTACTCGGGCAATTTTCTAACTTTAGAGCGTCATCCTAAAGATGGATTTTTTTTTCCCATCCTCACTTCTCAGATTCCTCCTCTCAGATCAGCTGATTCTGCCTGCCCTGCAGGAGCAGATTGGGAGAGTAAGGAGATGAACTGTGCAGGAGGGTGACTCACAGGAGTCCAAAGGCTGCCCCCCTCCCACCACCCCCTCTCCCCTTTGCTGGGTTGGGATGGAGACCAATCAGAGAGGAAAATACAAACCTCACCCCCAAAGCCACAGGAGTGGAAAACCACATCCTAGGCGACACATATTCACACACAGAATCAACTGAGGGTCATCTAGACCAGGGGTCAGCAACATTTTTTGTAGAGGGCCAGACAGTAAATATTTTTGATGTTGCAAATCATAAGGTCTCTGTTGCAGCTATTCAACTCTGTTAGTGTAGGGTGAAAACAACCATAGATGATATATAAGGAAATGAATGTGGATAGTTCCAATAAAACTTTATTGACAAAAACAAGTAGTGGGCCGGATTTGGCCCACAGGCCAGAGTTTACCAATCCCTGATCTAGAACAATTTAGTCCTATCTTCTCATTTTACAAATAGGGGGGAAAAAAAAGGGCTCAAGTGGGAAATGACTTTCCCAACGTCATGTAAGTTGGTGCAGACAGCAGTAGCGGAAAGCCTAAAATGTTGACTCTGTCTTTTAAAGCTCTATCCACCACACCACATGGCCTCTCCCTCCCTTCCCTGCTGACTTCCTTCGGTTTATCCCTTGCTTAACACTGGGGATTCCACACATAAGCAAATGCAGTGCCTGTATGAATGCAGCTTCCAGCCTAGTGCCACACTAAGAAACCATTTTTTAAATAAGCTTACTTAGAGAATCAGCATTAAGTTTGTGTTAGTTTGTAAATACAAGTATTCTAAAACCACTGCAATTAAACTATTAGAATAGCACTGTCCTGAGGCCTGCACTACCCTTGATAATATATTTTCTCTGTTCATAGGTATATAATTATTTGCACATTAATTATACAACTAATTATGCTCAGTGAAGGGAAATGTTTTAATGTAAGAGGTAGAAAGAGAAATTGCTCATTATCTATCCCCTTATTCAAAGATATCTACATTAGCAAGCTGGCGTATTTTCTTCTATTTTTTATATGTCTTTACATAGGCCTGGATGTATATGAGAGTATGTGTGTAAGCACGTGGGTGTGGTATGTTAACAAAAATGGCATCCTTCTCTGCGCACCACTCTGCACAGGTACAACACTGTTTCCGTGGTGAAATGCCTATTCGTTCCTGTCCACCAACTTACAATAATTTTTTTTGAAACATAGCCTGCCCATGAGTTGGCATTTGCCTAAATTTCTCAAGATGAAGTGGTGGTAGTGGTGTTTGCATTCAGGCAGGAAACATTGCAGCGACGTTCCTGACATTAGGATAGGTAAAAGTAGCAATGTGAACCTTCAGTGTTTAATTTTTTAACAGACTTGCTTAATGGTCTCACTTTTTAAGATGACTTTGTTGGTCCAGAAATAAACATGCCACCATTAGCAGAGGACGACCTTACAAAGATCCAGAACGATAAGCATCCAATGATAAATGATCCATCGCAGGAAAATATTTGGCATGCAATTCCAGGGAGTGGACTTTTTCTTTTTTTTTACATCATCCATCTCACATTTATGAATGTGACAAGCAAGTCAGACATGACACCGTCTCAGGCTGGGAGACTCGGGGTTGTGACAACTAAACCCCATGAGCTCAGTGGTTCCCTCCTCTGTGGTGCCTCATGTTGCCTGAATCATGGACGTCTTGACCCAATTCAAACAGGACCCTTTTCTGAGGCTGGCAAGGGGGGGTTCTGTGATCCATATTGATTAATTCCATCCATCTAGTTTTAAGCCCCAACTGTAGGAGGGTATTCCTTAGGATTTTCTCAGTTGTAGGCAACAGATGCCAACTCTGGATTAGGTAAAGAAAACAGGACATTCTTGGAAGATAAGTAGCTCACAAACTCTGAAGAATGGGCACAGAGAAGACAGGCAGCAGGGCACTGTGGCCCAGGAACAGGGACTAATGGGGATATGCTTCAGGTCATTATGGTCTGGATGAATCCAACCATTTTCAGTCTTTGTATCACTGTACTCAAGACTTCAGTTTTCTAGAAAGTCCAGCTGATCTTCCTGGGTCTCACTCTTACCCCTCTACTAGTCTGGCCTCCTCTTCTTCCTTAGGCACATGAGGCCTGGTGAAGGGGCAGGGGAACCTACATCTCTCAGCTTCTCTTAGAGCTAGGTGTGATAAAGTAATTAGGTTCTGAGTTCTGGCCAAAGCGATGTAAGCAAAAGTGACTTTGCTTTTTTCGCTGGCTGGAATAAGAATACGATGTCTGGAGCCAGAGCAGCTATCTTGGGCCATGAGGTAACTTTGGAAGTGGAGACCATGCATGGCAAAGCAGCAAGCTCAGTCTTGACTGCTCACTTCCAAACTTTTAAGAGAGAGAAATAAATATTAGCTTGTTTATGCAGCAAAATTTGGGGTTTCTGCTTCAATCTAGTCTTAAATAATACAGGGGCCATATGCAGCAACCACCATTAAAAAGGTTCAAAGAAAAAGCAATGGGAGATCCAGGAAGCCAAAATCCTGAGCTGCATGGAGATGGAGAATCACGGATGGCTTAATGGAGTGGGAAAGGGACAGGAATGACAAGGAGGTCCATCAGTCCAGCCAGAGAGGATGACCTCAGGAAAGGCAAAGAGCGGAGGAGTTTCATTGAATGGATAGGACCGAAGCAGATTTTTCGTACACAGGAAACTAATAAAGATAACACTGAAAAGCAGGCTGGGTTGGGTCAGATTCTAGAAGGTTTTGAACTCTAAGAGAAAGAGTTACAACTTTGTCCTTGAGGCCAGGAATTGACAAAGTTTGTCTCTAAAGGTCCAGACAGTACATATTTTAGGCTTTGTGGGCCACACATGGTACCTGTCACAACTGCTTAACTCTGTTATTGTCCCAGGTAATTGACAATATTTAAGTGAATAGGCATAACTGTGTGCCAATAAAACTTTATAAGAACAGACGTCCAGACCACAGATCTTGGCTTGTTAATACCTGCTACAGGCTTAGAGTCCCCAAAATGTCTTCCTTTGGCAGCTTGTTCCTAGATATGCTTCAACAGAAACATGGTTCTGTTAGCAAACGAGGTTGGGAAATGCTGTATTCTTTATCCGTCTCCCGGAGAGTGACAATGCACACTAGCATAGTAAAGGCTCTGATAAGTCCTGCAGCAAGAAAATCTGTTGGAACTTGTTTAATCTCAGTACTTCCCTAACTTATTTTATCAGACACCTTTAGTTCCAGTGAAGAGACTTTGGAAACCCCATGTAAATGATGGGGGGCCAGGGAACAGGCCCCACTAAACCAAGGATTTCCAGAAGTGGATCTGTGGTGAGGTTTTCACCAGCTCTCCGTGAAATGATCAAAGTTACATCATCAGTCTAGTAAGTTTTGCAAAATGCAAAATGTATTTGATTTATAAATCTGTTCTTAATTTTGAAATTATGCCCCTTCTATAATACATTGATGCTGAATTTTTCATCTTTTATGAAATGATGGTTTTAAAGGACAGCAATAATCATTCTTTTAAATTTACTTAATAGGCAAAATAGAAATCTGACAACTCTATGATAGGCCCAGATAATGTTTTTTGTGTCTATTTTTAATAGTGAAATATAGCACGCATATGGAAAAGAGCACAAAATGCAGTGGTACAACTGAATTATCACAAAATGAATGCTTGCGTAACCACAATTCGGGTCAAAAATAAAACATTGCCAGAAGCCCAGAAGCCCCTCCCCTTCCCCCCACCTCCCTCCGGCCCAAAGGAAAGTAGCACCCTGATTTCTGGCACAATAGTTTTTTTTTCTAAATGAAATTATCAGTTATATGTTCTTTCACATCTGTTTTTTTGTTGTTGTTGTTGTTCAACATGTTTTTGACATTCATCCACGTTGTTACATTTAGCACAGATTCATTCATTTTTGGTGATTCACACTGCTACACTGTGTGAAGGGCACTCCAGTTGTTGCCAGTTTGCAGCTATTACAAATAGTGCTGCTGGGAACATTTTGTCACCTGTGCATACATTTCTGTCGGATGTACATAGACACATACGCACCTGGGTGTGGAGCTGCTGCTGGATCATAGGTATGAATATGAATTTTGGTTAGGTTAACCAGATGTCCCAGGGGAGTTGCAATCAACGCCTGTTGAACCAGTTAACAGTTCCCACTGTTGACTTGAAAGTGAACTGGTTTGGACAATGTATTATACGTCCACCTTATCTTCAGTGGATAATAGCAAACTGCTTTCCAAAGAGGTTGTGCCAGTTACACTGTCACCAAGAGTTACAAGAGTTTGAGTTGCTCCACATCCTTGCCAACACTTAGTATGGACACTCTCGTTAATTCTAGACACGCCGGTGGGCGTCCGCAGTAGGCTTTTGTTATCTTTTGTATCCGAGCCATTCTCGTGGATGTGGGTAGTATCTTATCGTGGCTTTAAAGGGCATTTCTCTGACGCCTAATAAGATCGAGGCCTTTTTTCCATTAATTGATTGATCATTTGGTTTTTCTTCTCCTTTAGAAAGTGCCTGTTCAAATCTCTTGTTCATTTCTCTATTGTGTTGTCCTCTCATTTTTTTTTTTTTTTTTACCAATTTGGAGAGTTCTTTCTTAAAATTTTTTTTTATTTCAGCATATTACAGGGATACAAATGTTTAGGTTACATACATTGCCTTTGCCCTACCTGAGTCAGAGCTTCAAGCGTGTCCGTCCCCCAGATGGTGCGCATCGCACCCATTCGGTGTGTATATACCCATCCCCTCCTCCCCCCTCCCACCTGCCCGACACCTGATGAATGTTACTACTAATTGTGCACTTAAGTGTTGATCAGTTAATACCAAATTGATGGTGAGTAGATGTGGTGCTTGTTTTTCCATTCTTGTGATACTTCACTTAGTAGAATGGGCTCCAGCTCTATCCAGGATAATTTTGGGGAATTCTTTACACCTTGCAGATATTTTCTACAGCTGTGTGAACTGCCTTTTCAGTCTCTTGATGTATTTTTTAAAGTTCTTGTTGTTTTGTGAAATGCAGGTGCTTGGGACTCTTTTACCAATCTAAAAACAAGATAGGGATGGTGCTCTGTTCTTCTTTGTTTCCTAGACCAGCAACTTCGAACAGAGCTCTCTGCAGATGACATGTCTACTGAGCACATCTCAGGGGGACATGTCTACTGTAGCCACATCTCAGGGGGATTGAGCAAACGCGTCTTTAACTTTATTTAGTTTTAATTTAAAAGAGCCACACATGGCTAGTGGCTACCATATTGGGCAGCACAGTTTCAGAGCCTGACACTCCATAAACAACGGACAACTGAATTAAACATTTATAAACGAATAAATGTTTCCGAGTACAAAAATGGCTTGATAAAAATTGCTTTTTTAAAAAAAAGTAACCAACCTGACAAATTCAGCTTAAACTCCTGGGCATGATCACAGCAGGCTCCAAACTGTTTTATTTTCATTCTTGCCCACCACGACCCAAATCCAGTCTCCATACAGCAGCAGGGCGATGTTTTAAAAATTCACCTCCAATCGTGTCAGTCCCTTAGTTAAAGTCCTCTGACGGTTTCACACTGTCCTTTATGTAAATGCCACATCATGGATTAGAGACACCAGGATCTGGTTCCACCTGCCTCAACTTCCCCTCACTTCCCGGTTCCTCTTCCCTGATATGTCAAACCCCTTCCTCCCTTGGGCTCTTGCACGTGCTGGCTTTTCTTCCCAGCTTTCTCTTCCTCTTCCCTCCTTCCTTCTCCTTACTCCTCCTCCACCTAGCTGACACCTTCCCATCTGTACGAGTTTGCTAGGGCTGCTGGAACAAGTGCCACAAATGAGTGGCTAAAACACAGTTCTGGCAGCTGGAAATCCAAGGTCAAGGTGCTAGGCGAGGATCTGTTCCTTGCCTCCTCCCTCGCTGCTTGTGGTTTGCAGGCACTCTCTGGCATTCCTTGGCTTGTGGCTTGTAGAAATACCACCCTTCCTGTGTGTGTGTCTGCCTCCAAATACCCTCTTTTTATCAGGACCCCAGTCAAATTGGATTTGTGGCCCACCCTACTCTAGCATGACCTCATCTTAACTAATTACATCTGCGACAACCTTATTTCCAAATAAAGTCAATTCAACCCATAACACCCTCCTTAAAATCTGGGATAAAATGTCACCTACTAAAGACAGTCTTCCTTGAATTCCCAGATCAATCCCCCCACCCCACCACCATCCTACCTACGTTTTTTCCTTATAGTAATTCTTAGAGCTCAGATCAATTATTTGCTCTGTGTGTCTTCCACCGCCACATGAAGTTCCACGGGGGCAAGGACCGCACTGCCTCCTTCATATGGTATTTCCAGGGACGGGCACAATGAGAGGCACAGAGCAGGTCCCCTATCCACATGTGTTCCATGAATGAACCAGTCACACACTGGCCACAAAGTGCCATGGGATGTTGACTGGCTCAGGTTTCAGAGGCAAACAGACTATTACGGGTTCAAATCCCAGCTCCTCGACTTCCCAGATGAATGACCTTGCTCACGTCATGCACCTTCTCTGTGACTCAGTTTCTCCCTCTGTAAAATAGAAGTAAGAATGGTACCTCCTTCATCAGGCGTCAAGGGAGTTAATACACATGGAAATATGATTATGGGTACCCGGTGCAGAGCAAAAAAAATATCCAAAAAGCTTAGCGTTTCAGGCAGGGAATGCGGAAATCTGCACCTTTAGCGACTGCTCACTTGCAAGACGATTCTCTCGTTTCATGAGGTCGCCGTCCGTCCCTGCATTTTGTAATCTAGCTGGCTTGGCCATGCTTCGCATCGGAATGCAACTTCATGCGGTCTGGGACAAGATGATGTGCCTTGAAACTTCCGCCCACGGCTCTCTGGAGATTTCTCGGAGATAGAAAAGGAGATTTGGCTCGCGCGGGACCTGTTTGAACATTCTCTGCACAGACTTCAAAACCCGAGCCCCCTTGGACTTCTTACCCATTTACTCTTGGCAAAAAGCTGCTTCCTGGTTCTGCGAAGTTAAGCTTTCAAGCTTAGGGGAAAAGGCTTTTTGGACAACAAACAGCCCTGTAAAAACAATATTTTGATGAGTTAAGTGTAAATGAATCAGAAACACATGGATTAAGCGTCTCTTGATGTACACATGGGTTTAATAATTATCGGGGGTGGGGGAGAAGGGAAATGGGGCTGGAAAAGCCATGTCTTGGGTTTTATCAAATCTAAAATGTTTGAGAAGTAATTCAAGACATTCCGCACACACAGCGCCCCCTCCCCAAATGTAGCCAGATTTTCCGATTCCACGTCCAAGCAGCCACACAGGATCTTTCTAGTAACGACTGAGTGCTCCAAAGCGCCAGGTTTTCGTGGCTTCTGATTGGCTGGGCAGGAAGTTGTGATTTATGAGACGATTCAAAGATTTATATATTGCCATTATAACAAATTCCTTCCCAACTGAACGGGACCCAAATTCGGCTTTAAAAAATATCTTTCCTGCTAGAAGCCTCTTTTCTATTCACAAAACTCTCTTTCTTTCCCTTTTCCCCAGCCCCTCCTTAAACCGCAGGTCCCCCCACGAGGTCTCAGGCCAATGAAGAGTGAGGGAATTAATTTTACCACGGCTGAAACGTGTTTCACTTTGGATGGAGTTTTAAATGACTTGGATCTATATAAGCTGAGGGTCAGAAGAAGGTTATAGCTAAAAGGGCTTATAAGTTAGGTGAAGGGTGAAAGGGGTGGAATTTTATAAATGCTTATTGCTTTCATAAAAAGAAAAGCTAAGTTGTGTTCGTGCCGAACACAGTCAAACACTCCATACATCAGGGCACGCTGTTTCCTAGAGGAAATGTCCCATACTGATTTGGCGGGCTTCTGTCTTCCTCTGTTTCAATGACATCATTACGTTGGACGTCTGGTTAGGGTAAGTAACTTCTTCCACATGTCACCCCTCCGTGTGTCCTTCCCCCAAATAAAATTTGAGTCACTCCAAGCTCTAAGGTATTCTAAATCACGTGGCTTAATAGGGAGCAGAAAAGTGGGGTGAGAGGTGGAGGGGGGAAGGACTTCCTGCTGTTCTAATTCATGGTCCCATAGGTCTTGCTCCCAATTACATGCTCACAAGCCCCCCCTACCATGGAGTGCACACGTTATCGGGAAAAGAAATAACAGAGCAAAGTCTGCATGAGGTTCAAGGGCAGGCACTTGACTGCAAAATCAGAATGGGAGAGTTGACTGGTTTAGGAAACACCCAAGGGGTGGTGATCCAACAGTGCCACCTATGACAACCATTGCCCAAGTGAGCCAAGCCCTCTGTATTAGTCAGCAATGCCACGATAATGCTGCATAACAAACTGGAAGGAAGAGGCCAACAGAGATGACTGGTGCCAACCACCCAGTATGTGCCAGAAACTGTGCTAAGCACTGGATTTTGTGACAGAGGTCAAGACGTGGTCCCTGACCTCAAAGAGGTCCGATTATGTAGATAAATCAACAAGATTGAGACCTGTCCCAATCACCTTTGCATCACTCCTACCTAGCACTTAGTATGTGCTAGGTCTCTGTTCACAGAAAGAATGATGGTCCAAACCCTCCCTTGGCTGATCCAGGCAATAAGAGAGGATTCTTGACTCAGCTGTCATTGGTAATACACTATCGTCACCAGACACTATTAAGCATCCATCGAGTATAAACACAAAGCAAGTCACAGAGACGCAGCCCCCGATGTCTGGGAGTTTGTATTAAACTGATGACATCAGCTCTCGGCAAACAGGAAAGAAAAACAAGCAGAGAAAGAAGCTGCGTGCTACACGGTGGATTGAGAACGGGTAGCCTGGGCTCAGAGCACAGGGACATCGAGTACCAGGAACTCAGGCCACCTGCCCTATTTGGGTGGCAGAGGGAGCATGAATCACCACCTCACTCCACTCTAAGGAGAGGTTAAATGACAGTGGCTTGGATGAGAGATCATGACAGCAGTCATCACTAACATGTTTGTGAGTGGTGTCCACACAGCAGACACCAGGCTGGGCACTGTGTCTCTAGCAGGTCATTGACTCCTCACAATCAGCCTGGTGTCAGTGTTCACCTGATATAGATTAAAAACTGAGGCTCAGAGCAGTTAAGTCACTCACCTAAGATTGCACAGCCAGTGATAGGGAAGGCTGGGTTTCCAACTCAGATCTGCTTCCAGAGCCTGAGTTTTAGGCATGGCATTATTTACCTGGGAGAAGTTAGAGCACAAGACAGGTTTTGAGCCCCTTCTCTAACAGGGAAAGGTTTGGGGTCAAGTATGCATGAGCAATTGAGAGGTAAGCATCACTGCATCACGATGCAGACTGCATCAGGAAGAAATTCCTTGGCGTGACTCCTTATAAGTCACACCTGTCCTCCATAGTCAATTGTTTTATAGTTGACAAACGAACCTAGCCAGGCAAGCTGGGCGAGTGCAAATTTCCCTTTCATTTTTTGACCTGCTGATTTCCCCTTGTGCTTCCTGCAAGGGTTGGCTTGTACATTGCACATCCTCAGGAGGGATCATCTAAGTGTGTCCCTTCCCCTCTCCTCTGCCCCAGCCTAAAACGCCACCATAATGGCTTCCATAGGAGACAAGACGTAGGACACACACAGGCAGTTGGCAGCATGAAAAAGATCAGGGCAGGGACAGCTCAGATTCACACCTGGCGGCTGGACCAGGTGTGCATGGTGGTGAGGCTGGAAAGGACAGATCTAAATGCCAAGTCAAGTGCCTTCTCATATGTTGGAAAATTACAAAGCTAACTTTGATGCGGACGCAATTTCAGGCACAAAGAGAAGCCAGAGTCCTGAGCCACAGACCCCAGGTTCCTATCAGTTCAAGAAAGCTCTCTATCATCGTAAGTCTCCTGAAGGGACAATCCTCTTATGGTGTCAGTTAAACGCATGGGTTTTGGAGTTAGTCCTGCCCGGCGCTTACTCTCTGTTTCGGCATTTGGCAGGGGTGGGGGAGTGAGCTGAACAGATGTGTCCATCTGGAATCTCAGAATGTGACCTTATGGGGACAAGGGGTCTGTGCAGAGGTGATCAAGGTAAAGATCTCTAGCTGAGATCATCCTGGATTAGGGCGGGCCCTACGTCCGGTGATGGGCGTCCTTATAAGGGACAGGGAGAAGACGCACGGAGACCCACAGAGGAGAAGGCTGGGGAAGACAGAGCAGGAGGCAGGACAGATGGAGCCACAAGCCCAGGAATGCTCCTGAGAGCCCCCAGGAGCTGAAGCAGCCAGGAAGGACCCTCCCCCGGAACCTCTGGAGGGAGCGCGGTCCTCCCAATACCTTGATTTTGTACCTTCAGCCTCCAGAACTGTGGGAGAAGAAATTTCTGTTGTTTTCAACCACCAAGTTTGGCAGCCCTAGAAAATAATACAGTTATGATCCCTGGCAAGCCATTTCACTTCACCTCGCTAAGCCTCTATTATCTCATCTTTAAAATGGGTACAATGATAATATCTGCCTTTCAGAGACAGCAGGAAGATTCAGCGAGGCACTCCGGGCTGTAAACGGTTGCTGCTGTCATTGTAATTCTTGCAAGCTCAGCACCTACAAAGAACAGACTATCCCACGCCTCGAGACCAAGGTCTAGGGCAAGGAGAGAGGAAAAGAGGGTGCCGTGTGTCAATCTTGTGACTCTAGCCCAGGACACCAGAAGCTGGTAGCAAGGAAGGGCAGGATAAAAATGGAGACATGCAGACAGAGAACCAAAAAAGAGATCACGTTCCTTCCGATCCTTCAAATGCTTCCGAAAGGGCCTGAGACACAGCTGCGCATCTCTCAGAGCCTCGGTTTGTTTTTCTGTAAAATGGGGATAATAATAGAACATCCCTTGCAAGATTGCTCTGAGGATACAATGAAATTCTGTGCGGAAAGTGCTTAATACAATGTCAATATTTATTCACTCATTCCATTGATAATTGTATTACAGTACCCCTTTATGCTCCAGGCACCGTGCTAGGCATATAAGCAGCACTCAGTAAATGGTCTCCATCCTTTTTTATTTTTGTTATTATTACTGAGTGAGCTGGGAACATCTCTATTGACCATGACTATGGGGGAAAGATGAAAACGAACCTTCCTTTCTCCTCTCCCTCCATCCCAATCAACTCCCAGGGGCTCTCTTTGCATCTCTCTTACGGGCATCCATCCATCCGCCAAATATTTTTCAGGATCACTAGAAGGGGAACGCTGGGGGCAATCCTCCCACCCCCAGGACCATGGGAACCTACCCTGAGGACATGGCCGCATGGCTTCGCAGGAACACAACAGGAGTTGTGAGCAGCCTAAATCTCACAGAGCAACTTCAAGCTATTCATGCTGCTCAGCTGGGAAACAGGACACAGGGACTTCACACGCTCCAATGTGCTCCTCAGACCCCAGTAGGAAAGATCACTTCATTTGTTCATTCATTTATTCATTCTTTCAATAAATATTGATTGAGCATCTCTGTATCAGGAACTGTTCTAGGCTCAGAATTTAAAGAGGAGAACAAACAGACACTAACTCTTCCATCAGAGAGCTAGTAGCTCAGTTTATTGTGCAGATAAATATATTATTTCAAGCTATAGACAAATACCCTGAGGGAAAGTTACCCCTCACAATGAGAGTGTTTATAGAAGGATCTAACTGTGGAGATCAGGAGAAGGGACTGAATGGAAAAGGCCTCCTTGGGCTAAGGGCTGAAAAACAATGTGCAGGAGCTTAAAAGGTCAGGATAGGAGTGGAGAAGGATGCCAGGAAATGGGAACAGCCTGTGCAAAGGCCCTGTGGTGGGAGGAATTGTTGCTGGAGGGCAGAGGGGGAAGGGCTTGGGGAGAACAAGGAATGCGATAGGACCAGGTGGCAGGGGTGAGACTAGCAGGGTCTTCTGAGCCTTGGAAAAGACTCACCTTTAATCACAGAGCAAACATCTCCTGAGCATATCCCGGGGGCAGCACTTGCCGAGGGCCCTGCCCGGTCAGCCTCTGCTGGGATTCACAGCAGGCTCGTGAGACTGGCATGGCAGATCTCAGCCCCATTCTAGAGGCAAGACCCTTGGTCAAGGAGGTTTGCAGGTTAGCAGGTTTCCCCTGCTAACGCAGCAAAAGAAGTCCTTGAAATGTTTAGCAAAAGGCTTTTGGGTTTTGTTTTGTTTGTTTCCATAAGCAAAAGGAAGATAAGGAGAGTTTTGGGGTTGGCGTAAGGTGTAGTGAGGAACTGGCACGCGTGACTTGAACACAGTTCCCAGGGCGAGCAGATGGAACAGAATAATATTGTCACCACACATTTGAACAGCACTTTCCTCCTCTGTTTATGGTTCCCTTTAACTCTCAAGGTAATTGTTATTATCCCCATTTTCCTAAAGGGGGAAACTGAGGCAATGAAAAGATGAGAGACTTACTCCGAAGCACAGAGCTCATTAAGTTCCAAGAACTAAAGCCAAGATACGAACCACACTTCTCTGACTCCTAATCCAGGGCTCTTCCTGCTCCCCACAGCCGCCCCTCTGGGACAATGAGTTGTCCCCACCGCCTCTGCCTCTTCCAGGACCTCCTGCCACGCTGAGACTGGCCGCACAAGCCCACAGGCCCAATCGGAGGAGGGCATTTCCGGCAAGAGCTTTAATGAACTCTAATTTGGTCCCTGCGTTCTCCTTTCAAGCTGCAAAGGATAAAACATAAATGGTTGCCAGGAATTCCATCTTTTTTAAATAACCTTTTTCTAGATCAGGATACACGTTTTCATTCTCATCAATCGCTCTTTGCACATCTGCAGTCCTGGCCAAGTTTACCTTTGCCTCCGGGAGACTCAACTGGCTCCTTTTGTCCAAGTGAGTATTGAGCACCTGCTCACGAAGACTCTTTAGAGAGTTAGGTAAAAAGCACGTGTGACGTCCTTGGTGCGTAGAAAGTGCCGTGTGACGTGAGCCGTTGCCATCACTACCGTGATGATTACCTCTATTATTAGCATTGCTCTTCACACCTGGCTGGGCCGTGGCCCCACCGTTCAGAATGATGAATGAGCTGTCCTCAAGAACTTCCCTCTTAAGAAGAAGAGCCAGTTGTAGTCACAAGACGAGGCATCGGGCCATTTTGGAAAGACCCTTAACAAACAAGCTTTGGAACAACATAAAATAAATTGTCTGATGAACTGTTTGTTAATCAGAGGGGAAAATGCACATGAAATTAAATCCATGGCATGGGCTGTTCACACAGGTTAGAAGTTAGCAGACAGACTTCTGCTGGGATATTGTGTGTAACCCCACCACCACCAAAAAAATATCCTAAGGATATAATATGCCCTTAGGACAGCTCAGCACCCCCAGCTGTGAAAAAGAAAAATTGCATTAACAGACACCTTTTATTGAGCACGATTCTTTCCAGATACCGTGCTAATGTCTGCATACATTTGCATACATCACAACCCATGTAAGCATTATATTAACCCTCTGTAGAATTTATTCTTGTTACTCCCGTTTTACAGATGAGAACATTGTGGTTTGTTAAGCCACTTGTCTAAGTGGCAGAGCCAGGTTTGGAACTCGGGGCTATTTGATCCTACAGTCTTAGACCACTTTGCTCCACCGTCCAACTTCTTGTTGTCCAAGCCCTCTCCAGCTGTAAAGATTGCATGGTTCTTGGGTATAAACCCACCCTTTGCCCTGCTTTCTGAAAATACTCTTTGCTCTTCTTCCTGGAAATCTCCTTATAAATGTTACTCTTCCATAGCTCAGCTTTGGCAGCCCTAGGCAGGGTCAGGGGACAGCCAGGCCAAAGAAGTCAAGTTTCACTGGCCATAAATCCTCTGTCCCTGACATGCCCCTTAGTGGCTTATCTTTGGAAAACATGACCCAGGATAAGCCAGGGGGATGGCAGGCCAAGTCATAAAGCCACCAGCCAGGGGACACGGGGTGTCCAGGGTTACGTTCCTGACGTCCGACTGGGTGATGTTAGCAGGCAGCCCACTTGCCCACCCCCTGCAAAATGGCCTGGCCCAGGGAGATGTCACAGCACTTCCCCAGAGGCCTCTCATCTGTCCCCAAGACATCCATTCTTGCCACATCCCCTCCCAGTCATTACCCTGTGGTTGTCCTTCACCCCCTGATTTGTTTCAGATGTGTGAATATGATATGAAAGCTCCGATTTCAAAGCTCCTGTGGGCGGGGTCTTGGGCCTCTTGGGCCTTGGGTTTGCACTGAGTGGCCTTTCCCAGGGATGGATGGCTCCATCAGACGTCGCCACGGTGCGCCATCTTCCCAGAGGCCTCCGTCTTTCTGACAGAAAGGGCACCAGAAGCCCCTCACCCCAGAGTAGAAGTGGAAGAAAGCTGGGGAAAACATTAAGCTCTCGCTAACCTAGGAGTGCACAATCAGAAAGCTCAAAGGACCACATGGTCAGGACGGGGGTGCAGGGGAAGGGGAGCACCCAGTAAACCTGTAATCTTTGGAGACTGTTTCCTAAGAGCAACATCTGGGCCAGGGCTCCTCAAACCCAGCTCACACATCAGCATCATGTGGGGAAAGTTTTTTAAAATATCATTGCTTGCACCAACCCTTGGAGATTTGGATTTAACAGGCCAGAACTTGGGCTTGGATGTTGGTAGTTGTTATTGTGTTTGTTCTCTATGTTCCTTAGGTGATTGTATTAATTTTCTATTGCTGCGTAAAAAGGATTCCACAAACTTAGGGGCTTAAAACAACACACACTCATTATCCCATAGTTTCTGTGGGTGGGGAATCCAGGAAAGGCTTACCAGGAGCCTCTGCTTCAGCATCTCACGAGGCTGCAATCAAGATGTCAGCCAGGGCTTGGGGTCCCATCTGAAGGCTTGACTGTGGATGGATCGCTGCTAAGCTCCTTAGGTCGCTGGCAGGACTCCGTTTCTTGCAGGCTGTAGGACTGAGGGCCTCAGCTCCTTGCTGGCTGTTGGCTGGAGGCTCCCTCAGTTCTTTGCCATGTGGGCTGGCTCAACATGGCAAGTTGCTTGAGCAAAGCCAACAAGGGAGAGAGTCTGTTAGCCAAACGGAAGCTACAGTCTCTATAACATAATCTTATGCAACATAATCACAGAAGAGGCATCCCTTCCCCTTTGCCATGCGCTCTTGGCTAGAGCAAGCCACAGGTGCAGCCCATGCTCAAAGGGAGGAGACTATACCCACAATGGAAATGCCCAGAGGCAAGATCACTAGGGGCCGTCTTAGGGTCTGCCTACTGCAGAGAAACTAATATGCTGCCAGCTTTAAGAACTGTTCATCTTGGGCAGTGGTTCTCAAATCCCTCCGATCAGACTTGTACTTCTCATGCTTTAAAAATCATATTAATCCCCTGGAAATCTTGTTACAATGCAGATTCTGGCTGGCACCTGAGAGAGACTCTACATTTCTAAGTCCCAGGTGATGCCAATACACTGGTCCTCAGATGACACTTGGAATAGCGAGGATCTAAGGGATGTCATAGGACCAAATAGATTTTTTTAAGGTTCAACTCCCACTCCATCTTAAGCACCATTAGGGTTAAGGTATCACCCCCAAATGTTGCAAAGCATAAAGCTCACTTTATCAAGACACTACAGTAACCAAAGTCTCCTATTCAATAGTGCATCACCAAAACACTTCCTACTTCTAGTCATAAAACCCTAATAATTTGTTATTTGAGATATCTCTATATCAATCAAATGAGTTCATACATGTTACATATACTTGCAACCACAATAATGCTACAGAAACATGGTTCTTACTACCAATTCTAGACTCCAGGGGAGATTAGGTCTGGAAATAAAAGGAACAAACATTGAGTTCCCAACATGAGCCCTTTCAATTAAAAACTTTAAGTGCCATATTTCCTTGATTTAAAAAAAAAAATTCTGAAATCCAAATGTCGTCTTAAAATTGACATATACAGTTAATGCAGAGTTTTTATATTTCCCCAAAACATCATGAATAATTTGGTGCATATTATTGTTGGGCCCTGCTAACATTTCTGTACATGGTCTTCCAGATGTTCCCTGTGCGTTTACATAGGGCTGTGTAGACACACATAAATATGTTATTTGGGGGCTTGGGGTATTTTTACTGACATGTTTTTTAACATGTATTTTTAATATGTATGTATTTCTAAAAGCATTTAAAAACATGCCTTGAAGATCTTCTCACTGGAGACTTACCTGTATCAATCCACACAAATCCACCTCATTCCTTTTAATGATTGCATAGAACTCTCTAGTATGAACGGACCATGGTTTAGTTAATCACTGTGCTGGGAATTCGTATCTATTAACTCATTGTAACCTCAGTTAGTTCTCTGTCTTCACTCCCTCCTTTCAGCCCCTTCATTCATGTTTCTACATCCCACCAGCCTCCTGCCTCTTACTCAAATGCACCAGTCAGGGTGCTGCCTCAGGGCCTTTGCACTGGCTGTTCTCTCTGCCCGGAATGCTCTCATAGTCACGTGTCTCTCTCCCTCACTTTCTCCTCTTTACTCTGACTCAAAGGCTACCTTGTCAAAAGCTACCTGGCCACCTATCTAAGACTCCAAACCCACCCTTCTCTCTTCTCCTAACTCTTTATGCCCCAGTTCTGTTCTTTTGGCTCCTCAGCACTTAACACAAGCTCATATATTATTTGTCTGCCCCCACCAGAATGTCACTGCCCCACCCGGGCAGCGATTTTTGTGTGTTTTGTTCATGGCTATGTTCCCACTGCTGAGATCAGCACCTGCACATAGCAAGCTCTCAAAAACCATTTGTTGAACGAATGAACAAATGACAGTGGTATGTGATTAGTACTAATCTTAGTCCTGTCTTACTAGAGAGGAAACTGAGGCACAGAGAGAGGAAGTACATGGTCAAAACACTGAACATACCAAATGCAACACTACTTGCACCATCCACAGCACTCTTGGCTGTTGTTGGGCTTCTTCGGATTCACTCGTGTAATGAACATTTCTTGAACTTCTACTATGAGCTTGGCTCAGCAGAAAGTTTGGGTGACAACTCAGTTCCTACTCTCACCAACTTACAGTTTGGTGGTTGCTCAAGGCGAGAAAAATCAGAATGGCAACTGTGAGACTACTCAGGAGCATTAATGGGGCTTGGGGTTTAGGAAGGCTTCCTGGAGGAGGTGGTGTCCAAGTCGAGACCTGAGGATTCATGGAGGGAAGAGAGTTCTAGGGAGAAGGAGATGTGCGAAGTCCTGGACGCTAGGAAGAGAGAGGGGTTAAGTCCCTAGAGTTCTAAAATAGGCAGGGAAACTGATTGCATTTAGCAAAAGGTACTTCCTTCTCAGATACCTTTGTGTGTCACCTGCTTGAAAAACCCAACCACCCACAGCCACTGGACCCGAGAGAGCCAGAGACATTTTGCTAGCGCTTAAACTGTCGCTGACACTACCAAATGCTGGGGGCTCCTTCTGCTTTAATCCAGGGAATTAGCTCCTGGCCCCACCAGCTCCCTCCCCTGAATTGCTGGAGGGCAGAGGTCAATGCATTAAGCAGGGCAGATTAATACCCGGCCATAAATCCCAGAAGCTGCATGTAAGCCTCAGTCATATTTCACACGGGATCACCCCAGCCATTGATCGGCCCATCCTTGGGAGGGTGCATGTGTGTGTGTGTCCCGGGCCGTGTTTACGAGCCTCGCCAAGCCCTCCTGGACAGCGCCCCCCACACGCCGCCCTTTGATCAGAGAAATCCAATACCTGAGGTCTGGGCTTCATGGGCGAGCAAGTTGAGAGAGAATTAGCCACAGTGGGTCACAACTAATAAAATGGTGCCTGGGCCCCACCGCAGCGTGGCCCTGGGGGACAGGTAGTGCTGGAGGGGAGGGGGCAGAAGGGCTGCCCAGGGTCCCGCCCAGAGCTCTGCTTGGCCGGGGGATGAGTGCATCAGTGTGAGTGTGTGCCTGCGTTCTAATCTAAATTCTCTCCTACATTTCTTTTTCCTGTCCCCCACTCTCCCTTTTATATGCCAACATATATTTGGCATTTCCTGGAGCAACAGGGACTCCCAGACAATCTGTTTACCCATTTATTTCTGCAAAATTCATTCATTCATTTATTCGTCAAATATTTACTATGAATAGATGCGGTAGACACTGTTGTGAGTTGAATTTTGTCCCCCCCCCAAAAGATACATGTAAATCCTAATCCCCAGTACTGATGAATGTGACATTATTTGAAAATAGGGTCTTTGCAGATATAATCAGGTTCATATTAAGTCATACTGGATTAGGATGAACCCTAAATCCAATGACTGTTGGCCTTATAAGAAGACACAGAGACTCACATGAGGAGAAGACCATGTGGTGACAGAGGCAGAGATTGGAGTGATACCACCACAAGCCAAGGGCCGCCTAGCATGGAGGTATCATGGAAGGCTTCCAGGAGGAGGTGAGATTTATGCTGAAGGCTAAAGATGACTGGAGTTGGCCAAAGGATGGGAGAGAACAGTGCTCAAGACAGAGGGAACAGCCAATGAGAAGGTTAAGAGGTTAGAGAGAAACGGTGCATTTGAAGAGAGGAGAGAAAATCCGGCTGCTCGCAGTGGAGAAAGAGAGAGATGAGGCTGAAACAGATTTTCTGTCTCAGTTTGTTCTGGCTGCTGTAACAAAATACCATAAACGGAGTGGCTTATAAATGAAAAGAATTTATTTCTCACAGTTCTGGAGGCTGGAAAGTCCCAGATCAAGGCAGATTCAATCTCTGGCGAGGGCTCACTTTCCAGTTCACAGATGGTGACTTCACGCTGTGTCCTCACAGGGTGGAAGGTGCCAGGCAGCTCTCTGGGGTCTTTTATAAGGACACTAATCCCCTTCCTGAGGGCTCCACCCTCATGACCCACTCGCCTCCCAAAGGCCCGCCTCCTGGTACCGTCTCCTTGAGGGTGAAAATTTCAACACATTTTTTCTATTTTTAGTAGAGACAAGGTCTTGAACTCCTGAGCTCAAGCGATCCTCCCACCTTGGCCGCCCAGAGTGCTAGGATTACAGGTGAGAGCCACCGCACCGCACCTGACCACCTGATTGTTATCTTAATAGCCTTTTTCTCAACCTGCAATTATCTGGCATGTGCGTTTACTTCCATTTGTCTCTCTCTTACCTCTGGCCTATTTGAGAGCAGGATCTTGTCTCTCTTGTACCCACTAAATCTCCAGCACCTGGGACAGAGTCACCATGCAGTGATGCTTAACAAATACAGAACTATTGATATTTGAGGAATTACCTGAAGATGTCACACATTTTATTTCCATTGCACATCACCTTAACTCATAGAATTCTAAAAATCTTAGAACGAGAAACAATCTTGTCCAAGTCCCAAAGTTTTCTGATAAAAATAAACCAAGGCCCAGAGAAGGTAAGTAACTTGTTCAAGACCACACAGCCGGAAAGCAGCAGAGTGAGAACTAGACTTTTGATCTCCTCCCAGCTGAGCCCTCCTTCCACTCAATGACAATTCCCTCTAGATTGATTACCCTGTACACACTGAGGGTTCAGTTACTGATTTTTAAGCTTTTCAGCATGCTGGTAAAGTCCTAGAAGATCCTTAATGTCAACCTCAGAGGACAGCTGTCACGCATAACCTGAGGAAGGCATGCTAGGTATAGGCACAGAGTGCTTTTCAGTGCACGAACCTAACATGCTTTAGGTGACAGGAATACAGGAATGTACCATTAGCATGCAAGAGTGAAAAAAAAAAAAAGGAAGAATGATTATTTGCTTCTAAATGCAAAGATTCTATACAAAATACAACTTTCAGTCTCTAAGCTCTTTCCAGCCTCTGAGCTCTTGCCCACTGCTCTTCTCGCTTTGTGGAATGCTGTTTCTCCTCCTCGCGGCCAAACTCCAATACCTGAAAAAACATTAATGACATTATGAGATGACTAGAAATCTGAACACTGGACCAGACATTTGATAATTTTAAGAGATGGTTGTATCCCATTACTGACACCAAAAAAAAGATGATTTTTAAATTTTGGGGTGGGATAATGGTATTGTGGTTATGTTAAAACAAAAAGTCCTTATCTTCTAGAGATACATTTAGAAATATTTATGAACACGCTGAACATTGATATGATTTTTGGGATTTGCTTTAAAACAAGGCAAGAGTTGAGGGAGGGGAGAGTGCAAATGAAAGAAGAATAGACATGAGCCAATAATTGTTGAAACTAGGAGACGAGAAGTTCATTAGACTATTTTTCCTTCTTTTACATATGTTAGCCATTTCCACAATAAAGAAGTGTAGAAGTGCCCACTTATCTAACACATTGCATTTGAATTAGGTTGTAAGTGTAACCTGGAACATGGGTAGTTCAGAGCATGGGCCTTGGGGTCAGATCAACCTGCCTTCAAGTCTGACCCTGGCTGATCTCAGCTGGTCAGTTCCGTGTGGGGTTGGAAAAGGGGTGTGTGTTTGGGGTGGAGTGGGGAGAGTAACTGGGACAGAGGAAAGTCCAGGGAAAGAAAGCTTCACCCAAATAATCTAAGAGAAATCTCCCCCATCTCAGGGTGAGCTGGTTAGCAACTTTAATTGCATCTGCAACCTTAATTATCCTTTGCTGTGTAACCTAACATGTTCACAGATTCCAGGGATTAGGAAAAAGTCTTTGAGGGACCATTGTCCCAGCTACCACAAATGATTTGTCCTATAAAATATCCATAGTCTGGAATTTTCTGATGCATCCTCATGGTGCCACTTTTGCATGTTCCTCTGTCCTCTGTAGTTCACATACATTGCAGTTTGAATTAGAGACTTAATTGATTCAAGGTCAATTTATTTTTGGCAAGACTACATCACAGGTGGTGTTGTGAGTGTTCAAGTTGTAAAGACTTAGGTTATTTTGCAGGATGAGGCACACGTAGGCACAGTAAATGGACTGAGAATTTATAGCTGCTTATAATAAATCCTTCTGTTGCAATTCACAGGGTGTCAAAAAATTGGACTGGGAGAAATTTTCAAAGAAAGACAACATCAGGAAATCAAAGACATACATTTATTTTATTCTGCATGCAGGAAAAAAAAGTCCTTTTTGTTTCAACTATTAGACCAAAAAAAAAAGAAAGAAAAATAAGAAAAAGATTTTCAAAAAATGTTAGAGAAAAAAGAACTTTCAAAACAAAGCAAGAAATCTACATACCCAGCATGCTCTGATCAGGGGTTCTAAAATCACATTTTATCCGCAACTCAATTTTTCTTAGCCCCAAGGGCTCCCAGGCTCTTGAAAGATATCCAAAATGCACGACCCACAGAAAGGCCCCTAGAGTGCATTCAAAACTAAAACGAAATACAGTTGATACTAATTTCCTCACCACTTCAGCCACTGGCAAAGCCTTGGTCTCCAAATTAAATCAGGAGGATAAAAGTTTGCTGGGGGATATAGAAAGAAGAAATCTTTCCAGCCCAGATGAGGTGAGGAAGAATAACCACTCGACCCAAGACATGGACTTATTTTTGTTTTCTTCTGTTGTTACCGTTGATGTTTTCAATTTTCTAAAATTGCTTACATCTCTGGGTTTTCAAATGTCAAAGGCAGAAGGTTTCTCACCTTACAGAATCTCCCAGAATCCTGTCATCAAATCACAGACTGGCCAACAATGCCATTAACATTTATCTATGTCACAGATGAACATCGTATTTCATAATAACTGGACTTTTTAAAAAAGAGAGAGAGAGAGCAACTTAAGACCACAGGACACAGACTTGGCCACAAGAGTGGAAAAAGTAGGGAGGAGGAAGGGGAAAATGTTTTCCAAAGAGCTTTTAAAATGGGGAGGAAAAGTCATTGGTGATAAAATGTGGCTCTGTGACATGAAAGCAACATAATTTAAAAGACAGTGTGAATTTATTCACACTCAGGGACTGAGGAGAGATTAGTTGAAGATGTGCTTTGTAGAGTCTAACACAGTAACTATATAAGTAACAGAATAATTGAAACAAGTAACATAGTAACTATATGAGTAAAAGAACTTAATATCACTATATTTAAGTAATACATAATTTTTTGATTCTTCATTTTATTGGTTTTTCTGACTAAAAATATTTAATCCATGTGGATATGCATAACTTAAAAATGGAAACTTTTCATAATTCCATGACATAGAAAAAACACTGTTAACAGTACCAGGTAAGTTATTTCCAATTTTTTTTCCATGCAGATAGATATATCATCACATATGTTTGTGTATATATAAAAATAGTTACTCATATATAGTTATATATAGCATATACAATAAATTATATATCCTATTTTATATGATAAAAAGTGTCTTCAAAAATAGCATCATAGAAAATGTAGCTCTCAACTTGCTTTTTTAACAGTGAATCATGGATATCTTTATGCATTGACACATCTATCTGATCTGATCTTTTGAATGGCTGTATCATGGGCTATGAAGAGCAGTGCTTGTTCCCATAATTAATTCCGTCTATTAAGGGCATTTGGATGGTGACCTTTTGAATGATCTTCTAGGGAAGAGAAAGGAAGAGTGTATTAAATCCCTTCTCAAGTAAAAGCAATGTAAAATGCACTTTTTAAAACTTTTTGTCTCTGTGCCAGGCTCTATGGAATAAAAATAGCGCCTAAGCCGTAGAGAGTGGTTTATTGATTAAATGAGACCCAATAAGCAGGAATTTCCTCCCCCCAGATGCTTAATAAATAGGAGCTAGTTTGCATGACCATTTTGTTAGTGGTACAGAGTCATTTATTTTGCAGCTTATGTCATTTGGTTCTGCCAACAGCACTGTGCATTACGTAAGGCAAGGGTGGTTGCTATCATACCCATTTTAGAGAAAACCAAGGCTCAGAAAGGTGAAGTTCACAGGGGCTCCTCCCCCAGCTCTGTGGAGCACGGAGGCGGCTTCCTGACTGCTAGAGGATTGGGATAAGACCCTGGCTCTGCCCCTCATTCACTGTGGGACCCTGAGCAAGTTACTTAAGCTTTCTGTGCCTCAGTTTTGGCATCTATAAAATGGGAACAAAAAATACTGCATCCTAGAATGGTGAAGACGAGATGAATGAATATGTGGCAATTACTGCAACTAGTGATGGTTTAAAATATAAATCAGATCTTGTCACTCTTCAGCTCAAACCTTTCTATTGGCTCCCATCTTATTTGCAATAAAATCCAAAATCCTGACACAGAATGGCCCGTGAGGCTTGACACGACCTGGTTGTCCTGCTATCTCCCCCTCTGTCCACGTCCTTTGGCGACTCCTCCATCCACCGGCTTCCTGGCTGCCCTGAGACACACCACGTCCAGCCCTGCCTCCAAGCCTTTTCTTCCCTCTACCAGGAAATAATATTTGTGTATTTTTTTCTTGTCCATCTCCCCCACTCTTATAATGTAAGTTGATGAGGGCAGGGACGGGCTCCAGGTTGTGCATCACTGCACCCCAACACTTAGAAGAGAACCCCACATGCGGCCGGGCCTCTGTAAATGTTAGGTGTCCCTGGAGGCAGGCGGGAAGGGTGTTTCAGGCGATGGGCACAGCACAAGCAAAGCCATGGTGGTGGGGAACAGAGCGTGACCGCAGCAGGGAACCACATGGAGCCTTTGTCCTGGGCCACTGCTTACCACGGAGACACCTGGGATGCATCATCCAATGGCAATGCCTTAGGCTGATACTTCCTCCAAACACTGCTTTCTCCGCTGCTCTGTGTGGTCCCTTGTCCTGTCCTGGGCCCATTGCTGCCTTCCTCTGCAGCCCCCAAGGCCAGGGGCACAGACAACCAGGGTTGGGGGCCCCTTGGTCCCAACTGGCAGCTTTGAGGGGGTGCTTAGGAAGGCCTGTATCTGACAGCATGAGAGAAGGACTTTGGGAGGACAGAAGTGTTCCCAGGGGAAAGCTGCCTTGCGGAGAATTCACAGCTCACAGCAAATAAACAGAATAAAAACTGGAAAGGGCTGCATCATCTCCTTGGCCCCTTTAAGAAAGACGCCTTGGGATTCTGGCTGGAGGTCGAAGCAGGAAACCAAACACACTCAGAAGGGGCTGCCCAACCAAATAAATAATCATTTATTAAGGTCCTGGTCTCCACAGCAGGAAATCGGGGGCCGGGGGGCAGAGCCTCCTTGGAGGGGCGGCCATCCTTAAAGGGGGTCCAGCTTGATTTGAAACACTTGTCTCCAGATGGAACCCATAAAAACCCAGAGCCTCAGCCTGTTCCCAACCTCCCAGGAAAGGGAAGAGCAGTGAACAGATTTCTAGAACCTTCCGGGGCAGAAAGAAAGACGAGGAATTAAGGTGCCTTCTCCACACCTGCACACTGGCTTCCCTCAAACTCGTGCCCCCAGGACTTTTCTCCGGATTTTTGGCTGGGGCCAAGATGATAGCCCAGCAGCACGTTTTGTTTCTGCAGAGGGAGGTTATCTTTGAAACGGAGCCAAGGGAAGGTCTGAGGAGAGATTTCCTGGTCACAGCGCTGGGCAGAGCATCTAGGATGCGGCTTCCCGGAGAGCCAGACTGGCGGAGGCACCTCTGCTCCCCTTTCTTGAAATCTTCATACCCTCTCCTTCCATGGAGCTTGTGCAGGGCTTTCTCTCTTTGCCTGGAATGTTCTCTCCCCACCATACCCTACAGCACCACCCCTTAGCCTGGGCAACTCCTCCCTCTTCTGTCTTTTAGATTTTGGCTCAACCAGGGAAGCCCTCTCTGATCACTGGGACCAACTGGATGAGATGCCGCATATGAGCGCTCATGTGCCCACGCTCTCCGCAAACAGCTCAGGGCTTGGCTGAGCTGTTGCACATGTATGTAGTGCGACGGTCGCTCCTCCACTGCTTGTGTTGTGCTCAACACTAAGGCCACAGTGCACGACACGCGATAGACCCCCAATGAATGCGTGTTGAATGAATGAATAAATGGACACTCAGGGAAAACATGTGAGCGTACCTCAGCCTCCTAGTTAAGTGTCCAAACATTTGAATGCATGCATGAGTGAGTAAATGAATGAATAAATGAGTGACTGAATAAGTAATAAAGGAGCAAATGAATGAATGAGAGAATAAGTGAGGCAATGAATGAGTGAAGGAGCAAGTAACAGAGTGAATGAATGAATGATGGCTCCCTCAGGGGTGACCCGGTTAGATAACAGCTTCCTTCTGTCCCTCCTTTTCTCTGTGTGCAGTCAGAGAAAGACGTAGGAGAGGTTGGCACGACTGTGACTTCACCCAAAACACACGGCAAGAGACGGAGGGCATTTCCCGAAGGGGCACCCGGTGCTGGCGGGGGGCGGGGTGCTTCCAGGCAGGAGCTGACCCGCAAGGGGCAACTCTGCCCCTGACCCCTTTCACCTTCCCTTGTTCTGATCTTTATGGGGCCGTCTGCCTTTCAGCATCAAAGGAGACAGCAGGGCCGTGACTTGTCTCACAACAGTTCTATAAAAATGTAATTACCCAATAACCCGCTGTCTGCAAAACAAACCATCTTCCTGTTTCTTCTCCCATAAAAAGCATTTGACAGCCCTGTTCTATCAGCTTATAAAACCTGGAGAGAGTTGGCTTAGCCCCCTCTGAAATGAAAACCCTCGGGGGGTAGACTCCCAAGTGGGGAGAAACACACCTCTGACCCTCCAGGCAGTCTCTTCAAAGTCACTGGAGGTTTCCAGGGAAGCCGAGGAGAGCAACTCATCCTGGGAATTTGAGGGACTGGACAATGCAAGTCACACCTAGAAAGGGCAGGGGGCTTGGAAACCCCGAGAGCCCAGGCCCACTGCAGGCAGAGGCAGCATCCTCGAAGCTCACTTGGAAGGTCATTCGCTCATTTATTCACTCAACAAACATTTATCAGGCACCTGTTTTGTGCTAGACATTAGGTTAAGCCCTGAGGGCTCAAGCCTGGTACAATGGGCGCCAGTCCTTTAAGAAACTCACATCTAAAATAGGCATTTATTTTAAATGATGATGGAGCACCTTGATCTGAATTTATCAACATGCAAAAATTGCGTATAATCCATCATTACATGGATGAGGCAGGTTATAAAACAGTAAGTACACACGGCTTCATTTTCAATATTTTTTTCATTGAAAGAAAAATATAATGAAATTGGAGGTAGAGTTTCTATATCGTGATGGTGGAGCTACGTAGTGGGTTAAAAAGTCCCCCAAAAAGATACATCCAAGTCCTAACCTCTGGTGCCTGTGACTATGGTCTTATTTGGAAATAGGTTCTTTGCAGATGCAATTAAGGAAAAGATCTAGATGAGATCGCACTGAGTTGGGGTTGGTCCTAAATCCGATGAGAGTGTCTTTATAAAGAATGGAGGAGGAGATTCGATACACGCAGGGAAGAATGTTTTTTGGGAACAAAGAAGTAGAGATTGCATGAAGCAGCCACACACCAAGGGTCGCGAGGAGTCACCGGAAGCAGGAAGAGGCAAGACGGGAATCTCCCCTAGAGCCTTCGGCAGGAGCTTGGCCCTGCCAGCACCTTGACGGCAGACGTCTGACCTCAGGATGGTAGGACAATAGATTTCTATTGTTCTAAGCCCCTCTGCTTGTGGTCATTGTTACAGCAACCACAGAAACTAATTCAGGTTGTCTACCAGACTGCATGCTTTTGTCATAGATCTGTTCGTTAAAAAAGGGTAGTTGCACCGTATTTAAATTATATTTT
>CM052452.1:8648453-9001505 GCA_028533085.1 Varecia variegata
TTAAATTATATTTTGATATTTAAAAAATACTTTTTATAGAGTGATTGAATAGACATTTCTTTATGTTGTTCTATGCATATCTTTTATGACAATAGCAGAGGCACACGAAAAGACACTCAACATCCTTAGTCACTAGGGAACTGCAAGTCGAAACCACACAGCGACAGCACTTCACACGCGTTAGGACGGGTGTAATCAAAATGGTAGATGATGACAAGTGGTGGTGAGGGTGTGGGGAAACCGGAAGCACTGGCATTGCTGCTGGGAATGGAAAATGGTGCTGCCACTGGGGGAAAACAGTGGTGATTGCTCAAAAGACTAAACCTGAAAGTACCATAGGACCCAGCGACTCCACTGCTAGGTATAAACCCAAAAGAATTGAATGCAGGGACGAAAACAGATACTTGTACATCAGCGTTCATAGCAGTATTATTCACAGCAGCCAAACGGTGGAAACAACCCAAGTGTCCATCAGCTGAGGAACAGATACACAAAACGTGGTAGTCTATGCATACGGTGGAATATTATGCAGCCATAAAAAGGGATGAAATTCCAATGCACACAACAACGTGGATGAGCCTTAAAAACATTATGCCAAATGAAAGAAGCCAAACACAAAAGGACAAATATTGTGTGATTCCATTTATGCGAAGTACCTAGAATAGGCGAATTCCTAGAGACGGAAAATAGAATAGAGGTTACCAAGGGCTGGGGGAAAGGGAAGGGGCGATACTGTTTAATGGGTACAGGGTTTCTGTTTGGGATGATGAAAAAGTCCTGGAGACAGATGGTGGCGATGGTTATATAACATCATAAACGTCCTTAATGCCACTGAATTTTACACTTAAAATAGTAAGTTGAATCTAGATATATATTTTATATACATATATTATATTAGGGAAAAATGCCTAGATGTTACCAGGGATGTAGGATAGGTTTTGTTTTCTTTTTTATAATTTTTAGTGTTGCTACTACTTATGGATACGATGAATATATGTTGCCTAAGGAGCTCACGGTCTGGTGGGTAAGACAAATAAGGAAATCGATTATTGTGGTCTATGGTAATATACACAGAGAGCCAGGAGCATCTTAATCAGGCTGCGGGGTGCCACGAAGGGTCCCAGAGAGGGGACAATGGGCCAAGCAAGGAGGTGGGGGTGGAGGAGAGGGGACATTCCAGGTAGAACAGGCATTGAAAGTCTCTGTGTCTTATTAATATTAACCAAGGGATTAGGAGAGACAATGTGTATAAAGGACTTCACAGAGAGTCTGACGTGGATTAAGTACTGGAAAATGCTAGTTAGTTATTGTTACTGGTATCGTTGTAATCAGCTGCACCTAGACCGCTGGGTTTGAATCTTGGCCTTGCTACTTACTTGCTGTGTGTTCTTGGGTGAGTTAGTTAACCTCTCTGTGCCTCAGTTTCCTATTCTGTAAAATGGGTATAAATAATAGCACTTACCCCTTAGGGTGTTGTGAGGATTAAATAACTTAATACTTAGAAATCAATTAAAACAGTGCCTGGCGTATGGAAAGGACTATATAAGATTCAGCTATTTTTTTTTTAATGCCTATAAAGGACAGGAAGGTTCTGGAAATAGCATAAAAGAGAAATGGAATGGCTAAACGTGCCTGGGGAAAGAGCAATGTAAGAATCCTCTTCATTGACATAAAAAGCGAATAAAGCCTTTGGAAAGGAAACAAAGGGAAATCGCAAATCTGAAAATAAAAGTGTCTTATGATTATGGGGCTGCGTTTGGGACCAAGATATTTGTAGCTAACAAAATGGAGTTAAAATGGGTTCTGACAAAGTGAAAAGATGCTGAAAACGCATAAAGGAGTCAGGCTTGCAAGGATGAACATAAGTCAGCCTCTCCGTGAGAGAAAGCCCCACTGTATTCAACATTTGGAATTGATGACTTGGTGGTTTGCTTTGGAGAAGAAAATATCTTGACATTTCCTGGTAAGTCTTCCTTCCTACCCTGTCGCCCTTAACAATGTTCTATATCAGCCTAATGTCCCTGCTGGAGCGTTGATGGGTGTGTGTACACAGACAGTATTTTCAATATTAGCAATTTGGAAGGCTCAGAGCCGTCTCCGCCACCGTCCTGAAGAGGCAGGCGACTCTACCGCATACGCACTCTTAACACGCAGTCACAAATCACTCCTCAACGAATTCCAGAATTTCAAAGCTGCGGTATAAATATCCAAGCCAGAAGAACAGCATGGAAGCCGTAAGTGCTGGGTTTCAACCCTCTAGACTCCCTGGAACCACTGTTTGAGGTTCTGGCAGCCTCAGTGTGGCCTTTTCATCCTTCTTAGGGATATGAATGGTGTGCTAAGCCAGTAAGAGACAGCATGTGGTCTCTGAGTGCAAGCCACGGTGTGTACTTCAAGGCTCTCGTATCTGCTTTGAAATTTTGAATAGCAAACCCTGGCTCCCTACTCCTCTGCATTATCATCTTGTAAATGGGTACAGCAACATCTTATTCTGGCACAGAATAAAAGGTCTTAAAGTTTTTTAGCTAAATGCAACTGGCTCAGTAAAAAAAAAAATCTATAAATATTGGGACTTCATTTTGCATTTGCATTTGAGGGAAAGCTTTGGAAACATCCTTTTATCCATTAGTGATAACATTCTGCTTTGAGTAATAGAATACCCCACTATGGTGCCTTCATTTAATAGGAGTTTCTTTTTCTTATATAACAAACATTCCAGAGGTGGTCAGCTGCATGTTCTAGTTCAGCAACTCAGCCATGTCTTGGCCAAAGTTTTGATGAAACAGCTGCTGTAGCTCCAGCCATCACACCCAAATTCAAGACAAAAAAGTAGAAGGGGAAAGTGCTACATATGTCCCCTGGAAAAATTAGCTGGGCGTCATGGTGTGCACCTGTAGTCCCAGCTACTTGGGAGGCTGAGGCTGGAGGATCTCTGGAGCCCAGGAGTTTGAGGCTGCAGTGAACTATGATGATGCCACTGCACTCTAGCCAGGACAACAGAGCAAGATCCTGTCTCAATAAAAAAAAAATCCTCTCTTAAAAAAAAGTTAAAAAAAAAAAGAAGAAATCTAGAAAACAGAAGAAAACCTGAAGCAGAAGTAGTAACAATGTTATGCCATTAATCTCTTGGGGGGGAACTGATAAATTTGATGTGTTTTGACCTGGTACCAGGATATACTCTTGAAGACCTTGTGAAATGTGAAATCCGTGAAGACAGTATCTGTAGAGAGGTTCTGAAATAATTCATATGGATAAGCAGTCAGATTCCAAGCTTCCCGTCTAATTGACATGAGTAAATCTCCCTGATTCCTCCTCTAGGAAAGGCTATTTTTCCCTATTCACAGAACATGCGATGTTGCATGAAGAGAAACTTGGCACAACTTACTCAGCCAATGGGTGTGTACTGAGCAAAGCAGACATGGTTCCCACCCTCACAGAACACAGTCTAGTGAGGCAATAGAAAAGAATCACATGAACACATATGACGCTATCCACCAGCACTCTGCTAAGAGCTGTGACACTTAACGGGAAGCGGGAGAACCTAACTGAAGCTGAGTCTGATCAGGATAACATGTAGGAGCCCACGCTTGAGAATCGGATCTGGGTCAATTTCCCAACACGCCATCATGTCCAAGCCGAGTCAACTTGGACGGTGATAAAAGCAAGCACCGAGCGTGTATCATGTGATGAACACCACACTCAGCATTTTAATCACCGTGACAACCATTTGAGGTTGTCTAGTCCCATTTTAAAGAGAGGACAATCAGAGATACTAGTTCACCTCCGCGAGGTCACAGAATCGGTAAGTGGAGGAAGTTGGTGTTACACCTTCTGCTAAAGGCAAGTCATTCAACATCCCTAAGTCTCAATTTTCTCACCTGTGCAGATAATTGGGAGGTCACTGTACCTGCCTCAGAGGCTGGCAGAGAGAATTAAGGGAAATGCTCGTGGGTCGGGGGTGGAGGGTAGGGGGACCATACCTATCAACCAGCATGTGTTCAATAACTGATGACTATTGTTCAAACTCTGCATTTCCTGAGGTTCATTCGGTCTTTTCTTTGAGTCCTGTTGTCCTGGGCAGTCTTTGAACCCAGCCGTGCCAACTGATCCATCTTTATAGCTGCTTTGAGATCTCAAGAATCAAAAGAGACTAAAGTATTCTTTTCTTTTCTTCTTTTCCCTTTCTATGCTAATCAGGAAATACCTAAGTTAACATCTAACAACCCATACAAGAAGAAATAAATCAAAGAGTAATAAGAACTTCAGTTCAAAATTTAAAAAGCCAAAACAACTCCCAGATCTCTTAAAAGCTATAGCGGTCAGGTAAAGTCTCACAGTTAGACCCAGTGACTTTTGCCTGTTTTGAACCATGAAGAAATTTCTCCAGGGATGAAACTGGGAACGTGTATCTTGACTCGTTTGGGGCTCTGTGGTCTCATTAAGCCACATCAATAAGAGGAGTTATTTAACCAAATGGATAAAAGCCATTTGTTATTTCATATTTTATATTCGCAAAGGGCTGATCCCTTCTGTAGCCCTAAGGCCACTGCTTTTTTATAGAGACAGGATCTCACTCTGTCACCCAGGCTGGAGTGCAGTGGCGTGATCATAGCTCACTGCAGCCTCAAACTCCTGGGCTTAAGCCATCCTTCCACCTCACCCTCCCTAGTAGCTGGGCCTACGGGCGCACACCACCATGCCCAGTTAATTTTTAAATTTTTTTTTGTAGAGACAGGGGTTTTGCCATGTTGCCCAGACCGGCCTCAAACAATCCTCCCGCCTCCGCCTCCCAAGGTGCTGGGATTACAGGCGTGAGCCACGGAGCCCGGCTCTCAGTAGGGTTTATCAATCATGCGTATTGTGTGTTACTGGCCAGTGTCCCAGCTGGAAGCAGATAGCAGACTCAAACTAGATAATTTCAGGAAGGCACTGTTTACAAAGTGTGGGGAAAACTTAAAGGGCCGTGCAGTGCCGCAGGGCTGGTACCGGCGTGAGCTGTTACCACTGCTGAGGCCTGAAGGCCAAGGAGGGGATCGGTGCCCTCCAGGGACGCTGTCTGCAGAGGGGCTGCTTGTCAGGGGCTCTGACCTTAAGCTGAGGGACACAGCGACCCGCAGTGACCCCCACACTGAGGGAGCTGGGGATAAATGCCCAGCCCTGCTCTCCTCCCTCCACAGTCTGCCGATGCTCCCACTGCCTGAGCCCTCCGGGAAGCCAGGGGCCCAGGGGGGCTGGTCCGTGCAGCGACAGAGGTCAGCACCCCAGCGCAGGGAGCAGGACAGAGAAGGGTGGACAGTGGATCTGGAGGTGCCAACGGGAGACACTCAGCTTGTTACCTAAATGATGCCGGCCACTTGGGGACCCCCAAAACCTGAGACTCCCATACCCCTACTAGATCTCAGATTCATGACCTACCATGATGATTTGGACAATGGTGAACTCCAGGCATGTAAAAGTAAAAGGGCCTGCGACATGCACTGAGCACCCACGACACACCACACAAGTCCCCGCCCCCCCAAAGTGCCACGTGCGTGGAGGACACAGAGGAGCCCACGATGGCAGAGAAAGCCCCGGGAGAGCTGCGGGGGCTCCCAGCAAGGCCATCCGGGAACGCTTCCTGGAGAAGGGAAGAGAGGAGAAGAGGTCGGAAGAGCAGGGTCAAGGTCCTGGGCGCAAGATGTCACGGAACTGGCTCTAAATAGCTCGTCTGGCTGGAGTGCAGTGTTTGAGGCAAAAGGGGTGAGAGCTGGCAAAGGAGGCTGCCGCCAGGTCACGCAGGACCTCGGGGACCGTGGAAAGAAACTTGAGCAAGAGCTCAGTGACAACAGCCAGCCACGGAAGGCTTTTAAGCAGGTGAGTGATCTTGTCTACAGCTTTGGGGTGTTCTAAGTGCCACATGGACAAGATTCCGTACCCAGGAGAGAGAGAAAAAAAAAATCAGAAGGAGGTAGGGGTCAGGGGAGGTGGGAAGGGAGAGGGAGAGAGAGGGGACAGGCACATGTGTGAGGAGGGATCAAGTGAGCAGCCGTGGAGCTGTGCCTCGCCCAGAGACAGGGGTGGGAGTGTGCCTAGTGTCTGATTTCTGCTGGCATGAGCAGCTGGAGGAGCACATGTGTGACCTGACCTGGGAGGTCAAAGTGACCCACAAACAGCTGACCAATCCCGATCCTTCCAGTTCCCATCCAGAGGTTGTTCTCGGAGCTCAGCAACTTCTCCCTCTCTACAAAGTCCATCCATAGCCATAACCTCCCCTACGCCCCCGACCTCCGCCTCCACAACTGAGAC
Organism: Varecia variegata; assembly: GCA_028533085.1. NCBI lineage: Eukaryota > Metazoa > Chordata > Mammalia > Primates > Lemuridae > Varecia > Varecia variegata. The sequence goes on from CM052452.1 coordinate 8,654,739, forward strand.
CTCACCCAGCTGCCAAAATGCAGCAGCTGGGATGGGGGTGGGGGGCCGGAACACTTCGGGACTCGGAAGATGACACGACATAGCTTGCTCAGAAAACGGAAACGTGATCTGTCCTCCTGGGGCCGGCACCGCTGGGGGGGCAATGAGCTGCCAGGTATAATTAGACTAAACCCCGGCAACAGGCTCCTTGCCCCATTCTTGTCAACACCCTTTGCTTGGCATGTGTTTCTGGTGCCTAAGCAGCACGGCTTCATCCAACTACTGACCTGGAAGAGCTTCACAGCAGAGAAGGGGTCTGTGGTTTGCTCCTTTTATGGCCATGGCCATAGTCCTTACTCTAGGAAAATTAATAATAATAACTAATGATGATAGAAACAATAATAATGCAATCATAGCAACCACCTTTTGAGTATATACTTGGTGGCAGGTAGTTGGCAGGGTACCTAGCGTACCTAACCTCATTTAATCCACCCAACAACCCTATGGGGGAGGTAATATTAGCCTCGTTTTCCAGAGGATGATAATGAGGTTCAGAGAAAATGAAGTGATAAAAGCAGAAATGGAGCTTGGGTTTTCTGGACCTCCAAGCACAGGTTCTCTTAAGGGCTCTGTCCTGTGGATCTCCCGCCCCACAGACATCAGCAGCTCCGTCTGCTTCTGAAAGGTGCTGCCATAGTCCCAGCTTGTAGGCCAGTTGCAAACTCGAACCTCGGATTCTGAGAACTGGATTCCAACCCATAATGAGTAGGCCTTCGTCATGCGGTTTGACGCAGCCTTGCGTACATGGTGGTCACGGTAGGAGAAAGGTGAACAGGAAATTGCCCCTGACCTTGGAAGGCATGAAGGGTGTTTGACGATCACAGTGAAACAAACCGAACTGGCCGCTGTTCTGATATATGTGTTTCTGAATGCCCTTGACCAAGCCCAACTTCTGTAACAGGCCCCGCACATATGTGCTCCGATCTACAAGGCATTTATTGAGCCCCTGCTGGATGCAGTAGGCTTCTATAGGCACTAAGCAAAATGTAGGAAGAACCAAAGTGCTGTCTGCCTAGAAGGGCCGAATCACTGAGGCAGGAAGCGGTTTCCCCATGAAATGCAAAGATGCTAGTCACTTCCTGCACGTCTAACGGTCGCGAAAGGCTGTTTTGAGGCTCCTGGGGTGGACAGATGAGTTAGAGAAAGCAGGTGTCCTCATCTCCCAGCATTCAGCATCCACAGTTTTTCCAATATCTTCACAAAACAAATATTCTCTACATCTTTTTCCAGCTATCCTAGAGATCTAATCTCCTCCTTGTACTTCAGAACGATCAGCATCCTTGGGGGCAGACATGCACACACAGGCCGATAAAGTCTTTTCTGATGGGATTCAGCCCCATCCTCCTTATAGCAGAGGGCCCTGTTTACTCATTAGGAGAGCTCTGGACACTCGCAGCAGACAGGCTGGCTCCAGGGCATTTAAAAGGTCAAGAATCAAGGGTCCAGGAAGGCAGATCAGCTGGACTCTCTCTGATCAACAGAGCATCCCGGGATAAGGGTGGTTTTCTAAACGCACCAACAATGTGCTTTGTCCTAGGAGACACTGTGTGTGACCCTGCGGTCAGAGACAAGGCTCTCTAGGAAACGCCCTTTCTCCGCAGCCCGAGATGGCCGATCGCGCTTGGTTCCTGCCCTCGGTCGGAAATCTTGCCTGAGTCACTTTGACCGTGGAGAAACTGAAACTGCTTTGAGGAAACTTTCTTGGAAAAACTGCTGCCTTGGGGAAACCGAGGCAATAAAACAAGAGAGAATTCTGCCCTCATCCTGAAACCCACATGGTCCTTAAGAGTAATCTCTTATTCCAACCAAGTGGGAAAATAATGACGTAAACATGAAAGGCAGGGACGTTTTAGCTCGCTTTGATGCACTGTTGCTGCAAAACACTCAACGTGTATTATCTCATTTAATACGACAACCCTAAGAGGTACCTGCTTTTATCCCCTTGTCACAGGTGAGGCTCAGAGAGATTAGCTCACTCACCCAAAATTATCCACCTAGTTAAGTCGTGGAGCTGGGATTCAAACCCAGGTCTCTCTGAATCCAGGTTGGCCTGATCTACTATGGGAATTAGAAAGGGGGTTGGGCAGTGAACTTAGTGAAGCCCAGAATGGAGGGGAAGGATATTTTTGTTTGTTGTTTGCTTTTCCCAGCACAGTTCAGGATAAAGAGTGTCCGGACAGGCAGAACTGGTCAGACTGGGGGTGATATCATGGTGGACCTCGAAGACAGGTGGATGACTCACCACCTGAATGTTTTACAGCTGCAGGAAAACACAAAAAGAGAAACCTGTTGGCTGAGTATCCTGGGAGAAGAAACTCCCCTTGTTTCATAGATACAGAAACGGAAACACACATGGAAAGTGTCCTGCCCAAATAGGGATGGTGATTTTTGGTCTGTCCTGGTTTCTAGAACACTGTGTTTTCAACAATAGCAACAACAATAAGAATAGCAGCCAACAGTGCTTTTTATGCTCAAGCTCTGCCCTGCGTATTTTACATACACGACATCGTTCAATCTTCACAAAAGCCTCATGGGTACGTTCTAGGGCTCAAAGAGGTTGAGTCCATTGCCTAAATCACACAGCTACCGAATGGCGGAGGGAAGATCTTAACACCAAGACAGCCTGACTCCGAATCTGAACTCATAACTCCTAAGCTGGGCTTCCTCTTTGGAACAGCATTCATTCAACAAATGTTCATCCGGAACATGAAGCGCAGTGTTCCGGATGAGTAAGACCCTGCCTGCCCTGCGCCAGCTAAGCAGTCCATCAAAGAGACAGACACATGCGTAGGTGATTTAATACCGCGTACACGTGCTTTGATGGGGAGAAGGCACAAAACAGCCGGAGTGAGTTGAACAAAGGCTACCAAGAGATGTTACAAGAGCTGAGTTTTGAGGGACAAGTAGGTGGTATTTGCCCAGTGAAGCAGGGAAAGGTGTTCCCACGGAGGGAACAGCAAAGCATGAGGAAGGAAGCGTGATGTGTCCCTAGATAACAAGAAATTCTAACTGGCTAGGGTATGACGTAGGGAATGGAAAGAGATGAGGTTGAGGGAAAAAATCCCAAAAGCCTATCAACAAGTAAACAGGCCAGGAGCAGTGGCTCACGCCTGTAGTCCTAGCACTCTGGGAGGCCGAGGCGGGTGGATCGCTCGAGGTCAGGAGTTCAAGACCAGCCTGAGCAAGAGCAAGACCCTCGTCTCTACTAAAAATACAAAGAAATTATCTGGCCAATTAAAAATATATATAGAAAAAATTAGCCGGGCATGGTGGCGCATGCCTATAGTCCCAGCTACTCGGGAGGCTGAGGCAGTAGGATCACTTAAGCCCAGGAGTTTGAGGTTGCTGTGAGCTAGGCTGATGCCACGGCACTCACTCTAGCCCAGGTGACAGAGCGAGACTCTGTCTCAAAAAAAAAAAAAAAACAAAAAAAAACAAGTAAACAGATAGAAAAAAAATAAGCTGTGCTGTAACTATATGGAAGATTACCCCACAACAAAAAGAAACGACTAATATTAATACAAGCAACAATACTGATAGCTCTCAAAAACATCATGTTGAGTGAAAGAAACAAGACAGCGAAGAACATAAAACTCTAGAACAGGCAAAACTAGGTAATAGTGACAGACGCTATTGGGTTGTTGACTAGACAGGAGCTGTAGGTACTTCAGGGTCATGGAAACGTTCCCTATTTTGACTGCAGTAGTGGTTACATGGGTGTGTAAGTGTGTCAAAACTCATCAAGTCAAATTTGGAGGATTTGTGCATTTTAAGGGTAAATTATACAATAATTTGGGAAAGGAGAGAGAAGAGAGAAAAAGAAAGAGGTGAAAAGGTTTGATGTGGACCTAAGTCTGAAGGACTACGTGTGTCTTGCTAAGGACATGCGACTCTGGAGGGCAGGAGATGTTTAAGCAGATGTTTAAGCAGAGAGGCAACATGACACAGCTTGAGCCTGAGAAAGATCACTCTGGGCTCCAGAGGAGGACAGAGAACTGGGAAAAGGCAAGGAGGACAATTAGAAGGCTGGTACCCAAGAGACGGCAACCTACTCAATCAGGGCAGTTGTCATAGTGATGCAGAGAGGCAGGGATGGGGTCGTCCGGGAAGCAGAACTTGGATGTCAGCTGGGTGTGAGAGGTAGGGGACAGAGAAGGTTGAAGATGACTCTGACTTGCAAGACACAGGTCCTGCCTGCACTCAAGGGCAGGGATTACACAAGAGAGTGAAGACCAGCAGGTGGGACCTTTGAGGGCCATCTCTAGACTGTCTGCCACACTGGCTGACTTTTCTGTCCCCTTCAGCAGAGCCTTCTGCTACTGGTACATCAAAAAGGACACCGCTGCCCTTCAGCTCGAAAGAGCTATGGCATTAAGACCCCTCCAACCTGGCAGAAGGCACCAGCAAACCCAATGTCCTGTCTTTGAACAACACTGAAGAGAGGCACATATTTGCATTCTGAGATACAAATAAGTTTGATGAGCTAATTGGATGTGTCATCTCCCCTAAAGGCTGATTGAACTTGGCTTAGAAACACTTTCATAAAATGAAGATGTCCTGTTTGAGATTAAGCAAAATCACATAGAACTCAGAACACCTTTGAGCCCAAGTCACATTTATTCGTTCAGCAAATATTTAATGAACACCTATTTAGTGCCATCACTGTCCCAGGGATCGAGCACACTGTCGTGTAAACTTTGTCTTCATGGACCTCACTTTCTACTGGAGGAGAGTTCGGGGAGAGACGGAATGAAATAAATAACATTTTCTGCAATGTTAATAATGCATCCAATATGACTCCATTATAAAGTTTAAACATGAAATTTTAAAATCCATGGTTTATTTCCAAATAGGAGATTTACTTTAAAAAGTGCATTGACAATTCCAGTAACTCTTGCCTCAGCAGAAAGAAAAGTTTCTCCAAATGGAAATTAACTTTTTAAAAACTATGAAAATCTTAGTTGAGGTGGCAATGACATGAGTATATATGTTCCTGACAACTCACTAAAATACTCCATTTCGAATGTGTGTGTTTTACTAGATATACAATTCATAAATTTATTGGATATATAAATTGTACATCCAATAAAGCAAATAAATAAAAATGGAAGAACAAACAAAAATTAATTTCAGAAAAAAAGCTACCTAGGCAGTATCATGCCTGAAGACAGGTTTTCCCAATTTGGTATTAACATTGATAGATCACAAATTATTAATATCTGAAAATATTGATTATAATCACATAATTAGTCATTGTGCTGATCTGAACACAAGAAAATAGTCTCCCACATTATGCCTATATAGCAATTTTGCATTTTACATGCTTTTATTTTATTCCTTATGCAAACATCATCAGCGCATTAACAGAATACCAAATCTTGCACAATCATAATTACATTCAGTCATCTTTGATATTTTGCTCAACTTCAATGATACAAAACCGTATCATTACACACCAAAAAATTGTATTTTGTTGTTATGAGATATATGTGTTTGGATTGGAGCCCAGGACATATTTTATTCAACAGTTTGCTAGGTTGCGTTGCAACGTTGAAATGTTGGACATGTATAGTGTGTGGGCTTCTCTCTGCACTCCTGCCCTGGCTCGCACAAACGTCCTCCCCCCGCCGCAGAGGGTAACCCAGAGCAGTGGCCGAAAGCAAAGCTGCCAAGAATCGCTAAGTTCAGTACAATCCCACCAGGCGTGGCTGTGTGACCTGGGGCAAGGCACTCGCTGCTCAGAGCCTCAGTTTCCCCATCTGTAAAATGGAGCTGACAGTACAACATACTTTGTAGGGATACGGGAATGGTGGGAGAGAGGGGGCTCCAGGAGCCAGAGCAATGGCAGGGAGTGAGTTAACTACCAGCGCCACCACTGTTCAGAGGAAGCTGATGCAAAGTGTGAGCCCCACAGGGCCGAGGCCCACCTGGGGGCTGAGGACAGGTGCATCTCAGACACTGGGGACCACCAGCACTGTCCAGGGAGCTTGTCAAAAATGCAGAGTCCCAGGACCCTGTCCCAGAAATTCTGATTCACTAGGTCCCCGGATGGGGGCCAAAACTCTGCATTTTTGACAAGCATGTTTTCAGAGCAATTCCTAGGATTCCTGCTCTTCTCGAGTTCTAAGTAAGCCATGTTCATCATTTGTTCATGATGTAAGCCTATACATCAAAATTGCTGTATAGGCACGTTCAAACACACACGCCCTGGGATGAGTTAGAAGCCCCAGGACCTCTGCATTCTGCAAAAAGCAGTCACAAGATGCACAAAGGGATGTGGCTGTGTTCCAATAAAACTTTATTTACAAAACCATGCAGTGGGCCAAATGCAGTGGGGGTTAAATCCCAGATTCGTTGTGCTGTGTTGTTTTACATAAGTCACCTACCTTCTCTGAGCCTCAATCTGTGTGCAAATTCAGAAAAATAATAGTACCAGCTTTACAACGTTGCTGTGAGGATTGTTAAATCAAGGGGTTTAGCATCATTCCTGAAACTCAGCAAACCATGATCAAAGCCAGCTGTTATTAACATCTGGTCCAGACTGCTGAGGTTTCGACCATGGTGCTGTGGTCTAAATGTTTGTGTCCTCCCCAAAATTCGTATGTTGAAATCCTAAACCCCAAGGTGATGGGATTAGGAGGTGGGGCCTTTGGGAGGTGTTGGGTCATGAGGATGCCACCCCCAGGAATGAGATTAGTGTCCTTGTAAAAGAGGACTCAGAGAGCTACCTTGCTCCTGCCACTACTCGAGGACACCGGGAGGAGTCCCCTGCCAGCCACCGAGTCGGCTGGTGCCTAGGTCATGGGCTTCCCAGCCTCCAGAACTGTGAGTGATAAATTTCTGTTATTTATAAGACACCCAGTTGATGGTATGTTGCTGTAACAGCCCAGATGGACTAAGACATATGGCCCCACCCCTTCCAAGCTGGGTGACCCTGGGCATGTGATATAACCTCCGTGTGCCTCAGTTTCCCTTATCTAAAGTAGAGATGATAATAGCTGTGAGAACCAAATGAGACAAGAAATGCAAAGTGCTTAGGACCATGCATGTGAAAGCACTGAAAGTTAGCTCGAGTTATTCTTTTTGCTATGTTACGATGATAAATTGTTGTTTTATTATTACATCCTATCATTTCTCCCAGAGAGGAGATGGAATCAACAGAGTAAGGGAGAGAATCCGTTCCTCGCAAGCAAAGAAGAGAGCATCAGAAATCTGGCCTTTCCCAAAACCTCTTAAGACGTGGGCTTTTAGCCAAAGACACTGACTGTAGAAACAACTTTCTCTGCATCCACCGGCCAACTCAGAGACACTCGACACAGACACAAACAGGGCTGAAGCGAAATTGCATCCGTCATGCGTAGTTTGCCCCTAAATTCTTACTAAAGTTGAAACACCATGTCTAGAACCTCCTTAGGAGCTTCGAGACGTGGGGGAGAAAAAACTGGCCTAGTTTAACAAGTAGATGTTTTCTGTCTGGTTTTAATCTTAGTTTTAGATGGGTTTCATCCTTTATTTAGTCTTCAGGATTTGCCATCAGCCTGCCGAGGACCAGTGACACCTCGGCTAATACATGATCTTTATTTTATTTAATATCCAGGTCTACGTGGATGGGTGTCCTCCCAGCGCACACGGAAGCTAACGCAATGAACTTTCCTTAAAGGAAATTCAATCGCCTTTGCAGAAAATGGTTCTGGAGCCCCTTCTCTGAGTTGATACAGCAAACACACACGAAGGTCCAAACAGCACTAAAGTGATTAAAGCAGCTGGGATTGATCGGGGTTCTGAGTGACCTTTTGGTAACTTACCTACGCCTGCCATTTAGAGAAAGAATAATTTATGATGCAAGTCAAAGTGCAGAAAACCAAGGCAGACAGAGAGAGAATTCTGATTAGCCCTGGAGGGGTGAACTGTCAGGAAGAGCCCCCGGAGCCCCCGTGCAAACACGGAATGAAAGTGGGAAATGTGCAGGTTCGCCCAGACACAGACGCCTGCGGTTCCCAGCGTACGTCTGCTCCTCTGGTTAGCGGAATCCAAGACTTTCAGGGCTGGGGAGGCCTTAAAGGTCTAACTGAGCCCATTTATTTGACAAATGAGGAAACTGAGGCTTAGAGCTGGGGTTGAGTCTAGGTTGTCTGCACGCCAAGTGCTAAGATTTTACCACTTTATTTAGACGACTATACTCAAACCAGAGGGACCTTTTACCCCCAAAATGCCCTTTCTTTGTAAATTCCAAATGAACTTGTAATAAAATTACACATAAATTTGCAATGAAAATTACAGATTAAATTTGTAGAATACAAGCTCCATGAGGGCATGGATTTTTTTTTTCCTGTTTTGTTCACTACTATAAACCCAACACCTAGATTAGCAGTGGGCACACAGTAGACACTCAATATATTTTTGTGCAATGAGATTTCAGGAGTAACTGTCCCTGGACTCAAGATGTGCATGAGTCAATACAGAGCCTCCGGGCTCTGTACTCAAAACGGTGCCTATTTGGGGGACCGGATCATGAAGACGAAAGATCTAGATGCTCGGTGTATTTTGTTGGCACTAAAGATTAGTTCACAGCCTCTCCACGAACAATCTCTGGGATATAGATGAACACTATAAGCCTGTGCAGCTAGAAGTGACTAAGTGGTAGGGACTTCCTACAATGCACTCCCACAGTGCCCTACCTTTGCTTATGCTGTTACTTCCACCTGGGAAACTCTTCACCCACCTCTGAATCTTTAAGCCTTGGCTCATCTGCCACCTCCTCTAGGAGGCTCTCTTTGCTTTCTCCTACACAGAAGCAACCCCTCCCTCTTTTAGCTAATTCCCATGTGCCTTTGGGATTTTGTTTAGATGCTGCTTTGGCAGGGGGGCCTTCCCTGACCCTCTGGATGAGGTTAGATTTTTTCTACTCCCTATACTATTACTCTCATAACACAAATTATACTTTATTCTCTGTCTCCCCCATTGAACAGTGTTCATGGGACTGAGACTACATGTGTCCTGTTTTGCCACTGTATCGCCAGAACCTAACACCGTGTCTTGCCCACGAGAGGCATGAATAAATGGATGGATGGGCAAATGGATAAATGGATAGATGGGTGGATGGATGGATCAATTAATCAACAAATAATTTAATTAATTAATTGATCAGTGAATGAAATGACAGATAAATGAATGAATAATGAATTAATCAACAAATAAATGAAGCAATGAATGAATCATTTCTGTGCTATTTATCCAATCTTTACCATGCTGTCGAACTTACTTCTCTGAGATAGAATCTTGCAGTGGTTGAAAGCATGGTTTCTAGAAGCCAGCTGCCTGAGATCCAGATTAAATCTTGACTCTATTTACCACCTGTGTGACCTGAGGCAAGCTAGTTAACATTTCCAAACCTCAGTTTCCCTATCAATGAGAATGATCATCCTGCCCATATCTCACCGGATTTTTCCATTGCTCCCTCATGGCAAACGTTACTAACCAAGATGGCATCCTTTCTCAGTAAATCCAGATACAGCCTCAGAATCCTTCTCAACACAGCCACTACCTACTGAGCAAAGTTAACCCTCTGGATAAAATAGACATGGATGTGACCCCTTCCAGAGATTTTTCTGATCCAGTTGGGGGCTCTCATCAAGATTCAAAGCCTTTCTAATGAAGGCACCTCCTGGAACACCTAAGTAGACAGTCTTCAAACTACAGCTCAAAGTCCTCTTAGAGATTTTGCCCCTACCAAAACTTAAAATTGATTTTATTTTAGCAAAAGGAGGGGCTATGTGGTGGGAAGATTTTAGTAGTCAGGTATCTTTGTGTTCGGATACCAGCTCTGCCACCTTCCAACCTGGACAAGCTGTTTTACCTTCTTGTGCCTCAGTTTCCCCATCTAGTAAAAGAAAGGGGGGGATGCGTAACAACTCCCAGGCTATTGTGAGGACCAGCTAAGGTAATGAATGTGAGCATCTTGTACCCTTTACAGATAAATTATAGGATTATTGTGATCATGATTATCAACCTCATCATAATCATCATCTCTCCGCTCTTTCTTCTTTGCAATTACTCCCAGCTAATGGAGTCTTATTTCTCTTTAGAGGGTGAAGAGCCATCTCCACCCAGAACATTTCCAACTTGGCTTTTTCAACAACCCACGGAGCTCTCCTGCCTTGAACCCGAATCATGCCGGAGTTTCAAGAGAGCAGTTACATGTCCATTTCCTTCGATTATCTGTGAAAGGTGAAGTGGCCCAGCCCTCGGTCCCAGATGCCACCCGGCCGGGCCCATCTAGGGTTTGCATTGTGAGCCCTCGTGGAGAAGCCGGGTCTGTGGGTTCATTCTCTGGCCCTCGCCCTCCAGCTAATAGAACCTCAGTCACTCTCTGGAGCATAAAGCTCTCTCCGGGCAAAGCCAACCAATTTAAATGGCACTCACAGCTCATCCACGTATGTCCTGGACTCCATTGGATGCTCCAAGGGGCCGGAATAATAAAATCTATTAGGTCTCCTTTGTCCCATCTTGTCGTGAACTTCTAAGAAAAATGCACTAAGAGGATCAGTACCCAGAAAACCCTTCATAATTGTGGCTTCTACACAGAGAATGAGGACAATTACCAAGGCAACCAGCCAATCATTCTGGTTAAGGGCAGAGAGAATTTAGTCAAGAAGAGGCTCTTGCGAACCTCTGTATGTGGGCTGTAATCAGAGAGAAAACCAACATTTTAAAAGGCCCTTGTGTAAAAACAGGAGGGATGGCAGGGAAGGCAGAGAGAAGAGGAGGGAAAAATTAATTTCCTCTCATTTCCTGCCTGCTCCATTGATTGCGGTCCAAAGGCAAGATGATGCGCCACACTCTTGCACCTGGGGCCACCGAGCTGGCGGCGGAGCCGGCACTGTCGTCTTATTTTGTGCGTGCGTTTATTTATTTATTTATTTGCCCCTCCGGGCTCGACATCTGCAGCGCTGATCTCATGACAGCAGCGGCAAAGGTTTCGGTAAAAATCTTTAAGGATAGTATAGAGCCTCTTCAATTGTCTTCTAGTCCCATGAAAAACAATAACGCATCCTTCTTCATCTAGCCTTCCTCACCTCAGCGGCTGTTTTTGCCAGATCGTTTGGTTACTGAAGTCACTTTGCTCATCAGGGTGTCTCACATGAATTTATGTTGGAAATTAGAGTAATGCTGGGATAAAACTGGGGCATTGGGAGGACCTAGAACTCCAGATAGTTTTCTGTCTTGGGGACCCTGGGCGTTCTGGTTGCAGATTGAATGAAGGACCCGCTTCTGCGTCCTGTGCAAGGCTCTGAGAGGGTGGGTTGTTTTGGATTCACAGCCTCGATGGTTTTAATCCTGTGTCCCGGGACTCCTGCCTTGGGGGCCCCACAGCCAGGAACAGCAAAGCCCTCGATAATCTGTCCCACGTTTGCTGATCTTCCCAGTGGAATTAACAAAGCCATCCAGTGGCACAGGATGCTACCTTGTCCATTACTGAGCTCCGTGCGACAGGAGGTGTGACAGAAGCAGCGTCCCAACTGCAGAAATTTATTTATTCATTCACTCAGCAAACACAGGCCAGGTGCAATTCTTCCAGCATTGCATAGGCAGTGATTTCCACGGTTCTTTCCAACTAGAAGAGTCTCTAATTCTGGTTATATCGAGAGAGCAGTGACGAAAACAATATTTCTAGTAATAATGGTAGTCATTACGACTATTAGCAGTAGTAGTAATAATGACAACAGTAACCACAAATGTATTGAGCATTTGCTGAGTGCCAAGCCATGTGTCATGCCCTCCCTTGATCCTCTAGGACTGCGGTCCCCCACCCCCAGGCCACGAACCAGTACCGGTCCATGGCCTGTTAGGAACCGGGCCACACAGCAGGAGGTGAGCAGCATCACCACCTGGGCTCCGCCTCCTGTCACATCAGCGGCCACATTAGATTCTGTGTCATGGTGAGTTGTAGAATTATTTCGTTACATATTGCAATGTAATAATAATAGAAATAAAGTGCACAATAAATGTAATGTGCTTGAATCGTCCTGAAACCATCCCCACCTCCTGCCAGCAGCAGGGCAGAGCCGCTGCCATTCTTAGCCAAATGAAGGAGAACAGTGTTCCTGGAGCTAGGGAGGGCTGAACCATGGGAAAAGAGCCCCCCCAACAGGAGCTCTGGCCGGGGGGGAACACAGCACGTCCCCAAAACCCCATCTGGCAGGAGGAATTGAGAAAATAGAATGTTCCAACTTCTCTTCTTCTACTCTCTAATCTCTCACCAGTGAGTCCATTGGCCAATCCCGATAGGAAGCCAGAGGCAAGGGGACCTGGTGACAAAATTCATGCCCATCAGCTCCCCAAAGCGCAGAGCAGGACGAGAAGGGTGGAGAGTTGATACAGGAGACGGGGAGGGTCAAACAGAGAACAACCAGCACACCATGCCCCCATTTCACAGACAGAGATACTGAGTCCTGAGAGAGGGAAAACCAACCAAGGTCACCCTGCTAGCGAGGGATGGAGTGAGGATTTGAACGTGTGTCTACCTAACACTGAAGCTGTAGCTAGGGTGGGACCCGAGACTTCTAGAGACTTCCAGATGGACGACACCCAGGAAACCAACAAGCGCGTGAGGAGCTGGGACAATGATCCTCAACTTCACAGTGAACCAGGGCCACAGGGGAGCTTGTTAAAGTGCAAACGCCCAGGCCCTAGATGCAAAGAGCTCGAGAGAGGTGGTGGGATTCATGTCCCATCTAAAGGGGACAAGCACTTCTCAGCTCCTCCCAACTGCAGCCGTGCAAGTTCGAGGACCCAGCTGGCTAACCGCTCTGATTTTTAAAGAGAACCCAGAAATCCAGATTCTAATGTAGAATCTTCCCTGTTTTAAATGAAGGCAACTAATTTAATGAGCAGCACCAAAATAAAATGAAGTAAAACCACCACTGTAAGAGCCAAACAAAATGTGTCTGAGGGCCACCTGTTTGCCACCTCCATTGTGGGCAAAGCCATTTGGGATTTTCCAGCCCTGGGACAAGTGTCCTGGCTGAGAAGACAGAAGAAAACCTGAGTTTTAGTCCTGATGCTGAAGCTAATTTCCTGCGTGTCCTTGGACAAGTCCTGTTCCCTCTTGAGAGCCTAGTTTCCTGAGGGAGCCGGGAGATGATGATCTCAAAGACCCTTTTCCAGAACTTTCATGGTTTGATGTGCTTTTCTCTCAGAAGGGAAGCTCTTCAGTGGTGCGTCATTTCTGAGAAATTTCTGTTATTACTTTTAAGAGCTGTTTTTCTCAATTCCCTCCTACTGATGTCACAATCATCTCTCTCTCTCTCTTTTTTTTTTCTGAGAAGCAAGAAGGTTAACCAAAGGTTATGGAATAGTTACCACCAAAAACCTTTAAGGACAATATAGAACCTCTTAAAGAATCTTCTAGACCCATGAGGATAAAAATCATGGTTCCACCTTCTTAATCCCGCTGGCATCACCTTACTTGCTGGTGTAGCCAGAACATTTCGTTACCTAAGTCATTTTGCTCATCAGAATGTCTCCTGTGAATTTCTAGGAAGTATGTTAGAAATCAGGGCAATCTGTGTAATTAATAACATAATACTAATAATGTACCTTGGGCCAACATCTCCCAGTGTTGATCAAAGGATACAAAATTTCAGATAGACAGGAAGAATTCGTTCAAGAGATCTAGGGTACAGCATGGTGACTATAGCTAATAACAATGTCTTGTACACTTGCAGATCACTAAGAGAATAGATGTTAAGTCTTCTCAACAAAAAAAATAAGTATGTGCAATAATGCATATATTAATTGGCTTGATTTAGCCATTCCTCAGTGTGTGTATATATTTCAAAACATCATGTTGTATGCCACAAATATATACAATTTTTGTCAATTTAAAAAACAAATAATTAAAAAATAACACGGATATTACTTGATGACGTTATGACCAGAGGATTCAGGAATATTGGAATCCTGTCCCAGAGCACATGAGGTCCCTGAGAAAGTGATATGCATGGGAGAGACATGTGGAAGGTGACCATAAACTCCCATGCACAACTAGCTACCAGGGCTCGGTCCCTTAGAAAGAATCTTCCATTACAATAGCCTTAAACCAAAAGCAGACTTGAAGCCTTTTCTACGTATTTCATTCACCCTCTACCCCCAAGTTCCAGAATCACCACTTTTGATGCAAGGACTTGTTCACTCCTCCTCTCCATTGCCGCCACACTAGTCCAAGCTGGTGGCATTATTTCCCATCTAGATGATCCCAACAGCCTTCCGACTGGACTCCCTGACTCTCTTCCTTAATGTTCTCTAATGTTGTCTACTTATGCTTTCCTTTGTGTCGTTAGATTTAGAAAGTGTATCAACCTTGCAACAAAAATAGAAGATCTACATACAACGTATAGAAACTGAAATGTGATGATGTATGCCAAGAATAACCTAATTATTCCAGTTTCCATAACTTAAGAAGTAGACCCTTCTAGAGCAGGAGGGAGGTAAATTTAAAACGGATGGCGTTTGGGCGGGATACACTATACAGGGAAGAGACTGTGGCTACACTATTTCCTCAACACTCTGTGCTTCTAAAGGGGCTCCTTCTTTTGTCTCAGGACCCCCCCCTCCCATTCATTTTCTGCAAAGCAGCCAGAGAGATCTTCTTAAAACATAATTTAGACCACATCATCCCTCGCTTAAATCCCTTCAGTGATTTCCCATCACATTTAGAAAAAAGCATTCAAACTCCTTCAAGACCCTGTAGAATCCAGACCAGGGATTGGCACACTTCCTCAGTGAAGGATACGTTTTCAGATTTGTGGGCCATGCAGTCTCTACGGCAACTTCCCAACTCTGCTGTTGTATCACAAAAGCAGCCATAGGCAGTAGTGAATGAACGGACAGAGCATTGTTCCAATAAAACTTTATTAACAAAAACAAGGGGCAGGCTGGATTGGCCCAGCAGCCATGGTTTTCTGACCCCTGATCTAGACTCTTGCTACTCAAAGTGAGGTACAAAGATGAGCAGCATGGACATCACCTGGACTTGTTGGAAATGCAGGGTCTCTGGCCTCACTCTAGACCTTCCAAATTAGACTCTGCATTTGAACTGATCCTATGCAATTTATATGCACGGAGAGGTCCAAACTTTTCCTCCGATGCTCAGTCTAACCCCCTCCGCTCTCCCCTTTGCTTTCTTCTATCCAGGCCCCCTTGCCTCGAGCTCCCACCGTGGCTGGCTGCATTTCCAGCAGAGCTTATATCACCTTCTCTAATTATCTTGCTGACCTTTTTGCTTACTTGTTAACGGCCTGACTCTCCCCCGAAAAACAGCAGCTCACTGTTGTGTCCCCAGGGTCTCAGAACAGTGCCTGACACAAGTCGGTTCTCTATAAATATTTGTTGAGTCAAAGATAAATAAAAGCAGAACACAGAGAACTCATGTTTTTTTCCAAGGTGGGGAGTGCAGAGGGAGAGAGGAGGAGGAATTAATTATGACAGCCACCTTTAAGCCATCCCCTAGCCACAAGATCTGGGTTCTTCTAAAAACACCATACCTGCTCATGCTTTAATCCCCGTAGAGGATTGGAAATCAAGGCTTCAATATTTTGCAGCTCTTCCCATCAAGACATAGAGTCTATAACCCCACCACTTGAATTTCAGCCAGCCTCGTCACTTGCTTTGACTAATAGAAAATGGTGGCAGTGACACTGAGTGAATTCCAGCACCTGGGTATTAAGAAACTTTCAGCTTCCTTTTTCATGCTCTTGGAAATATCCCAGCCACCATATTGTACAGAAGCTGGTCAAGACTAGTGGAACAAGAGAGACCTCGTGGAGAACCGAGGCCCCCAGCCAAGAGCCGGAACCAACTGCTGAATATGTGAGTGATGCCACCTTGGACTTCCCAGCCCCAGCCACACTTGCAGCTGAAGTCGGCTGTGTGAGTGGCCCCGGGCAACACCACACAGAGCAGAACTAAGTGAGCCATGCTCAGCCCTGTGCAAATCACAAAACTGTGAGCCAATAAATGGTTGTTATTTAAGCCACTATCTCATTATGGCAACAGACGATTGAAAGAATCCCATTTAAGTATCCATCCCCAAGAAAGATTTTGCCAGTGTATTATTAAATAGAATCTGATTTCTGCAAATCAGTGATTCTTATCCCAGGGTTGGAGTAACAGAGAATGGGGGAGATGGGAGGTGACATCTCCCCCTAGAAGGGAAGAGAAAGGACCAAACCTTTGTCAGCTTTGAGAGTCCTGATGTGTGAGAGTGGCTGTCATACATGCCAGTAAAGACAGTTCACGTGAGTTGTGTTTTTTTTTAACTGCGGTAAAATACACATAACACAAAGTTTATCATTTTAACCAAAGTGTACATTTCAGTGGCATCAAGTATATTCACAATGTTGTGCAACTACCTAGTTCCAGAATTTTTATCATCATCCCCCAAAGAACCCTCATACCTATTAGCAGTCACTCCCCAAACCCCCCTCACCCAGCCCCCGGCAACCACCTATCTGTTTTCTGTCTCTGTGGGTTTACCTGTTCTGGACATTTCATACAAATGGGATCATATAATGTATGGCCTGTCTCATCTGGGTTCTTTCACTTGGCATGATGTTTTCAAGGTCTGTCCATTTCGCAGCCCGTGTCAGTCCTTCATTTATTTTTACGGCTGAATAACATCACTGTACGGGTAGACCACATTTTGTTACTCCATCCATCAGTCGGTGGGCATTTGGGTTGTGTCCACCTTGTAGCTGTGATGAATAACGCTGCTATAAACATTTTCACACAGGGTTTGATCTAATCCAGTGCTTCTCAACTGGGGGTGGTTGTGCCCCAGCCCTGGCGGGGGGGGGCGGGGGACATTTGACAAAGCCTGGAGAGGTTTTTGATTATCACAAATAAGGCAGATGCTATTAGCATCTATTAAATAGAGGCCAGAGAAGCTTCCAAACATCCTCCAAGGCCCAGGACAGCTCCCACAACAAGAACCATCCAGCCCCCGTGTCAGTAGGACCCAGGTTGAGAAGCCCTGGTCCAATCCAACGTTATCCAGCCTCGACGGCGGCTCAGAGGATTACGCCGAACTCACCTTCTAATGCGGATTCTTTCCGAGCCCCCAATAAATAGAAACTTCACCTCTTTCCCATCTCAGAGTCCACGGCCTGGTGGCCAGTTTAGAAACATGTGATTCTTTCGTTAACACCCACCGTTTCCAAGAGGAAAAATCAAAACAAAACCCTCCAAATCAATTGCGGGGGAAAAATAAAAGGATATTTCTGATGTTTTTCTAAGCTTTTCATCCTTTTTAAAATGGGGGTTGGGGGGGTCAAGTGGCAACTGAGGAATAAAAGCAAGTGTTCAAAAGCATCAGCGACCAAAAGTCCACAGAAAATCAAAACAAACCCGGCTCTCAGTGTGCGTAATTACAGGCACAATCAAGTAATGAAAGGTTTATTAGTTTAATGTGATTCCATCAAGTACCAGAAAGCAGGAAAGAGTGGGAGAAAGAAAGAAAATGGATGTGAAAGAGCAGAGGGAGGGGAGAGAGAGACATGAAAGAGGAATTTGAGAGAGCAGAGAGGGAAAATTAAGATGCATCTTTAATTAAACGGTACATGCTGGGTGTTGGACCAGAGTTTATCCAAGGGAGCTTCAGAGGAGCAAGCCTGAGCACCGTCTCCAAAACGTGTGCCTTTGCACTCATTCCATGAATAATTTTTTGTACTGTGTGCTTGGCCTTGTTTGGAGCTGTGGGGATCCCACAGTGAACAAAATAGACGTAAATCCCTCCCTCTGCTCTCCCCGGAGCTTGCATTCAAGTAGAGAAAACAGACATTAAATGAAATAATAAGTCAAATGCACAGTACATTACGTGGATGAAAACAAAACAGGAAAGGGAAATAGGACGTGTTAGAGGTGTGGGAAGTGTTGGGGGTTTAGAGCGGGTGGGCAAGGAGGGGCTGATATTCGAGCGAAGACTGGAAGGACATGAAGGAGTGAGCCAGGGGCAGATCTGGGGGAAGAGCATTCCAGGCAGAGGGCAAAGGATGTGCAAATGTCCTGGGGTAGGGCGTGCCTGTGGAGGAGTCATGAGGAGGCCAGTGTGGCTAGAGCAGAGTGAGGGGGGATCATGGGAGATGAGGACAGACAGGCCATGGAGGCCAGACCCTGCGGGGCCTCGTAGAGCACAGGAAAATCTCTGGCTTTTACGCTGAGTGAGAAGGGAGCCATGGGAGGGTTTTGGACAAAGGAGGGATACAGGATCACTCTAGCTGCTGGGTAGAGAAGAGAGGGAAGCAGGGCTGAGACTAGGGTGAAGTATGAAAGGGGCAAAAGTTAGGCAGGCTCCACTCTCAGCGTGTGCAGCTCCTCCCTCGCCTCTGCCCATCCCAGCCCTGCTAGGAAAGGGTATTTAGGCCTTAAGGCAAAGACCCTGTGGCGGACACACACCACCCCAGTCAAAGAAGGCTGTGTTGGCAGGTGGACTCCAACGACCAGCCTCTCCGGGGATGGCCTGAGATGCTGAGAGCTTCCTCCTGCAAGGCCATGCCCGTCCTCAGGGTGGTGTTTTAAATGTAGGTTTTATTATTATTTAAGGATGGCGAAGCCAACAGATCAGAGACCATCTGCCATTAAAGATAGTTTGTCACGCACAGATCCCACGTGGACGGAGGTTGCCATGCCACGCAGGGCCACATGGGGGCAGCACTAGCATCGGTCAGGAGGCAGAGGGAGTCTTTTTCGTGGTTTCTGCAGGAAGAAATCTTAGGACTGGTGAGTTTGAACAATTTTAGCAGGCTCTGGGGCAGGGGGGCTGTCCCTAGTTGTCTGGTTCCTGGCTCTAGGGTGATTAGCGCAGGTGGCTGGGCTTGTGGGCTCCAGGATGCTTGGTTTGCTTGGGAAAGGGACACCCAAAGTGGACTCATTTATTGTCTCTAGGAACTGCCTAGCCCTGGAAGGGGCAGTCTCTCCAAGGCCAGCCAAGGTCTCAGATATCAAAACTTGAGAATGAAAAGGCATGCTTCATGCAGGGCAGCCTGTGTCCAGTGGCCAAGTCAGGCAGGGTACACAGCCCAAAGGGCCATTTCAGCTCTGGAGCTTCCCATGGGGTCCCTAGGCCAAGGCTGACATTGGGCCTCCATCGCGGCTCAGCTTCCTCTCTGCCTGTTCCTGCTTCCTTCCCCGACCTTCTGCAGGGGTGGGTCCCCACGGCACTCACGACAAACGCCCTGCAAGCTAAACCCTGTCCCGGAGTCTGTCTGCTTCCTGGAGAACCCAGCCTAGGGCAGCACAAGGGAAAGAAGTGTGAAATATGTCCCCAAAACATCAGTGGGCAGGTGGCGAGATGGCCAGAGAAGCCAGTCACAGGGTGGAACCCCACCCTGGCCCCATCCCTGGGGTCTTTCTCCCCATCTGCAGTTCTGGGTCTTCCTCTCTCTCTCCTGCCATCTCCCCCTCTCCCTCTGTTTATCGGGAAGTAAAACACACACACAGAAAAATGTCCCAATCCTAAGTGTATATATCAACAAATTATGAAAAAGCAAATACCCAAGTCAAGAAACAGAACACCACCTGCAACCCCCAAACAATTCCCATCCCATGTCACCTCCCAATCAAAGGTGACCTTTTGTCTATCCCGGGTGCTCACACTCTTGTTTAGTTTGGCCTGTTTCTGGATTTTATACATTTGACCATAGAATATATATTTTTTGAGTCTTTCTTTTTTTCCTCAACATATATATAATGTGTGTGTGTGTGTGTTGCGTATATGAGACTCTCCATGTTGCTGTGAGTAATTGTATTTGGTTCATTTTTCATTGCTGTATACTATTCTATGGTACAACCATGGTATCCCATCTTCCATACTATTTTAATGGACATCTGGGTTAACAGGCATGTCACAAAAGAATTTCTCTAAATGCAGGGAAAGAATGCTCAACATTGTTAGTTACCAGGGAAATGTCACTTCAAACCAAAGTGGAATTCTAACTACCTACCCACCAGAAGGGAGAAAATTAAAAAGTCAGACAATATCAAGTGTTGGCAAGGATGTGGTGCAACATCACCAGGCCATGCTGTGTGGTAAGCAGGTTGCTGGGTATGAAGTTGACTCTGTTCACCGCAACCAAAGCAAGCCAAGAAGGGCAGCAATTGCTCAGAGACTTCAAATCAACAAAATAGCTCTTTCCTATAAACACAGACACCAGACAATTTCGCCAGTCCTCCATTTGACGTCCTCCATACTTCATCCAGCTTCTATTTTCCACTTAAGGCAATAAACCCAAGCACAGTTGAACAGGGCCACATATTTTTACCTGCACACCAAATCAGAGAGGTGCGGACTGGATGTGCTACCAGAGACACGGCAGCATGCTTGAGCCTGGCTCCGGAGACCCGGTGGTATATGAGTCAATCACCTCTCTCTGCCATGTTACCTGAATCAGAACCACGTAAAGTCTCATTCGGATCTGGTTGTTCCAACAGGTATCCAAATGTGCTTTCCAAAAATAAAAAATAATCTCAGCGGTTATGGTGACAGACATTGAAATCCAAATCCTAAAAACCTTCTGACGACGGTGCTCCAGGTGGCTGGGAGATATATATATATTTTTTCTTCTTTTAATCTAAATCATGTTCCCAGACGGCACAGAGACTGGTATAAATTCTCTTCTGCACTAATCTTTTATATACTTTTATGCTTGTCTGAGATGATTGAACATGACTCATTCATAGTTTCACTTTCAACCACCACTGGTCTCCTCCAGTCGGCAACATCTGGTTTTTTGCAGTTAGAGGCTCCCTTTGTCTATCACGTGACTCTGCGGTGTTCCTAGGAGAAAGGGGAGTCTCCACCAAGGCTGGTCAAATGCCAGCAGCTGCCATACGCGATAGTAGATCCCCGGACCATCTGCGCTCTTTATTGATGGTGATATGAAACGAGATGTCAGCTGAATGAGAACTGCCAGCTCCACGGTGTAGACCGGTAACATTTTTATTGTTTTCATTGCAAAGCCTTTCTTTCAAACAAAATTTAAATAAAACTTTAAAAAGAATCCCTGTTCTTTGGGAGCTCGGGGGGGGGGGGCAGATACACTCTCCCCTTCCTTCTCAAGAGAACTCCTGGGGCGTCTTCTCCGAAACCCCTGTGCTCCGGAAACCTGCTTAAAGCCACCAGTGTAGACCAAGTTCATGGTACAGTAGGAGTTAACACAGGTTATTTCCAGGTGATTTTTATTTTCTTCTGCTTTTTCTGCATTTTAAATTTATGATAAATATGTATAACTTGGTAATCATAAAATAAATTTGTCTTTAAAAAAGCTAGTACCGTTTGATATTCCTTAAACACACCCTATAAAGCATCCAGCCAGCTTCTGGATATCAGTTGGCAAGTATTTGTGCTAAATATGCACTGGGCACCATTCTCGGCATTGAAGATACAGTAGTGAACAAGATAGATAGCAGCTGACCTCAAAGATCTGACATTTTAATAGCAGGAAGAAAGGAGCAGGAGTGTCCCTGGTGACATCGCTGTCCTGGGACTCACTTGCAGACTTTGTGCTTTTCATCCTTGGAACCTGGAGCTCTGTGGGTCTAGCGGCCCTAGTACCCAGAGGAAGGATGCTTCCACCACGGGACACAGTAATAATCCCACTAAGTTCAAATCAATGGCTGGCGCCTCATGCCAGTTGGCCAGAAGGAAAAAAAAAAAAAGCAATCACTGTGCTGGTGAAAGTGATGGCTGCAATCATCGTGAACAGGCTGGGCTGCAGCCACATGATGGGGGGAGGGAGGTCCTTGTTTGGTGCTCAGATGGTTCCCTGGGCTTCTCTTGGTAGCCCCATGCCTAGGAGGAACTGCAAATGGGCAATTGCAACCCAGGCCTCAGAAGGACATGGTACCCAGGGGCTCAGACCCCTCCAGGAGGAGGGCTTGGGTCACCCCGCCAGGACAGCCACTGAAACCTGCAAAGGAGAAGGGGAATCTAGAATGAGCAGTGGAGGAGGGAGATGATGGGTGCTAGTGATGACCTCAGGGCCAGCTGCAGTAGCAGGGTCTCCAGTTCATGCAACCAATACTCCTCTTGCAAGTTTCTTCAGAAATTGTGACCAACCAGAACCCTGGAAAAACTACATCTGGATAAAGTGAACTGATGTGAGAAGCAATTGGATCTGGGCCGTGCAAGGTGTGAACTGTAGTAGACATTGTTGGTGCCCTACCCAGACCCTCTCTCATGGAAGGTGCACCCCCATACCTGGATGCACTGTTGTCGGCTGATAACTCATCATGAACCCTTCTCCAGGTAAGTGCCCTCAGCCAGATTAGAGATACCTCTTCCAGAAAGCTAAATTCCCCTCCCATGGGGATACAAAAACCAGCCCTCAAAGAGGGGTCAACTCCATGGTGCAATTTATGTTCACACTGAAGTTGTCCACAGCTATTATATTCTTTTTTCTTCTTTATGTTTTGTATTTCTTAAATTGACATAAACTTTACATACAGTAAAATACATAGATATGAAGTATATAATTCCATGTGTTTTAATAAATGTCTTCTAATGTAACCAACACCCCAATCAAAAAATTAAATATTTCCATCATCACCTCCTGGCTCCTTCCAGTCCATTCCAACCTTTTTCACAGCCACTTTTCTGATTTTTATCACCATAGATTCATTTTGTCTATTCTTGAACTTCATATACATGGAACATTGCAATATGGACTGTTTTGTATATATCTTATTTTACTCAACATAATAACTTTGTGACTAATCTATGTTGTGTATATAGATAATTCATCTTCTATTGTTGAGGAGTGTTTGATTGTATGAATATGCAACAATATATTTATCCTTTCTTCTGTTGATGGAAATTCAGGTTGTTTCCAACTGATAGGTATTATGGATAAAGCTGCTATCAAAATTCTTGCACAGGATTTTTTATAAAGTGGAATGATTGAGTTATAAGGTGGATGTATAACCTAACATTATAAGAAACTTCCAAACAGCTTTCCAAAGTGCATGTACCATTTTGCACCAATGATGTATGAGAGTTCAAGTTGCTCCACATCCTTGCCAATATTTGGTGCTGTCAGATTTTTAATTTTACCCATTCTAGTGGGTGGGAAATGATATCTCATTGTGGTTTTAATTTGCATTTTCCTGATGGCTAATGATGATACCTTTCCATGTGCTTATAGGCCATCCATGTATCTTTTCTTCTGAAGTGTCTACTCAAGTCTTTTGACCATTTTATTGAGTTATTTACCTTTTTATTATTGATTTGTGGGTGTTTTTAACATACTCTGGATACAAGTCCATGGCAGATATATGTGTCGAGAAAATGTTTTCTCCTAGTCTGTGGCTTGTCTTTTCAATTTCTTAATGGAATCTTTTGATGAGCAAGAGTTTTTAATTTTGATGAAGTACAATTTATCTATTCTTTGTCTTTTATGGTCAGTGAATTTTGTATCTTTTCTATGAAATCTTCACCTACCCCCACAAAGGTTGCTAAGATATTCTCCAATGTTTTCCTCTAGTTTTGTAGTTTAGCTCTCATATTTAGATCTATGATCCTTCTCAGATTAGTTTTGTGTGTAATGCAAGGTAGAGCTGGAGGCTAATTTTTTCAAATATTTATCCTATTGGTTGAAAAGACTTTCCTTTCCTAGTGGAGTTGGTGCATTTGTTGAAAACTATATGTGTATGAATCTATTTCTGGATTCTGGATTCTCTTCTGTTGAGCTACTTGTTTATCCTTGAGATTATATTTTTGCTTAGCTTTTTTTCTGTTCTCTTATATTTCCCTCACTGCCCCCCTCCTGAGAGAGCCCCCTTAATAAATCTCTTCAATAATATCCCCATTTCAGGCTCTGTTTTCAGGGAATTGGACCTAAGACAATAGACAAGACATACAAACTAATAGTTAAATGAGATATAATCAGTTGCTAATTAGTGCTAGGAAAAAGATAAAATATGATAATACTATAGAAAGTAACTGGCTTGGGGCTAATAGCTAAGAAATTCAGAAAAGGCTTCTCTGAGAAGGTAACAGTGAAGTCAAGCTTTGAGTGATGACAGTATACATGGCTGGTTGAGGTGCAACAAGGAAAACACAGTAATCACTAGAGCTGAAAGGCCCAGGAACTGAGAGGTTGGGGTGTGGGGTGGATCTTCAATGCTATTATTGAAGCCACTAAGCATGATGGTAAGAGTAATGGTGGAAAGAGAGCCAGAGAACAAGACGCTAAACCAGGCAAGAGTTTATTAAAAACCCCTTTAGGGCAGGGTGCAGTGGCTCAGTCCTATAATCCCAGCACTTTGAGAAGCCAAGGCAGGAGGATAGCTTGAGGCCAGGAGTTCAAGTCCAGCCTGGGCAACATAGTGAGACCCCATCTCTAAGAAAAATAAATAGCCAGGTGCAGTGGTGCATGCCTATAGTCCCAGCTACTCAGGAGGCTGTGGTGGGAGAATCAATCGAGCCCAGGAGTTTGAGGTTGCAGTGAGCTATGATGATGCCCCTGCACCCCAGCCTGGGCAACAGAGCAAGACCCTGTCTCTAAAAAAAAAGAAAAAATGCTTTCTGGCAGGTCTGACTTAGTTGGCTTTGACCAATGGCCCTCAAGTTTAAGCATGAAACAGAATCACCTGGAAAACTTGTTAAAGCAGATTTCTGAGAGAACTGGTTAAGACACACCCCTCTGAAATTTCTTGATGACGTGCCTAGGTGTGGGTCTTTTTTTATTCACTGTGCTGGGCACCAGGTAGGCCCTTTAAAGTCCACATTAGTGTTTTTAATTTTCTTTATTTTCTTGTATTATTCCTTTGCTAACTCCCAACTCTCCCATTTTTTCTGTTTTATTTCCTGCTGGAACTTCTATTAGTCAGACGTTGAACTGCCTGGATTATCTAATGTTCTTTCATTTCTGTTTTTTATCTCTTCATATTTTACTTCCACTTCCAGGACTTTTCCTCAACTTTCTCTTCTAATTCTTCTATTGAGCAGTTTTCCCTTGATATACAAGATACATGTATATTTTTGAGAGCTCTTAATTATTCTGTATTCTTTTCATAGCATCCAGTTCTTGTTTCATGATTTTAAAGATATTATATTTATAGAAATTTTCTTCTACCTCCTGAATTGTCTGTATCCTCTGAATTCCATTTTGCTTCTGATTTGTTAGATTTGATGTAATAACTCTGATTTTTGTGTTTGCTGATTTCTGTGGTGTAAGTACTTCCCCCATGGCTGACTTGAGACTACCAACAGTTCAACAACCCACTCATGAATCTCCTATGTAACCATCATCCCCAGCCCACTCCCAGATCCCCTTTCAGATGGGAGGGCAGGCCAGCCATGCTGGTTATCACAATTGCAAGAGGACTCTACACGTCCACAGACCTGGGTGGCTTACCAAGCATTTCTTTTAGGAGTACTATCTCATGTTGCCCTTCTGAACCCCGATGAACCTCATCTGCAAAATGGGTCTGACCTGTAGCCCTTCCTCGCCTGTAGCCCTGGGCTTTGCAGCTGTGGTGAGGCAGAGCTCCAAGAGTTCCAGCAAGTGGTTTATTCCCTCCTGTGGGTCACTGTGGGGAATTGGGCTGCTGGTTGGCGCTCTCTGCTCCGCCCTTCCAGTATGCCCTAAAAAGCTTTCATAGTGATTAGTTCCTCTTATGGAGGGATCTTGTTACAGTTCTGCCAGGAGGGCTGCCTCCCAATCTTCTACCTGAGATAAGGAGGCCGCCTCTCCTGTAATCTCCCAGCTCAGAGGTTACATTTTAGCATGTAAGAAATGGTTTCCAGGCTGCGGGTGCGGTGGGAGGAGTGGTAATCAGAGCCTGGCTGAGCCGGGTTCTGAATGCACAAACTTATCGTTAAAAAGTCCTTCCTGCTCATCAAATCCATGGGGCCTGACATCCCCTTCCTCCCGCCTTTAAACGGGGAAAGAGCCAGTGTTGGGAATGGTCGTGTGGGTTAAGAAGTGTTCAGAGGCAAAGAAAAGAAAACCCCACCACGAGTGCCTTAAACGATGGGGCTGGATTTTCCCACATAACAAGTTGAAAGTGGCCCGGCCAGGGCTGTTCGGCTGCCCAAGGATGCCAGAGCTCTGGACTGACGCGCCTGTGATTCTCCTGAGTCAGTTCACAGACTCAGCTCCAGCCGCGACAACCTCGCCCGTCAGCCGCCATAGTATCGGGGAGAGAAGGGGACGGCATTTCCCAGAATCCCCAGTGGGCTGCCCTTGAGTGCCATTGGCCAGAACGGGGTCACGTGGCTTCCCACAAGCCCTTGAGCCGCGTTTACCGCGACTACCTAGAGACCCATCATAATTCGTGCCCTGGAGCTGGGACCCCCTTGCCTAGAGGCTGCCACTTTGGTCCCCCTAACGATGAGATTTTATTAGCAAGAACAAAGAGTGGGGTGCCACTGTGATCCTCCCTGGGATGCGCTTAAGGCGCGGCCATGCCCCTAAAAGAACAGTGGAGTCAAGTCACAGAAACAAGACACACACGCGCTCCAGGCAAGGGGCCCAGCCTGAGCCCAGGCAGAGAGGAAGTCGTGATGCCCACGCGAGCCCCTCTTCCTCACTGGAAAAAAAAAAAAAATCTATTAAATGGCAAGGTCTGTGCCGAACGCCAAGTACAGAGAGAGAGGAATCCCAGTCTTTGTCCCCAGTGAGCTCATGGTCCTTCAGGCACCCCATTCATGTCTACACCCCCCGCCCCTGCTACGCACACAAAACAATAATAAATGGGTATGATTCACTGTGAACCAGCCGATCAACACAACAAACCTACCGGTTGGTACCATTCAAACCCTCATTTACAAACAAAGAAACAAGCACAAATACCTAGAGAAGCAGGAGGAGGGGAGGGGTGTGTGCGTGGGGTGCAAGAATACTATGTTCCCCATAAATGTATATAATTATGATTTGTCAATCAAAAATAGTATTAATAAAAACAAACAAACAAGAATACCGTGTTCCAATCTTGGCTCAGCCACAGACATTCTGTGTGACGCTGGGCAAGTCCTCTCCCTTCCCTGGGCCTCAGTTTACTAGCCTGGAAAAAGGAAGCATAGATTCTAAGCTACAAAGTGTGGCTGAAGCGGTGGTTCCCAGACACTGCTGTGAATTAGAAATACCTGGGGACCTTCCAAAAATCTTGATACCCTGGTTGGATCACAGGCCAATTAAATCAGACTATCTGGGGGTGGGAGCCAGGCATAGGCGTTTTTTTTTAAGGTCTCCAGGTGATTCCAACAAGCGACAAAGTTTGGGAACCTCTTGGAAGTCTACAGATTTCAACTTCCTGGCCTCCTGTGATGCAGCAAGGATAGCCTGAGACAGAATGAGAGGATTGAGCCAGAAATTAAATTAAATTAAATATCCAGAATAGGCAAATCCATAGCGACAGGAAGCAGATTAGTGGTTGCCAGGGGCTGGGATGGGGGGAGAATGGGGTACAGGATTTCCTTTTGAGGGTGAAGAAAATGTTTGGAAATTAGATAGTGGCAGAGGGTGCACAACACTGAATGTGCTCAATTGTACACTTTAAAATGGTGAAAATGATCATCTTTATGTGTATTTTACCACAATTTTTTAAAAAGAAAGAAAAAAGAAGGAAGGAGGGAGGGAGAGAAGGAAGGAGGGCAAGAGAAAAAAGTAGAAATTACATTAAAAATCAGGCCAGAACTTGTAGGGCAAACAGGGGGGCACACAGGCTAAGAGCTCGGCCTCTGGAGGCAGTATGGGTTCAAATCCCCACGCTGCAACTTTCTAACCAGGTGCTGTGTGAGCCTGAGCAAGTGACCGCACCTCTCTGATCCCCTCTCTGTGCTTCTGCAAAATGGAGGTACGAAAACCCCCGATCTCAGTGAACTGTGGTGAGGCCCGAAGAGCAAATGCATGTCACGAACTGCTAGATGAGTGAAAGTTATTATGAGTCTGAGCCCCCGGGAAAGCATCTCAGGGGTTTTAAGGGGACCAAGCACAAGGGGGGCCCAAGTGAGCAAAGGGACTAGCGCCCAGCGGGGCGGAGGCCAGGCCGGCACCAGCGTCCGGGTTCGGGCCTGGCCGCTTCCCATCCCGGCCCTCCCCGCCCTGGGGACCTGACTCAGCGCGGTCCCCGGGCGCGGGGCGGGCCCCGCTCTCACCTGGCGCTGCGGACCGCCCGCCCCCCGCCCCCCGCCTTTCATCTGTCGTCCCCGTGGCTCCGGGCGCTGCTTTCCCGACTGCCCAGGTGACGCCAGCGCCGCGGCTCTGGGCTTCCGCGCGGCGGGCGGCCGCCGCCAGGTGGGGCCGCCGCCAGGTGAGGCCGCGCCGCGTCGCCAGTTCCCGGTCTGTGGCGACACCTGCTGGCCGTTCTCGGAAGGACACAACCTCTACCCCAACCACCCGGTTCAATTCAGCAAATTACATTACTGAGCACCAACTAACTGTTCATATAAATGCCATGCAGGTGCGGCGCTAGGTGTCCGGCATCTGCACCTTCGCTGCTTTCCTGGAACTTACAGAGAAGTTGAGCTGACAAAGAAGAAGATGCAAATTGTATCATTGCTTGTTCCCATAATCACTTTAGTTAGGGACATACAGGCAGATCCTCTCTGAGGAAATGATGGGATAAACGTAAAAGAAGCTAAGAAACTCCATGGAAAGAGGGTGGAACTAGTCCAAGCGTAAGGAACAGCATGTGCAAAGGCCCTGAGGCAGGAAGGACCCTGGCTATTTGGAGGACATAAAATAGGCCAGGAAACTAGAACATAGTGGGCTGTGGTGTGAAGTAGGCAGAAACTACATGAGACCCTTGATCTATACTCTCACTGATACCACACTGGAACTGAGACCTGGAAGGGAAGGAACTAGCCATATGTTACAGAGTGAAGTGGCAGACAGATCTAGAGGATTCACAGTCCAGGTTCCTGCCAGCCACATCTGCTGTTAGTGTCCAAGAATCTATTCATTCAACAAACATTTCTGGAGCAGCTATTATGTGCCAAGGACTATACTAAGCATTAAACACATAATGGCCATGAGACATATTTCTTGAGATGCTCCTAATCTCATAGGGCACCTCAAGTCTAAATGAACAGTCTAGGAAGATTGGAGAAGGTTTTCTCTCCCAAGAGTTCTTACAAACTCCCCACCCTAACTTCCCAAGACAAACACAAAGGAATGAATTTGTAATGGTGGAAATTACAAGTAGAGACCGGTAGGGGAGACACTTGGGCACTCTTCAAAGCATGCCATAGGGGTGACTCAATCCCTCTCCCCACTGAGCCCCAATTTTCATAGAAGGGAAAAATTAGCTCACAGAGGGATTGAGTCAGAATACCGAGCTAGACCTCCACTGAGATGTCAGAATCCTGGTGGCAAGTTAAGTTCACAGGACATGCCTTGGTAATAGGATTTCACCCCAGTTCTTCTCAAACCCACCCACCCACCTAAGTCAGGCTGATGGAGCTAACCTGACCCGCCACCATCCTTGTCATCACCGGCATCACCCAGAACTTACCTCGAACCAGCTCCCGAGTCCTTGTTTAAACCCTAGAAGGTCGAAGCAGCACAGACTCTGTTCCCTCATTGCAGCTTGGGGCCGGGGCACACCCACAAAGGTTAAAGGCCACCCTTAAACAGCAAAGGGCAGGTTGATGTTTAAACAAATTATTTCAACCTGGTGTGATAAAATGGGGAAATGGAGGTAATTTCAAATTTCAAGGAAGCACAGAAGACTGTGGGATTCACCCTGCAAGGTCTTGAGAGAGAAGTAATATGGAAACACAAGACTATGTCTATCTGAGTGTCTGGTCCACAGGTTCTCAAAGTGTGGTCCTAAAGCAGCATCGCTTGGGGAATTGTTAAAATGCAAAGTCTGAATCAGATACTCTGTGGTCGGGCCCAGCAACCTGTATTTTAACATCCCTCCAAGTGATTCCAATGCACTGACGTTTGAGAACCTTTCATTGAGGAAGGGATGTGTTTTTAACAAGCTACCCAGGAGATTTTCCATGATCCAAGTATACTGGAAACAGTACTTGAATTGAAACCACTGATTTTTCTTTTCATCTAACTTTTAAATTGCTTTTTCCCCCCTTCCCCATCTAATCTTTTTTTTTATTTCAGAATATTACAGGGGTACAAATATTTTGGTTACATAAATTCCTTTTGTACCATTTGAGTCAAAGTTATAAGTGTGCCCATCCCCCAGATAGTGTGCACTGTACCCATTAGGTGTGAATTTACCCAGCCCTTCCCCACCACCTGCTTGATTTCTGATGAATGTTATTTCCACATGTGTGCATAAGTATTCATTGATTAGTTCCAATTTAATGGTGAGTACACGTGGTGTTTATTTTTCCATTCTTGTGATAATTCACTTAGAAGAATGGGCTCCAGTTCCTTCCAGGTTAATACAAGAGGTATTAGTTCACCATTTTTATGGCTGAGGAGTACTCCATGGTGTACATATACCACATTTTATTAATCCACTCATGTATTGATGGGCAGTTTGGTTGTTTCCACGTCTTTGTAATTGTGAATTGTGCTGCTATAAACATTCGAGTGCAGGCATCCACGTAAGAGTGGAATTACTGAGTCACAGAATGCTCATTTTCAGC
The DNA here is from genome assembly GCA_028533085.1 of Varecia variegata. Taxonomy (NCBI): domain Eukaryota; kingdom Metazoa; phylum Chordata; class Mammalia; order Primates; family Lemuridae; genus Varecia; species Varecia variegata. Next base: position 8,685,394 of record CM052452.1, read on the forward strand.
TTTACACAGTCACATTGTAATGATATTCATAAGTCAAGGGGTCAGAAAAAGTGAAGTGAAATGTGTAGCCTCTTGCCCACAAGCTTTGTTAATTAAAGTGGATCAGAAATAAATAAGTCATAAAGATGATGATGATGAATGAATAAGATTATAAAATTTGAATTAGGATTAGGATTCACATTAAAAGGTTGTAGAAATTATAATTCAAAACTCTCAGCATTTTATGTTGTTATTTGGGTCACAGTAATGCATGCACGCACATGTATACTATAAATACCTATCTGGGGTGACCAAATGTCCCAGTCTTCCCAGGACTTAAGGATTTCCTGGGACATGGGATTTTTAGTGCTAAAATCAGAAGAGTCCCAGGCAAATGAATGGGCATTGCTATTTCTCTAGTTGACACCACTCTGCCTTTTGGTGTGGTCCATGATGGACCCCAGTTTGCCAACCCTTGTTCAGTTGCACTAATTGTGGGTTCTGAGGGTCCTGCCCAAGCTGGTGGGCTCCCCTTAGATGAGTCATTGTATTTGCTGGGGCATTTGGGGCTCACATTGGGTTGTTGACCTTTCCTGCCGGGCAGGAATCTCTCAGCCCCTACACCCATCAGCCTATTGTGGAAAATAGATTATCTGTCCCCTGCTGAGGCTCTAAGGATCCAAAGCTGTCTCCATCTTGCCCCCAGATTGTGACTCTGTTCTCTGGGTGCCACCTGGGCCATAGGAGAGGGAGCCACAAACCAGTCTGTCTGATGGATCCCGCATGACCCCACGCCCTCATTCACACCCACTGGACTTCAGGTATGAGGAGAAGGAAGAAGCTACTTTGGGGCTGCCATGTTCCCAGAATCCTCTGCTCCTCCTCTTGGACGTGGATGCCGTGGTAACTGCTGAGGCTTGCGTCGTGACCTCGTTATAGGATTTATTTTTGTAAATGCTTGAGAAGGATGTAGAATCTCTAATTGTGAGGTTCTGTGCATGTCCATTAGATCTAGGTTGTTAATTGTGTTGCTGTCATCCTCCAGGTTCTTACTTTTCATCTGTTTCAGCTCTCAGAGATAGAGAGAGGCATGCTAAAACCTTCCGCTGTAATTGTGGATTTGGGATTTAAGTGCATACAAGTTTCACGTTATTCTAGCTCCCTGTGAATTAAATCTGTTAACATTAGGGTGTAAGCTTCTTTATTTCTGACAGGGCTATTGGCCTTAAAAGTCTTCTTTTGCCCGATAGAAATGCAATCATACAAGCTTGTTCTTAGTATTGGCCTGGCTTATATTTTTCTATCCTTGTACTTCCAATCTTTCTGTTCCCTTACTGTTTCAGCTATTAATATTTCTTTTAGAAATAAGGTAGAGATGGTTACTGTTTTTATTTTTTGCTCCTAATCCAATAAGACAATGCTTTTTATAGACATTACTGATACATTAAGTTTTATTATAACCTTTGATATATTTGGATCTATTTCTAACATCTTGTTTTATACGAAATATGCTTTTTATGCATTTTTCCCCTTTTCTGCTCTCTCCTGGGTTGACTGAGGTTTTTTTAATTTTCTCTTTTACCTTTCTGTGGGGTCAGAAGCTATACATTCTGGTCCTATTCTTTTAGTATCTACATTTAAAATTTTAATATGTCCCCTTGACTTCAGGCTAATTGTGGATAATTGAGTTAATCAGTATTTATACCTTCCTCTCCAGCAATAAAAAAAAAAACTTAGAACACTTTTATTCAGATTATCCTGTTTATATCCTTGAAAACACTCCTTGCTCTTATTGTTTTACACAATTAGTGCCTTTAGATTTACCCATATATTTACCAATTTCTTTTATTATTTTATATTTAATTAAAGATGGGCTCTTGCTATGTTGCCCAGGCTGGTCTTGAACTCCTGGGCATGAGCAATCCTCCCACCTCAGCCTTCCAAGTAGCTAGAACTACAAGTGTGAGCCACTGCTCCCAGCACGAATTTCTTTTCATATTTCATTGCTTCCTACTGGCTTTGGCTTCCTTCTTCCCAATGTACATGCATTAGTAGTTATTTCAGCATGTCAGTTGATGATAAAGAGCTTTACTTTTGTTTATTTGAAAATGTCTATTCTTGAGTGACAGTTTCACTGGGTATAGAATTCTGGGTTGTCAGGTACTGTTTTCTCAGCACTTTGAAGATAATGACTTTTATCTTCTCTTGTTACTGTTGAGAGGTCTGATGTTAGGCTTTTGTTGGTAATCTTTCCTTTCCTTTCACTTGATTAAGATCTTTTCAATTGATAACAATATGTTCTTTGGCTTTTATGTTCTGCAGTTGTATTATGACATGGATTCATTTTTATTTATCCTGCTTGGGGATAGTTACCTATCTCGTATATGAGGATTCATGTCTTTCATCAATTATGAAAAACACTCTTTGGATAATGGCTCTGTCCAATTTTCTATGCTCTCTTCTGCTAAAAATTTCTATTCCTTACCCATAAAACCTTCTTATTCTATCTTCAAGGCTGCCTAACCTCTGTTTTATATTTTCTGTCTCTTGGTCTATTTGTATGCATTCTGGATATATCCTCACATTTGTCTTCTAGTTCATTAATGTGTTGTTCTTCATCTGTGCTACTTACTTCAAAGTTATGATTGCTGTTAAGTCTGCAACTAAATTTTATTTGATGCATTAATTTAAAGGTTCATATTTGATAGTACAGTGGGGAAATTATAGTTAACAATAAATTATTGTATATTTCCAAATAGCTAGAAGAGAAGAATTGTAATGTTCCTGACAAAGAAAACATAAATGTTTGAGATGATGGATATCACAATTATCCTGATTTGATTATCACACATTGTACACATGTATCAAAATATCACATATGCCCCAAAATATGTACGACTATGACATATCAATGAAAAAAAAAAGCTTTAATGTAAAAAAGAGCTTATATATATTGCTCTATCGGAGATTTGTTTTTAATGCTTACATTATGTTGAAATACAGTTGTTTCCTTTATAATCTTATTTAGAGCATTTAAGAGCATCACTCTGTGAAGGGATCCCTAGGTTTCCACAGACTGCCAAACAGTCACAGCACAAAGGAGGATGAGATCCTGACTTAAAAGAGTGGGTTTTATGTGTGATCCAATTTTTTAGGTATGTTGTTAGCAGTGGATTTTTGGTTTGGCAGTTCACAGCGTTGCCAGAAAGAAAGCCACCGTCACTGTTGGAGATGCCGGAGTGTGTCCCCTGCACTGCCCGGCCCTGAGCTCATGGACGGTTCTAACAAGACTGGGGTGGAGTCGAGAGCCTCCTGGGCCTTGGTACCAAATGAGTCTGGCCTTCCATTCGGCCCCCGAGCTGAACCGGACATGAGGTGGTGGTAACTGGCCCATTGATAAAGATGACCTGATAGATACCCAAAGATGTTTCCTCTGGAAGGAAATTCTCCACAGTTGAGAGCTGAGAAAGGAAAGCGTAGGAGCTGAACTGCTGCCGTGTGTCAAGAGGGCTGGCCTGGCACTGAGAGACACAAACGTGCGAGGTGTGCATCTCACCTTTGGGGGGTTCACAGTCCAAGAAGGTCACTTTAAGGGGGAAACCGAGGCTCCCGATTGCCAGCAAAGGTAAAATGTGGCAGGTGCCGTGGCACAGAAGCTGCTTCTAGGTTCCAACGATGCACACACGCAAAACTCTTCGTAGTTTACAAACTGTTTTCATCCCACAGCAGTGGAATGTGTCCCCCTGCCCTTTTAAAGACAGAGAAATGGAGGCTCAGAGGGTAAATAATGTCACTTCTCTGTGCCTCAGTAACTTCACCTGTCAAATGGGGATAATAATGGTGCCGATCTCTTGGGGCTGGTGTGAGGATTAAATGAGTCGGTGGATACGACGTGCTTACACGCCTAAGATGGCTACGAGAAGCAAGAGACAGCGTGGGACAGAGGCGTGGGCCTGACCAGGACGGGGACGTTTGTTTTGTGTGGGGGCCTGTAGGCCTGGGGGCCATTTAAAAAAAATGCCTATTCGTCTTCCTGCTGGTTTCAGAAGGCAAAATTCTAGCCAGAAATGAGTGTGGAGCTACAAGGACCGAGGAAGACCATTTAAAAGCTCTGCCCTTGTGAACTGCAGAGGAAGAGAAGATGCTTTTCAGGAGCTATCAAAGGTGTTCCCTTTTTAAAATTTTTCTTTAAAAATCAGGTTTACCGAGGTATAATTTATATTGAAAAAATGCACTCATTTTGGTACAGCCACTGTGAAAAACCATAAGGTGGTTCCTCAAAAAGTGAAAAATAAAATTACCACGTGATCCAACGATTCTAAAATTTGTACATCCGTGTTCATGGTGGCACTATTCACAACGGCAGAAAGGTGGAAGCAACCCAAGTGTCCACTGGTGGATGGACGGATGAACAAAATCCCGAATACACAAGCAATGGGTTATCATTCAGCCTCAAAAAGGAAGGAAATTCCGACACAGGCTACATCATGGATGAACCATGAAGATATCATGCTAAGTGAAATAAGCCAGTCACAAAAAGACAGATACTGTGTGATTCCACTTACGTGCAGTCCCTAGAGGAGGCAAGTTCACAGGGACAGAAAGTAGAAAGGTACATGCCAGGGGCTGGGAGAGGAGAAAACGAAGAGTTAGTGTTGCACGTGGACAGAGTTTGTTTTGCAAGATGAACAAGTTCTGGAGATGGAACAACCTTGTGAATCCAGTTGACAGTACCGGATCGTACACTTAAAAATGGTTAAGATGGTAAATTTCATGTGTATTTTTTACCACAATTAATATATACATATATATACATATAAATCCACCCATTTTAAGTGTAGAGTTCCTTGTGCTTTGACAAATAGAACACCACTGCCACCAAAATATAAACACCTCCTTCACCCCAGAAACTTCCGTCTGGCCCTTTTGCAGTCTAGATTGTATTTAAATGTCTTGCTGAATTAAAATTTAATTAAATAGGAATGATATTCCCACTTCCCTGGGGCCTGGTCCAAGCCTAAAGTCTCCATGGCTACAAGGAGCCATTTGGCACACAGGTACGGGCCTTTTGTCCGGGGGTGGGTACGGGGTGGGGCAGGTGCCCCAGGAAGGACATTTGCTTTGTCCTCTTAATTTCTAGCCAGATGTCCAGGTATTGAAAGCAACAGCATTAAACCTCTGCCACCCCCAAACACACACACACACACACACCCCTGGCAGATGCAGTTCCCAAGCCAGATTGCTCTTCACAATCAGCCCCATGACACCTGGCGCCTACGCCCAACCTGGATCTGTCCCCTGGGGCTGCGCACCCGAGAGGGCTCCCCTGGGAGACCAGACTCAGGCCAGCGCCCCTGAACTGCTCCCCAGGGCCCCGACCCCCTGCTTTCAAATGCCCGGGCTTTAGCCCAGAAAGATTTGTTGGTGAAGGGTGCCCTCTGGTGGAAAATCTGGGACATAACAAAATTGTGCCTGCGCTTCTGTGGTTATTTTGCAGAATTTATTTAATCCAAACTATTGGAGGCAGGGGATAACTTTTCAGGGTAGAAACCCAGAAGATGCAGCCTTAACTAAGGGGTCAAGGTTAACCTCACCTGGAACTTGACAGAACGACCGCCCCATCGTGATGCATTGAGAAGGACGCGTCATTTTTGAGGTGTTCTTGTCCCAAAACACATAATCACAATTTAACCATGAGAAAGTATCAGACTCACCTGAAGGGAAGGACCAAATAACCACAAAATAACTGACTGGTGTCAAGGTCACGGAACGACAAGGAAAGACCGAACAGTCACACATCAGAGGAGACGAAGATATGAAAAGTACCTGTCATGTGGGATCCTGGATTGGACCTTCGCTCAGAAAAAGAACCTTCGCGTAAAAACCCTCTGAACAAAGGCTGAGGCTGAGTTGACAGTGATGTCCCAATGCTCTCAGTTTTTTTTTTTTTTTTAATTTTTTTTTCTTTAATAGAGATGGGCCCAGGCTGGTCTCGAACTCCTGGCCTCAAGCGATCCTCCCTCCTCAGCCTCCCAAGTCCAGGGATGACAGGTGTGAGCCACCAGGCCCCGCTCATCTTAGTTCCGATGCTTGTTTTGTGCTGATACAGAGTGTTAACTGCAGGGGAAGATGACTGAAATGTGTACAGGAATCTCGGTGCTGCTTCTGCAACTTTGCGGTGAGTCTAAAATGATTCCAAAATGAAAAGTTAAAAAGGAAAATTTGCAGGCCTTCTTCCAAATATGGAAGGCCCTGGACTACATGTTGGGAATACCATCTCTTCCCTTAAGGGCGTGCATTCTGGTAGGAGAGACAGCACAAAAACCAAACGGGCATGTCTGTATTGGATAACAACAGCCACAAAACAAAATCAGGGGGTTCAAGGGGCTGGGGGGGTGGAGCTGGGGACTGGCAGACAGTGGGCCAGGGACAAGCTGTCTATGGAGATACAGGGGTACAGCAGGGAGCGGCACAGACCCCAATCCCTGTGGCCCTGGTGATGCTTACCTTCTACGAGGGGTGAGAAAGAAAACCAGTCACTAAGGAGCACAAGTGTGTTCCATCAGGGAAGGGCTGGCAGCGTGGGAAGGGGGCACATGGGCTTCACAAACATTGTGTGTAACAGCAGGCCTTGCTGGACGAGGGGGCGGAGTGAGACTTTCTGGTGGCAGGAACAGGACGTGCAAAGGCCCTGCGGCAGGAGAGCGGCAAACCCCGGGATGCCAGTGCAGCTGGAATGTGGCAGAGGAAGAGGCACGTGGTGGGGGTGGCTCTGTCGGGCCTTGTAGGCTGCAGTTTGGATTTTGTTTCCACCATAGCAGGGAGCGTTTGGAGTGTCCTCAGCAGAGGAGGGACAGAGTGAGATTCAGCCTTTTCCAGAGACCACGGCAATGCTGGACGGAGAATGAACTGCACAGGCGTGTGGGTGACGAGAAGCCCAGGTGACAGTGCTCGGCTTCCGCGACAGTGGCAGTTGTGGGGGGTGGTGCAGGGGACTGAGTCTGCGTTCACTCGGGAGGTCGGGCTCACCAGATTGAAACAGCTGGATCAGGTGCGGAGCGTGACAGTCTGGGGTAATCGCAAGGTTTGGGGCTTGAACCCCACGTTGCGGAAGGAGATGTGGGGACAGCAAGGACTGCGTGTGTTCGAGGCACCTGTCCGCCAAGCACGGCGGGGGAAAGCGCGCCCTCTTGTGGCGCTTACGGGAAAGACAAGAACCGACAGCGGCGGCCCGCCGGGTGCCGTCCGCGCGTGCGCGGGTCATTCCCCCCAGCAGGCGAAGGCAGGTGCTGGTGGCATCGCGTTTTGCAGACGAGGAAACGGCACAGAACAAAGGGGCAAAACCAGCATAGAGCCAGGATGGGAATCCAAGGAGTCGAGGGCAGATCGAGGGTCAAAAGCACGTAGTTTTGAAACGTTAGGGAGGGAACTTGGAGAACACAGATCTTCTCTTTGACGTTTAGAAGGTTCCAGAAAAATGTCCTGGTAAGACAGTCGGAAGGAACCCGCCTTGCCATGGCTCAGAGCACGCGGCTCTACAGCTTGGCCGTTCTGTTTGTTGACTGTCTCCTCTGTGCCCGGCGGGCAGGCAGGTCCGTGGGGACAACAGTCAACTGATAACACGGTGTGGTCAGTGCCAGGATGAGACACCGGCCACTGTGGGAGCCTGGGGGGCTGGGGGGACAGCCCAGAGCCAGGGATGGCCCCTCAGAAGCAGCCAAGACCAGAAAGCTAAGGGATGATCTGCCCTCTGTCCTGTTCCGTTCTGTCCCTCCTCCCAGTAACTCCAGCTCGGGTGTACGTCAAAGGACACTGGACCCAATGCTATCACTGCCCTCTCTCTGTTGCCTTGGACGACTTGCTTCCCCTCCCTGGGCCTCGGTGGGCTGGATGACCCTCACCCACTCACCGCCAAGACTCTGCAGTGGCTGCGGTGCCACAGAGAGATGCCCCTGGCCCCCAAGCCACCTCCAAGGTGTGCGTGGCCGAGAGCAGGGGTTGGAAGGAGACCTGGCACCCTGCCACGTCGGGCCGACGGTGAGCACTTCATGCTCTGGGGAGAGCAGGCTCACCTGGGGACGGAGTGGAGAGGGACCCGTGAGTCTGGGGGTGCAGGAGTCGTGCCCTAGGATGACAGTCTCTGTCTGGCCATGTTTCTGCCTTGGAGCACCTGGACTCCTTCAAGGATCGTTGGGGACCCAGGACAGAACCCAAATCCACACCTACCTGGGGTGACCTGGCAGGGTATGGAACCATTGCTCAGCCTCCGTCTGGTTTCTGGATGGTGTCTGAAGAATATTCAGGGCAAAGGGCACCTTGTTAGTAAGGACAGGAGTTGGCAGCAGGTGAAGTCGATCTCTGCTCCTCCCACGTGCCCATTGCCCGCCTTCCTCGGCCACAAGCTCTCCCCTCGTCTCATCCTCTATGAGACGCTCCTGCCAACTCCCTGGAGATGCGGAACCTTCTGTCTTCTAGCTCGTCCCCAGCGCTAAGCCCAGGGCTACCCGACAGGCCGCTCTGAGCTACAGGGAGAAGCCAGGGAGGTGTGTTTCTAGCCGCGGAATCAGGGCGTCCCTCGATGTCTAATTCCATGTTCTCGTGCTGACATGGGGGACAGAGGGATGGAGGGCTGCCTTCTCTGTCCCCATCCTACAGCCACTGCATTGCCAGCGACCCTGCCAGAAACCTCTGTTGTCCCTGACTCCCTCCCATACCTGCCTCGTCCATCAGCAAGTTCTGTGGATTCTTCCTTTCAGTAGCCCTTGAACTCGTCACCCTCTGTCCCTCTTCACTGCCCGTAGTGGGTGGGTCACTATGACCCTGGCCTCCAACTTCACTCTCTTCCGACAGCCACAGCAGTGGTTCCCAGCCCTCAGTGTGATCGTGTTTAACTTACTTGAACCTCCTTTGTGAGTCACACCGACTGCTCAGCCTTCCCTGCCGCCTCCTGCGCCCTTGCCAGCCGAGTGACCTGCGGCCAAATGACCTGGCCTCACGCTGCAGCCCCACCTCGCCAGCCCCGACGGCTCCCTCCCTCCCACCGGCCTGCGGACCTTCCCTCTGCCCTGGCCCTCCCTGGCCCTTCTCTGCGCCAGGGCCAGGCTGCAGTGTTTCCTCACCTGTGGCTCTCACCGGATCACGCTCACGGACAGTGTCCTTCCTGCTCCTTGTGGGTCCCCAAGGCCTGGCCCAGAGGGGACCTGGTGACTTTCAGAATGTGGAATCAGTGAGTGGCAAGACATGTGGGAGGAGGGAGAGAAAGAGAGAAGTTCAGGATGACACAGACTTCGGGCTTGATGGAGGGGAGGGAACAGTTTGAAGGCTGGATGGGCTCAGGCTGTCTGGGGTGATGGTGGCCTTCCGGGTGGAGGGATCTCACGGGCAGATGGAAACAGGGAACTGCAGGTGCGGATCTGGGCGTGAAGGGGAAGGACAGGATTACCTAGCAAAGGTACAGAAGGAAGAAGGACTGTCCTAGGTTTTAACACAGTAACAGCAGTCACACGTCTCAGGGTCTCCTTTGTTACCTGCCTGCCCGTGTTGCCCTGGGAGAAGGTGAGTTGAATCGGACAAACGCTTCTCACAGTAGGGCAGGCAGCCTCCAATCCGAGTCACCTGGAGCGGGAACACAGAGTCAGAGTCTGGGGACAGCCTGGGAATCTGAATGCTCATCAGCTCCCAGAGATCAAGGATTGAGAGGTTTGCCAAGAGGTGTGCAGAATGAAGGGTGAGGAATTAAAGGTGTTGGCAAGACAGTGGCTGAAATGACAGATGGCTCAGTTGTAGTGACAGAACTGGACGTGGGAAGCACGAGCGCCCTGTGACAGAGGCGAGCGGATGGGAACCGCGTGGGGACAGAGCCTAGAGGACTTGTAGGGCTCACTGCCTGGCGCCCTGCATGACTCTTCAGGGGACAGTCCACTGTGTCACCGGTGCTGACAACCCCGACCTATTCCCGCCTTAAAGACAGGATCATTTATCTCTTTGTCCCCTAGCATGGGGACTGGCATCTTGAGGCATGTAATATTTGTTGGCAGAATCAACAAAGTCCTTCTACAAACATGTTCTGACTGTGTGTGACGGGAACTGAGGGTACTTGGTGACAAGACAGTCCTTGTGTAAAAGTGGCTTCCGCCTTTGTTGGGAGGAGCAGCCCGTGACTCGGGGAGCTAAGGGCAGTGTCCAGGGAAAAGGATGACAATGGGGGAAGAATTCAGCTCTGAGTAGCAGGCGTCTCCCGTGGCCGGGGAAATGAACCCCACGTCAAGCAAGTTCAACACGCGAGTTTGAGGACACAGCCGTTGGGTCCTGAGAACGGGAACCGGACTGGAGCTGGTGGACTAACGGAATGTCGTTTATTAGAATGGGGACACGGAATGAGAAGAGCACAGTGAATGTTTATGGACTGTTTAAAGGCAATCACTGATAGGATCAGAAAACGGAGGTTTCTTTCCAAAATGTTTTAAAAGATAAAAGCAAATACAAATCCATACATACACAAAAAAGGCAAAACGGAAGAGTAAAAGGAAGCAAATAAATATGTGTGTATTTATAAAAATCGGCTGACAAGTCAAAGCATAACACAGAACAGGAAATGCAAATGGTAAAAATCACCCTATTCAAACAAAAATGTTATTATCCTATTAAGAAATAAAATGCAACAACTTGTATGAAGCAGCACACACCTAACACAAAATGCCAAAGGCAGAAAATAAACGGGTGGTCAAAGATGTAACACTGGAATTCTAATCAAAGGAAAGAGGGGTGGTGAGATAAATATCAAAGGATAATTGAAAGCAAAAAGCATTGTGCAGAATAAAGGGTCATTATACAGAGATAAATTATATAACAGAGATACATCATTAAAACTTTATGCACCAATAACAAAGTACAGAGGAAGAACAAACTTGCAGTGGGAAAATTTAACTCTCACTATCTGCCTGTGACAGACCTTGAGGCCCAAATAGGGGCATAGAAGTTGCAGAAAATATACTCCAGACAGAATTAATCAATACCAGATCTTACCCCCGCACCTCGCCGTCCAACAAGATAGCCACTGGCCCCACGTGGCTGTCGAGCACTTTGAAATATGGAACTACTAGTGACTGAGAAACTTTTTAAATTTTTATTTACTTAAAATTTAAATTTAAAAACTGAAGCAGTGTAAAAATATTTTTTTTTCTGTTAAATCCAACTTTATTTTTTTGGTAGAGCTACATTTTAAGCATTGAAAATTTGGCATCCAAATTTAGATGTGCTGTAAACACCACATACATACTGAGTTTGAAGACTTACTGCAAAAATAAGGATGCTAAATAGTTCAGTGATAATTTTTATATTGATTTTATGTTGAAATATAAGAATTTGGATATAATGGGTCAAATAAACTATTATATATTCCTAAAAATTAGTTTCACCTGTTTCTTTTTACTTTTGTAATGTGGCTATTAGAAAATATAAAATTATAGTATGGCTCACATTATGTTTCTATTGAAACACTGCCCAAGAAATAAGACACACCTTGTTTTTGAAGGTTTCAGAGAATTTTTGCAAAAACTGGTCATTACTAGATTACATTGTAGTATAAAAGAACATTATAGTGTGAGAGACTTTAGACTCAAAGGGAATTTACTTTTTAACAAGTGAATCAAAAAAGAACTAAGAGTGTAAAAGTGAAAATACTAAACGTCAAATCTTCTAGGATGTAATCAACTGACATCTAACGCCAGATCAGTAACTGCCATCCCTGTAGGGTCAGACATCTCTGAGAATCTTCTCCCTAGAAAAATGCATATACATAAAAAATTCTGCATATAATTTGAGGGGGGGCTACACACACAGCCAGAAGCCCCCAGGCTGTAAGTGCCTGTATCATCAAAAGTGAAAATAAATTAAACTAAGTAGGCAATTAAAATTCAAGGAAAATGAAACAAGACTCTCAAGGAAACCAGGAGAAAGAACAAAAAGACAAAGCCACGATAAAAACAGCAGAATGGTTGACTCCATGAGCTGTTTCTTTGGAAAAAATCGAACAAAGCTGAAAAAAAAAAGAAAAAGCCAGCAAACTGATGGAAAAATCAATCAAGAAAGATTAAAAAAACACATAATAAATAGTTAGAACTGAGAAAAGGCATACATCACTAAAACAACAGGTTCAAAATTAAGAGAGCACTCTGCACAATTGCATAGTAATGTATTTGAAAAACTTATTTTTGCCCCATAAAAATCAAAATTAACAAAATTGACACAAGGAAGCCCCAAATCGACCAAAAAAAAAAAAAAAAAAAAAGGAAATAAATTCCTATGTTTTAAACAACTTCAAAAGGCATCAGGATCTCATGAATTCGCTGGTAAGTTATGTCAGATTTTTGAGGTGCAAGGAATTCTACTCTTTCAACAGTCTCAGCATTGAACAAACGTTTGCTGGGTGCCTACTTCAGTCCAATATATAGTCTCAGCCCAATATAAACTTGATGTCACGTAAGGTAAACTCTCTGGTGTCACACAAAATGACTGGGAAACAAACATGATCTTGACTTCTAGACCTATTAAAAGAGGTAACTTCCCAAGCTTTGCAGTAATACAAGAAATATCATCAGCAAAAAAAAAAAAAAAAAATTGATGTATAATACATAAACATTATCTCTTCTACAATTAAAAATCACGTACTTAAAAGGAAGCAGACAGGAAATTATACATGTAAATACCGTATATAAATTAAAAAGAACATCAAGACCTCCAAGTGAACAAAATAAGACTTAAATTAAGAACTTGAAAATGCTTACTGAAAAATGTTCTAGGGCAAATTAAATAAGACAACAATTACTATTTTACATGTTAAATTATTTAAATCGATTTTTCCCCCACAGCAAACATTTCCTCGTGTAAGATTCCCAGCCGCCCAGAGCTTCTAATCTTAGCTCTGGGGTGGGCAATTTTCCTGAATATTGTCTGGTTTTATGGAACAGGTGGATTGAAACATGCCTAATCCACTAGCAAGGCAAAGGAAGCATAGAATAGGCACCAAAGACCAGTGAAACGTTGAGAGTTGCCAATGTCAACGTGCCTGCCTGTTGTACTAGGTGATCTCAGGCACAGCTTGGTTTCACCCATATCAACACCACCCCAGATAAATGCTGTTTTAGCAGATTATTAAAACAGAACGCGTGCTTTTTCTCATTTCCCTGCTTGTCTAAAAAAAAAAAAAAAAAAGAAGAAGTGGGACTGACTGGAGTGTCTGTCTTTGGGTCTTTCCATCACCTAGTGACCTGTATTTATTGAGGAAATAACCTTTGCAGAGAAAAAGTAACACTTTAGTTGTATCCAACCTCCTTCCTGGAGATTATACTTTCTTCCTCATCAACTTCTATTTCTTAGCTGCTTCATTACTTTGGAGTTCTAGCCAGAAGCAGTAAGTGTCAAAAAAAATCTTTTTAAAACTTGACCTGGGAATTTTAAGCAAAGTAGACGGAGACTTGGTAAACCTGGCTCCAAGCAGAGTAAGATGCCCAGGGCAAACATTACAACCATGTAATTACCTGGCACAACAGAATTTTCTAATGGTGTCTCATTAGGTATTAATGACATGAAATAATTACTGTTGAAGTGACCTTTTTGTCAAGGGGATATAAACAAGAGATCATTTAACACCAGGATAACACAGTAATAAGTTAAAATTGCATCTTGATGGGATTTTTATCGTGGGGTGAATTCAAAAGCAAAAGAAAATTCCTTTCTATAGTGGCTCGAGTTGTGTTGCGACTGTTTTCCGTGTGTGGCTCACGCCCCAGCAGTATGTCTTGGGAGAAGTCTGCTTTTAAAAAATTCTACTGACAAACTGCACTTTTATGAAGATTTTTATTGGCTCTTTGATGCCAGTTGCGAGCAAATCGCTTGGCCCATGACTTCCTGAATAGCCGAAACATAAAGCCACGCAATCACATCATCGGAAAAGATGGATGAGCGTTAGGCAGCATCTACCTGAGCAGTGCAAACGGATGAAGACCTATGGTTCCTAAGGTGCCAAGCTGAATCTACCTACATCTAACTTGCAAAATGTCTTAGATGCATTCAACAATTGTTCTTACCTCAAAGAGATTTAGCTACAGTTGCTGAATTGGTACAGATAGTGGTAGTTATGAAAATAACGTTCCCACTATAAATAAAGCCAACACTAATTGTTGGATAAAGCACCCACCTGATACATGAGCTAAGGATCCAAGCTAATGAACGCTTGTAAACATACAGCTAATTCTCATCATTTACCTGATGTAGGATTCATCGGACTGACCACATTACACAGGATCTGGGAAACGTGTAGTTCTTTATGTGATTCTGGCAAGCCATTACGAACAGTGCCATCAACTGTATCTAAGACAGTGGTGACTAGAAGGGACAGAGTCCAATATTATCTAATTAACCCAAAATCTGGCCTTGCTTTTCTCAGCTTTTCTTTAACAGTGCACCTATGATAACACGGACACAGCTTTCTAGTTTGCAAAGCATTTCCCATAGAATCATCCTCACTCATTTGCAGATGAAATAACTGAGGTTGAGGAGTCTCAACAATTTATCTCTAGATTCAAGTTTATAATATTCAGAACAATGTCTATTTCTAGATAGATGGTGGCAAAGCCTTTCAAATTATTCAGATCTTTACCCTAAGCTCTGCCACGTCCTGGGGTTTTACCGTTTTTAGTGAGCTTTCCCGGCAGGACAGTACAGGAAATAAATCTTGGAGACTCCCCGCTGGAACATGAGGTTTTTCCTAGTGGATGGAGCCAGGAAGAAAGGAACAGCGTGTGGATGACACACAGCCAATAGGCACTTGCTTGTGTTTGGTGTGGCATAGTCCTGTCACCAGCCTGGGAAGCAGGAAAACAACAAAGAGAGATGTATCTGCTATTTCTAAGGAACATCACAAAGAAACTGGCTGGGACTGGGCAGAAAAAGGTAGTGGAACACAGACTTGTAATTTGTTCTAGGTCTGACCACAGTCGTACAGCTGGGAGACACCATTAGATCTGGTCTACTCAAAACACTCAAGGAACAGAACACCAGGAGCCCTAAACTCAATGGTGGGTGGGTGTGGGTGTGGGTGTGTGGGTGTGTGTGTGTGTGTGTGTGTGTTAGCATCTAAGAATCGCTCTAGGAATGCACTTGTGCCTTGGAGAATGAGAATACCATTTCAGAACAGCTGTGGGGGGCGGGGGGTGACAGCAGTAAAATCCTACACCCACCTTACTGACTGGGAGGTAGAACCTGGTTCCTCGTCTAGAATTTTTCAGTCCACAATATATACACCTTTTCAACAGGTGTAGGTGATTTATACAAGGGCAGGACAGGAGGGGAAAAAAGCCACTCAAAGTTTCAGTAATTCAATAATTTATTCCTCTAAAAAAGTGTGTAAAAGTATATAGCTCTCATCCACAAGGTATATATGAATGACATTTAAAATGGAGGCCTTTTATTATTGTTTCTTTTTATCAAAGTCTTTTAGTGTACTGTACCAGCGCTATACTGTAGTTATTTTTTTTAAATGAACTTCACATATTTTTTGTATTCTTTCAAATTGTTTGCTATATATAAAAGAAGCTCACTGCAAAATGCTTGAAGGAAAAAAGGAAACAAAAGAAATTCAGAACTTCCCAGAAATGTACAGCTTTTACATTTAAAAAAGGTTCTGAAATATACATACAAGCATGCTGGACAAACCCACCCTTCTCCCCTCCCCACTTCCCCTGTTTAGTTCAAACCATGGTAAGAGTTCTGATTTCTGCAGAATTTCCAAAATTAAAAATAAAAAAAAAATAAAATAACTTCTCACTCTGTAGCAAATCCAGGGCTTGTACATTTCAGATTAATTCAGTAAAAAACTCACAAGTAAAATAATGCATATTTAAGGGAAATATTATACAGACTTTTTCACACAGAAGTACATAATAAGATTTTTTAAAATCTATTGCCATTCATTTATTTTTGCACAAAAACGTATAAATATGTCACCAGCTTTTCTTAACTTAAAAAACTTAAATAAAAGACACCTGATGAAAACTACCCTTTGCTGCCTTTTTTTTTTTTAAATTTTTGTAGGGGTTTTTTTGTTTTTTGTGTTTTTTTTCTTTTTCTGCTTAGAATTGGGTGTCTAGGGAAGAAAAGCCCCTGCATTAAAAACAGCCCATTTTAAAAAAAAAATTCAAAGTTCTGATGAATTCCGGGAAAAAAGCAACCCCAAAGTGGTAAAAGATTACAAATATCTACTTTACAATTTGTCTTCTCACCAAGATAATTTTATACAAGTTTACAATCTTCATCATCTTATGCTCTTCAAAAGGCCTTGAGAATTTTCCTTTCTGATTAAGAAAAAATAGCACTGCAATATTTTTAAAGTCAATTTTACACTGTACACATTAGATACAAATGGTTTGATATATCAGATTTTTTTAACCTATACATTGCGAAAGTCAACCCCCCCCTTCGATCGGTGGTACAGAGAACAAAATTATCCATTTACAAGTTATTTCTCTGCTTTCACACTCCCACCACACAACTTTTATTTTAATATAATGTTTTAAACTTTAGATTATTTCAAGAAAAATACTTTTACAAAATCATATCAATTATTACATTTTTCCTTTTTTTGTTAATAACCAGGACGTAGAAGTCTCTTGGGAGAACTTTTAAAATTTGCATGATTCTCTCCACGGATGACAAGAGCTCAATGGCCTGGTCAAGGTGGCTCCCAGGAGGCCAGTCCGCGCCCACTGCCCTCAGACAGAAACACAGCGACACAAGGGCTAGAAACAGGGTCTCAAAGACAACCCTCTGGGCCAGGAATGAGGAGTCATAAAATACTTCAATTAGCCATTAATGCTTTAAAAAGGCATTTTTTAAAAAGTCCCCACCACAAAGGCTCAACTTCAAGTACTAATTTAATGGTTAAGTTGTAATATTTCTTTGAAATAATATTCCTATGGTCCAGAAAAAATTCACCATATTTATAACTGATTTTATGAGCAAACACTTTCAATTGTGATATGTACATAAGTCCCTTTTGATCTAATGAGAGGAGAGACCTGGCTTGCAATAAGAATTCACTAGAAAATATATTTCCGTTGTGACTATATAAAACTAATTAAGGTACTTGCCTCCACGGCCCTGGGTTGAGCTTGACTGCCTTCTGTATAAAAATGTTATCCTTCATGAAACACTGGCCACTTAACATGGCAGAACTTTTAAAACCCAGTTTGTTCTTAACAAAACCTACTGCTGAGTGGTTCTGAATATATTATGGTTTAGGCATGATCTCCCCAATTTGCATTCATTGCTTTTCTTGCTTCTAGGACAGAGGTATGTAGTCAAAGAATCCTATGGTGGATCTGAGTTGGGTTTCAGCTACTGTACCTGGTCCTTGCGAATTAAAAAAATTAAAAGAAAGTCACAAAAACCATATGACAAAACAACTGAAAATAAATAAACGAAATGAAGCTGTCTCCAGACCTTCTGTATCTACACGCAGGTATGGAGCCAACCCAAGCACTCGCGGCAGTCTAGATGGGAGCACTAGGGAGACAGAGACCCCTGTGAAGTCACATACTTGGAGCTGGTTCTTATTTTTAAAAAGTCCCAGATTCTGGAGCTCAGGTAACCCACAGGCCATACACCAATGACTAGAGGATTTCATCCAAAGGGCTAGACAGCCCTCGTTTTTAATCAGAGGCTGAAAACAAAGACTCTTGTGCAAAAGGACACTGTCTCTTCTGTTTCCCTCTAAAAGCCACCAACCACCACCACTTCCTGTGGACCAGTGGTTGGGGGCTGCGCACACAACACTGGCTGAAAGTCACTGCGTATGGAAGTTTCCAGGTCCATGAGAGAAGTGTCAAGGAGTCACTCTGGTAATGAACACTGCAGAACCGACATGTGCCTGCGGAGGAGGAATCACAGTGCAGGACTGTGGAGAGTGGTCTGAAGAAAAGGATGTGGGTATTTGCAGAGTGGAGCAGGTTCCTTGGACTGAGCTGCGGGGAGAAGGAACTGAGCCAGAGAGAACAAGTGCTTTTCCAATTAAAGTATATTCATGATGGCATTGTACAACTGAGTGAGCACCACAAAGTGGACGGGAAGGCAGGAAGTACGGTCCTGGGTGGCCGGATTGCACGTGAGCCAGGACAGAGCGTTGTACTGCTCCAAAACAAACCTGCCGAAGAGAACACACAGGTCAGGGGGGCATGAGCACGACGGAGCAGCTGCTCCTCAGATTCTAGCACATTCCGTATCTTAGCGGGAAGAAGGCCGCGGTCATCCTTGAACCTGCCCCAGGCTCCTTCCCTTGTTCTTTGTCTCACGCACCCCCTCCCTTCTAGAGCTGCGCTGCCGGTTACTGGAGCCACAGCCACACGTGGCCACTGAGCACTGAAATGAGACAAGTCCGAATGGAGATGTGCTGCAAGTATAGGATGTGCACTGGAGTTCAAACATGTAGTATTTTAAAATCATGTAAAATATCTCAGAATATTTTTATGTTGATTACATGTTGAGATGATAGTATTTTGGATATACTGAGTTAAATAAGATATGGTACTAAAATTAACTTCACCAATCTCTTTTTACTAATTTTTTTTTTTTTTTAAGACACAGGGTCTTGCTGTGTTGCACAGGCTGCGCAGTGGTACGATCATAGCTCACCGTAACCTCCAACTCCTGGGCTCACGCGACCCTCCTGCCTCCGCCTCTCAAAATGCTGGGATTATAGATGTGAGCCACTGCACCCAGCCTCTTTTCACTATAGTAAATAGCAGAGTGGCACTTAAATAGTGCTTTAAGTTCCAGACACTGTCTTTAAACTATCCACCCCTAAATCTGACCTCTTTTCATCAGCATGAAATGCCTCCTCTGAACAGGAAAAAGCAAAAGCAAAAGCCATTGTCATTGCCTACGACGGTCTCCAACACGCCTAGAATGCAGCACCTTACGCTGCCTGCCCCGTGCACGTGGAGGGACTGTAGCTCTCACTGGCTAACCAGTGAGATCACAAATGGCAGCATCTTGTCCAAAAATACCACACTAAAATTAAAGCACCTTGGAAATATAAGACTTAAGGAACATAATTTCAAACTGTACAGCCAACGTTGCCTAGGTTGGTATCTATCTACCTTAAAACATCAGATGTGGTTTTGGAGTCAAGAGGGTGTGGAACCCGCTGAGAATTCCTGGCAGGGAGGAGTTCGTCCGTCTGTGCTACTGAGATGTGGTGATGCAGCGAAGCCTGGCGAGAGAACGAGAAAGTTACCTCCCTGGTCTGGACGACCCAGGTGTGGAAATGCGGGAGGCCACGTCTGCCGGACGCAGCTGCTCCCTGAGCCCTTAGAGGTCAGGGTTTCTATGACTCTATGAATTTTAAGCTGCTCAGTTACCCCCAGTGTGATCCCAAATAACTTGATATCCTAGAGTTGAAAAAAAAGCAAGCTTTGGGGCCTATTTTTTTTGTCTACTACATTTCGTTTAATGCAAATAGTCTAACAAACACAAAAATAGTATAATATAAAATGAGGTCCCGTGAATTCATATCACCAAGATGCAACAATTATCAATATTCATCATTTTGTGTTTTGGTTTGGGGATTTTTTTTCCTAAATTATTTTAAACAAAACCCCAAATTGTATCATTTTACCTGTAAATAATTCAGTAGGTATCTTTTATAGATAAGGACTTTTAAAACAATAATAATTATCACACACAAGGAAAATTAACAGTGATTCCTTAGTATCATCATCTAATACCCAATCCATGTACGATCTTCACTGATTATCTAAAAACGTCCTTTTACATTTGGTTTATTAAAATCAGGTGCCAATCTGGTCTATATGTTGCAAATGATTAAATGGTATTTAAGAACTTAATCTGTAGAAGGCCCCACAGTCTGGAAGTGGCTGATCTGTAGTCCTGCAGAGGTGTTTAACATGTTCCTCTACCCTCCAGATTTCCCATACATCGATGGTTTGATCTAGAGGCTCAATTAAGACTCCACTGCGGCACCAGGGTGGTGGGTGCGGGGTTCCATACAAGAATACTCCGTAACTGGTAGCTGGTGCTATGTCCCTCTTTATTGTAACACATCAAAAGGCGCCTAATGTCTGTTGTCCCACTAGAAGTAATATGATGACTGATCACTAGGTTCAGTTGGTACCAGCACACTTCATCCTTATAAAGTTCCTCATCAATTTTCACCTAATCGTTTTAGCACAGTTTACTTTACTAAATAACTAAGAAATATAATATGCAAAGGAGAGGCAAGTTATAAATGCTTGATTCTTTCATTTTTCAATTTTCAGATTAATGAGTTGCTGCTCTATGAACTTCAAAAGATGTCTAACTTTTTTGTTTTGTTTTTCAGCACAATTATGAGTCCAAAGATTTGTTTCAATCTATTGCTCTCATCATTCTTTTTGATGATCGAACTGTCCCATCCCTGGCCAAGAGGACTCCCTTTTAAGATGGCTCCTGAGGGCTTTGATACGACTTTAATAATCTTTGGTTACTTTCTTGCTTTTAGGTGTGACAAGATGTCCCAGGTTCGTCTTAAATATTTCTTCCTTCAGACCTGGATCAGTCACTTCTACAAAGAACCTTGGTTCTTTTGAATGATCAGTGGTATTTAGGAACCACAATCATGGAAATAAAGGAGTTTATTGCTGCTAAGCTTTTTTAGTAGACAGAGCTAAAAATGCATATACTTTTGTAGAGAGGAAAATAAATAAATCTAGGGTCACATTGATAATTCTAATACATGGATTTTATATAATTTGATTTCATAATAATAGTCATTAGGAAAAGAAAATTGCTTCCTCTTGTAAGTTTAACCTTCCATTGTTTCTTTGTGAAAATATAAGCAGATATGCGCAAGTGTGTATGTTTATCTTACAGATTTTTCCATGGTAATCTATACTCCACACAATGATTATACTGAAATATTCCTTGTTTTGCTATGGATGATTAATACTCCACTGTTTGGATATATGGGAGTTGATTCAATCAGTCCCTTACTGCTGGACATTTAGGTTTATTCTAGTCTTTTACATGTATCATTTTTTGGTTTTGCCAAAGTGTCTTTGGAATATTCCTTGGAGGCAGGACGGATACCCACAAGGGAGGGTTGTATCACTCACGCTCCCACCGACACCAAGGCCTGACCTCTCCCCACAGCCCTGCCAACACAGTATGTGTCAAACCTTTGGTTTTTTTGCCAATCTGTGGGCAAGAAACGGATTTCGTTCCAGGTTCTTTAACAGAAACTGCAAGTAGGGGATCTTTTCCTTTTAACCCTTAAAATTTGGATTAAAATGTTCTAAGAAATATAGAGGAAGGAACAAGTATAAATATGCGATGTCTTAGCTGATTCTTGCCCTTCTCTACTGAAGAATGCCCAGACCGTGGAGGGGAGGTAGAGGACAGCCAGTTATTCCACCTTCCACTCAGGCTTCACGACTGTGATACCATATGGACTTGGAGAAGGCCCATTAGAGTGAAGAGCTTGTCCATCTGAGATTTCCCCTGTGGGACCCACAAAGTCTCTTCCTTGGGTTAATGTGTGATTCATTTGGGTTTCTCTCCTAAATTCTACCCTCCACCTATAGTTCTAATGAAAATATCCCCAGAGTATAAGTAGATACGAGAGAAAGAGGGACTAGAATAAGACTATGGTGGCCAAGATAGAAATTTCTAACCAAAATTAAATTTAAGCATAAGTCACTCATTCCTTGAAAACTTCAAATATGACACCAAACCAACCTTTAGGAAGAGAGGGCACTGGTTTTGAGCCTGTGGACACGATGACCAAAACCACTGGGGAAGATTCTCAGCTTTGGCAGTTGATACAAAATACCCAAGGGCCAGAGGTTGCTGTTTTAGCTCCTCTGGTGCCTCTCTAGAAAGAAGACGTTCGCCCTGGCTCTGAAAAACAAAATCCCAAAAGCATCATAAGCATTTATTATCAAGCTTTAAAAATGAACTTTCACCAATTCACTCTACCACTGTAGTGACTAATCCCCTTTGTGGCAGCAGGTCACAGAAAAACACCAGGTGACTGAGAAAGGCAAACTGGGATGGCATTATCTTTGCTGCACACATGGACATCTGACAAAAGTACAGCTCAGGCAGAAGATACCAGCCAAACTAACATCATCAGTCAAGTAAGTACAGATTCATTTGCTCTGGTTTCTTTTCTACAGAACATAAAATCTGTTCCATGGCACTGTTACGTAATGAACTAAAATGGAAAGACTGCAATCTCCGACAGTTGAAGGCTCCACCACACTCACACGCTCTTTCACCAGCAACCAGCCACAAATACGCAAGTGCACCTGACTGCCATCAGCTAACGCTGACCAGGACGATGCAACACAGCACCGGTGCGGCTGCCCTGCCGGCAGGGGGAGATCTGCTAGTGAGGAAGCAACAGCCCCCTAGTAACAAACTCCTATCAAGAGTCTGACTTACTATGCTTTTCCGCAACTGACATTTCCTCATCTTTAGTTTTTTAAGCTAGCTTCAAGAATTCAAAATGTATCTTTTATGAAAGCAATAAGTAATTCATTTTGTTTTTAAAAAGCCTTTTGTTTAGAGAAAAATATAATCCTTCCTCAACTACCACATCAAATTGTATCAATTCTGAGTAAGTTAAAAAATAAAAACTTACTGCCGCCTTGAATGCATTTTTTCCCCCTGCCGTAATGTCTTTACTGGATATCAAAGAAAGTTTAATGGTTCAGAAAAAGGAAATGCTGAAAGCTTCTTGGAGGTCACCTGGCTGCAGGTGCTCAGGACTGAAAAAGGCCACCTGACTAGCTTCAGAACAGTGCTATTTAATAGTGCTTGAGGCTCCAACAAAGGGAGAAAATACAGCATAACCCCTGCTTTTTACAAAACCAACATTATACTTCAATTACCAATTCTTTGTTAATGGATAAACTAATTATAACAAGAGGTACTGGGAGGTAGTTGCTATTGTTTCCATTTCACAGATAAGGTAATTAAGGCTAAGAAAAACGAAGTCAGTTTGCCCAAGGTCACAAAGCCAGTAGCCCCAGAGCTGCAATTCAGAGCTGTCTTTATCAGACTCCAGGGTTCTGGAGTTCTCCAGAACACAGACTCCATGTGTTCTTAGCTGCTGTGTGCTGCTTGCCTCCAGAATTCAAAGTCAGGCTCCTTTGAGAACAAGCAACCATCTACAACGTGTTCTTCATTAACAGTCACTCTGCATGTTAAATAAGCAGGGTTGTCAGGGGTGGAGAACTTGTGGCCTCAAGGCCACATGTGGCCCTCCAGATCCCCACATTTGACCCCTTGACTGAATTCAAACTTCACAGAACAAATCCCTTTATTAAAAGAATTTGTTCTGTAAAATTTAGATTCAGTCAAAAGGCCACACTTAAGGATCCAGAAGGCCACAGGTAGCATAAAGCCACTATTTTGGCAAAAAATAGAAATAAAAATAATAACTGGGAGGCAACAAGTAACTAGAAGTGATTGACTGTTTACTAAGAAAACAATTATATAAAACTCTTGCATCTGTACCAGGACTATTCTTCTGATAAAACTTATTCATCAGGAATAATAATTCATTTCTTTCAAATTCCTGCCTTCTATTCAAAATGGAACAACTACAGAGTCACTTTCCTACACTTATTTCTCTTGTACCAAGGACCTAGACCACCAAGAAGAAAGGTGCATATAGTAAAAAGATGATCATATGTCAGGAGGATTATTTTCCTGAAGGCTGTGGTGATTTCCAACAACATATTTCAAGTCACTCTTACCCGACTGTGCTGGAAGTGAGAGCCCACACCAATTCCAGAAGGAGAGCCTGGGGAGGGGACTGGGGAGGAGTTGGGGGAGGAATGCAGGTTCCCAGTTATTAATATGCCAATATCATTGTCCATATCATCTGGGAATGGAAGGTCAACGAACATATCATCTAGAGGGGAGGGAAAAAAACACAAAAATTACAAAGATAATACATACCTCCAACTTAACCAATATCATGTTTTGTTAGCCTATGGCTATTATGGACACATGCTGTTAACAACTTGGATTCAATGAGTGCCTACTGGGTGCAAGGTGCTGCTAATTATTCTTTCATTCTGTATTCTCTCCAAGAATCTCCTAATGTGGAATATTAACAGAATGGAGAAATAAAGAACATAAAACAAAACCCCACACTCTGTAAGGCCTCCAAAGGCACATTTGGAGATGGTAAAACCATTAAAGAAGCAATTTAATCATTAAACAAAGTTAAAGTTGACACCATCCAAGAACACAGTAGACTTCATCTGTGCATCCAATTAGCATCTAAAATATTGGAAGCCGAATGAATGCAAGTTAATAGGTGTGAACTTGCCCTGAAACTGGAGGCCTATTTCAAAAGCAGATCAAAGC
Source organism: Varecia variegata (assembly GCA_028533085.1). Lineage (NCBI taxonomy): Eukaryota > Metazoa > Chordata > Mammalia > Primates > Lemuridae > Varecia > Varecia variegata. Next base: position 8,709,808 of record CM052452.1, read on the forward strand.
ACAATGTTTTCATTAAGAAATCCTCTCCTACATTATAAAAGTAAGGTGCACTCACAGTAGAAAATTTGTAAAGTATTAAAAAAAAAAAAAAAAAAGAAAAGTGTAAAAGGGAAAACCGTCACTCAGAACCCAATTACCATGGACAATTCCTATGATTCTTCCATTTTCTCATGTATCTGTTATTCCATTGTGATTATACAATACATAGAATTTTGGTGTCCTTTTTCCCTCCCTATTTAACATGAGTAAATGCTGGTAGCTGTTAAAAATTCTTCAAAAACAATGCAAGTGGATGCATAATACCAAGTGCTTTACGGTTTATACATAGCCATTTCTTAACAAATGCCTTAACAGGTATTCAAACCAAAAAATTCCATTAAGAATCATCAAATAAGGAGTTGCTCTATAACAAATTAGATTCCTCATGACTACCTGAAGGAAAACACTATCTTCACATTGCCTAGTGTTTCAACATTGCAAATCAGGTCATCAAATATTTACTGAAAGAGTGGCACCCATGTGCAGGACCCTGCCAGGCAGATATTATTTTTGCCTTTAAAGAAAAACAGAAGAAAGCTAATTACCCAAGAGAGGAAAGTATTTATTTGGTCTTGGTAATAGTGCAAATTAAAGCTTTAAAACCAAAAATTCTCAAACTTTCAATTCATTCTTTACATTTCACGTGTTGTTTATCACAACACAGAAAAACCTGCAGCATTCCAATGACTCCATATTCTAAGCTCTGGGTCTTCCACTCACCATTGTTGGGGCTAAACCCATCTTCATTGGGATAGTTGGCTGGAGCCACCTGGATGGTTGATGACGTTGGGAACACCAAGATGTGTGTACAAGAAGCATCTTGAGGGGTATTAAGCTGAGATGACTGCATGTTCAGTGCAGTACTTCGGCCAAAAACAGAGCCCATTGTGACAGCATCTTTAAAAAAAGAATTCCATCAATTCCCCTTTTGCAGCAGTGAACAAGCCTGGAAATGAGGTTTACAGAGGGCGTGGTCTGGAGTGGTATGAGTCTGATACAACTGCCCTGACAGTTACACATTTAAAGTTGAGCCCAATTTGTTTAAATATCTTCAAAGAAACTGACTCAGAGCATATAGCTATGGTAACGTAAGCCTCATTCATGTTAAAAAGGTTAACATAAAATTGAATTGAGTCCACCAAATACGTTTTAATTATGTACACAAGAAGTATTTCTAAAAATAAATCCCCCACTTTCTCTCCTCCTGTGGTTGCTCACAATTTATAAAGTATTGTTCTCCTAAATGATAACAATCCTATAGAAATGGTACCATAAAACTAATAACTGTTATAGTACTGAAAGCTACTACATGCCAGCTTTTGTGCTAACCTCTTTCTTCACGTTAGCTCATTCAATAACCACAGCCACCTCGAGGTAGGAATTATTATCTCCATTTTATGGATGAGTAGAGAAGCACAAAGAAGTTAAAGTAATTGCCCAAGTGGTGCAGGCAACTGAGGTACTAATGAAGATATCTATCTCTCACTGAACTGATGACAAGTAACCCCATTCTCACACCATGATACTATGCACTTTTATACGGAGTGAGTTGACAGAGTCTCCCATTTGATCAAAGAACTATCTGGATGGTAAAAGTGGTAATAAAAGTATAAACTGCTTAGTTATAAAATTATAAAATAGTTGCTGGTTTTCAAAAACCAGTGAGATTTTTAAAAAATTCTGGGGCCACATATGTTGGTCACTCCCATCTGGCATCTACATTTATTAAGAGTTTGCTGTGTACCAGGCACTGTGCTAAATGCTTTACCCTTATCTGCCTAACCATTCACCCTCAACTGTAACAGAGAGACTCTAACTATGAATATCCTTTCAAGGCTGCTTGGAGATTCTATCAAATAACCGTCTTCAAAAGGACATTCAAGTATGTATCATGCGGGTGTCTACCATAGCGGTATTTTGGAGGGTGATCTTCATATATTAAACAACAAATTAGGGTCAGGCAACAGTCACTAGCCATGACTTTAAGAGCTCTCAATCATATCCAGAACTTAGTCTCTCTCACAAGCTATGGTCAACAAAAACAATAAAATCACAAAACACTCTCTGGAAGAGATTGGATGTTTTCTATTTTTGAACCCAAAGTACAATCTTCTCTTATAGAGATATAATAATATAATAAAGATATATTCTACACTTGTCTGTGGACTTAAGTTTGGGTGGACTGATGTGATACCTAATTAATGAAAGTGACAAAAGGAAATGTACCTGGCATCACTACAAAGGACCCCTGGGGCTCCATGGCAACCAGGCAGGCACTAAGGATAGAAGGAGAGTCTGCGGCAGAGATTCCACACATCCGGCACACATCCTTGAGCTGTTTGCTGATTGTCTGTAGTGAACATTCTCCAAGGAGAATACTCCAATCTGAAATCAAATATTGCAGTCACATAATGTTTAGAAATTCATACTGATGGGAGGTTTGAGCTTTTTACCAGTTTTGCCTGGTAATTGAATTTCCATGATTGGATTCTAAAGGGAATATGCCTTTACACAGGTTCCCCTCCTTGCATTAAGAAAATGTTACTTGACTTCCATTACACTTCATTAACAAAGGAACAAAGGCCTACTATTCTGTAGGCAGAAGTCATGTCTGAAATGACCTTTGAGAGTCCAGCACAGACCCAGGTTGATTTAGGCATTTAAAATGTTTTTCCAGGATGATACCAGTGTCAGTGGCTCTATCCTTTCTCTTCCTTCTTAAGTTCTGATTCTTCCACTGTCCTTATCAGTACTTTTCCCTTGGATGACTGCACAGTTTCACTGGGAGAGGGGCAGACCTCAGTTTTATTTACTGTCGTAGGTTGGCTGTTTCCATGAAAGGCAAGCAGCAGCAGAAATGGAGAACCATTCCCAGAATGTCCAAAAGGGCTCACAAACAAGGGTGTGAGTGAAGTGCTCCAAATGATGCCTCACTAATAGTTCAGATTAAAAAGTTGGCACAAATGTTCTTTCTAATGTTTGTTTATTGCTTGCAAACAAAAGCATTGTGTCTAATCAGAGAATTGCTGAGGGCTATGTTACTTTGGGAAATGAAAAGATCTCTTTTGGTCTCCCCACCACACATGACGCATGCACCACTCCTGTGCAGCACGATGCTATCAGATCACATCCCACTCAGGAATGGCAGAGAAGCCTCCACTGCAGGCTTCTCTACCTCCACGTACTTTTTCAAATATGCTATTTCTCCCCTTAAAGAGCAGGTAAAGGGAAAAACGTTTTCATATAGTTAATGAACCTCCAACTGAAATGGTTGCATTAAAAGTGGCCAAGGAGCATGAAGAATGTATGTTTTAAAATCATGGAAAATCAAACAGATGTAAGCTCCGTATTTCAAACCAAATAAGAAGGAAAAAGTAGTGTATTTTATCATAAACACTCTGGAGATAAAGAGCAGAAATTCACAAAGCTGACGCTGAGATCTAAGGGCTCCTATCTAATGCCATTCCATAGAAATACAATGTGGCATGGACCCTGGATCCCCAAAGGAAGGAGCTGCAGATTAATAAACAGATTTCCTGTACACTAGGTTCTAGTCATGTTTTTATTCTTGAAAGTACATTTTCTCTCTATCTTTTGATGGGCTCCTCCAGTCACACTTACATTCCTCTCCTCTAAGAGATAAGGAAGAAGAGTATGCCCCTTCTAAAAATCATACAAGGGAAGGAGATGGCCTTAATAATTTTCCAAAACACCCAGTGACTAGACTAGACTACATTTTTATCCACCTTCTTCCTTTCTATTATAATCTAACTTTCCCCAAGGGTTAAGAATAGCTCAAAGCCTTTAAGAAATAAGATTGACTAAAAAGCAGACTAGGGAGGAAGATAGGAATTCTGACAGAAATGAAATAATGAATCCCCTAATGTATGAGACCGCTAAGCTCTTGATACAAGATTCATTATAAGTATGATATTCTTTAAAAAATGAAAAGGTCATCTTTTGCATAGTGGTAAAAAAATTAATAAGCAAAGTTTTAAATATAAAAATTAAAAAATTAAAAATGAAAAGGGTCATATTTTACCAGTCTACAATATAACTTATTACCAAAGAATTTTTGTATATAATAGATGCCTAAGAAAATACTTATTTAATACTTACTATGTAATATTTATATAAATTTCTATTGAACTATGAAAATTTGATACAAATCTAACTTGCATTGTAGGAAGTGGGTTATACTTAGACATTTCCAATAATGCAAGTTAAATCTGCATCAGTGGTTTTATTTCAGGGATTCCACAAATACCTCATATCAATTTCCTATAAAGAAATAATTTACATGCTCTATCACGGGGGTCAGCAAACTATGGTCCAGGCCAAATCCTGCCTACCACCTGTTTTTGTAAATAAAGTTTTATTAAAACACAACCACCCTCATTAATTCAGGTATTGTCTAGAGCTGCTTTGACACTACAATGGCAGAGTTGAGCAGTCACAGCAGTGACCATCTGGCCTGCAGACTGAAAATATTTACAATCTGGCCCTTTACAAAGAAACTTTGCTGACTCTGCTCTAATGTATTTGCATGTGGGAAACCACCAAGCTAATTTGTGACATAACCCTTGCTTTTGTGCAGACCTTAGAAAAAACTATCTCCCATCTATATGCATATACTGAACTTCTTATAAATACATCATTAATTAGTAAGGCTTTAAAAAAAATCTAGGCCTATTCATACTACTCACATAAAACTGTACAAGCAGCTACACTAGGATAGTAAATGAGTTGGGCTCAGTGCCAGGCGAGGCAGCTGCTGGTGGTCACTTGTGTTATGTTACAGTTACTTTTAGTGCTTCTTGACTGACTGTTATGTTTATGATAAGGAAAATAAGCAGTGGGAGATGGGGATACAACTTTTAAAAATCTGTTCTTTCAAGCTTCCAGACTGAAGAAACCCAAACAGTGGCAGTATGAATAAAGACCGCTCCTATTTGCAATGACTTGTCATCATGAAACAGGATTTTCTTGCTATTGTGCCACCAAAGAAAACCCAAAGAAATACAAAACCATCAACCATCAAACAAATACATCAAAGGCTGTTCATATACAACTTCAACTATCACCTAAATCTTTGTCTTAAAACTAACTTGTTCTTCTCACTGCCTCAAAATGTAAATAAATGTTAGAAATTTGAACTTACTGAGTGTCATCACTTTCATACTAATTAAAACACTCTTTTATGGTTTTATATACTGGGGGGTTCAATATTTAAGATTTTATTGTGATAAATGATTTCGCTGCTAGAAAAGTTTAAAATAGTGGTTTATCCTGTACACATAAATGAATCAGAAAATATAACCTGCTTAATTCTTACTACCAATTTTAAAATTTTCTCCCTTAGCTCAGTTAATGAAACTAGCTCAGCCCTTTTCCTGTTTCCTGCACATACTGCTTCAGGAATTTCTCACCTTTAAGCTCCCCATGGCCAAGACGCCCAAGTCGCCCGATTACAACTCTCCAGGGTAGAGATGTCATTTGGACAATTCCTATGCACCATTCCCACAACTTCTGTAGTCCAATTTTACGTGCAGATACTTTACTCCTCCGTGACCTAACAAAGAAAGAAATGGGAAAGAGGTCCCCAGATGAATCAAAGTTATCACTTAATAAGACAAACACAAAAAACTCCCAACAACTAATGCTGTACCCACTGCATTTAGATCAGAAATATTCGTATTTGAGGAAAGATGTAGCATCAGTTTACATGCACCATAAACACGGAGCCTCCTCACCTGTTTGGTAAAGCAATATTTACAACGCAGGTCTCTAGCAATTCCCCATGGAGGTCCGTGCAGGAAGCCAGAAGCCAGCGCTGGTCGTGAGACAGACAATAGCCCACAAAGAGCACATTGTATTTCTGGCTCGCCTCGCCAAACGTCTCTCCCAGCTCTGTCTGCTTGTCTTTGATTGGGGCCAATATAAAGGGAGGGGAGTAAAGCTGGATTGGGCTGGGCCGCTGAAATCAAAATCAAAATCAATATCAACACAAAGCTACCCAACTTCATGTTTACAACAAAACCCAGAACAACACTGAGGAGAGCTGACTGGGAGTGATGACAATACATTGTTTCTCTCACTTTCTGTCCAGTACTATACACACACACAGAATAATGATAATACAAATAACAAAAACGTTGTTTAAATGATATAAGCTAGGAAATCCAATCAAGCTAATATTTCCTTATTAACAGAAATTACTATTTTGGAAAGTAAATTGGCCCAGCATCATTAGTCATTGGGAAAGTGGAAACTGAAACCACAATGAGATAACACATCTACCATACCAGAATATCTAAAATTTAAAATGAGAGAAAATACAAAGTGAGAAAATACAAATACACTGGTGAGAAAGTGGTGCACCTAGAATTTTTATACATTGCTGGTGATAAAAGTAACTAACATATAATTTGCTGGTGAAAAAGTATTTGACAATATCTGCTTAAGCTGAACAAACACATACCTGCTAAGACCCAACATAAATGCACATGTTTACCAAAAAACAGGTACAAGAATATTCACAACAATATTTATCACAATAGCTCCAAATTGAAAATAAATATCCATCAACAGTAAAATGGGTAATAAATTGTGATACAGTCACACAGAGTATTAGACAGCAAAGAGAAGGTAAACTCTACAAGTAAGAAAATGGATGAATCTCAATGCTGAGTAAAAGAAGCCACACACAAAAGAACATAAACTATACGATTCAATATATACACAGGTCAGAAACAGGCAAAACTATGTTATTAGCAGTCAGAATAGTGACTACCTGTAGAGTGACTGGAAAGGAGTATTGGAAGGGCCTCTGGTTGCTGCTCATATTTTTGTTTCTTGTATTTCTTACATGATATTTTTACTTACTGAAAGTTCATTGAGCAGTATGTTTATAATTGAGTACTTTTCAGAGGGAGAGAGAGAGAGAGAGGTGGGTGTGTGTATTTTTTTAGAGATGGAGGTCTCCTCTGTCGCCCAGGCTGGAATGCAGTGGTGTGATCATAACTCACTGCAGCCCTGAACTCCTGGGCTCGAGTGATCCTCCTGCCCGAGCCTCCCAAGTAGCTGGGACTACAAGCATGTGCCACCAGGCCTGGCAGTATGTATATACTTTAATATATGTGTGTGTGTGTATGTAATTTTAGAAATCAAAGCATTAGTTGTTACCCAAGATAAACACTTCAGATAAACTTGACAAAATTTATTGTCATCTTTGTTTACAGTTATCAAACACATCTCAGTATTTAATAAACTACAACAGGGGTCACCAAACTTCTATAAAGGACTAAAGAGTAAAGTTTAGACTTTGAGTCTCTGTCACATATTCTTCTCTTGGTAAAAATGTAGTCATTGTTCTTACCTAGGTGGCCACACAAGTACAGGCTGTAGGCCAGATTTACGCAAGGCCATAGTTGTTGACCCCTGTACTATACAGTATAAGGCAAAGGAATAATAGAATGAAAGAACTGTAAAGCTAAAAGAGCCTTTGGAGGTATAATCCAATTCACAGGGATTCAAAATTCAAGCTGATAGTCAATCACTTGTTCAAAGTTGCAAAGCTAAAATATATCACTAATCCATTCACTCTCCCTATGACCTAGTATTTATCAAGAGAACCAAAAATGTAAGTCCACACAAAAACTTTGTAAACAAATACTCATAGCAGCATATTCACAATAGCCAAAAAGTGGAAACAACCCAAATGTCCATCAGTTAATGATGGATAAACAAAATGTGGTATTATCCATACAATAGAATATTTGGCCATAAAAAGAAACGAAGTACTGATACCTGTTATGACATAGATGAAACTCAAAAATATTTATGCTAAATGGAAGAAATCCGACATAAAAGATTACATATTGTATGATTCCATTTCTATGAAATGTCCAGAACAGGCAACTCCATAGAGACAGAAAGTGGACTAGTGGTTGCCAGGAGCTGGGGGGGCAGGCAGGGGGGACTGAGGAGTGACTGCTAATGGATGGGTATGGTGTTTCTTTCAGGGTTGATGAAAATGTTCTAACATTAGATAGCAGTGATGGTTATACAACTCTGAGAGTACACTAAAAATCACTGCACTGTACAATTTTAAGAGGTGAATTTTACAATATGTGAATTATATCTCAATAAAGCTGTTACTTAAGAAAAAGAGTCCAGGCTGGGCATGGTTGCTCATGCCTATAATCCTAGTACTTCGGGAGGCAAAGGTGGAAGGATGGCTTGATCCCAGGAGTTTGAGGTTGCTGTGACCTATGAAGACACCACTGCACTCTAGCCTGGGCAACAGAGTGAGACTCTGTCTCCAAAAAAACAGAGTCCAGATGAGTTTGCCTGAAGTTTTATGTAAAACAAAAGGTTAAATGTCAAATATTTCAGATGCAATAGTGTGTGATAAATCAATACATGGTATATGATTCCCAAACTGTGTTTCTGATATGCTAGATATTCCATATAAAACAAAAGTGAAATAGCAATTGGATTTCTTTGAAAACTTATGTGACAGATACTAAAATACATTCATTCTTATGTGACACTTTGCTAGTATGAACCTGTGCCACCCCAGAGAATGAGAACTCTACGTCAGCAGGGCCCTGGCTGTTTTGTTCCTCACTGCATCCTCAGCACCTGGAGAACAGGAGCTGCCCAATTATATTTACTGAGTGAAAGCACAACGTTCTAGCTGCAGGCTGAGGCAGAGGCGGCATTGACCAACTAACCATTACCTTAATGCAGATAAAAATTTATAAACCTGAGCAAATATTTATAATATTGGGTTATTTTGCTCTTAAATAAAGTAACATAATTTATTTCGCTCTTATTGTTTCAAGCAAATGGGGGAAAAAAACCCATATTACCTGAAGTCTTTTTGCAATTTATTTTAATCTAAGCTTTGCTTTATCTTATGAGCTCCTGTTGATGTTCTGCCACTATATTATAATCTTTGAAAATGTTATATAATGTCGTGGGATATCCGAATAGTAAGTAGTCAGCCTTTGCTCTCCTCTATGGAAATGCAGAATACTATCAGTTATCATTTGAAATTGTGATCACTTCTTACCAAAGCATCAAGAACTGATTGCATCTGAATTGTAGAATAGTCACAAAGAGGTAAAGAACTGAAGGATTCTATGGTTTATAAAGGCAATAATTCTTAATTTCTGGAGACAAAATAAGAAACAGGTAGAGACATTTTTTTAAATTCTAGAAAAAGCTAATAAAGAAAACAGACGAAATGCTCACAAAAGTGAAAAATTCAAATTCAAAGGATAAACTAAACTAAAGCTGACAAAAATAGACATTTGATATAAGACCAGAGTGAATGTAGGTCATTAGCTGAGCAGCTTTCTCCCCTGGGGCTGAGCCAACCTGAACCAAGTTACAGCAAACACAGTATTAACTACTTGTACCACTGTTTACTTCCAACCTTTTACTTACAAAAGGGAGACTTTTCCAGAACTTACTTTGCCAACTAAAATCAGCAATTGGTCTTTTTTAAGAAGCTCTCTTACGGTGAAGAGGTGTTTGCTGGCTTTTATTAGTGGGTATTTTTCACATAATAAAGTTGTGGGAAATGATATTTGAAGGCTTTGAAGATTCTAAACATTGTCCTGTACACCTACCTGCTAGGTAAGGTGATTAGAAAGTCAAAGGAGTATAAAAGTTTTGTTTAAAACATGTTTGGCTTTTGTGTTGTAAAATTCCCCTTGAGGTACATACATATCTGCAGGACGTAGGTTTAAAAAGACAGAGAGAGAAAGCATTCACTTATAGACAGAAACCCTGAGACAAGGAGAGGAGTAACTGCCTGTAAGAACATGCACTGGAAAATGACCTTACAGAGTGAACACATACAACTGCTGTCTTGACTACAAACCCAAGCTGAGGAAGGCAAAGAGTTTGTGATTTCAGACACAGATTAGCTTAGAAAAACAAAGAACAAAATAAACCTAGGAAATTTGAATATTAATAACTAAAAGTGGTTAAGTACATTGTTGCTTAGGTCCTACATCAAAAAATAGCAAGAACTTGGTTGCCTCTTTTCTCAAAAATTTTAAAATTTCAGAGAAGTATCTCCTCTATTTTAACTTAAGAATTAGAGAAACCTACCAACTCTCACATAAAGGTAGAAGGCCAGCCAAGCAAGCAACCAATCGGTGGGTTAGATAAGACACTTTACTGGCTTGCATTTCAGTATAAAAGTATTCATTCTGTAAGCTTCTTCCCTCCCAATACCCACCTCAGGGTTCTTGAGGGTCATCTCAATGCTGGCCGCGGGCCCAAATCCTGTGAGGGATTTAATGTGGATCTGTGTAGGCAGAGGTCGCCTGCACTGGCAGTACACCGAAAATGCCATGGACTTCAAGTATTGAATGTAGAAAACTTGTTCATCCTTCATTGTCTGCAGCATGTACTGGCAAGGCACAATCTAAAGACACAAATACAAAACAAAAACACCTAGAAAGTGAGATCTAACATGCTAACGAGAAAGCATGAATTTTTTACTTGAATGGGAAGGGGAAACTTTAGCTTTAGAATACATAAATGCCCAACATAATATAATTAAGCCCTAATTCCTTCCAGTGACATAAAATTCTACATCCCAAAAGTACACCAGCAATTTAAGAAGATGTACCATTATATTGGTCAAGTTATACAGTCCCTTAAAAATTATCCTGTTTCCATTTAAGGAGAAAACGAGATCTCAATTTACTACAGGTACTACCATAGCCCCTCAAATTTAAAAATGTGCATTCTAAAACATTTCTCAAGTTTTATAATGTACACTCATAATAAGCATTAGATAATAACTTTTTGGAGTTATTATCTAATCATTCAAAAACTTCAAAATAATGAAAAACTATCATTCTATTCTGATAACTTCTTTTAATTCTACAAGATAGCTTTAAAGTGACATTAAACAAAACCCAAACACCCAAGGCATTGTTTTTATATATATATATTTTTTAATCATTACATTATAAAGGTGTCAAAGGTGCAGGGAAAATAAACATTCTCAATCACTGCTGAAAGTAAGTATAACCTTTTTTGTAAAGGAATTTGGCAATATTTGTCAGTATCTACATCTAAGAATCCATGTTAAAAGATGAACTGAAATGCGAAAAAAAGTTTATGCATAAACAAGTTTACTATGGCTTTATTTATAATAGTGAGGAAGTGGAGACAAATTAAATATCTAACTATACAGGAATGGTTAAATACGGAAAATATGCAATCATTAAAAATGTTGCTTGTGAAAGACTTCTGGTTCCAAAATGGTGGTGGCAGAAGCAAGCTGGCTTCTCTCGTCCTCCCACAAAAAACCAAAAACAAATATACAGCACTGAGATATTCACCAGCAACACCACAGAGCTCGTGTATGAGACAGGTCCCAGAGCCACAGAGAAGAGGAAAAACTCCAAGCAGACGGGACAAGAACTGGACTTCCACATCCAAAATCCAAAACACTGTGGTCCCAAGCATTTTGGATAAGGGATAGTTAACCTATACTTCCAACTTAAAAAAATCATGAACTGATATTTATTTTCACAACAACAAAAGTAAAGAATAAACTTGCAAATAATAACCTGGAGAATGAAAGAATTTCTCATATGCTCAGGTAAGTTATCCAGCATTTCTGTGTAGCAGCGCATCAAGCTCAACAGCCAGAAGTTTCCAGAAGTTGAGTCTTCCTCTGCAGTGTAAGTGAATGGGTCCACCATGTAAATGACAACAGCTGGAGGATAGGCTTGGCTGTCTGCGGAGTCAGGCTCCGTGGGAATTCCTATTCTCTCCCTTTCTGTAATGCTGAACAGAGAGTCACTTGTGAGATGCACGAAATAAATATAAATTACACAAACACAAAAAACTGTGCTCAATTTTAGCACACTGACTCCCTAGACAATGACTACAGATTAAATGTAACAATAATATGTATCATATTACCAAAATCGAGGCAAACCAAGCCAGACAGCACTGAGACTAGATGGAAAATGGCAATATACTCTTCTAAAATGGGAGATCTCTTTTTCAAGTCCCCTTTTTCTGTGGTTATATTGTACAAAGATGTTTCATAATAAGTTGATAGTAAGTTAATAAGTTTAATGACAAGAAATTTGTAAGTTATAAGAAGTTACAAATTTCTTAACACTGCAGCTTTAGATTGACAGTTGTCACTTTCTTTTGAGAAGCAGAGAAACAGGGTCCTTTATTGGATTTAGAGGATCATGAGGTCGAGGGAGAGAAGCGCAGGACAGCAGGGAAAGAGTCCACACTGAAGTCGCTCGTCTCCATCAGTGAGTAACGTACCTTTCTTGTCCATCTTGTGAGGGCTGAGAAGAGCTCTGCCCAGGCTCAGTGTCTCCACCACAACCTAGGTTCCCTTGTGTTCTATCTGCAGAACTGCCCCCCGTGCTGGGGTTCTGCCCCCCAACACTACCACTGAATCCTGAAGAAGAGGTAGTGCTGATCTGGCTGATACTGGGAGCAGAGGCAGACGATGAGACCGGTGGCACAGAGGAACCAGATGCGGAACTACTTGTTGCAGGGTTTGTAGAACTACCATTAGAGGTGGGATTAAATGCACTGCCAGCTGGGGGTGCTGTTGATCCTGAATTTGGAGCTAAAGGCCCAGCATTTCCAGGCGTAGCTTGTCCCTGTGCTGCTGCTGGTGGGGTCTGGTATTTAGGTGGTATCAACAGGCTGCTATCGAGCTGCAGAGTGGCTAAATAAGGTGCTGAAAGAGTACATGCAGAGAGGTGATTTTAGTGATGTCCTGCAGCATCCGACTGAATCAGAAATTTAGAATTATCACTTACAAAAAAAATTATGCTGCAATACTCTATAATTATGACACCCAAAATACTATTTCCACACTTATGTTTATATTAATATATTCTGCAAACATGGAAATGCATACAGAGCAACTCAAAAATTTGACACAAGAGGCTTATTTGAAAAGAGGAAATTAATCACATGCAGCATTCTACCTTCAGACTGATTTCATATGCCTTCACTGAAAGATGACAAGTCACATATTCCACAACCATCATAGTACATTATGCTTCTATGTGTAAATGGCTTTACAAGCTTATAAAATTCTCTTGAGAATATAGGTTAAAATCAAGCAGTTAATACCAAGTCATGCAGCTAAGTTTTCAAAATGTGGAGTAAATTCGATATGACTTCTTTAGGCACAAAGAATATATGCCGCCCGCATAAAAATTTGTATTTAACTACCCAGAACACAAAAACTGGATCTAAAATAAATACAGCAATGGAACACTAACATCACTTGAGACAAAAGAAATACAATGTCGCATCTGTAAATGTGGGGTGGGAGAGATTTCCTATTTTACTTCTCAAATTTTACTTTGCTAAATAAATTCCCTTTTACCTAGGTGATGGCGGCAAACTTGCGCATAAAGTTTGAGTCTGGAATGATTGTCATTCTCCTCACCGCTCCAAGGCTGGTTAAACCACTCACTCACAAGCTCATCCGTCAGCTTCTGTGCCACGGTCTTTCCCACACACATGATGCCATCGCGTAGCACTTTGCAGATGGGCTTGTGCTGCCCAAGCCTACACATCTGATATCACAAACAAGATCACGACTTACAACAGGAGCCATTCCTTCATACAGTACCTACAGTTAGCAAGGGGGCTTCTTTACCATAAAGCATCTTCCATTTTCTTTTAGGGTTTTCTCACAAGTGATCAAAACAACATTATAAGCTGGTCCTTCCTAGTAATCATAATGTACCCTGAAATTGCTATCTGTCTCTCCAAAACCTATACTAGGTCCTCTAAAGAAAAATAAATGTTTCTTCACCCAAGCCAATTTCTCCTGCACAAGGGGAGATTGCTGAACACTACCTGATTGCTAATGGGCAAATAAAGAATTAACCAGATTCCTGCCTACTAAGGCTGACTGAGACATATGTCCACTAAAACCTCTTAAGTAATCCCTACTCATAATGTTTTCCCATAAGATAACATTAAAATTTTATGGGCCATCTGTTATAATGTTACAGACATTTAGAGATCACCAAGTGCAGGGGCCACTGAAGCAGTGAGTATGCTGACTACGTTTTTAAAGTAAATAGTTGTTTCAGGACAATGAGATTCTGCTATTAATCTCCAGGATGTTAAATGGGTACTTATAGCAGAGAATATAATATACCTGCAAAAAGTAAACTACCTGTTCACCAACAGGATAGCCCATACATTATTATCCCTTACTAGAGCTGATGAAGTGAAGGCTTACTAAGCCCCCACAAAATTCTCTAGTGTACACTCTTCTTAAGGAGGCAGGAATTACTGCCAAGTGAGTAACTCTAGTAAAGTCATTAAGAGATAAAAGAGTGTCTGTACCTTCTAAAAAGATCTGGAAATGCTTTTATGTTTTGTAACTTATGTTGAAGGCTTCATTCAAGGGAATGGATAAGCTTTGAAACTGCTTAGACAAGTTTTCTGTGTTGGGTTAATAATGACTTAATAGTATCATGCATCCATGGACCAGACTCTGTTCAGAAATGAATGTATCCAAGGACTTCCTCCAGTAGCTTAACTGATGCCATTACATCATGTTAGCATCTCCTCATTTTTTTGGTAGCAACACATAAGTTTACTATTCCATGCTTACTCACACATTTATAGATAGTAATATGTCCTGTTTTGGGAGATTTTTGAAATTCAGTTTGGAAGCTTATTTTAAAAACACTTTCATAATGCTTAGAATGTGTCTGTCACAGTTCTAAATACTTTGTATATATTATCCTGCCAAATACAAAGACGTTAGAAGTATTAGGTGCAAAGAACTTGGAGTATATGTTCTTTGGCAGAAAAAATGTGGCACTCTTCAAAGACAGACATGATTCTAATTTTTCAAAAGCAACAGAAATTCATATATTAAAGATATAACATTATCTACCTGGTTTTTACATTATTATGGTTATTAAATTTTTAATCTGTATCAGAATTTCAGTATTAAGGTGAATGTAGGGACATAATTCATTAAACCTATCTTTTGACTCAGAAATTTTCAAGCTAACATTTTTAAACTGTTTTCAGGAATCCTCAGCCACCCACCTCACCCCTCCACCCAATAAATAAATAAAAAGAGTAGATGTTCTCTTTTTGTAAAGCTCATCTTCTACATAACCATCACTTTCCTCTGGTGAGCAATAATCTTAAACTTTGAGCACACAAATAGGGAAAAGACGGCAGATGGGATTTAAAGAGGTGTGATAAGAATGGGCGGCGAGGAACGTCTTCTAAACCTAATCAAAAATAAAGCCAAGATGGGAAAGCAGTATATTTCCAGGAAAATTTGCTAATTTAATTCTTTTCTTCATCCTCCAACTATTAATATTTGCAAATTTTCCTTCAGATCTATTTTCAAGATATTTATTCTTTCAAATTTAGTTGTAACTAAAAACAATCAGAGGATTCATGTCATAAAAAACAATTTTCACACTAACTTTCTCACCTCATATACAGCACTCAAGTCCCTGAAGAAAGTTTTGGCTCCTTCGAGCAAGGCCTCATTTTCTGGACACACCACGATATAGGCAACATCACGGTGGCCCCCATATGGGTCCAACAACAGCCTCTCCCAAAATGGCAAGGAGAAGGGCGAGATGGTGAGGAAGTCCTTGTCATAGCCGACCAGCAGAGTGGGGATGGGCAATGGCTCAGGAGACTCTTCCGAACCTAAAACAACGTTTTAATTTAAGAAGCTGCTTAGGAGTCTGTTTCCCACAACCTGGACAATTTAGAAGTTCCTGGTGCATTGGTTTTAATTCAGGCATCTGAAATGTCATTGCATATGGACATGATAAAGTATTTTTTAAATCTAATTAAATGGCCCTTGATTAAGATCCTTGATTAAATGAGTCAGAACTTACTTATAAAGGTTAAATAACATCAGAGGGCAGACAAGTTAAAGTTCACTTTCCAAGCAGCACTATTTCATTTCCGTCAAGATAAGATCATGATCCTGACTACAAAGTAGACGGAACTAGCCTAGAAGTCCATCCACATGAAAATGCGACGAGGACTGGAAAGATGTGGAGAACCTAATAAATATACTATTTAGGGATTATTTTCCTTATTGACCTGGATTGTGTCAAAGGTGTTTAGAAAACTTGACTCCAAAAATAAAGAAAACCCAAGGAGATTCTAAAATTTCACGGTCATGAATAAAAAGATTCCATTTTGTCGGATTTAACCTAACTAAAGTTGCTCTTCATTGAAAAGCATTGAAGTCAGAAGGAATTCAAACAGGGCAAGGACTCTACCATAGGTTCCCCTTCCTGCCATTTTATGGAACTGCTGCCAGGTGAGTGGTCCCTGCACATGCTGGATATTCTCCCAGGTCCGTCCTGTGCGCTTCTTTTGGATGGCATCTTGGAGAAAGGGCTGCAGGGACAACAGCATACGCACCACATCTTGGGAGGAGAGCATGCTGATGTCCAGCACTGGAAGAGAAATGAGAAAGAACAGAAAGCATAAAGGGGGGGTTAAGCACTCTTCTCTCTCTTGCCATCCTTTTGGGTCTCAGTTATAGTCCATGACAAAGATGCTATCAGCTGTAGCAGATTCTAAAATACTTGATCCAGGAGTCAAGAGGAAAGGTATTCTTCTAAATTAGAGAAAATAATTCATGATAATCTAGTACCAAAAATAATAAAAAGGGAAATGGGTTATTCTACATTAAAAAGTTTAACTGAAGAATTGTTTAAAAGTGGAAAAATGGATAGGTCTGATTTTTTTAAATTATGTAAACCCGTTTCTAAGGTTTTTCGTAAGAAAGGAGAGCTGCAAAAGTTTCTTAATTATATTGTATTACTTTTATTTATAAATATCAATGTTTTGATTATATGATGACTAGGGAAAAAAGGAACTTAAAAGAAACTTTTAAAAACTTTGTAAATGCTCCTTAATGTAAATATTTGCACAAAATACAGAATGCATAAAGACAAGACAATCTTCAACGCAGCCAGAGGCACATGGAAACGTGGCAGAAGCAGCTGCGGGACTAAAGTCATCTTGTATATAGAGGGAGGTGGGGGGTTCACTGCTTAAGAAACATTCCTTCTGCTAGCAGTCTCCCTGTGGACGGGGTTTTAACCTAGGGTTTGAAAGGCCCCTGAAACTTAGGCAAAACTGTGCATGCATGCATGAACATATGTGTACTTTGTCCCCAGGATGAAGGGTCCATAATGCTCATCAGATTCTCAAAAAGTTCTGTGGAAAGAGCTAATTAAGCTCGAGGTGGTGTGCTATGGATCTGCACAGCTGGGCTCCTGAAGACCTTGCCTCACTCTGACTCATCTAGATGACTGGGAAAGGGGCACAGAGAGAAAGATTTAAATATCTACCAACCTACTCTGAAACATAGCATGCTTAAGGGTTCTTAAGACATTTTCAGATGTGTCCCTGAATCAACAAAACACAGGTTGTAAACTGGTGAGCTACAGACTATTTTGTTAAACTTTGGAATGAATTACTCCAGGAAATTCCATATAAAATATGGATTTCCAGCTTCTCTTGAGAAACTGGGAGACCTGACGAGTCTGGGGCCGAGACTCCTCTTCCTACATAACCACAACCTGCTGGAGCTGAAGCGCAGCTGTCCCCTTCAGGCACTGCCTGGCCCTGGCCCTGCTGTCTGCCTAAGACTGAAGCATTGTCAATTCCCTTTTTTCTTCAAGCCCGTGCTTCTTTTTTCCTTATAGTAAAGGAAAAAAGTTAAGTACTTCTTATACCAAAGCGCTGGCTTATCAAAAGTGAGAATGACAGACCAAGAGAACCACAGCTTTGAGAAAATCAAAAGCAAGCATGTTTCTCGTGAACCCTATTTCCT
Source organism: Varecia variegata (assembly GCA_028533085.1). Classification (NCBI taxonomy): domain Eukaryota; kingdom Metazoa; phylum Chordata; class Mammalia; order Primates; family Lemuridae; genus Varecia; species Varecia variegata. The sequence goes on from CM052452.1 coordinate 8,727,734, forward strand.
TTGCATGCTAAGTAGAAAGTGTGTTTTGAAAGGATACAATTCGAGGCATTGTGTTGTGCAAATCTGTCTTCCACCTCACTCACTTACATTACCTATCTGGTACTTTCAAGCATCTTAAAATTTGAAACCCAGACCTCCCCTACAATAAAATGTGCTATTCTTCATATCGAAAGATGACCACACTGATTTATGTACAAACTGCTTTTCTGCCTGAAGGCCACCAGTGATCTACTAAAAGGAACCACCCAAGCTAATCATCCACATTTCTTTAGGGGAAAGGCTGTACTTTACTTACTTCATAAACCCATTCAGTAGACATTAATTAAGGACTTGCTAAGTATAATGCGCTGTGCTTGAACTTACACAGTTATAAAAATTAGTATAAACCTTCAATGCTTCCTTAGGAGTCTCTACCTCCACGAAGCCTCCCTTGCTTGGCCTATACAGAAAACACCCATCACTCCTTACTCCACAGACCTCTGTCCTCTGAACGTACTTTCATTATTTCAGATTTCAAACTGTATTTAAGAAGCGTATCTAACCTTCTCCCCTGCAAGACTGAGAGTTGTTCAGAAGCAGGGCCCATGCTTCCTTCACACAACCCCTCCAGTCTGGCCTCTGTTCCCACCACTCCACTGAAACAGCTCTCACTATGGTCAGAAGACATGTTTAATTCCTGTCTTAAAATCCTCAGCTGTATTTTAATGCTTGTTGACCACTTTCTCTGTCTTGCAACAGTGGTTGTCCCTGGCTTCCAGGACACCTCCTCTTTGGCTCTTCCTTATCGGCCTCCTCTTCCATGCTCACACTTCCCTCCCTGGCCTTTATCGGTCAGCATTCAGCTAAGCTCTGTCCGAGGCCCTCCTTCTCATCCCATACTTTCCTCCTCCTCCTCAGGAAGCTTATCTGTGCCCCCTGACTGGAGTTATCATCTACATGCCAACTACTCCAGGCCCAAGTGCCTACTGTCTATCCAGGTACACAAGTCACAAATCTGGGACTCTTCCTTAACATCTATCTCACACTCCCTTAACCCCCAAATTCAAGCCATTACCAAGTCCCACAATAAGACTTCCTAAACATCTCTTGAATGCCTCCACCTCTCCATCTTCTTTGCTAGGACCCTAAGGCAAGTGACTATTTCTCATTTGGTTTTCCTCAATAACGAGTCTCCCCAAATCCATTCCTGCCATTTTCTAATCCACACCCCCACATATGGCCAGAGTACATCCATTTTTCTTTTTGAACTACACAAATCTGATGTCAATGCCTCTGCTTAGAACCCTTCAATGACTTTCACTGCTCTTTGGATGAAGACCTAACCTCCATCATGCCTCAAAAGGCTTGCTGTAATCTATCCCTGCTGGCTTCTAACTGCCTTGCAGGTCCTTTAAGGCCCCAAACTCCATATAACTAAGGGCTTTCACATTTGCCACAACTGCTGTCTGGGACATTAAGTCCTTGCTCCCCACTCTCCTTCCTCAGTTAATCTGTACTCACCATTGAGAACTCAGAGCAAATGTTACTACTTCTTCAAAGGGGTCTTCTTTGACCCCTAGCCTATGGCGGCCCCCTCCACCCCATGCTTTCTTTCATCACTTTATTTTATAATGGTTTGTAATAATATGCTTACTTGTTAATCATTTGATTAATGTCCATTTCCAGAACAGATTATAAACTCCATGAGTGCAATCTGCCTGGCACTCTCAGAGCTTAACTCCAAAAATGTTTGTCAACTGGTGCTTTTAATAATAGAAGAGTCAGTGATACGCCCAGTTACCACAACGCAAAGTAAAGAGATAAAACATACTGGAAACCAGAGGAAGGAGAAATAACTGTAAATGGGCAGAAGTCTTCATGGAAGAGTTACCACGGAAACTTGGTCTTGCGGAATGGGTGAATTTAAACATGCAAGGGTATGCAAGTTATCAGTCTGTATACTCTTGACAACTTTGATATTCAGCAGTCACAGATTTCCAACACAGGTTGGCTACTTATGAATTAATACAAGAGGAAAATTTCAGAAAACAATTACTCTCTCCAAAGGTGTTTCAAAGGTCCTTAAATTTCGGATGAAATCAATACAGCTCTCACGTTAGTTCTGAATTTTTTTTTTAAGAGATAAAATTTTTTTGTTAACAAAGTAAAGAAAGGTTTTAAGTTATGATCACACCAAGATACTTTTCAAAGTAAATGTGTGTTCTGGGACACCTACCATTGCTGTGAGGCCAAGAGTGCACAGTGGCACTTCTCACCAGGGCTTCGTCCACTTTGCCACCAGTGGGGTTATCCACGTACTGCCGCCCTTGCTCCAGCGCATTAAAGCATTCCGTCCAGTAATCATTGTTATCAGCCTGCACCCGGTCGTAACTCCAGCTTACACAGGGGAGAGTTTGGCGACTGTTAGAAGAAATGTAGTCCAGGAAACTCAGAGAAGCGAAAGGCTGTGTGTGTTGATTCTGGAGGAGGAGGAGAAGGCTGATGGGTGGCTCCTGGGATTTTCTGGCTCCCTCCACCTGGGGAAGGAAGGTGGTCTGACACATCATTAAACGCCTCTCCGCAGCCTGACCAATATCAGAATTCTTCCCAAAAATATCCAACTCATCTTCAAGGAAGAGTCCCGAATTGTAGCCAAGTTTACGGTTCATGATCGCACTAAACCCACAGGTACAGCGGTACTGGTCCTCGTTGGAAGAATCGGGGATGTAAAGCCCGACATCCGCCCCTTTGATGTTCATGTTGCAGGCACAGATGCAACAGCTGTCAAAGTTTCTGTCTTTAAAGATGTTCATCACAGAATCTGAGAGAATCAGGGTGACGTAGAGACTGTGGGCTTCAGGAATTGGCTGCATGGTGGCAGGCTCCACAGAGTTGAGGGGCCGTGTGGTGGAGGGGGTAGAGGCTGGTGACCCCTGATCAGTGCTGTCATATTTAACAGACCCTTGACCACTGGCAGTGCCCCCACCTCTGGGAGTTCTTGGGGTCCTGGGGGTTCGTGGTGTGGGGACAGAGAAGCGAGGGGTCGCTGGAGATGGTAGGACTCCTGCCCCACTGTTGCTGGCTGGGGCAGCGCTATTTAACGTCACAGGTGTGTTCATCTGCGGTGTGTTCAGATAGTCTGGATCTGCTAGGCTCCCAACACTAGGCACATTACTGCAAAAAGAGAAGGGCACTAAGTGAGGAAAGGCAGCATGTCACACATGCCAGAGTAGACACACAATCACCCCAACCACGTACTGCACTTTTCTCATCATTTGTGTGTGCTATCACTTGGTATGTTCAGTTTTCTCTTTAAAAAAAAAAAAAAAAGGATACAAAGCAGTCAGTGAAGTGTGCAGGGAAGTAAGAAGTAAGAAGCATGAAGAATAATCAACACAGCACTTTCCTCCTACTTATTCCACATTTAAGCAATCCCCATCTTAACTTTTAAGGAGACTTTTACTATTTTTACAAGAAAACAAGATGCTGGGTTTGGTCAATGTAATTTTAAAAAGCTGTAACTACGAAATGGAACTTCAACACATGGGTTCAGTGCTAAATTAGCTAGAGGACCATAGGATGAAATTTCCATCTAATTTGCAATTACATTTTGCCATTTTTTTTTTTGAAATTGAAAGTCTGCCAGTGTACTTGTTCTCTGAGGCTATAATCTATATATAATACTAAAGTAGTTATAATCAAATACACATGAAAATTTAACATTTTTCTAATTTTCAAAATGCAGCCCTATCTAGGCTAGCATTTTTATAGTAATGAGTGACCATGAGGGAATTCTATTTTAGGTAACCCATTTGCCAGTGTGATACTACAATTCACAGAAATATTACTCATGCTGCTAAGAGGCCTTAGTATTAATGAGGTGGTTGCATAGAAGTACACATGTTGTATCATAGTTTCCGGCTTCTAACAGATTTCTATGGAATGGTAGGCACTTCTATTTCATTTTTTATTTTTCAATATGCTATGCATCACATTACATTATCTTAGTTCCCCCAAACTGACTGGGTTGTTTTATCTATTTTCTTACAAGCAGTGACTTCTTTTTGGAATTGCCAAATAGAAAACAAAACAGTGTCTGCAATGTTCTTTTTTACTATTGTAAAACATTTTCTTGATACACAGTTGGCCCTCCGTATCTGTGGATTCCTTATCCACGGATTCAACCATATGCAGATCAAAAATATTTGGAAAAAAATTAAAAAATAACAATGATAAAAAATAAAAATATAGCATCACAATTTATACAGCATTTACCATTATATTAGGTATTATAAGTAATCTGGAGATGATTTAAATTATATAGGAGGATGTATATAGGTTACATGCAAATGCTGTGCCATTTTACGTAAGGGACTTGAGCATCCTTGAATTTTGGTATCTGGGAGTCCTAGAACCGATCCCCCAAGGACCCTGAGGGACAACTGTACATTCTTAGATGTGCATATAAAACAGTGTATGAGCCCATTCTTTCAGCTTAGAAGGTATCAAAAGAATGGAGATTTTTAAAATTCTTAATATCCTTTTATATATATCAATACTGTGCTTAAACTCATGTTCCTCCAATAATCTACATACTCATTCACTTATAATGTGAAAGAAGAATGTCATAAAGAAATGTCTCTTCAAATAATTCTCTTGCGATTTTTAATTAGCTATGCCTAAAACTACCAGCCTGAAAATCCAAATCAGGCACTATAAAGAAATTTTAAATCTGAGGCATGGTGATATCTTTGAGTACAGATACAAAAATGACCCAGAAAACTTGATTGGAAATCACTGCTCTCTCACAGACCAAAATAATAAGTGTGTAATAGTGATCTTCACTCTAACTGGACTCCTTTCAAATCTTCTTGTTCAACAAAACCCTAAATTTATTATGCAGTTCAGATCAGAAAAGGAACTATGACTACTAACTGGAAACTTAAATAATTAAATTGCTCCCTACGTAGTCAGAATAGTTTATCTTGTAATAGTAACCTGATTTTTCCCATTCAATAAAAGTGAATTGAGTAACAACCCTATGCTAGAAGCTGGATATTCAAAAGTGAAAAAGAGAAAGAAAAGGTAGCTCCTGAGCAAGCATGGCACACATCAAGCACGCAATTGCAGGGGTACTGTAACAAAGGGGGAGTCCAGAGTGGTGGAGGCCGGAGACCACTACAGGAGGATTACACACAGTCTAGAACCTTGCTGTCCAATAAGGTAACCACTAGCCCCATATGCTAAATTGAAATTAATTGAAGTAGAACTAAAAATTCAGTCTTGGTCTCACTAGCCACATTTCAAGTGGCCAACAGCTACAACATGAAGCTGGTGGCTGTCATGATGGATAGTGCAGATATAAAGCACCTCCTTTATCACAGAAAGTTTTATTAACAGTGACAGTCTAGAATACAAAGAATCTTTGAAATGGCAAATGACAGACGTAACAGATCTAAACAATGATCTAAATTATGTAAACCATCATATAGCAAAAGGTTGCATGCAACCTTTCTGGGGAACCTGTGTGTATGAAAGAGATGAAATTGTCAAATGGGTTCTTGAAGCTCCTGCATCATTTCTTTGCAACTGTGCTGCTAAACTAGCCCCTCATGTGCCAGGGTGTTCTAGCTGTGCCGTAGCAGTATCTAATTAAGTAAAGTAGAGTACAACCAGAGCACAGTAGCAGCAAACAAGCCAGGCACTCGGAGTGCTTCTCAGCACACTCTTTCACATTGCTGGTGTGTTGTTATTTCCAAGGTATTTCCACAACAATTAGCTGTTGGAGGCTTTCAAAAGTCCTGTGTGAGAGGCCAGGCAAAATTACTCCCAAAGAAGGGAAGACTCAGGTAAAATGGTCATTTAAGGCCATACATAGAATTTTTTAAAGGCAGGAATTTAATTCCTATGACACTGTAGCTGTAGCTTCCTAAGTCTAGGGTTTTTTGTACTTCTCTGTCATAGTTTTTCATGCTGAGACTGACTTTACAAACACAAGCATGAACCCTGGTTAGGACATTAAAATTGATTTCATCAGGATGGTTTTATAGGAGGTTACAAACATGTAGCCCACAGACTGAGGCTGGACCACAAATTCTTCTTATTGGTTCCTAAAGTTTAACTTAGAATTAGATGCCAACATTTTAAAAAGGAAAACATAAAAATCCAGATTTCCAGTCACCCTCAAAAACAGAAAGATCTACCACACTGACCCCACTCCTGCCTGACAACTCTCTGCAACTGAATAGCAAATATCCCTTTAAATGGGCACTCACCAGACTTCACTTGCTCCTACTGTCACCCCCACAATGACACTGAGCATCAATGATGCCAAGTCTTTTGCTTTTAACCTGTCCATTTTATCTGTATATTGCTTACCTGGCCTTGACAGAAATTTGAGTTTGTGGTCTTTTATTTTATAGCATTTAAAACATTTTATTAAGAAATTATTCATCAGGGAAAATTAATTTTACATTGTCGATATAAGTACCATTCTTTGTACAGTATGAAATATGTCCAAGCTACCATAAACATCTCCTTTTCCTCCCCCCAATTCATAGCATATTTTGTTGCTCCTTTCTTACATGACATGAGGTCAACAACGGAGAAATTATCTTACTACTGCTACACCAAGAGTACTGCCAATTCCACTCAAGTGTTTGATTCTATGGTAAACACTGATTTGACACTGAATGGACATGAACACCATGGTTCTCTATACCAATAACCTTAATTTCTCCAACTACACATGGGGTTATGTCCCGATAAGAAGCTGAAAATACTGTTAAGTCAAAAATGCATTTAATACAACTAATAAACTGAACATCATAGCTTAGCCTAGCCTATCTTAAAGGTGTTCAGAACACTTACATTAGCCTACATTGGGCAAAATCATCTTACACAAAGCCTATTTTATAATAAAGTGCTGAATATCTCATGGAATTTGCTGAACACTGTATGGAAAGTAAAAACAGAATGGATGTATGAGTATTCAAAGTACTGTTTCTACTGAATGCATATCACTTTGGTATCATCATAAAGTTGAAAAATCCTAAGTAGACCCATCATAAGTGATGGACTGTCTGAAAATAAAATTTCATTTGGAAAATAATGCACATTTTTGACACAAAATAATGTACGCAAAAACATAAATGGCCAATAAAGGAAAGTCTCAAGCAATACACTACTGTCATCATTTTAAATAAATGTTTAGTGAAGATAAAGATCGCATCAAATAGTGCAAGTAAACAACACAGCCCCTGCACATACTTGTAGCCATCTCTAATGAAAGTGGCTGCAGGGGGCATGGGCAGTTGTTCAATTTTAGGAGGAATTGCCCACGAAGGCCGAAACAGACAGGCATCAGGTATCTTCAGAGGTAGCAGGCAATGGCTCGGCAACATCTTCAGTGGAGCAAACATGGAGGATCCCACAAAAGGTTGAAAAGATGGAACTTTGTGTACATATGAAAAGTCCTGTGACAACAAAGTGGGGTCAGTGTTAATGTTGATAAACTATTCAGGATATGCCACAATTGCATAGAGCTATCATAAAAATAGCAACAAACATGATCATAATTCAATAGTACTCTATCAGTAGAAAAATGCTACTGGCAGAATTTTAAATTAATCAAAACACACTTTAACGTGCCAACTAGTATGTCTCATGCTCCAATTCAAAGCATTATTAAAAACTTATGTATATATGGCACATAGATAATACCATTTTAAAGAAGATGTATATGAATCCGCTTGGAAACCACCCTGCCTTGGGAAAGTTAGTATGTTGACAATTACCTTTATTTCCTCTGGCTTGGGACTTCCTAATCCATCTTCCACTTCCATTTTGAATTCTGTGAGTTGTGTTGAAACCATACTGACCATAGGGCTCTCCATCATGCCTAATGCCGTCACTGTCTCTGAACTGATGCCATCTTTATAATTCATCACGGGAGAAAATGCAGGATGCTGTTCCAAAGATGGAGGAGTGGGGAACATCCTTTGCAAGTCTGCAACTGCTAAAAATTTAAAAAAACAAATTTTTTTAGAAGGCAAGACTTCTAAAAAGTCCTAGTCCATAGCCAGGCACCCTATCTGGCACCAAAAATAATGGTAATTCAATGGTCACATCAGTTACACAATACAATATTAATGGAAACCTCTAAGAAGAAGGCCATCAGCAGAAAATCATCCTTTTCCGGAACTTTACCACTACCTTGTTGATACTTTATAGTTTGGCTTCACATTAATTAAGTGAACAAAGTCTACATAACATATATTTTACTTTGAACAACTGATTCCCTCATAAGTCAAAGGAGATGAGAGGTGAATTAAATAGAAACTGGAAGCAATTAAATAGCATAACCACTTTATTAAAAATTCTATCCCTGCTTCAAGTATTATAAAATGCTATTAATACAAAATGAAAATTGTTTGGAGCCAGAATCGTGGCCTATATGCAGTAGGATTACTCAGTTGGTTGACAAATCCACTACACTCACAACTGCTCTTTGGGGAAACAGTTCTGTACCCTCTTTCCAGACTGACATTAAAATGAAACATCATAGTTTCCTTTAAGAAATATTTTGAACAGTGATTCTCAATCCTTTTTTAAAAAATCACGTTAATATGCCTAAAGTAACCATCATTGCTAACAGTGGCTCATTAAGGCATTGATTCTTAAAAGTAGGAGCCTATGTAAAGAAATGCAAGTTGTGCTTATAAAATTTGGCCACTAGGCGGTCTCCTGTGCAGCAAATTTATTAACAAGTTGGGAGCCACAAGTTTCCATCAGTTTTTTGGAATCACATTTTGTGTCAGAATTTCCTACCCTGTAGCTCTTTGTAGCAACTTCAATATTTAAACAGACAAAAAGTAACTACTGAATGGACCAAGATCTGACTTTTAGCTCCAAATCCGAAATCAATACAGAATAATTGTACCATGCTCTGCCCTGGGCTACAGTAAGGCAGAGCCGTAAAAAGGCAGCACAGGGGGCTGGAGCCACAGTCCAGGGGCTCGAGGCACAGTTCTGCCATGGTGGGGTCACTTCCTCCCCCCCAGGGCCTCAGTTCCTTCATGTAACAGGGAAGACTGGACTAGATGTGTGATTCTCAGCAGACTTGCTTGCTCTCCTTTGTGGGATGAGGGGAAAGCTTCTAAACACCTTAGTATATGTAGTCAGAAAAAAGGTGAGAACCTCTGGATTAGATAATCTTTATCATGTTTCCAAGCAAAACAATCATACAATCCTAAAATCACTTACCCTCTCTTGGCCCCAGATGCTACCTGTAAAATAAGGAGAGGGAGAGGCCGAGCAGCAGGGTTGCTAATCCCAACTTTCATTTCCATTAGAGATGCTCCATCCCTATTTATTTTCTATAACAGGATTCTGTATAAGGTTTCATTAGACAAAATAGCACCTGCCTCTGCTAAGGCAAAAAAGACCCTAAAACTCCCAAGTTGATCTTTGAGTCACCTCCTTGCTGTGAGAAAACTCTATTCTTAAGGAACTTGACAATTTATAGAACCAGGAATATAAGCGAAGCCAAAGAAAGAACTACCAGAAATACATCTGAGACACTATATAACTAACAAATTCTGAAGTGGGAAAAACAGGTCTTCAAGTGCAGCAGCAACCAGATCAATAAGCTTTCTTTAAAACAAGGCTGAGGTCTTTATATTAATACAGAGTTAGATTTCACTTGAAATACATTCATCACCTTTAACTTTTAGTCCCTATGCCTTTTCCCAAGCCACAGAGCAGCTACTACAAAATTTTATCATAAAGTTAATTTGTAAGTGTAATATTTTAAAATATAATTCTGCTTCATAAAATCTTCAAAGTCACACTGCTGTGCAATCTTAATCACCAATGTAGATCTTTGGGAAATGTAAAAATTGTGTAAGTTCTCTTAAAGTTAAAATGGTGAGCTTATAAACATAGCCTCTTACTTAAAAGTATTCTATGATACAAGATTTTACTAAAAAAATGGCTGTGCTAGGTTTTTTTTCTTTTTTCATAAGAGACAAGGACTCACTCTGTTGCCCAGGCTACAGTGCAGCATGTGATCATAACTCACTGTAATCTTAAACTCCTGGGTTCGAGTGATCCTCCCGTCTTAGCCTCCTGAGTAGCTGGGACTATAGGCACATGTCAGCACACCCAACTCATTTTTTGTTTATTTTTTGTAGAGATGGGGGCCTTGCTATGTTGCCCAGACTGGTCTCAAACTCCTGGGCTCAAGTGATCCTCCTGCCTCAGCCTACCAAAGTGCTGGGATTATAGGTTTAAGCCAACACACCAGCCAGTATTACTAGTTTTAAAAATTTCCTCTAAGAAATAAATTAAAGGCGCTTCCACCCACTTAGAGCTATCTGACTTCTTTGATGTTGCCTAGCACAGCCAGATATCTCAGTTTTCAAAGCCTCAGCCATCTCGTTAATTTTTATCAAAGGTGAAACAGAGCACACACACACAAAAAAAATAAAATTCCGCCTGCCAGAGATTCACTTTAAAAAGTGGTCTTCACCATTCTTATTATCAGATATTCTTAAGGAAGAATCTTAACCTCTATAGCTTCAATTTTTTCATCTGTAAAATGGGAAAAATATCTACCTCATAGTTTTGTGCGTGTTAAATGAAACAATGTATGCACAGAAATGAACACTTGGCCATGTACATCTAAACACTCAGTAAGTAGTGAAGTCAGCACGAATTGGTCCTCCCTCTCAAATCTGGCTTAATTGGAAGAAGATGAAACTGCTGTGAAGTTACAGGGAATTTCTGAAAAGAAGTGACCCTGAAGAAGTTTTGAGATGATCAACGGACCAAAGAGCGTAAGGCAGAAAGAAGACACAGACCTAGAGAAACACTTTGGTCCTCCACAAAAGAAACATGGTTTGCCTGTTCAATTTTCTTCCTAGAAAATAGCTATAATGAGGGTGGGCACAGCTACTAGAATGGACAAAGGCAGGGGTGGGGAACCTGTGGCCTTCTAGGTCCTTAAGTGCAGCCTTCTGACTGAATCCAAATTTTACAGAACAAATCCTTTTATTTTTATTTATACATTTTTGTTCATCTTTTATATTTTCATTTTTAAAATGAACATATTTAAAATACCAAAGAATAAAATAAGTTTCAACAAAATAATCCTTCTAGATGGACAGGCACAATTAGAACATTAGTAAGCCATGAGGGCTAAACTGACTGCTGCTACGCTCAGGATTTAGTTCTAACTCCCCCTGCCTGACGGTGCCACCACCACACAACACAAGGCTGGTTGGCGAGAGTTTATGGGGGTCGAGCACACCAGTCTCCATCAGCTTTTGCACTGTGTTTCTGTTTAAAGTGGAATTTGTGAATAGTTGCACAGCTCAACAGTATTTTTTCATTCTGTCTGCTTAACAGCCCATCATGTCAAAGAAGACCAAGAGGACGCTAAAGGAAGAAAACAGATTTTTTAATGAGGATTGGGAATTGCAATATTATCTTGTTTCTGCTACAGATAAGAAGATTCGCTTGCTTTGAGATACTGCAATATCAACATTAAAGAAATTCAATGCTCATCAGCATTATTACACTCATAAGGACCACAAATATTTTAAGTCAGAGGGAGAGGCATGAAAGGTTGTACTGCAGAAATTAAAAGATGAAAAGCAAAAGCAAAGATAAGTCTTTCAAGCAGCAATAAGACCTGGAAATAATGCAACTGAAGCACTTATAAAGTAGCTTACATACTAGGGGGAAAAGGGAAGTCATTCAGTAATGTAAAAATCGCAGAAGAATGTATTGTAAAAGTTGTAGGATATTTAGACCCCAATAAAGTTTCAAAGTACAAACAACTACCTCTTTCAAGGATAATGACTGGCAGCATGAATTAACCTTCAATTTAACAGACCTTCATGCAATACTTCAAAAGGAAAATATATATTATTCAATTGCTTTGGATGAATTGACTGATACTACTGACTCAGTGCAGGTTTTATACTTCATTCACGTCATAACTGAAGATTTTCTTTGTTACTAAGTTACTCGCTTTGGGCACTCTTGGGAATAGGAAACAGGGAGTAGGTATCTTCAACAACTTTCAAGATAAATATCAAGAAGTTCGACTGAATTTGGAAAATTTAGTGAGTGTATGTACAGACGGTGCACTTTCTATAACAGGAAAACATGAAGGGTTTATTGCACAGATTAAGTATTAACAGATCCAGATGCTCTCATTTTTTTCATTGTATCTTGCATCAGCAAAATCTCTGAGCTAAAGCTACTATTCTAAGTGACACTTTGCAACAAGCTGTAACTATTGTTAACTATATTGGTCCAAATGCAACTCGGCATCCTCAGTTTCATAACAGGCTAAAGTTAAAGCATGAGGTATTCAGTGTGGATTTGCCACATCTAAAGTAAGTTGGCTATTGCAGGGACAGATGTTAGCCAAAATTTTATCTCTGCAAAAACAGATAGTTAAATTTTATGAAGAACAGAATTAGCACATGTGAATTATTGAAAGAAGATTTCTATAGGAATGCAGCATTTCTGTGTGATACCATGTCAAATCAAAATGACTTGAATATTTCTTGGCAAGGTAAAAGAGTCTATGATATGTGCCAAAAAATCCAACCAGTCCAAAAAAAGCTATCTTTTATCAAAACACATTTCAAAAGGAAATTTCGGATGAACATTTGCCCCAGTTAGCAAAGGTCACTGATGAGCAGGATGATATATTTGAATCATTTGAAGAATATACAGCTGTTATACACCTATTAATTGGACAATACAATGAAAGGTTCACTGACTTTGAGAATCATGACATCACACTCAAATTAGCATTTCAGCTTCACCTAGTTGTTATCACCAAGGCTCCTAAAGAACTACAAATGGAATTGATTGAGCTCTCTCAGTAGATAACATTTTAAAGTCATTGTTTGATGCTAAGAAAGATCCCATTAAAATATGGAAATATGTAGTAGAATACTCACACCTTTGGCAACATGCCTGAAAAATGCTTTCTTGCTTTTCAACCATTTATTGCTGCGAATCTACATTCTCCTACCTAACCCAAACCAGGATGCCCTTAAGGTCACAAATGACTGACACCCACCTAGAAAGAAGATCAACAAAAACTGCAGACCTTCATGCTGCAACCAAAATTCAAATGCTTTCCAACAGAAAGCAGACATAACAAAGTCATTAAAAGGTTAGTTGACTTTAAAATCAACAGTTTTCATTTTTTGAAATTATTAAGTACAATAGTAGTTAGATTCGTACAAAATAATGTACATTTTTAAGTACATCTAATTGAAGTTTATTGAATGAGGCCTTATTTGATTACAGCTAAATTAATGTAGCCTTCTGACATGAAAAGGTTCCCCACCCCTGGACAAAGGTGAGCTGTCTGGCCCACAATGCTCTACTTACTTCTACCCTGCTTGTCCTTCAAGATCTACTGCACTTCGGCTGGAACTCATTAAGGACACAAACCACTCCCTACCCTGTACTGCAAAGTATTCACGTACAGGAATGAAGCCCTCCAACAGAGGCAGTATCACTGATTTTTCAGTGTTCTCCCCACCCAGAGCACCTAGCAGAGTCCCTTCCAATTTGTAACTGCTCTAGGAAAAAAAATAAATGAAGCCAATTCAAAACTCCAGGTCTTTCATTTTGTCTATTCAAAGACATCATAGTTCAAATTGACACACTTTCAAAGACAGAAATGCGTAAGTGGTTAATAATAAAACCTAAGGTAAACTCTTCTGTTTTTGTTACTTTATTATAACACAATACTACCTTAACAAAAACTTGATCCTAAACTAAACCTATTTGTTACTATTTGCTGCTTTCTTCATTATTACACACACAGATGAACAATTACGAAACTGTGCTTTCCAACACCGTATGTATTAGCCACATGTGACTATGGAGCACTCAGCACGGGGCTTGACCAAATGGAGCTGGGCTGCATGTCTAAATACAGACTGGATTCCAGAGGCTTTGTACAAAAAAGAGTAAAATATCTCAGTAACTTTTATACTGATTACATGTAAAAATTATAATATTTTAAACATATTAAATTAAATACAATATTGTATATTACTTAAATTAGTTTCACACATTTCTCTTATTTTTCTTTAACACAGCTACTAGAAAATGCAAAATTACATATTTGGCTCATCTTATATATATTTCTATTGGACAGTGCTGTTCTAGACATTAAATTTATAAAGCATCTATCTTGCACCTCAATGTCCAAAAAAGCTATTGTGAAGATGAAAACATCTTGCCAGGCTTATTTTCATCGTGATTTCGTGGGAGGAAACACTGCATGGATGTCCGTCCCCCGCCCCCACACACACATATATACTCTCACAAACACACATTTACATACATACTTTGTATACATTAAAAAGATCCTCTTGACTCTTATATATTTGGATTTTCCCAGTGCTAATATTTCTGTGCTATCTTTCAAATTCTTTGGTTTTTAGGACCTGTAGTTTATCATAAAACTTTGAGTAGTTTCTTTTTAAAACAAATCCTTTTTGGATAAAAATGACAGAAAAGACAGAGCACACAATATATTTTACTTCCAATGACACTAACTAGCAGAATGTTTGTGAGTAAATAACCTTGAATGAGTTATCAGACATTTTAACATTTCATATCACTACGTATCACTTCATGTCAAAAGGGGCAAAGGATTAACAGGTTCAATACAAGGAAAAAAATTCACTCATCTAACCTATTCCATATGTATCCATTTTAATACTGTTTCTTTTAATCTGTGAAGTTCCAAGTTTGCAAAATTCTGCAGTGCAGAGTAATAAAAAAAGAAAAATGTTTAATTAAAAAAACTACAGCAACTGTCTGGCTATCATTATTCATTTTCACCCATGTCATGCTTGAGAAAGCTTTGCATATTTTAAAAATCTATGGATCCACTAAAGCTGTCAAAATCCAATCTCTGTATACTTCCCACTTCTACATTTGAGTAAATCAGAACTACATTTACAGGTTCATAAAACTTTTTGACTCATCCCTATGATATGGTGGTTTTTCCCCTCAATTTGTTCTCATTACTAGCTGAAGTTAATGAGAAGGTCTTAAAGAATGATTTGCAATGGAATTACGTTTCTGCTTCAGAGTATCCATATAAGCTATCCTGACTTTCTCTTCTCTGGCAGAATAATGTGGTTTCTAAGGGTAAAGAATACACTAGAAAAAAGGTTTCTCTTTTTGCCAGCATACATAAAAAACTAGCTGATCTCAAAAGGAAACACAAAAACTTCACTGTGAATCTTGAAAATGACCACTGAAAACAAATATTTAATATTCTTGAGTGAATTAAATTTATGAAAACTGAAATATTTTATACAAAGTCTCATAGTAGAATATCACTCTGAAAATTACTTGTGCAGCATTTATCCTACTAGAAAAGGACTATTAGAAAAACAATCTCAAACATTTTCCCCACATTTTAAACTAAAAAAGCTAATTCTTAATTTGAAAACAAAAGAAAAGAAACTCAAACTAAGATGGTTTCTATATACGATTAACTGTGTGCCATCTCAGGAATACCAACTTTAATTCATAGTTAGAATACTGTCAAAAGCAAAAAAAAAAAGGAGGGGAATTTCAGATAAAGCACCACTGAGTGTGAGAACATTATACATAAGTTACAGGCAGTGGCCCCAAAAAAGCTCAGTCAAGCTCCTCTACTTACTTGGTGGGTAAGGAACAGCAGCTCTTCCATCCTTTCCAAGAGGTCGGTCTTCTGTCCCAACTGCAGGCATTTTTGGTGGGCGTAGTGCGGGTGATACAGCCTAAGAACAGATTATTATTATTAAAACAGAATAACACAACTGTATATAAGTAGGGCAGCAGTCAAGTATTTCGTAGCATGTGCTTATTGATAGGTGCTTCCTTACACAGCACTCAACAGGTGAACTTCTAGAAAAAACAGCAGCGAAACAAAGGAGATGGTTACAAGCATGAAAAAATGAGTGACTCCATCTTTTTTCATGGATCTCGTGATAGCAGATTGTGCCACTGAAGCAGAGCTTGCCAGTCTTAAGCAGTTCTTCCCTCCCGGTCAATAGAAGAGTAGTTTCATGGATACAATGATTACATTAGGGTGATGCTTCCAGCAGTAATTGGCAATTGGTCTGGTTTCCCTTCTGTTTGGATACAGGCAACTAAGAGAGTGGACCTCAGGTCCTTCAAAGCAATTAATTTTTTTTTATTTTTCATCACAACAAACTATGTATCTTCTATACATATTTTGACAGTTACTATTCATCTTTACAAAAAAATACCTTATTTCATAAAATTACTCAAATATATACAATGTTTTCCTCTGATCTGTTATTCAAAACAATTCAAGTCCCTTATTAGTCAAGATTATCTTTAAGATCAAATGAATTGGTGACATTAAAATAAAGTGAAATAAAATAAAGCAAAAAAAAGAGGATTCTTACAAGTGGAAGGTCTTTTATTTATACTTATACAACGTCAAGAGTTGAAATGTAAAATTAAATTAAAGACACAAGAGATGAAAACTCAGCCAACAGTCTCCCAACTCCATTTACTACTATGAGGAATTAGGGAGAGATTCTAAGGTAAACTGTTCATGTGATTAAATGCCAGACTAAAAATCAAAGTAGAAACACTCATTTCAGAGAAATGAAAATTCTATTAAAAACATCCAATCATCCTTTGCATATTAACATTACTAAAAATATTTTCCAAAAATGTAAACATTTCTTCAGTAAGTGCAATAATAACTCCTAATTTATACAGAGAGTAAGTTCAATGGCCCAGAGCACAGACAGCAATCACTAGGGATAGTGGCTGTGAATAGCACGGGGCCATTCCATAGTGTTGGCTTTTGCTCTCTTCTTTCTACTTCTTTGATTTGTGATTCCCTTTGTTTTCACAGTTTGTTCCCATCATCATCACCAAAGCACCTAACCTAACCTAACCCCTAGTATCATTAAAACCAATCCCAGGCAGTTCATGGCTTTTGGTAGATAGTCAAGTTCAAAAGGATCTCCAATGCCTGGATCAACAATAAAGAAATGAGTCATTTCTTCTATTAGAGTTTTTCATGTTGCCATGTCCTTTTCCTTCATGTAGCCACTGTGTGAATCCAGATTCTAGCGCTCCAATCCAACAAAAGCTGCCAAACAGAGGAGTCTTGTTTTCTACACATCAGATTGATAAAAAAATAGCACTCATCTCTACAAGTTCACTCAGCAACCCTCAGAGGAACATATTATCAGTAGAGTCCAAAGCCCTACGCCTGGCCAAAACCTTCCCAGCCCTAATCACCATCAGAAAGCAGACCAATGGTCTATCCATTACCCCCAAAAGCCAATATAGTTCACTCCTGTTGCTGAATTAAGGCTCATTCTACACTCAAACTAATGTCCCTCCCTGCCTCACTGATGTCAGTCTTTCCACATTCATTCTTCAAGGCCATTATGATCTCATCATCTTCTAAGTACTTATAACACTAATGGTGTATAATCTCTATTAATTAGATACATTTTATTTTAAAGTTCCTGGGCTTTAGAAATCTGATCTGTACTTAACCTTCAAGGCTTAACTTAGACACTGCTCCCTTGTCACTTCGTATTTGCAAGTCCAGCATCTTTAGATTCAGGTCTATCATTGCACTCAATGCAGTAAGTACAGTGTAACTTTATAAGCTGTTTCTCCTGAGGTCTGTTGAGCGTCTCAAGTATAAGGCCAGTAAGGTAGTCACATTTGTAACCTCAATGATTAGCCTTAGTACTTGCCACAAAGGAATTACTCATCAAATGATTAATAAATGTATGTAAAATGAATGAATAGGGAGGTAGATAAGTGAATAACTGAAAGAAAATAAACTAAAAATTGACTTCTTTGAAAACAGAGCCTATCTTACCTGTCTCTAGGTCCCCCAGAAATAATAGGCACTTGCATTTACCCAAATGTACACGTAAGTTAGGGGGATGAGGAAACAAATTTCTTCTTGGCTCAGCTGGTCTCCAAAGAACTATGATTTTTCTTAAATTTCCCTTTAATCATGTGATGCCTTATATTATTTAACCTTTATGTATATAAATACTATTTTCCCACCATGATGTCATGATCCTAAAAAGTATGATATTTGTGTCTCTCTCAAAATGTAGACTAACCTTTAACTTATTAAAGTTATGTGGTATTATTTTAAAAATCTCATCTAAAAGGATTACATAATACATTTCTACTATGACTACATCATAATCCCATGATATGTAGAACAATTCATCAAAATAAATGTGAAATATTTCAATATTTACAACTGCAATAACACTAATGAAAAAGAGCCGTCAATAAACAAAATGCAAGAGAACATTCAGAACCTAAAATAAGAGCCCCCAAATTCAATAAACCAAACCATAAAGAAATACTGAGACTCTGAAACAAAGTCCTCCCATTTAGATGTGTAGCTACAGCAGACTCACCCCCAGTTCGTCGTCATCGGAATTATCAAAGATGTTGTCTAAGTCATGCAGGGAAGGTGCCAAATCTGTCACCTGCGTAAGGCTACTGGAGCCAGCTCTGCCAGCAGCATTATCCTGCCGGACATCTGTAGGAAAGAAGGCAAAAGAAACAGAATGAACAACTTCATCAAGCAAAAAGGAGTGAGAAGAGGACACGGATCTCAATGAACAAGACCTGCCTGTGAATTTTTTCCCTATGGTTTTATTTAAATTTAGAGACAATTATTTCCAAATATGTTTATCAGTTTTGAAAGGAACTGAAAAACAAACTATTAAAAATATATTAAAGATGAGATCAAATTATTGCTATTACACTAAGAATATAATTTTAAATAGAGAAGCAATTCCCTCGCATTTCATTTTAGCAACAATCCAAGTGAGGCAAATAATCATTGTACACACCTGTTTTAGTAGCAGAACTGAAAATAGACATGGCATTTTTCCCATCAGGCACCGGCGTGGAATGACCTGGTGTAGTGACATCCTTGGTACCAAATCCATCCTCTGACTGTATAATAAATTCAGCCAAACAAAACACATGAACACCAACCCAAAGTGTGGAATATGAGGGAGAACACAAAGAATTAGAGGGTAGAATGGAACTTGTTATGAGCACAAGTATGATAAACCATGGTCTATGCAACCAAAGGAAATAAAAGATATGTTCTTTCTCTGGAATTTAAATAGAACCAAGAACTCCCCCACTCTCCCCTCAATCCTACGGGGTTTTCTGAGTGAATCAGTGTTTTATGCCTAAACAGTACTGGTGGCATTTGATTACAGACCTGCCATGGTGTTAAAAGCTGCCTTTAATAATATTTTAGATGCTGAATTATAGATCAAGCTTTCTGGATCTAGACACATCCCTGTAAAGGAATCTGAAAAGCATTTCCCTGAACTATACTAGCCTCTTAAATTGTCTTACTTCCTTTACTCTCAAGAATACCTCGTTCAGTGGCTCAGTATTTTAGAATGTCTTAAAATTTAAGGCTAAAGACAGCACACACACCCAGTACTCATTTTTGTGACAATGAAACCAGTAAAATTAATACTGACAGTCTATGGGGTAGTGTTGATATAAATCCAGAGAACATATAGGTATAGCGCTCAGCACAGCAAGCATAATAAGCGCTCAATAAATAGTAGATACTGTTATCAACATTTTGTCTTTACATTTTGGGTATTTTGGAATAATATTTAAAAAGAAATAAGCAGGGAGCATAGGCCAACAAGAATTAGCATATGAGAGGAAACATGCACTGTACAAGCTATAGCCTGGAAAATATGAGGCTTCATTTATGTTCGGCTGACTTTTAAACAAAGGTGAGCCATGACATAAAAAAGAACAATACGCTGTTCGATACAATAGTACCAAGAGCATGAATATGGGGACAGAGCAATCAGGCAAGACTATCTCAAACATTATGCCTCCAAAGTCTTCCCATACATGTTGTCTTGACATAGACAGAAACCCACACCGTGCTGCACTCTATGTTAAATGGTACCTTAATCTTTTTCAGGGAATCTTTCTCCGTCCCTTGTTTGCATTTCTTGTTGGCTGTAAAGATGTATTTTATGTCACCGTCCTCAAAGGTGTATGGGTCATTGACTTCTCCCAAACTGTCTCCCGGTTGTTGTGATAGAGGCAATGGGTCAAGGAAGTGGACTGGCTGCATATGAGGTTGCTTGTCTTGCCAGATTTTAAACCGTTTGTTAGGTTGTGCTAAGAGTCTAAAAAGAGAAAATGACAATTTAAACAAGATAAAACGACTGACTTTTATTTTTTAAAAAGAGCAGCATTTATGACTTGAACATTATGAAGCTTGAACTGAACTTTAAAACAAAACTAAAAATTCACCTGTATAGTCATTTGCTTTTAGAGACTATATTCATGATTAAATAAAACTTAGTAGGCTGGTCAAGAATACATGTCTTTGTCTCTGATTCCATGGATTCAACTCAAGAGCATGGGTTCACAGGACAGATTGCCTACATTCAAATTCCATCTGTGTCACTTATTAATTTTATGATTCTAGCTTCTCAGTTATGAAATTGATATAGTAATATGGTTGTGGTGAAAGATTAAATGAGATAATCTGCGTATGGTGCTCATGATAACGGGTGGCTCAAAAACACTATAAACGTTATTATTACTAGATACATGATACACACCTGAATGCATGCAAAGCCTTTCTCAAAAGTGTCAACATACAAAGTGCTGACAGCAATATGAAAAGTCTAATAAAGCCATATTCTTTTTAATTAACAAACAGTAGGCCAAAAATAAATACATACTGAGTTTACTAAAATGCCATAATGAGACCTTTATATGCCAACATGTTTAAACGACATGTGTACTAAACAAAGCATTTGACTTTTAAACATTTTCTATCTGTAGAGTCTAGAATGGCAAAGAATAGCCTGCTTTCACTTTGGATGTGAAGGTTTAGCAGGGAGAGATGGGAGGGAGTCCATGCCTTTTTGGTGGGTGGTAGGTGGGTGGTGCAGAGAGTCACCTTACCTTTGCAATGCAGTGCTCTCTGAGTTTACCTCCATTTTGGCATCACATCTCTCACCCTGGAGCTCTGGAGGCCTGAACTCAGCATCATCACTGGATGGGAGACGGTAAGTATGCCACCATTTATCTGATGACTCTGGGTTCGACGGTCTAATCCCACAATATAATGCTGTCTCGCTGACCTCTGCCATCAGAGGCAGTCTTTGGCCTACGAGAACAGTTCTGTCATCCAGAGTAGACAATGGCTGGAGTTCTAGCCCATTTCCATAGAGGGCTGGATTCACAGGGACAGATGGTGGGTCCAAACTCTCTGTTTCCTGACCTCGTGGTTGAGGGCTGAGTGTTGGCGGCAAAGGGGATATAGGGGAATGAGGTGAATCCATAGGATTCAGATTCATTTGCTTGCTTGTATTTCTGGAAGGCACGGCCATTTGCTTATCATACTTCCTACTGCTAGACACCTCTAAGGAGGAGTCTATCCCTGCCAACCCTAGCTTCTGTCCTGGTGTATCTTGTTCCATGCATAACTCTTCAGCCACAGAGGGCCTATGGTGAAATGGTATCAAGGGTCTCTTTTGCAACTTGTCTCCTTTTTCCTGTCTTTCTGTTGTTTTGTGCTTAGAAGAAGCAGGAGGCTGTAAAGATGAAGATGATGATGGTCCTGCACTGAACCCTGGTTGAGATATTGTGGGAGGTCGATTGGGTCCTACTGCACAACGTTTTAAAAGTTTATGCCTAAAATGAGAATTAAAATCAAGTCAACAAATATACAGATAAAAATAACTGCATCATTATAACATTACGAAAGAGGTGTCTCTGACAAACTTATGTCTTTTAAAGCATACAATAGATGAATTAATACATCTAGAAGGGCTCTAGGTTTTAATTATACTTATAATGATCAAAAAATGCAATACATCCTGATGAAAAATGAAGAATCAATCACGTACAGGTTAAGCCGGTAAGAAACGGACTTAACAAGAAATATAAATTAATACATTGCTAATTTCAAATTAGCAATTTGAAAAATTCCAAATCACTAAAATGTGGTGAGGGCCTCAGATAACCTACTCATACTACATCTTCAAACCACAAGAGTAGAGTCTTGATCATCTGCCAAAAAAAAAAAAAGAGAGAAAGTTTCCAATTTCTATTTTACAACATTCTACCAACTCTAATATAGAATGGCTTATAATGGCTTGTAGTATTATAAACTGGGAATAAAATAACTACGCAACTCACCCTCAAAGCGTGAACTAAGATAGTGTGGGTCAATCCTAAGACTAGAAACCTTATATCCTACTATACCTATAAAAGAAGGGATAAAAGACAACTTTGGATCTTGCAGACACACGTTAAAATGAGATAAAAGTAACAACGTTGTGAGTGAACACTAAAACCACACACATACACATATGCACCTGCACCAGCTAAGCAGGAGCACCAAGTCTGTTCACATCCTAACATACTTCTTGGCAAGCACAGGTGTGAGAAATGGCTCAGTAAGGGCCCACTAGATGATGCCAAGGTTTAATCTGTACAACAAAGTTATATAGCAGGTCAGCCAGTTCTTCCCAATATATAAATCATTCCCAGGGAAAAATGTGAGCTCTCCTGCCAGTGTAGTAGTAACTCTCTGAGGCCACTAGGGTGGCATTAAATTACTGCTGCATTGCACTAAATGATGCCCTAGTGGGCAGTAAAACGGATTTGTGTGGCATAATGGGATGGTTTAGTGGGACAGCAGGATGGCTGCCCTGCTCTGCTCCATAAGACCATTAAACAGTGAGAGGAGTGGACCGTTCCATGATGGGTTTGGTAATCTTGCAACAGATAATCTGAAAACACTCTTGCCAAAGTCTTTGCTACTCTAAAAAAATAAAATGAAAATTCCTGACTTCTTGTCTTTAAGCCCAAAGGGCATGGTACCCCGGTAACATGTGAATGTCTCATCGGAAAACATCTCAATTATATCTTCTAAAGGTGCTTATTTAAAACCTAGTCTCCAAAAGTCTTTTATGTAAAACTTTCTAATTTGGATTTTCTCAGAGGGCGTTTAATCATACTAGTCCTTTGATAGGTATTTTATGATATCATCTTCAAAGCAAGGACTTTTTGAAAGTGGATAATCGTATAAAATCAAGTTTTTTCAACTGTATTTAATGACACAGCTACCTTGCAAAATGGTTAGAATGAGGAATGCACCAGTAGGTTAACAGACTAGCGTGGCAAATCTCTGAGCAGGAAAGGAACCTGACTGGAGCAGGCAGCAGGAAGATCAAGTCCACGATACTGGTGATGGCTGGTAGAAAGAAGAGCCAAACAGTACAGAAACACACCATGGCTAAAAGTACAAGGGAGGGAAAAGGATCATAATAGATATTTCAAAGGAAGTCACTGTGAAATCCACTGACAGACTAGATCCAGAAAATGAAGAAAAATAACTGATCAAGTTTCTAGGCTGAGAAGGGAAAGTTGTGATAAAAATGACTGCAATCAGGTACCTGGTTTGTGTGGAAAGACACATCAATATTAAGGATATTTCTTAAAGGAGTCCTAAAAAATAAGACTATGCGAAGGTTAAGTCTAGAGATAAAAATTTGGAAGCCAATGGAATAGTGCCCTGGTATGCACACAGCTATAAAAAAGATCTGAAGGTATAGGAATTTGGTGAGAAAATAAAGCAATAATTCCAGAAAACAAAAGAAAAGCATTATTTGTTTATTTGTGCTTAAAGTGAGAAAAAAATAATTCCAGGTAGCTAATAAAAATGTCATATAAATCAGTAAAAGTGTTATTTTTTAAAGGTAAAAAAAATCTGGGCTAAGGAAAAGAGTAGGAAAAAATAAGATGAAGGCACAAATTAAATGCACTGCAATTTATATCCTATATACGTGCTAAAGGTGGGCCGTAACTTGGCTGTGGGCTGTCTGTATATCAATGTTAATGGGGAAATACTTATTGTCACACAATTCACAGCAGCCTAGAGACAAAAGTAAAGCAGGTATTCAGCTGCAGTATACCATACCTATCTCCTAAGAACAGAGAGAGGTTCTCACATGCTCAGAGAGAGAACCCTTAATGAGCAAACAACTTCTTCAAAAACGAGCTCCCTGAAAAATCAATCATGAGTTTCATTACGCTGATCCTTACAACATCTCTCAACAAGAGGCTTTTACCGAAGCAGAGCTTGATGAAAGAGAATCAACTCAAGGAGCAGGGAAGAACAGGAAGACGGTGTCAAAACTGTTCCCTAAGTATACACACATGACAGTTTGCACATATTCTCATGGGGCATATGGACCACCTCCTATCCTGAAGCTAAGTTACTTATGCCACATTAAGAACCCCTGATCTAAAATAGAGGAATGAATGGCCGTCTTCTAAATAGGCTTATCGCAACTGAACTTTTTATAAATATTAAACAGTATCAAATTTTAAAATATACTTTAGAAGCAGAGATACTCAAAATTGCTCAGTAAGTGAAAATCATCACCACATGCTCTAACAATCAAATGAACTGGGGGATGAGACTTATATCCACTTAAAAAATGTAAGAATCCCGGGCTGGTGCAGTGGCTCATGCCTGTAATCCTAACACTTGGAGAGGCCAAGGCAGGAGTATCACTTGAGGCCAGGAGTTTGAGACCAGCCTGTGCAACACAGCAAGACCAGTCTCTACAAAAAAAAAGAAAAATTAGTAGAGTGTGGTGGCATAAGCCTTGTAGCCCCAGCTACTCGGGAGGCTGAGGCAGGAGCATCTCTCAAGCCCAGAAGTTTGAAGTTTGAGGTTGCAGTGAGCTATGATGACACCACTGCACTATAGCCTGAGGAGAGAGCAAGACCCTGTCTCAAAAAGAAAAAGTAAGAACCCTAGTGAAAATCCATGACAATAAGATTCTTTACTACCAAAAGGAGTAAGTCAAGGAATATCCAGGAGGAGTACAAAACTTTTCTACAGAAAACAATTTGGGGCCCTATCCCAAGACCTAAATGAATGGACAATTAAGGTACCATGTCTACGTTTTAGCTTTCAGCAGTTGTGACCAAACGCCTGCCTCAGTCATCAAAAAACACCACCACTACCAACAACAAAACAAATTCTCTACAGAAAATCTATTTGATCCAAACTCTACTAACTTAAGCTAACCTGTTTTCAATACGTATTTCTACTTTAAAGTTAAGAGTAAAGTTCTTTAAAGGGCTCTGGATTGTCTTGCCAAACTGATGCCTTTTAGCTTTGAAGTAATTAACTGAAAAAAATTTGGGGGAGCAATTTGTCAACAGGGCCAATTATCTAATAAGCTCAGAGTTCTGACAATAAAATTGTACCATCTGCATATGAGAAAAGACTGATCTTTTTCTTCTCTACTGGAGGAGGAAGGAGATTTAAAACAAAACAAAACAAAAACACAGGGAAGAGCTGGTCTGTGAGGCCAGGAGATGAGCCACTGAATGTGCCATCATTCTATCTGACTACTATTTTGCCTTTTTTAACTACCTACCTGGAACAAGAACAGCTGACTCTTTGGGTTGGATCCACAAAATCCCAAGTAGCAGGATTGTTAGCAGGCTCTTCTTCAAGAGTTGGAGTTGACATTTGGCTCCTCCTAAAAAGGTTAAAAATGTGACTTATGTGTAAACATGAGATAATACTCAGGCCCCTGGGGAAAAAAATGTTTAGAAGAGTTGAAGACATTTTACATAGTAATGGCATCCAGCTGATACATAGCTCTGAGCAACCAAAGGAAAAAAACTACTTGTTCTATGCACTAAGAAGACTCAAAATGTTTCTCTTTAAGTTGACTGCACATTTTAACATGGGTGGTATAGATAGCAATTAAACAATATCTGGCATTATTAGTTATTGCTCATATAAAAAAAGGTCACCTAAGTTACGTAGAAATAACCTATCTTTTAAAATCACCTTTCCATAGCATCTGTAAATTATACAGCCCCTGATAAAGATTGCTTAAATCACTCTTAAAACTCTAACAGGTTGAGTATTCCTAATTTAAAATCCAAAATGCTCCAAAATCCAAAATTTTTTGAGTGCCTACATGATGCCACAAGTAGAAAATTGCACACCTGACCTCACATGACAGTTAGAGGCAGAACACAGGCATACAATATACAGTTTATTCAGTGTCCCCAAAGGGCGCTCCGGTACAGCACTGGAGGTGGAGACTGAAAGCCTGCTGTTGTTTAGTAGTTGATGCGGGCATTCTGGTAAGGCTACTGCAGTGCTTAGTCACCTTGAACACATTTTTTCACTGTATTAATGGTATGTCATATTTTTTACTCATGTGTGAATAGGTGTAAAAAATGATTGCTTATCGGTAGCATATAAATTCAGAGTCAGGAGATGGTGATGCCAAACCACCAGAGATTGTTCACAGGATGGCTGAGATATTGACACCTTTGCTTTCTGATGGTTCAATGTACATAAACTTTGTTTCAGACACAAAATTATTTAAAATATTGAATAAGAGTAATAAAAGTACCTTCAGATATATGCATATGAAACATAAATGAATTTCACGTTTAGATTTGAGTCCCATCCCCAAGGTATCTCATAATGTATATGTAAATATTCCAAAATAAAAAAAAAAAATCTGAAATCCCCAATACTTCTGGTGCCAAGCATTTCAGATAAGGGATACTCAACTTGTATAATATTTACTAGCATTTAAGGGCAGCACTCTACCATTTTTAATGTGAACTAAAAAACAGAAAACAAAAATATATCCTACATGTCACTCAGTATGGCAAAAAGTAGATAGCTATTATTATGTAATGAAAATAAGAATGTGGGGGCATTATTTCTGGATTGCTGATTTTGCTACAGTGGATACCGCAAAGTGTTTCAATGATGTTTTACTGCAGTGTTTCTTGTTCTCCACCCTCTCCCACCCTCCTGGGTGTCTCACTTCCCTGTTCTGTGCTGCTGATAGAAGGGCTACACTCTGTTAGAGTTTTAGAGTTATAAGGGTGATAGTGACAGAAATCAAAAAAAGGAAAAGAAAATGTTAACTTGGAAATTATCTAGGCATTGCAGACAGAAATAAAAATACCTATACCAATTATTCTAAAGAAAGGATCATTTTAAAGTAACTAGAGGTAGCTTTTTAATTCTACAATGTCATGTGATTTTCCACTGCAATTATTTTAGAGTTTATTTTCTGTACCTTCAGTGGCCTATTCTAGAACCAATTCATTGGGCAATAAATATTTGGTATGAATTTGCTAAAAGCTGGGGCCAAAGGACAGGTTTTAAATCTGTATATAAAACTTTGAACAGCAGTCACTTAAGAAACATTTAATTACCTTCCAAATGAATGGAGTTATTAGCACTTATTGACAAGAATGTCTATATTCATTCTGTTCCAGAGAATCAAGACTCATTTATCTACTTGCATCAGTCAAGAAAGTAGACATCTCACTCATATAAAAACAGATATAAAACTGTGCTGATTATGTTTACATAAATCTTGATAAGTGGAATAGTATTTATTGACTACTGTTTGTCATTATCATTTAGGCAATTAAAATAATCACCAGCAGTCTCTTCCTAGAATCAATTCTTCCTTTTTTCCAAAAATGTGTTAAAACACTAAGCAATGGGCTCACAAAAATATGTTAAGGAAGGCAAGGAGGGAGGGAAGAAAAGGAAAGAAAAAAGTCAGATAGAGAAAGAAAAGAACATTGTTTTCCAAAATCAACAAACAGAAGCAAAGTAGATACTATACATCCCTCTAATTGTCATCAGGTTAGTTCAAAAATGTATTGTCAATTAAAACATAAGGCTAGTGTATAATAGTAAATCGGCAAAGAAGGTTGTTTCCCTTTTTAATTGAGAAGCATTCATACATTGGTATTAAAAATAAAAGCCAGACCTGCTTATTACTGTCCTGACACTCAGGGTGAATCTCTGAGCCATCTGTGTTGAAAAATAATCAGATCAACAGCATGCCAATCTTTAGATGACCAGGAATGTAAAAAACTTCCTGGATAATCAAATCAAGTAAAGTAAATCTCTAAATTTAAACCTCTTTGTTTTTAATTTTATTCTATTACATTCAAAAAGATGAAATACCAATCCAATGACCTCTCAAGTTTGGTCACACAATAGTGTGATGTGATTCACCATCTTCATATAGCAACCAAGGAGATGGTTACTACACCATGACCCAGACATGATCCAGAAACATACTTGGACTGGGTTCTATTGAGGATGCATTCCTTCCAGACTCGATGGACCATATGATTGTGGAGTTTTGGAGGAATCTTCCCCGATCTCTTTGGACTGTGCATAGTTATCATGCCCCCGTCTTGGGAACCTAGGTGACTGGCAGCACTCTGCATACCTCCACTCTCCCCTAGAAAAGACAATTTGTAATGTTAGAATTTTCTGAAAAGGTTTCCTATTACCTAGACTGTTATCTTATTTAATATAAATATACATTTTAATTGCTGACACTTACATTCATGTAACTTTGCCCCTACTCTCTGGCAATAACACCATCTGTAGCTCTAAATAAAATTTGTGTCAGGATGGCTTTTTCCCCCCGGCACTGTATTTATACATCACAATATTAAAGAGGCAAACATGCATTGATTGTTTTTTATTTTTAAACCCAACACAATAAATAATTTTCAAGGCAAAACAAACAGTAGAGGGAGCTTTATGTTCAGTTAGCTAAATGGCTATAAAACAACAGCACACAGTGCCCTGAGTAGAAGGAACTGAATGGCACAAAGCTTTTAACAAGGTCAAATTTCAAATTTGTGTGTAGAACTATTTGTCCTCATGCCTGACACTATTTATGAAAGCTTAGTACTAAAACACTGAAAGAGGTTATCTCGACATTTTATATCAGAGGAGTAAAAATTCACTGGTTTCTCTCTAATAAATCCACTTATAGTTTTTCCAACTGATATGTAAATCCAGTTCTTTCAACTATGTCCACTATGATTGTTGATGATACTCGTTGTTGTTTATGACTTTTTACTACTTGTATCTCATACAAGACAAACACTAAAGTCAATTTCCAATAGTATTTAATACATTCTGATTCAATTACTTTGATCTATTTAATAAATATATTGTTGGTTTTATTCTCCACAGAACTGTGATACAAAACATCTTAGCCAAAACAGTCGATTTAAGCACTCTAGAAAATCTCCACTCCTATCTGGAAAATAAAGAAACAACTTTATAACACACACCGGATATTCTTGGTACCAATGAAACGCAATCATTATACGGGCTGAATGGTTAGGCTTACCTCTATTTTTTAAAAAAGCAAAACAACAACAACAACAACAGAAAACACACACACACACACACAAACTAAATGCTTACATTCTAAGGAATTGAGGCTTTCTCCCCCAGAAAAGTACTGTTATATTACAAATGAGATAAATGAAAGAAGATAAGAAATTTGTCTTTCATTGCTATCTTTTATTTTAAAAGTTCCCTAACTTGGTTCATGGTGCAAATGAATTCATTTCAATTTAACAACAGGTTTTCAAATGCCTAATCTAGAACTAGGCAAACTGAAGAAACAAACAGAAGTAGATAACAGAGCCTTCTCCCCAAAACAATCTACATTAGAGCTAAAAGAGATCACATGCCCATGGTATCATAAGGAAATAATTTATAACCAAAAAAAGGAGAGGATAGGGGAAAACAAGCCAGAGAGACTTTTCTGATTAAAATTAGGTTGATGCTTTTCAGTAGCACTTAATGACTGAACTAAAATGTGGATGATATCTTACAAGGAAATAAACAAGGTTTATCACTCCAAGCTATTAAACGCATGTTAAATGCTGTTACCCCCAATTACCTCTACATATCAAACAGAAGAATCATATGTTTGCACCTATCCAGATAAAGCATGAGTGATTTCACTAAAACTATTTTTCCTTCTAGTCCCCTTGCTAATCTAGGAGAATCTTGGCCATTTTACGGGGCACTTTGTCCAATATCTAGAAAAACATGGCAACATTCAGTATCGGTCAACTACAGAGTATCAAGGCTGACCAGGATTCTCTCTGATGCAGCGTTGTGAGTTCTAAGCTGTAATTCAGCATCCTATGATGTGAAAATTCGGGCATGTTGGTTTCACTGCAAGGATACCAGCAGCTTTTACTTAGTTTTGTTTGTTTGTTTGTTTTAGGGAAGGAGGCAGCATCAGGCAATTTATTTATCCAAGGCCTCGGACAATACCATACATAGAGTGAAGGAGGAAGGAAGCTGAAGATCTATAGTTCAACATGAGAAGTTCATGTTGAAACCTACCATAAACAAAACCTCGTTTTTCCATTTTGAAATTTAGAGTTTTGAACTGATCAGAGGTCAAGACATCATGTAACCAGCAGGCCTTCAATTTTACACTGAATACAAATATCACTAAGTACTAGGCAAAAAAAAAAACAAACCAGATAAAAACTAATAACTTAATAATGTAGTACAACTGTTAAAAATCCAAACTGTGACATGAATTTAAAACTTTTCAAAATGCTGATAATTCTAGTCTTAACATTACTGTCTGTCTTCTCTATGATGATTACTATAAAAGACTATAAAAGCACTTTTTATTTTTCAGTTTAAAGTATTTTAATAAAAATTGGTTGATGACATATCCTTTTACAAGGGGTCATCCAAATTCTCTGCTCTACCATATCAGAGATGGATGTAGACTTTTTGTACCATCTCAGCAACTACATGGCTTTTAAAAACGAAGACTGTGTTGTCCATTTCTATGTCTCCCACATAATATCTGAGTAATTCTTTCCAGGTAACAATAAAGTACATTGAAAGTGGAGTTTTGAGTACTGCTTTCAATTTTTTAAACTACCACTTATTTACTGTTTTTTTGTAGTTTACAAAAGCACTTTCAGGTATGTTACCTAATAGGTAAAACAATCATATACAGTATGTATTTAACAGAAAAGGAAATAGATTCAGAAAAAGTATGAGAATTAAATAAGGTCATTAGGTGTGTTCAATCACAAAGTCTATGCTTTTCCACAATATGTTCCTTAACCATGAACATTTTACTAAATGCCTACTATGTGCCAAGCACCATGCTAGAAACTTCAAAATACTGTCTTATAAAATCCACAAGAAAATTACCATATTAAGTATGTATCATGCTTGATAGTTGATTTTCAAAGTTAAGCAGCCAAGACTTTATTTACTCTGACTTCCTGCCAACCTGGCCCACATTAAATGCCTATAAATAATCTCATTTCAGCTCAAGTATGATGAGTATCCTTTCCTTAGTGACGAGATTTCCAATTAAAATGAGGTCAACTACAACAACAAAAAAGTTAATATAGGAAATATACTACTCAACAAAGAAGGCAAAAATGCTCCCAATTTAAACAATTTCTGAATTTTTCCATGAAGGAAGACTGTTCAAATTGTCAAAATTTTCCCATGTAATTAATATTTATTATTAATGCAGACAGATTACTGACAGGACAAAGTATTTATTCAGAGCTCCTGGGTGCTAGTCTAGTTTTATAATAGGGAAAAAATTTTCCAAGACTTGTCCCTGGCTGGCAATGGCCATTTGGGCAAAGGCTTCAGTCATTCTCTAATTTAGTATTCTCAATTTGTTTAAAAATTTTAGAAAAGCAACCTGCATTTTGTCTATAATCTCTCTGTGGGTAAAAATACATACACATATAAAGGGGCAGATGTGTGTGCAGAACTTAAGAGAAACAACTGAATTGTTCAATTAGAATAAAGACTAAAATGGGCACAATTAAAATGTTGAAGTACATAAATTCTGTTTCTTTACAATTTTCCTTCTCCGTTTTATAAAATCCTCAAGTTACCCTAGTACTTCCAACTCTTCTGCCAGGAATTTCTCAATGTTTTCTTACATCTGTTCCACGGCAGGGGGACTATGTGATTTTGCAGATCTCTTCCACCCTAGACATTCCAGGATCATACTCACCTACGACAGCCTGTTCTGGAGAGGTGGGAGGGGTCAGAGGCATCCCGCAGTTGCTAGGGTCCTTCACACTACCAAGCCCCTGCTGACCAACTGTAATGTGGCCTCCAGCACTGGCAACACTCTGAGGAACTGGGATGTCATTCTGAGAGATCAAAACAAAAGCTGAAGGGTAAACCATCCGAACACCACCTGTAAGAAAAGAGAGCAGTAAGAGAACCAGGCCTGAGAAAGAGTTCACATCAGACTGCCAACTTCATTACTCCAGTGGTCAGAGTCAGAGCTTAAAGGTGAAAATAAGATGACTGTGAAGTTTTGCCGAAAGTGATAAATTTCATTCTTTCGTTAAGTTAATAGCTGTTTAAACATGTGTTCTAACACGACGATAATGGCATTTGGCATACAGGGACCACTGATGCTTCAGGCAAGGTAACTACTCAGCATATACCACTGTGTCAAGAGAATTTTTTAAAAAGATGGGAAAATCATGGAGATTGTTTCTGATGAATCTGAATGATTATCTTTTTTTAAATTAAGGAAGATGAAGAAGATGGAATAAAGCTCTTCAGGCAAAATATTTTCTCTTACCAACAATTACTTCGACTGCTACAGGGAAATCATCATCATATCCCAACTCCTCTTCCTCTTTCAATTCCTCTTTCTTTTTTAGCACCATCGGATAGAAATACTGCCATTCCTCGATCAACTTACGAGTGGCTGGGTCTGACATCTTGTATGCTTGGCCTGTTAGCGTCCCATTTAAGCCATAAGGACTTACCAGTACTACAGAGGGGAGGAAAAACATATGCTACACATTAGAGAAATAATTCCTACTTAATTGCAACATTACAGAGGTAGTAATTTTACCTTAAAGCATAGCATCACTTAATGTATACTGCTCTTTATTTCCTAACTCCTTTTAAAGTATGATTTTTAAAAATTTCTTATTATTTACATGCCTCTCAATTCACATTGATTTTTGAAGGAAATCAAATGGGGATAGTATTACATGGTCAGACAACTATATCAACACACAATATATAAACTATTCATACATTAAAGCATATACATATCTGTTTAATAATAGCTTGTACAATGTAAACACTGAATCTCCCATAACAGAAGATCAGTACCACACCCTAGAACCTGCTTAGAACTTGAATACTCTTGGCCTGGGCACACTGGCACACGCCTGTAATCCCAGCACTCTGGGAGGCCAAGGCAGGAGGATCCCTTGAGGCCAGGAGTTCAAGACCAGCCTGGGCAACACAGTGAGACCCTGTCTCCATAAAAAGTAAAAAAAAAGTTAAAAAATAAAACAAAAATTAAAAAAAAAAACTTGAATGCTCTTCCTATGGTTCCCAAGACTCCTTAAATATCTATAGTAATCAAAGAATAATACATAAATAAAATTTCTAATAGCAGAAAAGTCTTAATGTGCAAAGCCTGAAGCATCATGCTTAGTTATAATTTCAGCTATAATTATTTTAGAAGTCTGTTAATGAAACAACTCTAAGTAAAATTTTGTTTAACTCAAAGTAAATGACTCAATGTCCTCTATCGTCTTTCAGTATTTGACCTTGATGTCATTTTCATTGAGTGAGACACAAAAATATAGCTAACATGATACTGTGAATAACCCAGCCTGTTCTTAGCCTTGGGGTATTTCAACCTTCAAAATAATACTATTCTGGGGATAAAGGCCGCTTTTTCTCAACCTTAATTTAAAAAAGAAAAATCTCAGCATAGTCATTAAATGGGATGTCCTTTTTTGTTGATGTTTTTTTAAAACAGCTAGATGATATGTCACATCAATCCAGAGAGAGAGATACAGATATCTCATATTTCTTGGAGTCTTTCTGCTATTCTTCAATGATCCAAATGGGATAAAAATACTGACTCCAACCAACACAGTTAATCAAGGGTAATTTTTTTGCATTAATACTTCTAGGAAATTCCCACATTAATTTGGATAATTATGTACATGATAATTTTCTATAGGCCAGCACTTGCCCTAAGTATCTACCTACTCCAAACCAATCATGAAAATAAGATGAATAATGTCCCACAAAGGTCTTCTATGACTTCAGGTATTAGTGGCAAAGCAGTAAGATTTAAAATAAATGGTCTATAAGGACCTGGTATTCCTAGTATTATTCTTCCCAACTTTGAAGGTTAGAAAGTTAGCTCATGACTAGTGATGCCTTCTATTATTACCACAAATAAATGCTTTGATTTTGAGTGATAAAATCTAAGATAAAGTCAAATGGTTCTTAGCACTTTAACCCTCAAGGAAACGGTATTTAAATAATTTTTACAATCCACAATATGCACATACCATACAACTAGTAAGGGTACAGTTTGTGAGTACAGCTTAAAATGTGTTGCAAGGAGGAAAGGGTGGGGGTTGGGGAGATTTGAGGTAATAATTAGGACACAGTTAAATGAGGATTCAATGTTCTTTTTTACCTCGAAAAGAAAAAAAACTTTATTATCTTTAGGGCAACAAACAGATGCTTTCATCAAATTAAATCAGAATAGTTTACAGAAAACCAAAAACAATCATAAATAAAATGGAGGCTAAACCCTCATATAACAGGCTATTAGACTAAGCAAAATATTTTAGTCGAGTCTAAAATAGCCATCAGTGGCCTGTCAGGCACCCAGGCTGCAGAGCTCTGCCTCCCCCGCCACCCCTCCACCCTGGCCTCGGAAACATTGTCTTCCATGAAACTTAGGAACCAGGACACACCAGGGAGAGAAGCTTCATCTGTATTTACGGCCACTCCCCATTGTTTGCATCACCACCTGACCTCCACCTCCCACCCCCACACCCCGACACCCCAGGTGGAAAAACTGTCTTCCATGAAACCAGTCCATGGTACTGAAAAGGTTTGGGACCACTGTATTAAAATATCAGTGTTTTAAAAAATTATATTCTGTGTGATATACTACTATTTCAACCAGACATCTCTAGTAATGATATATTAAACCAAATTCTAAAAAAAGATTTTTTTCCATATGGTTCAACCTAATATTATAACATTGTAAAACTGTTATTCACAAAAGATTCTGAATTCCAAAGACAAAACAAAGATTTAGAATGCTCAGATTAAAAGGACATTATTTTGGTGATATCTAGGTGGTAGAGCTGATAATTAATGAAAATACGAAGGTACCAAGTTAAATTATAATCAAATACCTATTGTCAATTTGGTCTATAATTAAAACAAAACAGAGATATTAGTATCACTGAAGAAACTACACAAACTACAAAACTCTAGATATTTTATTTTGGTTGAAATTTAAAATACGAAGTGCACAGTAATCTTCTGTAAGCCCTCACATTTTTGAAATCTTATTAACAAACACAATAAAAACCTTTAATTTATAAGATTTGTCAATTACTCATTGGATTACATTTTTCAAACACTTATCAATCTTCTTTCCTTCTGAAGGAAATTCTTTACATTTTATGCTTCAATACAACTATGCATAAGACCATGTTATATATGTGATAGGCTTCAGTAAAAAACTGCCAAGCTATTACTACTTAATTATGAAGTGGCAGTCTTTCCTTTTTTCTTCAAAAATTGACCCTTATGCTTAACTATAAAATGTCCATTTAAGGGCGCAGTGGCTCACGCCTCTAATCCCAGCACTTTGGGAGGCTGAGGTGAGAGGATCATTTGAAGCCAGGAGTCTGAGACCAGTCTGGACAACATAGCAAGACCCCATCTCTGCAAAAAATAGAAAAATTAGCTGGGTGTGGTGGCATGCACCTATAGTCCCAGCTACTCAGGAGGCTGAGGCAGGAAGATTGTTTGAGCCCTGGAGTTTGAGGTTGCAGGGAGCTATGATGATGCCACTGCACTATGACGCAGGTAACAGTGAGATCCTAGCTCAAAAAAAAAAAAAAAAAAATGAGTCCATTTAAGACAATGTCTCATGCTACAAAACTTTAGCTACTGGACAAGGTAGCTATCTACTCAGTGATGGTGGATGGGTGGAGAGCAGGAACATCCCATTTACTTACCTTGAAATGGTGCAGGTGAAGACTGAGCCATGTGTATATGCTCCTCATTGATCAAATAAATTGGCTGGTGTTGGGCAATCTCCACACTTGTACATACATTACTTTCTCCATGAAGAAAGAATGTGAAAGCACAAGACAAATGTTCACTAAAAAAGAAGAAATTAGAAACTCGACTTTACATTTTCGTTGGAAATAGGTGCTAGAAACAGAAACTACAGATTATATACAGCTCTACTTTATCAACCATCCTGTAAGGCTGACCTGTATTTGTGGACAAAACATAAACTTCTAGTTTGTTGTTGAAAAACTAAATTAAAGCTGACAGATAAATCTGAAAAATTAGATGTTACATTTTGAACTTTTGGAAGTTATTGTGTAGAATGCTTCCAATTTCATTTGTGTAAAATCTAAGTCCTATCCCAACTATAAATACCTGAGAACAGAGAAAGAATTCTAACATTTTTCTACCTTCTCGTGGCAAGCACCCAAAAATATATTAAGTCAAATAAATGAGGAAACATTTAAAAGACTTATTAAGAAAAGGTGGCTTATGAACAAGATCAAAAGGCAATCCCTGAGTGGATTCTGAACTGGCTTGTCACTGATTCTAGGAACAAACAGAAATAGTTTTGCTTATGTTTGGTATAATACAACATCAAATTTATAAGCTTACATACAAAAAGGTTAAAATTGTTTATCTAAAAATAGCCATTAAGGACATTGTTGTGTATATATTCACAATATACAACTGTTACGGTAATATAAGTCTCCAAATAGTCTTCTCATCTATTATATTTAATTTTTACTACTTACTTCTGATCAAAACATTTTATTGAAGGATTCCACTTTTCCTTTTTACCACAACCAGCTAAAAACTGATAAAAATGAAGTATTGTGGAGAAATATAATTTCAACATCACTACAGTGGTACCTTCTTTCCAAGCTGTTAACTTTGGCCCTAAGCTAGCATAGCACATTTCTCAAAACAGCTCATAAGAACATTTGCCTGATGAAGCAAAATCACTTGTACTAAACAAGGCCAAGCAACCACCCATTAAAAAATTATCTCTAAAATGCTGCTTCTTTTCAAAACTTCTCTAAATATTATAAAATGCATTTTGAGTACTGCTCAAAAAATTAAATTTTCTTTCAAGTATAAAATTATAATACTTTAAGGAAAAACTGAAATAAAAATGTTACTCTAGCACACAGTGAAGCATATATATTCCTCTTTGACAAGTATGTTGAGATACCCTAACATTTTGTGTTTTAATAGAATGTGACGTTTCATCAATAGAAAACAGCAAGTCTTGGTATTTGGGTATTTAGTAAATGCAAGATAATGACTAAAATTTTATAAAAATTTTGAAAATGTAAAAACAATATTAACATCATACTTTTAAGTTTCAAGTTCACAAAGAGGAAAAACACATATAATTTAAACATATGCAAGTATGCAACCATGTCAATAGTAAAAACGTGCTGTCCTTTATTTATGAAAATGACAGTAGAATCACATCATCCTTAACATATAACATTATGCCTGGCACATAACAGGACCAAAACATAGTTTTGCTGATTGTAGATTGGCTAATTTTTCAACTGTAAATTTCAGCTGAGTGGTGTGAGTTGATTCACCCCTAGTCATGCCTACTACCCCATGTAGTCAACAGCCTATTTATAAGAAGCTGGTGGGAGTTGTAGACGTGGACGACAGCCACAGAATATGTTCACTATTCCACTGATTCCCAACTGTGCATGAGAACAAATTCAACCAACATTCTTCTTATCAACTCATAAGTCCAAAGAATGGTGCAAGGTGCCTGAAATGACACTGAATAAAACATGGTCCTTCCCCTCAAGGAGCATATACACTAGCAAGAGATTGATAGGAAAGCACGTGAGTAAAATAAAGCTAGGCATATATACAGAAATAGAAATTAAAACAAAAGGGCCATAGGAAGGCTAAGGTGTAGTGATTTCTTCAATTTGGAATATGCAAATGCTTCACAGAGCCAACAACAAATGAAAATATTTGGTTTCGCTTGAGAAATACCTATTCATGTCTTTTGTCCATTTTTAATTAGATTATTTATTTTTTGTTATTGGATTGTTTGCATTCCTTATATATTCTGAATATTAATCCTTTGTCAGATGTATTATTTACAAACATCTTCTCCCATTCTGTGGGTTATTTCTTTATTCTGTTGTTTCCTTTGCTGTGCAGAAACTTTTTAGTTTGATGTAATCCTATTTGTCTAATTTAGCTTTCATTGTCTGTGCTTTTAAGGTTTTACCCCCCAAAACATCTTTGCCCAGGCCAATGTCAAGAAGCATTTCCCCTATGTTTTCTTCTAGTTGTTTCATAGTTTTGGGTCTTACATTTAAATCTTTAATCCATTTTGAGTTATTTTTGTTCAGAGTGAGAAACAGGGCTCTAGTTTCATTGTTCTGCATGGGATATCCAATTTTCCTAATACCATTTATTGAAGAGACTACCCTTTCCCCAGTGTGTTCTTGGCACTTTGTCAAAAATCAGTTGGCTGTAGATAACATGAATTTTTTTCTGGGCTCTCTATTCCGTACCATTGGACTATGTGTCTGTTTTTGTGCCAGCACTATGCTGTTTTGGTCATTATAGCTTTGTAGTATATTTTCAAGTCAGATAGTCTAATACCCTGAGCTTTGTTCTCAAACCCTTCCTGTGAAAAACCCAAACAAACAAAAAAATACAAATGGCCAACAGGTATATGAAAAAATGCTCAACAACACTAATCATCAGGGAAATACAAATCAAAACCACAGTGAGATATCACCTCACTCCAGTTAGAACGGCTATTATCAAAAAGACAACAGATAAGTGTTGGCAAGGATATAGAGAAAAGGGAATCCTTATACAATTATTGGTAATTAACCAACATGGAATGTAAATTAGAGCCATTATGGAAAATGGTTCTTCAAAAAAATTAAAAGTAGAATTACTATATGATCCACAATCCCACTGTTGCATCTATATCCAAAGGAAATGAAATCAGTATGTGAAAGAGATATCTGCACTCTCATGTTTACTGCAGCACTATTCATAATAGCTAACATATGGAATCAACCTAAGCGTCCACAACAAATGAATGGAGAAATTGTGTAATATATACACAATGGAATCCTATTCAGTTATAAAAAAAAAAATGAGGCCTCATCATTTGTGACAACATGGATGAACCTGGAGGATATTATGTTAAGTGAAATAAGCCAGACACAGAAAGACACTGCATGATCTCACTCATATGTGGAATCTTAAAAACGTGGATCTCATAGAAGTAGGGTAGAATACTGGTTATCAGAGGCTGAGGAGAAGGAAGGATGAAGAGAAGTTAGCCAACAGAAACAAAGTTACAGGTAGGAAGAGTAAGATCTGGTACTCTACTGCACAGTAGGTTCACTACAGTTAATAATACTGTATGTGTATCTCAAAATAGCTAGAGAAGAGGATTTTGTTGTTCCCATCACAAAGAAATGATAAATATTTGAGGTGATGGATTTGTTAACTACCCTGATTTGATCATTACACTATGTATATAGGTATGCAACATCACATTGTACTCCATAAATATGTACAATGATTACGGGTCCATTTAAAATAAAATCAATCTAAAAAAAGAAAAAATAGGGTTTCAATAGTAGAAAGCAGAAAAGTAAGAGAGCATGAAGCATGGAGCAGACGCAGTTAAGAGCAGGATGTAGTTTGGAAAAACTAATCAGAGGAATGGAGGTACATGATTGGAAAAGGGTCTGAAAAAGAAATCAGAGGCCACCACTTGAGACAACAAAAAGACTCATGTACAAAATAACAGAGAGCCAATTTAAGGTTTGGATTAAGAAAGTTAGGTGAATCTAAAGAATCATTATAAAAATTTCAAAATAATATTCATTTCAAAGAATTGAGACACATAACCTACCTTTTTATATTGATAACTTTAAAATAAAATGTCTTTTTAAAAGAGACAATTAAAACAAGATAAGAAAAATAAGTTATTTATAAATATAGTAAATAAATATAATAGAGGCCACTAGTAACTACATAATTTCTGGCAAATTACTTCATCTCTCTGATAGTAGCTTCCTCACATGTAAAACCAAGTGTTGGCACAGAGTGCCGGGCCCCCAGAGGCTCCAATTAAGGAACCCAGAGCAATGATTTCTACCTTAGATCAATGGCTGCCTTCACCCTTATACAACATCAACATGATCACATACCATAACTCAAACCAGTCCCTGTATCAATTCTACTATCTCCCCTACTGCTGTAGGTCAGAAGATACAGTCAAATGAATACACAGAACCAAAAACACTGCAAGGTCACTCAAACTAAAACTGGAGCCTCACCCCTGTTCTCTTAGGGCACTCCACTTGACAAGTATGCCAGGCCTTCTCAACTGTGTTAATTCTCCACTTTCTACTCAGTAAATCAGGTCTGATTTAGGTAATTCTTCATATGCCCTCTTTCTCACTTTAAACACCTCTGCAGTCAAACTTATCTTACCCTTCCCTAGAGTCTTATATATTCCTTTTTCTCTGGAAATGTACTCCCATACTTATCTCAGCCGCTCATGAATAACCTTTATTTCCTCCTCTATTTTCCTCAGATAACCCAATCTTGAAATACCTCTTCTCTTGACCACGATACCCCCTTTTGTCTCTCTCTCTCTAATGACTAACACCAAATAACCAACACAGAAATGATCAAAAATAACAGTAGTGTTAATATGAATATCACTAAATAACCCACATGTAGATAAAAATAAGTAACTTTAATAAGCATTATAAAAGAAATAAAGTACTAAGACAGAAAATAATGGGAGGTGGATCTATTTTAGAAAGGGATTGGTCAAAGAAAAACATATCTGAAAAAGGGCGGGGGGGGGGGTAGGGTGGTGAGGAGCAAGGCATTTAAACTGAGGTTTGAATCATAAGAAAGAGGAAAGTGGCAAAGACCCCTCCAAAGGAGAGAAAATCATATGTGCAAAGGTATGGAACTGAAGAGAGTCTGCCCTTGTAAAGGACATTTTTAGAAGGCAAGGTGGCTACATCATTGTGAAAATAAAGAAGACTAGTAAAAGATGAAGTTGAAAAGATAGAGTATGAAAAAAATAAACTAGTGGAAAGGCACAGATTATCAGAGTGGCTGAAAAATGAAAATGAATCCACCTACATACTGCTCACCAAACAAATGCAAAGTAAAATCTTACCAAACGAATGAAAATGCCAAATGAATCCTAAAAAAATAAAGCTGGTATAGAAATAACAATAAATAAAACTTATTAAAATATTTTAAACTTAAGTTCATCATTCTACAATACAGAGGAATTCAACAAGAAATTTAAACAGTCATGAACATGTACACATATACAAGCCATACAATACAGCTTATATATAAAGAAAAAAATTAGAATACAACGAGAAACTGATAAATTGAAACTTAATCAAGATTTTAATATACTTGTCTCAGTATTTAATAGAATAAGCAAATTATTAAGAATATAAAAAATAGAATTGACAAAATATATAAATTTCAGTATATATGTTGGCTTTCCATAAATAGATAACCCTATTCTCTTTCCAAGAACACATGGAAGAACTGCAAAAATTAAATAGATAATAGGACACAGACAAGTTTTAAATTTCAAAGAATTGATGATATCATACAGACTACAAATTCTTTAACAACAGTGCAATTTAGTTAGAAATCAGGTTTTTTTAAAGGTTAAAATAAAATCCTTTTGTTTGACAACTTAAACATATACTCCCTAAATAAATCATGGATTACAGAAGAAATCATAACGGAAATCACAAAATATTTAAACTCGAATGACAACAAAAATAACACTTGTCAAATCTAAGAAAAACAGTACTTAGAGGATAATTTATATCCTTTTATGCCTAGAAGTCTTAAAATAAATGAAATTGAAAAAAGAAAACAAAGAGTAAACACAACAAAACAGAAGTATGAAAATAGTAGATAAAAATACATGTTAATAAAATAGAAAAAAAAAGCAATAGAAAAGGCTGACAAAATGATACTTGTTTTTTGAGCAGGCTAAAAGACAAAATATTAGGTAAGACTGATTTGTGGGAGGGAGGGATGAAAGATGTCTGTGCAAGGAGAGAGGTGTACTAATAAAGCATTCAGGAACCAACAAAGAGGAATTAACTACAAATAAAGTGAGGAAGCTTTTAATGATAAAACTGCTATATGTATAGTAACTTTATGCTAATTAATCTGAAACATATGACATGAATAATTTTCTATAAAAATAGAATTAGAAAACATTCTGAAAATAATAACTAAAAAATCCACCCACCCACTCACATCAACACCATCTCAGGAGGTTTTACTAAACTTTCAAGGTTGAACCCAATTCAAATTATTTTAATAAGGAATGTGACAGATTAACATCAGCAAATCTAAGAATGTAATACAATGTGTTAACAGACAAAGAAAAATCAAAGAATCTATACCAATACATAGAGAAAAAGCATATATTAAACTTCAGGAAAAAATCCAGTAATAATTATTTTTAAAACTCTTAGGAAACTGGGAATTGAAATGAATTAACATAAACAGATAAAGCAGTTAATGTTAAAACTTCAGAAGGATCCCTTTTCAAAAAATGGAGCAAGATAAGGATATCTGCTCTTCTACACAACACTATCCTAGAAGCCCAAGTCAATGTAATAAGATAAGAAAAAGAAAAAAGTGATATAAAAATTGAACAGGAAGAAGTAACACTATCTTTACTTGTAGATAATATAATTCTCTTAAATTTTTTATGTAGACAATATATAGACTAACAGAACCAACAAAAGAGAACAGGAAAGTTGTAAGGTTGGTAGGCACAAGATCAAGAACAGTTGTGTTCTTACATGCCACTTAGAAAATATAATGGAAAAAATATATCCCATTTGCAACACCCATGAAAACTGTAAGGTACCTAGAAAATAAACCAATAAAAGACATCTTAGGCTTCTATGGAGGAATTTACAGAATAGTCAGTTTGAAGACTATAAAATAAGATATAAAATCCTTTAAAAGATGCATCTTATTCTGGATATGATATCAATATCATAAAGACTGCAATTCTCCCCAAATTAATCTATAAATTCAATACAATTATGACCAAGATCCCAGTAAGCATCTGACAAGCTGATTCTAAAATTTATACAGAACAAAGAGTCAAGAATAGCCAACACAATTTTGAAGGAAAAAAAATGTAAGAGACAACCTACCAATATCACTATTTATTATTAAACCAGAGTAATTGCAACAAGGTAGTAGTGACTCACAAACAAAGAGGCTAATGGAACAGAACAGCAAACTCAGAAACCAACCCTCCAAATGGTTCCCATTAAGGTGTAAAGTCAAAAACCCAGTAAGTTCCAGCCTCAGGTTACCTTTCTCACCAAACTGCCTATTGTTCTTCCCCTTTCCTCTCTTCATTCCAGCCCAATAAGCTTTTCTTCTATTCTTCAAAGCAACCACAATTTGAATTTACTGTTCCCTCTGCCTGGAACTCTCTTCCTCCCAGATATCAACAGGACTCTCTCCCTCACTTCTTACAAGTTTTGCTTAAATGTCACACCACCTCAGCAAGTCCTATCCTTACCACATAATTTAAAGTTACATAACCCCCATAGTTCCCTTCCTTATTTTTTCCCCTATAGCACTGGTCACTCTGATACACCAACCACAATGCTCAAAAGCTCTGTGGACCTAAAACAGTTTGTAAACTATAAGGCTCTCTCTATATTATGTTCTTTCTAGAGATACTGGAAACAGAGATAGCAGAGAGAAGCAGAGGGTGGGGGAGAGAGGAGGAGAGGGCAGGAAGAAAGCAGAGAGAAAGAAAGAAGAAAAGAAGA
The DNA here is from genome assembly GCA_028533085.1 of Varecia variegata. Lineage (NCBI taxonomy): Eukaryota > Metazoa > Chordata > Mammalia > Primates > Lemuridae > Varecia > Varecia variegata. The sequence goes on from CM052452.1 coordinate 8,771,684, forward strand.
GGATGAAAAGAGGGAGGGAGAGGAGAAAGAAGAAAAGGGAGAGAAAATGATGGGATAGAAGTTGTTGGTATATGTGACTGTGTGTGTGACTTTGAGTTTGATTGAGTTTTGTTTTGTTTTTTAAATCACATTCAAGAATATAATTATAGTACTAGAAAACATTCATATTAAGGACTTTATAGGGGTTTGTTCTGTAGCTTAACATTTGCCACCTATTTTATTAACAAAATCAACATGTGCAAATTTTGAAGAGTAAAACAAATGCTAGAATAATTATATCATGACTAACAAACATCTGGCCTTACATTATGCCTAGAATTTGTTCACAAGAACGTCATTTTAAGTGCCCTATAAAAACATTATTGATGATACAACGAATCACTATACCAATTTATTAAACTATTTTCACCAGCCTGGGCAACATAATGTTGTTGTGAGACCCCATCTCTACAAAAAAAAATTAAAAATTAGCCAGGCATAGTAGTGCACACCTGTAGTCCGGCTACTTGAGAGGCTGAGGCTGGAGGATTGCAGCTCAGGAGTTCAAGGCTGCACTGAGCTATGATCATGCCACTGAACTCCAGCCAGGGCTACAAAGCAAGACCCTGCCTCTTAAAAAAAAAACAAAAAAACTATTTTCAAAATAAATTAATTCTTACTTCAAGTACATAACATGATTTAGGGAAGTTTATTCAAGCTTAAAGCCCTCCTCACTGGGTGCTTTATTATCATATTTCACGTATGCTACAAGTAGGTCTCCAAATATTTCATCACATGTTTCTAACGCTTTATTCCAAGTTTCAAAGACCTATTTCTTTCAGAATTAAACTAAGAAAGATGCCATGAAAATATTTTGTTTCAATGTATAACCCCTGGGTAAATATGGTAATATCAATTTGTGACTTGTCAAGCTCCTCACACTCCTTCACCTTGAAGCTTCCCTAGACATCAGAGTTTTAAATAATATATTTATATTTCTCTAAAGTATGCATCATGTGGTATACATACATACATACACACACACACACACACACAAGGAAACAGTGTTAGAGAAATCCCATCTACTGTTTAAGTGCTGAATAGCTAAACAAAACATAAACCTATTCCCCCTCCTGGCAATTAGCGTAAAAAGGAAACATTGGATATCAGCACTGGTATACAATCACTCCATGAGCTACTTTCCTAGCCTCATCCAAACACTCGCTACCTCCAGACTGAACACTTACTGCATGTGCCACACTGCTTCCTATCTCTGTTTTCATTGGTGCTATACTTTTACCTAGAAGAAACTTCTCTCATCCTTCATCTAACTGCTATTCATCTTTCCTGAGAAATTACCTTTAAAGCCCCAGAACAGGTTTAATACTCCCCGAGAGCTCTGTGCATATCTCAATCAGAGCACTTCAATTTCTCTTAAGTTTATGTTTAGCCCATCTTATTAAATTTTGTGAGGACAGGAATCATGCTTTATCTACCATTTTGGATCCTGGTACCTGGGATGGTACTTGATGTGGGTAGACGCTACATCAATAGAGTTTCAGATACTTATAACTTTCCTCTAAAATTTTCTGGCATTTTACTAGGAGATTCAGAAATAAAGCCTGAAATTCTGAGTCATGAGGTGGAAACAGAAAGCCGTGATATTCTAACCAAGAATGTATTAGGGGACAAGTACCTCTGGCCTTGAGAATTTCTGACGATCTCTCTAACTGTTCTTCTGGAGGGAGGCTGCATGGGGCATATTCCTACAGCTATGGAGTATAATACAGTGTTGACTCTCTTTGAGGCCCAGGGCAGCCTAGATTCTCTAGGCCAGAAAGGAGACTAGCACAGATGTCCACCATCAGCCTTCTACTTTCTCCACAGAGCAAAGCTTCTCATATTAGCTCTTTCCACAGAGATCTCTTTCTTCTCTGCCAAGAGTGTGTACCTCTTGCTTTGCACCCATACTATCAGAGAAATTTACTTCATCAAGAAACATTTTACAAACTAAGCACATCTATCATTGTGCCACACACTGTGCTAGACTTAGAGATATGGAGATAAATAAAACCAGAATCAGCACTTGGGCATTTTATACTTTCCTAAGCAAACTACATTAAAAACTTTTGAAAGGGACAAAAATATTAACATGGAACTATGGCATTCACTAGCACGCAGAACAAGAGCCCAAAGACTTTAAAAGAGGTAGAAATATGAAGTTGAAAAACTCTGGCAGGACACCTCAGTGAAAATTTTGTACTTTAATACTAAATCTTTAAAAATGGCAATGACAACAAAAAATCCCTCAGCACGTAATTATAATACAGTATCTTATATTGGTTTGTACCCAATGCAATCTTTTAAGACTTCTCTAAGGAATGACCTGAACCCAGGGAAATGAGGGGAGAGCTAGCAGGGTAAGTTTTCCTACTATTTTACAAAATATCATATATTCTATTTTATCATAAGTGGCTAAAATTCTATATTCTTTGAGGTCCAATAAGTAAAACTAAAACTGTATTTCAATAGGGAAAAAAATCTAGTTTCATTCTACCCTTCCAACCTCATCTCTTACTACTTCCATTCATATGTCCAATGCTTCCATTATCTAATTTATTTCCTTCATGGAGCTTGTCATAATTTGCATTTATTAATTTTGGTGGTCTCCCCCATCATCATATGAGCTCCCTGAGGGGAGAAAGTATGTCTGTCCCACTGCCCTCCATATCTCCAGCACCCAGCACAGTGTATGGTGCATAACATTTAATAAATAGTCACTGAACGTTTTATAAGAAGGACACTTGCACTGGAATGTTTACAACAGCACAATTCACAATTGCAAAGATGTGGAAACAACTCAAGTGTCCATCAATACATAAATGGATTGATAAAATGTGGTATATGTATACCATGGAGTATTAGCCATAAAAAAGGTGAACTAATATCCTTTGTAACAACCTGGATGGAACTAGAGACCATCCTTTTAAGTGAATTGTCGCAAGAATGGAAAAACAACACATGTACTCACTACTAAATTAGAACTAATAGATCAATGCTCACGTGTACATATGGTAGTAAAATTCAATGAAATTCAAGCAGGTAGGAGCGGGGAAGAGGGGAGGGGTAAATTCACACCTAACGGGTACAATGCACACTATCTGGGTGATGGACACACTTTTAACTTTGACTCACATTGTACAAAAGCAAGGCATGTAACCGTATCATTTGTACCCCCATAATATTTCAAATAAATAAATAGTCACTGAATGAATGAAGGCCATTTTAGTCATAACCAAATATTAAACTACTTTTCTTTAGAAAGTTCAAGAGAGAAACAAGAACAGTTAATGTGCACAGTGAGTATTTTTAAAGTGGGAAGGAGTTAAATTATCAATAGGAGGATGTAATAAGTAATACCCAGTTTTTTTTTTTTTAAAAGGCACCTTTTAAGACTGTTTACTTAAGAAACACAAGGAGTTGTTATGGGTTGTAACTGGGGTAGCTGGGAAAGAACTTGTATAAATACAAAAGAAGAAGGACTAGTATTCCAAATCATTTTATTCTCTTACAATATTCTAAATCCTCAAACGATATTTTTACTTCTCACATTGAGTTTTCAGAATGCAACTATTATATGTGCTTTCAAAATGCATTATGAATATTAATAAACTCCTGTTCTTTTCATAGTGTAAAAGTGTTTTGATAACAGATTCACAATGCAAAACGCATTTAGATAATTTTATCTAAATGCTTTCTGTGTTATGAACTTACCATCTTAAATTTTACCAAGTTGTCATTAACCAAACCTCTTGCCAGAAGTAATTTGCCTCATTATATAGATTCTCATTTGGGAATATTTTGCTAATGTTACTTTATCGTTTCCTTTCCTTAAAAAATACACAGTTTACTCTGGTAACCCTCACAAGGACTATGCTGAGGCCCTTTGCTAGGTAGTATACTGTGATTTCTCTTACTGGACAGGCCTCAACTTTCATCTCCTTTTTTTTAAAAGGGTGGCATTATAATACACACATAGTAAGATTTGATTAAATTATTTTGTGAAGCTCTGAGGTGCTTTTACTATTTCATATATCTTCCCTTTAAATTATAAGTTAAATCTGATTACAAGGCAATGAAAATGTCCAGGAAAGTTAATTGCACATAATTTTTTTTTAATGAGAGATAGTACTTGTAACTACTAAATTGCCATTACAGTTCTAACAATCACCCTTCTAAGAAAAAGTTACCAATTACATTGTTACAATACAATACAAAGTTGCCTCAATGAACACTTTACCTTCACAAAAATACACACAAACACATACCCGCACACATATGTGCGTACACACACACAGGCACCTAAGTGAAAAATCTAATACTTTTTGAGCGCTGACATCATGCCATGGAAAGTGGAAAATTTCATGCCTTACCTCATGTGATGAGTCAGACAAAACTTTGCTTCACACACAAAATTATTAGAAATACTGCATATTGGGCCAGGCATGGTGGCTCATGCCCATAATCCTAACACTTTGGGTGGCCAGGGTAGGAGGACCACTTGAGGCCAGAAGTTTGAGACCAGCCTGAGCAATATACTGAGACCCCAACTCTACAAAAAAAAAATAGAAAAATTAGCCAGATGTGGTGGTACGCACCTGTAGTCCTAGCTACTCAGGAGGCTGAAGTGAGAGGATTACTTGAGCCCAGGAATTTAAGGTTGCAGTGAGTTATGATGATGCCACTGCACTCTAGCCTGGAAAACAGAGCAAGACCCTAACTCCAAAAAAAAAAGAAAAATAAAAAAAATATATATAGTATAAAATTACCTTCAGGGTATATAAACAAGGTATATATGAAGCACAAATGAATTTTGTATTTGGACTTGCATCTCAACCCTAAGATATCTCATTCTGCATATGTAAATATTCCAAAATCTGAAATCCGAAATACTTCTGGTCCCAAGCATTTCAGATACGGGATACTCAATCTGCATATGGCTGCTTTTTTCTACTCTTCTATCCTCAATGCTCGGGTGTTCTCTGGCACTAAATCTGGCACTTGGGTGGTGATTAACTCTTTCAGATCACAGAGTTCCATTCCTGGCACTATAGTGGTACCAGTGCAGCAGCACACCTCGTGTGAATATAAAAATGGTGACTTTGTGGCCTACAGGACTTAACGTTCCTCCCTGGTACTTCACTTACCAGAAGCAAGTGACAGTGAGGAGACTATGACTCAGTATGTCCTTGATTCAAAGGCTGGAAGAGTTTGAGTCAAACAATTCAACCATAGTGGTAAAAACCAATACAAGAGAATTTTCAAGATGCCAAAATAGATATAAGAGCTGCTCTAGTTAGTAATGTGTGCTTGAAAAATCAGAAGCCAACACACACAAAACTTGAGGATTATGAAAGTCATCTGACTGAAATCTCTCATGAGGTTATTAAACTAGGCCAGATTATCTACTCACATTCTCTGGACAGATCTTAAAAATTCAATGGGGAGTGTGCCTGACGGAACACACAGATTAAAGTGACATTTATATTAGGTAACCCATAACCACCAAAGTACTTTTATTGTTCACTTTAAGACATGCTTGGAATTCTTTTTTTTAAGTATAAAACAAACCTTTCATCCTTTGTTGCTGTTATTGCTGTTATTTTAAAAGATAGGAGCAAAGTGGGGGTAGACATTGGGGATGATGGGGAACCACATAAATTTTTCTACCGTTTTTCTCATTAAATACTAAGGCATGGCCAGGTGCGGTGGCTCACGCCTGTAATCCTAGCACTTGGGAGGCTGAGGCGGGCGGATTCTTTGAGCTCAGGAGTTCGAGACCAGCCTGAGCAAGAGCGAGACCCCATCTCTACTAAAAATAGAAAGAAATGATCTGGCCAACTAAAAATATATATAGAAAAAATTAGCCGGGCATGGTGGCGCATGCCTGTAGTCCCAGCTACTCGGGAGGCTGAGGCAATAGGATCGCTCAAGCCCAGGAGTTTGAAGTTGCTGTGAGCTAGGCTGATGCCATGGCACTCACTCTAGCCCGGGCAACAAAGCAAGACTCTGTCTCCAAAAAAAAAAAAAAATACTAAGGCATTATATATTACTAAGAACAATAAAGGATCAACTGGCACTAAAATACTAAGACTTTACATATCCTTTTAACTCCACCTAAGAGCATAAACTAGCCTATCTCCACAGCTCCCTGGTGCTAAACAGAAATTATAAAATATATTTTTATAGTACACCTTAAAATCATAAATATTTGCTTATGTTTTATAAAAACACCCAACCATTATGACAGATTCTGACACCTACGGAAGAGCCAGAGTGGCAGTCATGGTGGAATTCTTGCCAGCTTGAAAGAAATGTAGGGACAGACCTCTGACATCTGCCTAGATTTCCACACCCAGCTCACAGTGGGAGCAATGGCCTGCCAGAATAGTGTAAAGCAGATGGGAGTTCCGATATGCTACCATTCAGCAGGTGAACAACAGCAAGTAGGACTTCACCTACATGGTCAAACAACAGCTAAAAAAGAAAACCTGCTAAAAAGTACCAGTGCTGGGTATGTAGCCTTTCTGCTTTCACACACAGTTATTTCTCCATAATCCACTATTGGACTTTCCATCACATATGAACATCAATCCTTATTTTTCCCTCTATCCATATTTTCTCATCTATTTTTTCCTGACTTATTAAATTTATTATATGTAAGCTACCTTAATATTTCTAGAATGAGGTGAAGCAGGAAAGAGGGAAGGATCCATGTTCAGACCCTCCCTCCCCAATTCTATGTAAGAAATTGATAGTGTTATGTTATTTAGTATAAGACAATGCCTACAATAAACAAAGCAACTGAAGAAATCCACCTTTTGAGATTGCCCTGCTTCAAAGCTAACAGCTGACACTCCTGTGGCTTGGCAAATTCTTTAAAGGCTTTCCAACATTTGGCATTAGCCTACCAGAGAGCAAGGCCTTTCATACTCAGCACTATTGCAAGTTGTCTCACTCACCAGTACACAAAGGAGGTCATGGTATTCCCAGCAAAAGGAAAATAGAATTGGAGCTGACACTTATTTGGTAGAATGCTGTTATCAGCAAGTATTTATCTTTCCATACTCTTCCCATGCCACAGGGCTATACCAGAAAGTAGGTTTTCCTTTTCTTTAATCAAAACACAGTGCAGCCTTCAATCATCAGCATTGCTCATGATCCTAAATCCGCTAACCCTTACATAAATCTGATGGCTAAAACCAACAGAAAAATAAACATAAGATGCTTCTACTTTTCTTGTAGTCTATATAAAATTGTGAAGCCAAACATAGCTATAGGTTTTGCAATATGTTATACAAATCCTGAATAGAATTAACAGTTAAAAGCAATTTCTCTTGGTGAAATAAAATTCAACTGAAAGGATATAAAAGAAAAATGGGATATTAGAACCAACAGAGTCATCAGGTGACGTAAATCTAAAAGATAATATTTATTCAATATAAGGATGGTATTAACATCTAAGTAAAGGGACAAACAGAAACATATGAACCTTCATGTGAGGTAGCACCTAAAAAGCTGGTGTATACTCTGGGGAATACTCAGTATATACCCACGCTTCAAACTAGCCTGATGTGTACAGTAGCTATGTTTATATTTATTTAATGACAAGCCCATATGATCAGCATCTGGTCACTACAAAAAAAAAATGTGAATGCTTAAATTAATAGATGCTTAATTTTTTTTTGAGAGCACCAATTTCCAAAAAGTTCAGAGATAAAAGATTCTGACAGAGAATTTCCTTGTCTTATAAAGAATCAGTAGCTTAGGTGACCATCAGTTCATTCACTCATTCGGCAAATGTGCAAGCCCTTCCCTAAATGCCAAGTGTACCACAGTGAACACCCACAGAGTCCCGACTCTTGCAGAGCTTACACTCTGCTGGGGCAGTAAGACAGTTCCAAAGTTCTCAGAAGATATTTTCAGAAAAAAAGCTATGAAGAAAATAAAACAAAATAATATGTTCAAGAGTGGCAGCAGAAGGAGGTAAGGGTGAAGAGAGGACACATTAAACAGCAGGTACAGGTGGGTGGGAAGGCCCCTCCAAGAGGAGAAAATGAGAAAAAGCCCTCTTGAGATCTAAGAGATCGGGGGTGTAAGCAGAGGGAACGATCTTAAGTGTAGAAACAAGTTTAATATGTTTAGGGAACAGAATGGTGACTGTGTTTAAGCTTACACACAGGAGGGTACAAAAATGAGGTTAGAGAGGTAAGCAGGGGCCAGATCATATAAGCTTTTAAACAATGGTATGGGGTTTGAATTTTATTCCAAATACACTGATGATGTAAAGCAAGAGAATTACCACGGTCTCACTTATGTGCTGAAAAGATCACTTCAGATGCAAATTGAATTATGAAGGAGTTAAAAGAAGACACAGGAACACAGCTAGAAGGCTATGTTGGCAGCCCAAGTGAGAGAAAAGCATGGCTTAGACAACTAGGTGGTAGCAGTGGAGATAAAGAGGCATGGGTTCAGGAAGTATTTTAGAAATAGGGTTGACAGGACATGCAAGTAGACACACCATGAGGGCAGTCAAGACACGTTAGTATGGAACTAAGGAAAGAGGTCAGGGTGAGATACCAACATTTGGGAGATGGTGCTTAAAGACAGTGTTTAAACCAGTGGGGTGAGTGAGAGCACCTGGGTGTAAGTCTGCGAAATTGCAGATGCACAGAAAAGTGACACAGCTCAACCACTGTATTGCCATCCTCAGGTTCTTTTAAGGGAGTGGGGGAAGAGCAAAAAATGCCACCATGTTTTCAGTAAGCCAGTATGTGACACAAGTCTTTTAACAATATTTCCCCTATAATAGGTAAAGAGAAAAAAGAAAATGGTGGGATTTTTCCTTTAATTTTTGTTTTAATGACAGAAGCTTCCCCACCACCCCTGCAAATATACACACACTGGCATTGGGAGTTTAATGAATTTACCTTAGTCAAAATAACCCATTCCTATTTTCTCCTTTTAGAAAAGCAGAATTCACTAAATTTAGTAACAAAATTCACTAAAATCAAATAGTGAAGTTATAAAGTACTATTTGATCAAATTATCACCTGAATAAATACCAGTTTTTCTAATTAGTAATCACACTTACGAATCTGATTACTACCATGACCTGAATAGCAAGTAACAATAAGTAAAATAATCACACAACCTATTTTACATTAAATGCAGAGATGTCCACCTCAAATAATCTTCTCCTTTAATAATGCTAATAAAGGTGGGGTAGAAATGTGATAGTCATCACTTTTCTCTGGGTCAGTCAGGTCATTTACTCAAAAAATGAAAGACTCCATCAAATCTACCAATTTCTCACTAAATGACTGTGACAGACTTATTTACTGATTTTAAATACTTAATAGGACTAGAAACTACTATCCAAACTCCCGTCAATCCATTCTACAATGGATAAATAAATTGGGGTATATTCACACAATGGAATACTATATAGCATATAGACTTAGGCTAAAATTCATCTATAGCTTGTGTAAGTTTAGGACTCCCCAAAGACCAACTACGAGGGGTTTTAACCGATAATAGGAGGTAACTATGTGTGATTGGCAAAAAGAGCAAGGGCACTCATAAGATGCATTGACTGCACTAGATGTAGAGTACCTAGAGCATTAGCATTGAGGGGTGGATGGTAATTAGAATCCCCACCGGAGACTGCTTTTCAAGCTCATCTCCCCTAAAAACTACAGACCTAGAAAGCCAGTGTTACTAATGAGCATACATCAGATATATGCCCCATACATCAGATAGGTTGGGGCAGAAAATGTTAAAAATCACCCATTAAGAACAAGAGAGCTAAGGATCTGCTCTGCTCCAACTCTATGCTAGTTGAACAACGCTTGGAACACTGAGTTTAATTCTGCATGCCACAATTAAAAAGGATATTGAGTAAAGTGGAACATATTCAAAGGAGAATGACCAAAAGAACTTAAAATCACCCAACAGGACAACAATTAAAGGAATGGAAATATTTAACCAAGAGATGAGAAAACTCAAGAAAGAGATAAAAACAGTCTTCAGTGTACAAGTTATATTTAAGTATGCCATGCCATGGAACCTATTTTACTCAGTATTATATTTTCACAATCATTGTTGGAATAGTATATAATCTCCCCCAATTGTGGCAAATATAAATTTTATACATTAATCAAAATGTGACAACACACTGGTCAATACTTCATGGAACACCTGAGGGCTCAGGCACACCAACCAAGTGTCTCAGATGTAGATACAACAGAAAAAATAGATTTCAATGTAAAGAATAACTTTCCAAATGGGCTGTTTAAAGAAAAAAACAGGCTTACAAGAAAGGTACCATTATTTGCTATCCCTGAATGTGGGATGGAGGAACTCAAGCATATTGAAAGGGTGGAGGGACAGGATGACCTTTAATGGTGCCTTCAATTCTGGGATTCTAATGATTCTCTATCTCTATTCTCAGAGAAGCTGTGCCTGTTTTACAATATCCCATACTTAATGATTATTCAGAAGCTGAGATAATAATGAGAGGCAAGGCATATCACATTATAAGTGAAAGATGTGGTGAGACAGGGTAAAAAGAAGTATCTCAAAGACACCATTCTGAAACTTGAAATTTATATTGCTAGTAAAGCCACAAATACATGAATTCTTATATCACCCCTCCGAACCAAACTTTTCTGCTCTTGTTTTATTACTAGGATTACTATTTGGAAGCAGAACTCACATGATTTACATTTTATTTATAAAAGCAGCAATAGAACAAAGGTGAATAAACACAAATTTCTTCTCCCTGGAAAGGACTGATGAGCCTGATAGCCTCATTAAAGAGCAGCATCCTGTCTGAATGAAATATCAGCCTATGAGTTAGAATGAGAAAAATCAGTATTATTTGAATAGAAATAATTATAAAAAGAAGATTTTCTTTGGGTATGATGCCACTATACTGTTTACCCTCAAGAACTAAAGTCTCAATTCAATTCTTTGAAGGATTAAAGGGCTGCATTTACTACCCTTTGTTAGCTGACGTTCATCTTGAACAATGTCCTCACAGAATGGAAACTTTTCAATTTCTTATTAAGTAACACTTAACTTCTGTGCTGGGATCATCACTGGTAACAGTTCCTAGAAATATTCCGTGGAAATACTTTAAAATATCCTGGAAGAACTGGACCACCTTAAAACTCAATGGATGAATGGTTCTACCCCTGTATCCCATTTAATCATTATACACTGAATCCCCCCTGCATCAATTAAGCATACAATATAGTGCAGTACATAAAACCACAATAAGCAATACAGAAACAAAGGATTAAAGCCATGAAAAATGTATTAATTTATTCTATGCAATGCACTTGTAATTCTTCCACTTTCAGTCAAGATCACAGTACAGTTTAATAGTCTGGTTCAGGGACCAATTAATCCTTTTATATTTAAATCAATCACTGACTCCTCTCCGAATAATTTAGCTTCTACACGCTGCCTCCCATTTGATGTCTTTGGGGAAAGAGCGCAGTTAACACTATGTGGCACATTAATCATGTTTAGTAATAGAAAAAGAAATGCATTATCAGAGAAATCTAATACAAAAAGTAAAACATGCTCTAAAACATGTTAGCATAATCAGTATATGTGTCATCATTTTCTTAATTAAAACAGGCAAGTTAAACCAGGAGCCAAGAGTATACCCTTCATCTGGCTTTTCATAGTATGTGTGCATGCATCTATCTATTTATTTTGATTATGTATAAAAATATATATCTAGGAATAAAACCACTCTACTCAACCTCCTCCCACTACTGGCAGATTCCTCACCCCATCCCAACCTAAAGCAGAATGACTTGATGATGCTCAAACAGTGGGAAAGGGTAAAAGTAACAGAAAGGCATGTATTTTATTCAATCTGGCATGTGTTTGGAACCCTGCCACAAAGCTGTGTTCTTTTCCTTGAACAACTCTGAAGCCTAATTAATAGGGTTAATTCAATGCAATATTCATGTGTAATCTAAAGATTCTTACCACTGCATGTAAAGCAGATGTCCATGTTTTAAGAATATTTTCTCTAAACAAATGTGTCAAGAAAGCATTAAGAGTTCATGTGACTAAGAATGACAACAGTGTACTATATGCTACTTTTTATTTTGACCAATAGCAAGAGAAGGAGGTCCTCTTTTTCAGCCCTGGAGCTTAATCACCACAAGAATAAATCAACTTTGTATTCCAGTAGCCACACCATGGATTACAAATGCATGATTTAGCTTCGGTAATTTCAAAGGAAACATAAGCACTTTTCAAACGGTCCATAAGTAAGTGTTTTCAAAAAAATTTAACCAATTAAGTTTCTATGTAGATTCAGCACTGAAAAAGTAAAGTCTGTGTCTTGGCATAACACAAATGTACTGCTGATTCAGGAGCTCTGCCAGTTCAAACAATTCCAAAGGAAAAAAAGCACACAGTGAATGTTAGCTCTGTGTTCACTTCACAGCAACACAGAGAAATCAAACGGTCCAAGATTAACACTAGCTCTGTGATACTAGTGGGAAGAAGAGTGAAAAAAAGAGGCCGTGCTATAGGTGGTAATCCTAACTCATAAGAACACATAGCATCTAAAGACTGAGATTCAAAAGCCTGACTAGATTACCTATCACACTGAAGGAATATTTCTCTGGGCAGGCATGTGAACTGTGACAACCTTTGAGAATCTGGAAGACATCTATGACCCACAAACAATCATCAGGTAGAAAAATATTAAGTGTCATTCCTCTCTAATCCCCAGAAGAGTCACATCAAAGAAACATTTGGAAAGAACCCAAATCTTTTGTCTGTTTCTTTTTAACCTCAGAATAGAATACCACTAATCAAGATTAAACAAGTGAACCAAAGCTCATCATCAAAAATCATCATCTCATCCCTAGAATATGAAGTCACAGCAGCTAACAAGCTATCATCAGCAGGATGAGTCTTGTGCCATTTTCATGGTGGTTACGGAAAGTTTGTACAGATTCATTTATACTCTCCTGTCTAGTTCCCCCTTCATAAGCATCTGTCAAATGGTACATAAGGATTAGAAGTGCCACACATAGACACAGAGATGGTAAGAAACCCTACAGATCACTACAAAACACACATAAATCTAAGCAGTAAATGCAAAGGTGGTGGAGGAACTCTCCTTCTGTACGCATTTGTTTGGGTGAAATGGACCCTTATATTTCAGTGACTGTGTTTCTCAAATGGTGAATCCCAAGAGAGAAAATGCTATATGTTCTTTATGGATTCAGTGTAGGACAGCGTTCAAAACAAGTTCATAAAATGCTTGACAGACCTTTCGAACACTGGTGTTTCTTTTCTTTCTTTCTCTTCTCTGCTTTTAATCTAGTCATCCCAATCCTGAGCCCAGATAACACTGGATCTCCCCGCTGCCCCCACCAAGACAACCAATGAAAGCCTCAGTACATTCACAAACTGCCCTTCTCTCAGGCTTAGCTCCTATCAGAGCTGCTCTGAACAATCCCCTCCGGTCATCCTGCCAGCAGAAGCTGCACTCAGATTCTGGATGGGGTGTCTGGTGCTTCTCAAAAGCCCCTGATTTGGTAGGCTCTCTCTTCCTTTACTAGCCTCTGAGGACTTGTGACTAATTCTTCTTCTACGTCTGAACAGTTGGTACTGAAAACTGATATGACATAAAATATGAGTAACAGCATATTTGGGAATGATGTATATGAGGGGAGAAATGCTTTGCTATAAATCTCACATTTAACATAATTTGTTCAACATCAAGATACCAAATTTTCAAATAAATAACATAATAACCATTGTGATTACCAAATATGATTCAATTTAGAGTTATTATTATATTAGCATCCATCTTTAGATAGATTACAAGTAAAAAGGGAAAAGAATATTAATGCAATAAAAATTACTAATGTATAAAAAATTTTAACCAGCCTTTCAAAAATCACCAGCAAGATATATTTTAAGTATATAGTAGGTAATCAATAAAAATTACACACATGAATAGTGACATTTCTAAGTCAATGTCTAAAACCTACTCTGGAGAAAGATATGCTTAAAAATGGAAAAGTAGGCTTATAAAGCATCTTATTTGTAAAGCCAATATTAAAATGCAGTCCTATCAGTTTCTATGCATTTTTTAACATACCATGTCTAATTCAAACTATGGTAGGCTGGTTTACAGTCACTCACATGAAATAAAAGAATTGTTGATTTATCTTTTAATTTCAAAAGTTGAATCACTTAAAAAACAAAACCAAACACAAAGATGTCAAATGGATGTAATTCTACAACCCAAAATAACAGGAAGAATGGCCACTTAGAAAAAATTCTGGATATTTAATGCCTTTGTCTTTTAGTTGATTAGAAACTATTATAATTCAACATGCATGAAACTTAACTCCAAAAGTTTACATCAGAACATTTTAACAATATATGTAGTAAAACGTAAAAATATAATCAAAATAAACATATGTTTCAATTCATAAGGGAAATTTCTTATAGTAGAATTTTCACAGCAGGAGAAATGGTACAGTATTTCTTTTTCACTCCCATCTGTGTACGAGTAAATAAAAACTTTTTTAAAGAGAAAAAAAGAAAATGCCTTCCTTTACTCAATACACCCAAATTGTTGTTGAAAGCCAGAAAACACTATTGCTTTCATTTAATTTTGTAGGTGGTTTTCTTTATCCAATATGCATAGGTCAGCTATATTGCACAAGTGACATGTTCTTGATAGTCAATATAATGTAAGCTAAAATAATGTTAGTAATTAAAAACATAATGTTAAAGAAAATACATTCAGGTGATAGAGAAATAAAAACAGAAGCTGATGATAATGCTGTCAGGAGACAATTCCCAAGAAAATTCTCTGGGGTCTTCAGACAGATCTAGGGTATCTTCACTAACAGTTCCTGTCGGACTCCTCCCCACCCGCCTGCCAAATCCCTGTCCTCACTAGCTACCAGCATTCTTGCCCTTGCCCTTCTGCCACAAAACCTGTACATTTCATTGGAGATACCCAGAAGTTAAGGTGGGTTTCCAATACAGTCTTCCCTCTTGCTTTCTCTTTCAACAGTATGGAAAGGCTAGATGGGATTAAGAAAAAAGGGAAGTTTGACTACAATATTTAACGAATGTGTTTTCATTCATGCTAGTTTTTATCTGGTCTTGAGAAAAACCTTGAGTAAGAGTTGTATCTGCAAAGATATAGGTCACTTTTAACTGTTACATTTTACAACACATTTACTTCTCTCTGAACAACCTGGGAACTAAAACTGACTATCATTAGTCACAAAGGGGGAAGGAAATAGGTAGTAGTCCCCAGTCCAGGACCTGAAAATGGGAACAGAGTCATCAGGGCAGAGCCTCTGAAGACACCATATATTACAGTGGGCTGAACCAGGCATAGGAACCTCATTTCCTAGGAGACAATCAGTACTTGAAACTGGGGTTTAAAAAAGAGAGAGAGAGAGAGAGAGAGAGAGAGAGAGAAAAGCCTAGTCTCTCCAGCAGACTGCACCTATTAGAAGCCTGTAACCCTGCATGTTCTGTTAGGGAAGAGGCAAGGTACAGGGGGTAGCAGGTGAGGTTGAGATACATGGCAAGGAGCAGGGAGTCAGGACGTTAGAAGGCTAGTGCAATCACTCACAGTGAAGTGATGAAGTGATTAAAAAAAACAAAAACATAACCTTAGGTTAGAACATAACAGTGAAAATGGGGGAAGAAGCACATATACAAGTAGATAAACCAAGAAGTATACCTTGGGATACCATATAGGTGCATTCTTCAGTTGATAATGTTTAAGAAATAAACTTACCTATAAATCAAAATGAAGTTTTGTTTCTTAAAATATTCAGAGAAACTTTGTTTTGATAATCACAGAAAAGCAGGCTAAGTTATCCACATTTTAATTGCCATTTTTTATTATGCCTTGCAACTGGGACGTGAGGCATTGCCTAAGTTACACACAGCTGTTACCATTATTGATTTCTGTTTTTAAAATTAGGGTATTTATTTATTTAAATGAGACAGTTTCAGTCTGTTGCCCTGGGTAGAGTGCAGTGGTGTCATCATAGTTCACTGCAAGCCCACACTCCAGGGCTCAAGCAATCCTCCTGCTTCAGCTCCCAAATAGCTGAGACTATAGGTGCACACCACAACACCCAGCTAATTTTTTAATTTTTAGTAGAGACGGGGTCTCACTCTTGCTCAGGCTGATTTATTATTATTTTAAAACTGAGAAGAGACAATGATATTCTAGTATTCTTGGGCTGTCTCTACTTAAACCTTGTTCCCAAGGAAACAGCTAATGTCTCAATATTAGACCCTGCATAATTACTGACTACAAAGGAAGTATGCTCCAATGAGACATTTGCACTTTAGCAGAATAAAAATGACCAGCTTGTTTGTTGCCTTAATATAAAAAAAAAAGTCTCTCATCTTCATATAGAGACCAGCACTTTCTATTAGATATATATGCTGACAGGAACAGGTTACATGTTCTCATGTACAGAATGTTACTATTTTCAGGGCATTCTATTCTAGACTAAAACAAAGTCACAACTGAAACCACCTTTATTTTTAGGCATTAGCAACTGCCTCTTTTGGAAGTGGTTCAGCTTTGAAGTCACTCTTGTTAAAGCATAAGTGGAGATAATTGCTCATAAACCATTATGGACGAACATATTTCCCATGACCAAAAGGCTTGAAATTAAAATGATTTAAATAAAAACAATTTTATAGATTTATTAGCCAAAACCCCCAACAATAATAAGCATAAATATTCTTGAATATATCACATAATTTCAGTAATATTTAGTACAAGTCTACCTTTTATAACCAACCCTTTTTCTAAAGAAAGCACTTAAAATGTTAGCATAGCAAAAGAAAAAGTGATATACGAATCATCTGCAGAGTTAGGAAAAAAATAAATGAAGTATGGAGAGGCTTTTTGTTTTTTAATCACTAGCAAAACCTCTCATTTGCACTACTAAAGAAATGCTTTTTGTTAAAGATTTACAAACTTTCAAACCAGACAATTCTAACATTACTGGCATTGAACATAAAAATCTAACATATATGGATATTTTATTTTGCCCAAAATATTCAAACAATTTAGAGAAGCTAGTCAACCAGAAACTTAGCCCCACATACCACTACAATTGAAGAAACTTAAATGAACACTGATTATGAAAATACTTGAGAACTAAAATTCAAAGACAGGATTTTTTTGAATGGCAAGAGTCATTAAATCAATTTAGTGAATTTTCAGTCAATATTTTTAAATTAGAATCAAAAAGATAAATAGAATTTCAGACTTATTTTAAGAAAAAGAGAGACACATACAAACAACTATGTACTGGGTTGCAATGTGAGACCCATTCATTGAATGTAGTCAAGAAAAATTTGAAAGTTCTTTGAAAGATCAAATATTGTGGTAAACCTCAATTTAATAACCCAATAACATGAGGATTTTTCATTATACTGGCCTTTTAAAATGGTCCGTTAAAGCCTGAAACCATAATACGTAACTAAATTCTTCCACAGTACAACTCCATGGAAGTTAAAATTATGACCTTGAGAGTTGAATTAACTCCTTTGTGTAACAAGGTCTACCACAGCTTTTGCAATAATGGTACCCTAGCAGGTCAAGACCTTATATACTAATATACTTAGAAAATAGATGGTACAACATACAAAATATGAAAACTGAAATAACAGATTCACAAAAACTTTACCGGACATATCTGAATGGTATAAAATTTCTCTGTATACACATGGAACCGGTACCATCAACACTAAAACTTTCTATGAATTAAATATATCTACTAAATGTGAAATTAAGAATGAACACCACTGAGACATTCTAATAACCTGTGGCAGGAAGCCAAGCTTGGCTAATACAAAAGCTGTAAAATTAACTATAGACTTCTCCCCCCGAATTAAAAGTACACTCTACTTGGAAGAAGATGGTAATTCCTTTTTTATTAAATGGTTATGCAAGCTCCATTTATAGATATCAAGGGTCACTTATTTAACTTTATACTTCAAAAAATTTACATTCTTCAACCAACAAAAATGCTCATTTTTCAAATATTTAACAATATACTTTTAAAATGTATATTGTACAAATGTATTCATAACACATAAAAACATCTAAATTAAGAAGCCAAAGTTTTTTGACAATTCCTAAAGAAGTGGTTATTTGTAGATTCTCCTATATCATAAGCAATTCCCACTGAATTAAAATTTAAAGAATATTATATAATCTTTTAACAAAAGATTTGTTTTGCTAAGATAAAATAATAGAATTCAATTAACTATTTAGTTTCAGTAATTTTTTAAAACTAGAAACAGGAGTAAATAGCTTGCACAGTCTCTTTTAAAATCGTAACTGAAAAATTCTAATGAGCCCAGACATTAACTCTGAGGAGTGAAAGGAGGCTACAGATAATATGCAAGCAACGCTGATAAATGGCAGCCAAGTACAGGCTGAGTGTAGTATCCTTTATCCAAAATGCTTAGGACCAGAAGAGTTTCAGATTTTGGATTTCTTGGAATTTTGCAATATTTGCATATATTTAATGAGGTACCTTGAGGATATAAAACATGAAATTCATTTGTTTCATATATACCTTATACACATAAACTGAAGGTAATTTGGTACGATATTTTTAATAATTCTGTGCATGAAACAAAGTTTTGACCGTGATCTATCACGTGAGGTCAGATGTGAAATTTTCCACTTATGGCATCACGTTGACACTCAAAGTTTCACATTTTGCAGCATTTCAGATTCCAGATTGAAAAGAAACAGCCATTGAGGAGCCAAGCTCATTGATGTGAAAGCAAGGAGTAAGACAAAATACGGCCAAATTTCTAGCATCTAAAGAGATGTGTATGTTAAGAAATCACATGCCAAAAAGCCACAATCAAATTCTAGCTTGCCCCTCTTTTTTAACAGTAGCAGTGGGAGCCAACCAGTTTTCTGTTTTTGAAGTCTAATGTTTATTGTATTCAAAACTAGACACACACACAACTATAAATAACATTATATAAGGCTGAGAAGCAGAAAGACAATTTCTTGGGGTTAAATTGCATAATGCAAAGGAGTCATTGGGGGCAAGGATTAGAATCCAAAGCCAGGAGTGACCCCTTCCTTTGTTAGCTCAAACAGATGACCTGATATACCACAGCTCAAAGAAACAAAAAGGTCAGACTAAAAGGATGATGAAAGTCGTTAAGAAACACAAAGGATGAGAGGGAGTGCTGTTGGTCCTACATTATCCTGTATTACTGAAAGTGGGTCTTTTACTAGGGCAAAAACTCAATTTTCCTTTTAGCAATCTGGTTCTGCAGGAGATAGAACATAAAGACATTAACTAATGGGAAAATTGCTCCAATATTTTACGGAGCTACGCTGTGGAAATTAATTCTTCATAATCCACTGAGAAAAATGTCTTCGTGTCATTCTAAAAGGGTGTTAAATCCATTGTGATCTTTGTGGGGAAAAAGCTGGAAAGTACATTGACTCTTAAATGTCAGCCAGTTAAGAACACAAATCACTAATCATGTGTTAGACTCTGGTTTATATTCTACCACTTTGTCAAATTAACTATTCCAATCTCATTTTGCTTACGCTAATACCACAACCTGTTTATGTACTCGGTCTCTGAGATAGATTCAGGGACTGGGACAGGGAGCAGTGAAACAGGGCACTGGGTGCATAGGAGACGCTAACCAGGTACAAAAAATTAACAAGGAAGAATTTACAAGAATAATCCATACATGAATAATGAATGTTTAACGTATTTTGATTAAATTTTTGATTAAATGAAAAAGTCAAATACATTTCAATAAAACGATGGGCAATGTCATAAGAAATGTAAGACAAGCCTCATCATTAATATCTTACAAAAGCACTGAATAAGCCTAAGACATGTACTAGGAAATAAAATATGTAATCCATTATTCCATTTATTATGCAAATACCTATCTTTTTCAAAGATTTACAGAAAACATTTTCTCCATGTGTCACACACTATGTAAGAAATCAAGAAAACTGTAGTACTAATTATACAGAGTTTCTCATTAAAAAGTAAAAATTCATTTTTATTTGAGTGACTTCTAAATTCTTGGAAAGATGCATGTGACTAGAGAGTTAAAAACATGAGTAAAACATAATCCCTTTCCTGAAAGAGAAAATATGGCCAGATATATGTATAATAGAAGGTATGTGTAGGTTTCTATAAAATTCAGGAAGAGATTATTCTGGCTGTGAGAATCAAAAGGCTTTGTAGAGGAGTTAGGACTAAACTTGGGCCTGCAGGATTTTTAGGATTCAGATAATTTGAGACTGAAAGCTTAGGAAGGAAGACTAGCCAGGAACACATTTATCGAGTGTTTACTTTGCCAGGCACTATTCTAAGTGTTTTGAATATATTATATCCTTAAATTCTCACAATAACTCTGAGGTAGATAGGCATCATACTATTACCTCCACTTTGAAGTCGGAGGGAGAGAGGAAGTAACTTGCCCACAGTCACATAGCTCGGAAGGTGCAAAGTCATATTTCAAATTCAGATCTGACAAAAGATTTTACACCCTCAAAGCACTGAACTTTACAATCTTAACTGAACTGGCATAATAAAAACTAGTTATATTTCAATAACTGTTGGCAAAAGGTGTTCAGCTCACATCAGTTCATTTTAGCTCCTCTTATCTCTACAAAGTTCATTAGAGGTAAGTTAGTTGTCTCCATTTTAGAGGGTAACACAAGGTCAAGGAGTTAAAACGACTTCCTCAGGGTACCAGTGGCAAAGGCAGAGCTGAAAATCAGACCTCATCCTTGGCCTATGAGTCCAGTGCTTCATCACATCCACCTCTCCTTCACATTACAGTGCATGTCTACCACTTGTATGCTATGAAGCCCAAGGGCTCCCAGGTGATGCCCCTCAGTCCCCCATAGGAAAGTCCCCCACCATTACCCCTCTGCCTCACTTCAACACAAATGGGATTCTGCTAAGGATTTCATTTGAAATCTGTTCTACTGCTGAAACAAATTTGGCAACCACTACACACAATACACACACAGAGTCTTGGGTCTAGTTACCTTATCCTCATTTCCTGCTATACTTTTCTCGTGCTCTAGACCCTTGTATCCATATCCAAACCCTAATCCAGAAAATATTATGCCCCATACATCACTTAAATAGTCTTTTCCTTGGATTAATGTGTATAACACCCCAATAAAACCAAACCATATTCATAATAAAAACCTAATAACAACCAAGTAACAATTGGTGAGAGCCCCCCAAGATCTCCAACCACTCTGCCTGCATACCCTCTTAGAGTATATGCTATTTAGAACTCCAAGAGTATGATCCTTCCAGGCACGTTCTTCTCTTTTGTACATGGCTCTATAGTAGCCTTACTTGCACGCATAATCAGAAAAGAATAGCTTTCATTTAAACATTACTAACTAGACACTTAAATCCATAATGATTCCAACTGTCCAGCTGAAACCCTTTTAAAGTGACACAATCATCAGTAAAAAACTCAGAATGGTACCAGAATGGTTAAGACAAAAGGCCGGGGTGGTGCCTCATGCCTGTAATCCTAGTACTCTGGGAGGTCAAGGTGGGAGGATCACTTGAGCTCAGGAGGTTCAAGACCAGCCTGAGCAGGAGTGAGACCCCATCTCTACTAAAAATTAGCCAGGAGTCATGGTGTGCACCTGTAGTCCCAGCTACTTGGGAGGCTGAGGCAGGATGATCACTTGGGTCTGGGAGTTTGAGGTTGCAGTGAGCTATGATGATGTCACTGCACTCTACCCAGGGCAACAGAGTAAGACTGTCTCAATTAAAAAAAAAAAAGAAAAGACAATTCCAAGTGCTGACAAGAATGAAGAACAACCGACACTTTCACACACTGCTGGTGGGAGTCTAAATTGATGCAGCCACTTTGGAAAATCGTTTGCCAGTATCTATTAAAGCTGAACATGTGCCTACTACTCTGTGACTCAATATTTCTACTCCTAGGTATATATCCAATAGAAAATACGTACAAGAAAGTTCTTAAGATTATTCATAATGGCCCCAAAGTAGAATTATGACATTAAATAAATGTCAACCAACAGTAGAATACAAAAATGAAATGTGGTATATTCATGCAATGGATTATTTATGCAATGGATTCTACAGCAATAAGAATGGACAAATTGCAACCACACACGACATAGATGACTCTCATAAATAAAATGCTGAAAGAAACCAGTCACAAAACAGTACAAACTGTATGATTCCACCTAAATAAAGGTCAAAAACATACAAAACTAATCTTTAGTGTTATTGGAATAGTGGTTCCTTTGAGGGGAGGTAGTGACTAGGAGAAGACACAAAGGGGGCTTCTAGGAAGTTGGTAATGTTTTGTTTCTTGATCTGAGTGCTAGACATTAGGGATGTGTTCACTTTATAAAAGTGGATAAAGCTAAACAGTTATGATGTACAAACATCTTACATACATATTACAATAAAAGATTTTAAAATAATTCTAAAAGGATAATGAATGTTTTCAAAAAGCCCACTACAAATAGGATAATTGAAATATGTGCCACTCAGAAAAATAAACATATTAACTTGTAAACTTATGATCCCTACTTCCAGTGATACTATCTGAGGAGTCAAAGCATGTTCACAAGACAAGTTAGTTCTTTAAATGGTAAACATTCCCTCTTGCAAAGACCAGTATTTTAACAATGCTTCTAGTTGGCCCTTCCAATAGAAGAGTCACAGAACTAATGAATTTTATGGCTGGGAAGGCCTGTAGAAAATGCAACGGCCATTCCAAAATGAGCTGATTTACTAACTGTAGTAAGTTTCTTTAAATACCTGAGACAATAATCATGAGCTCCATGAACAGACGACGACAGTAAATAAGCAGCAAAGGATTAAAAACCAAGATTTATGGGCAGTTTAGTGAGAGGCTGGCAGCCCAAACGTAAGTTTGTTAGGTAAGGACCCTGATCACAAAACCAGCCACACGCTGAGGGATAGGAAGCAGTAGAGTATGGCAATTATCAGCCAAGAGTGTTGGAATCAGAATCAAATTTGAGATCTGGCTATATCACTAACTAAATATCTGCCCTTGCATAAATTACTTGATTCTTATTCTTAGCTATACAAGTATTACAATGAGACCTACCTAGATGTTAAGCTAAAGCTACTATTAGGTATAAATATGGTAACATATGTAATTGCTTAGTACCAAGTACATAGTGGTATGCTAGTAATGGTAATGAAAAGAATCATGATGATGTGGCAGTAGTGGCATTATGAACATGAGGTACTAGTCCAAAAGGATTGGATCTGGGGGAAAAGCAGCTAATTTTTGAAGAGGATTTCTAGGTTTAGAGAGGGCATGAAAACAAGTAAGCAAGAACAGCTCTGGGGACTCTCCTAGAGACAGAAATACAATCTGGCTTTAGCATACCACAGTGGCTAAATCAATTTTTGACCTAAGTGTATGTATTTCCTAACTGATTTATAAGTAAAGTTTCTTTATTCATAGTGCCTTGTAGGACCTTAGTTATGACACCGTTTGTCATAATGGTGAACTACAACTATAGTCTATGAGAATCAGTTCCAACTACTGCTGGTGATGAACAAACTCACAATCTAACTATATTTGTTTTCTTTTAATTCTCCATATAGCAATGAGATGAACATGAGAATCATCAGATAATATTCTCCAAGATAAAGAAATTACTTTTTATCTAATCTTAAATGATTGTACAATTATAGGATAGAAATTACTATCTTGGGCACTAATTCAAACTGCTCTTAATGATACTAAAGAAATGAATTACTAGCGATAAAAGATAAATTTTGCTTTGTGATCTTTATTTCTTTCCTTAAAACTTAACAGACCTCTTTGTCTTTCTAACTTGACAGATTTACTAAAATCTGGAATATACTGCAATTATTTAACATATATTTGGTTACTACATTTCTTCCACAATTAATATAAATAAAGATCCAAAATTATTCTGGTAAAGGAATAAAAGTTACCTTGTTTCACCCTCAGATTTAAATACATAACTGTGTGAAACAAAGTTAATCCAGAAGCAAAGAACCCCGAAGAAAAATAGCAGAGTCGTTTAACAGAAAATGAAGTCAGCTAACACTTAAAGGAATAACTGTAGTAGATTATTCCAAGTCTAACAAACACAGAGTCCATAAAATAAAGTCCTATGAGGCAGACAGGAATCCCAAAGAGATTGCAATTAATCATCCTCCTGAAACAGCAGAGGCAATCCCACATGAAAGGTACAAAAGAGATGACAAAGATAGTAGTGGTAAGCTTGAGTGAAGATGCCAGATCTCCAGCAACCAAACTCCAAAGCTCTGTAAAACATGTCACTTATTTTATTCACGGGTAGAGTTAATTAGCTAATATACAGGTGGGTCAATATCCACATGACATACACAGTTGGGTACCATCTAACTGACTGATGCCAGAATGTTCTGTCATCAGCACTTAGGTCCCAGGAACTTTCTAGGCAATGATCTAAGAAACAAATACATAGCATTTTGTTTATGCGATGTTGTGACTCTTCTACTGGATAGCCCTAATCTATCCCAAACTCAGACTAATAGTCTTTAGTCTCTGAAACAGTTTACACATGGAGACAGAGAGCCCTAATGACAATTTCCATACCTTTATATCCATCTGGCAAAATATGATCATTTCCCTCAAAAATATTAAAGCTAATTCTCAGAGGTCAGAAATGTGCTTGGATTTTCAAAAATTTGGTAGTGGAATTACCTAAATTTAGTAAAGAGACTTAGGACCTCTTTTTTTTTTTTCTCCAACGTTCTTGTGGTTACCAAATAAAACTTTACAGTCTGATTTTAAATTGGATTAAGTTCATAAAATATGTCATTTAATTTAAAATTTTAAGATCCAATATCTTATGTACCAAAATAGCCTTATCATTTAGTCAAGGATTCAATCAACAAAAAATTCATTTATTTTTCTTATTTCTGACAAAATAAATAAAAAAAGATTTAAATCTTTTAAATTACTAGAAGGATCCAACTATAGCCAATCAAAAGACATAAAACATATTTTCCTCCTGATCAAGAAAAGGAATCTGCTAGCAAACCTAAATTGAAAATTGATGATTATTTCCTGTTTAAAACAAGTTCTAAATGAAATGCATCAGACTGAAAATCAGGATGTCAAGATTTTGCATGCCATTTGAGGCACATATCCTTCTCAGCTCATCTGATTTTTTTTTTTTTCCTGAGACAGAGCCTTCCTCTGTCACCCCAGATAGATTGGAGTGCAGTGGCATCATCATAACTTACTACAACTTCCAACTCGTGGGCTCAAGAGACCATCCTGCCTCAGCCTCCCAGGTAGCTATGACTACAGACGCACACCATCATGCCTGGCTAATTTTTTCTATTTTTGGTAGAGACAGGGTCTCGCTCTTCCTCACGCTGGTCTCAAACTCCTGACCTCAAGCCATCCTCCCATCTTGGCCTCCCAGAGTATTAGGATTATAGGCATAAGCCACTGCACTGGGCCTGATTTTCTACTTATTGTAGTAAACAAGGAGACAAAAAAATACTTCCATTTGTTTACTTCAATCTAAACAATGTTAAACTTCTAAAACTCCAAAATACTGTTTCGCCTATATATATATATTCTATAGTTAAGTCTGTATGATTACTGGCCTGATAAGTCTATACAAATAAATTATAATTAAAATTTAGATTTTTAAAATTTCTGTATACATGTAAGAACTAAAATAAATGTTGGTATTATTAAAAGTAGAAAAGAAGCTTACATTACAGCATAAACTGGCATTAAGACCTTTCACTTTATAATTTTATCCGTAATGGAAAAGAAAACAGATCATACATTAATCTTATCTTCCTAACCATTTATATGACCTACAAAAATATTTTTTGAAGGCCATCAAAAGACGTAATGGGAAACCTTTCTTTCAAAGATAAGTTGCTAATCTTAATCAATGATCCTGGAAAAAGAATACCAGTCAATAGGGGAAACTGAATTAAAAATAGTCTAGTCAACTATAAAATAATAACAGCACAATACTGGTTTATGGATGTCTATATGTAGCATTTACATATTCTCAAATATTATCATATTATCATATCCCTCCACTGCTTCTCAAATAATATTCTAAAATGTAAGTAGTGTTTCGTACCTTTTAGTATACTGACTCGTGACCACAAATGTAAAATATGAATACATTAGAGATAATATAGTACATGTACACTTTACTAACAAAGAAATAAGGTGTTATGCTTATGAAAGACACATGAAATAATGGTTCCCATTTATAGGTTTATATTAAAGATTTAACAGAAGTTTAGAGTTAGCACATCAAGTCTGCTTAAACAAGCTTGATTTCGCTGGCAATGTCCCCACCACCAAACAAACATACTCCACAGAATTATTTTATACTGTAAAAGTTTTCTGGGTTTTTTGAGACAGGGTCTTGCTCTCTTGCCCAGGCTGGAGTGCAATCACATGTTCACAGCTCACTGTAACCTCAAACTCTTGGGCTCAAGCAAACCTCCCGCCTCAGCCTCCCAAGTAACAGGAACTACAGGTATGTGCCACCCCATGCGGCTAATTTTTCTTGTTTTTTTCTAGAGACGGTGTCTCACTATGTTGCTCAGGCTGTTCTTAACTCCTAATCCGCCCACCTCCTGAATCCTCCTACCTTCCTGCTTCAGCCTCCCAAAGTGCTAGGATCACAGGCATGAGCCACAGGGCCCAGCCTATAAAAGTATTTTTATAGTATAAGATATATTAAATTTAATTGATTAATATTGGAAGAATGGAAAAGAAGAAAAAAGATTAGAGAGTAAAAAACATAAAGGAGGAACCAAGAAAAAGGCTTTAAATTATAATTTACAACTGATTTATACACTATTACTTTGTACATAATATAAATTTAAATATAGAAGAAACAAAATATAAATCATTGTCATTACCCCCTTACCTAGTGCTTAGAAAGTCTTTGTCTTTTCTCAACTGCAGGGCAAAAAAACCTTCCAGGGCTGGAGTTATGGTATGCAGTTTCACAGACGAACTGTGTCCACCGTGGGAAGAATGCAAACTAAGTGCAAGCTTGTTCCTGGGGGCTCCACAGTACATTGCCCAGGATGCTCTCACCCTTCTCTGAACTTAAGCATTCTCTGGATCACGGATAGTATATGAAGTGGTTGCCAACTCTAATCCAACTAGGCAAATTTCTAATTAACTTCAGAAGCTTTTAAAGATAAATTTAATTCTGAAAATTTTATAAAAACGGTAGCAAAACAATGATCATATGCCTTATTTTTCAGACCAGGATTAAGTGGCCAGGAGAAGTACTGTTTTGTGTTAAATACACTTACTTAATATTAAAAATAGGAGAAATATTTTTAAGGCCTGAGATGTTAAAAGCAACGGTATGTACAACGATAATAACTTAACCGTAGATTAAAATTATTAGATTGCACAGAGGACAATTCTAGATTCAATCATATCTTAAGTACACATACATACATACACACACACACACACACACACACACACGATGCTTGTTTTATGGAGCTTTTACTTTTGCAGAATTATTAATTTACCAAAGATAAATGGAAGTGAAGGCAAGGAGATTAGAAGAAACTTCTGACAGAAAACTACGGTTTCATCTTTAAAAAGAAGAAACAGACGCTCAAGACAGTGGCATATGGCCACTTGTGTCTCCTTTCACCAATAAGCAAGCTAATCACTAACTCAAAGGCTTCTATGTGAGGTCGCAGGAAACTAACCTGGTAAAACTACAACATTCTAAATAATTTTAAAGCAATTTAGGGGGACAAAGATTTAACTTTTGTTTTCAAGTCATAAGATACCAATTTTCAAAGCTAAACTTTAATTAACTGTTCTTTTACATTCCATCTTATAAATTGTCCATATAATCATTTTAATCCAGATGCATTTTTTATTTATTTTCAAATAAATAGTTGCAAATAACATGCCTATTCTAATATTATGGTATCCAATAAATTTTCAATTGCTCAGTACTAAGAAAGGCAATGTCAGAGGGTCATGTAATTAGGCAGAACTTAGTTCACATCTTATTATTATTAGCTGCATTAAGTCAATGAACCTCTCTGTATTTTAGTTTTAAATGCAATAAAATAGAGAAAATAATGCCTACCTCCTAGAGATACAACATTAAACAAGGTAAAATAAGTGATCATGTTCAGGACATAATTACAGTCCCTGTCACAAATCAGAATGAAATCATCTATTCATCAGAGCACACATTCCAAATTACCTCATGTGAGTTTGGGAATACATCTTAAATCTTGCAATTCAAATAAGCATAATAAAAAACCATTAGAAAGGAAAATTCCCTCCAAAATCCAAATTACAAAGTATTAATATTACAAAGTCACAACCAAACACTAATACCTTGAATCAATTCTCTTCCAGTGGTTTTCAAACTCTTTCAAATATACCGCCTTCCCCTTCATAGGAAATTTTATACAGTGTTTCCAGTATATTTTTAAAAGGGAAGGAGGATAAAACCAGAGTGGCTAAGCTTGGAGTGAAGGCTGTTTTCACTCAGATGGCTCACACAACGGCACACTGCTCCTGCCTGAAAGCTGCTTTCTCTATGCCAATCAAATGTGTGTACAAAATGTCCAAAATGTCCCATACAAAAGTGGAGATACTCCTGCACCTTCACTGCCCTCTTCTAAAATACTGGCTCTTCCTCCTTATTGTCTATTTTACTCCTCAAGATAAGTTCCAGATTGTTCCTGGAGTCTCCAACAGGATGCAGCCCAAAACAGTCTCACCCTTCTTTGAACTCGGAGCACTTCTCTGTATCACTCACTGGGCCCCTTAGCATAGCATCTGGCTATTTGATAGCTTTCGATTTAGAGCATTTCTGACTTCTTTCCCCACCTAGTTCCATCCACGACAGCAAGGTGTGTGTTAGCCTCTGGGCACCCCTGAAGAGAGCCCAGCAGATCACATTTTTGTACTAAGAGTACTGAGTATACTTCCTTCCTTGGGGAAGGGGGGAAAAGGGGGGAAAAAGTCATTTTAATGAAATACTATTTTGGATTATCTAAGCCCCTTCTTGTTTCAAGTACCTCCAAAACTGACTCTCATTGACCTAGATAAAAGGCCATCACAGGCGCCTAAGACTAATCAGGCAAAAGCCTTTTTAAACCACCACCATCCCCAAGGAAAAAAATTATTTATCAAAATATACAGCTTTAAAATTTTACTATATACTTTAGTATCATTAACTGCTGTACTGCTGTGATATTATTAACACAAAAATATAAACAATGGTACAGTGATCCCTTGGTATCCATGGGGGACTGGTTCTAGGACCCTCCTGCAGATACCAAAATCCACGACATTCAAGTCCCTTGTAAAAATGGTCTAGAATTTGCATATAGCCTGTGCACATCCTCCTGCATACATTAAATCATCTCAAGATTACTGACAATACCAAAAACAATGTAAATGCTATGTAAATAGTTGTTACACTGTATTGTTTAGGGAATAATGACAAGGAAAAAAAAGTCTGTGTATGATCGGTATAGATGCTCTTTTTTTAATATTCTCTATCCACCATTGGTTGAATCCACAGACACAGAATCCACACATACGGAGGGATGACTGTATTTATTTCTTAAGGAAAAAGGTTAATTTGATAAAGTTTCTCTGCTCCTAAAAAAATCTGGAATCTTGGCCAGGTGCAGTGGCTCACACCTGTAATTCCAGCACTTTGGGAGGCCAAAGCAGGAGGATCGCTTGAAGCCAGAAGTTCAAAATTAGCCTGAGCAACATACTGAGACCCCCATCTCTACAATAAATAGAAAAATATTAGCCAGGCATGGTGGTGAATGCCTGTAGTCCCAGCTACGTGGGAGGCTGAGGTGGGAGGCTGAGGCAGGAGGCTCACTTGAGTCCAAGAGTTTAAGGTTGCCGTGAGCTACAGTGACACCACAAAGCAAGACCCTAACTTAAAAAAAAAAAATTTTCAGAATCTGGTGCCCCAGATGCCTGGGGAAGAAAGCATGACCAGGAAAGCATGAGGCTCCGACAACAGCTTAGTTGATGTCTTAGAAGGGCATTTGCATGGTCTCATTAACACTCAGCATGTCTATCAGAGAGGACTGCTTTGGCAAAGGCAAACAGGGAAGACTGTTTCCACACACAGCAAAGCAACTGAGCCTTGTACCGTCCTAAATTGCCAAAAAAGCAGATTCCTCACCTTACAGTTCTTCCATCTTACACTTGTATAGCACTAAGACTCATCACACCAGTTATCTGGCCAATCTCCATGCTGCAGAGTACCACTCGACTATAAATAGGGTGAGGACAGGGGCCGCATCAATTTTGTCCACTGTTACATCCACAGCATCTAGAACAATGTGTGGCATATAAGGCTCCTTGAAAAAAGAGTGTGTGCGCATATATATTTACAGACACACACACACACACACAGATTCATGTGTCACTTGAAGACGTGGATACATTCTGAGAAACGCATCATTAGATGATTTCATCGTTGTGTAAACATCATAGAGTGTACTTACACAAACCGAGATGACACATGGTTTTTTACTTATATAATTTTTTTCATATCAAAAACCAAATGTCCCAGCACCATTACTGAATATCAGTCATTTCCCCTACTTTATCTGCAATGCTAATATCAAGTGCCACATATCAGGTTTCTATATATGCTCCATTATAATCTTATGAAACCACCATCATACCTGCTGTCTGCAGTTGACTGAAACAACATTATGCGAAGCATGATAGTGTGTGTGTGTATGTATGTGTGTGTACGTGGGTATCAGGCTCTTAAAATAAAATATATAGTATGCTCTTAAAATACATACAGATACACACACATGCCAAGTATAATAAATAGATGGCAAAAATAAAGAAAAGCATTTACCACTTCACTTTCACCATCACAATGTCTTATTGATTTCTTACAATATGACCTGAAGATGCAGTTTTAAAATTAAGTTAAACATAAGATATCACATGAATAAATTTCCCTCAAAGGCAAGATTATATGTAGAACATTTAATATTCTTTCTGATCAGATCTGAGCTTTACTTATAAACAGTTTATAAGAATCTGAAGAAAATACGATTGAGTACAGTAGAATCTCCTTCTGCATTCTGGCAGCACATCAAAAAACCTGTCCCAGCAGGCCTAATATCGCATGGTCAGCGAAGGGGAAAAGTGAAAGTCATCTTCTACTTTGCTGCTTCTCTGAAAAGGGAATCACATTAGCCCATTAAGTAGTCAGATACATTATTTTATTGCTTGCAAAACCCCTGGGTAATAAAGAATGAGTACAAATTGCCACAGGCAGTTTTGGAGGAAAAACAGAACTGTGCAAAACAATGACAGCTGCTCTACTGCAGCACTGGACTACTCCAGTAAAGAAAACAGTACATCAGCTGTAGTTCTCTGCTCAAGTAGAGCACGTTCCCATGTGTGAGGAGGAGCTATACAAGCATATAATTCTGTAGAATCCATGTGTAAATGTACAAGTAGGAAAGACGTGATAGAAGAGAAGAAGGTAAATGCATTTGTAAAAGCCACCTTAAGTCAGCCTCAATCACACACACGCGCACACACACACACACAGTTCCACTCTCTTCAATATAAGAAAGACTGAGGGGAGTGACAGTGAAAAGCAAGCGTCCTTTGGAAACATGAGGTAGAAAAGGTAAATAAGTTTTTATTAAGAGGAATATTAATATTTTTCAATAAAGATACTAGGACAGAAACAAAAATGGTATTTTTTTTTCTTTTTTTTTTTTTACGGGATGGGGTCTCACTCTGCTGCCCAGGCTAGGGTGCAGTGGCGTCATCATAGCTCACTGCAACCTAGAACTCCTGGGCTCAAGGAATCCTCCTGCCTCATCCTCCCGAGTAGCTAGATACATGCCACCATGTAGGGCTAATTTTTCTTTTTAGAGGTGGGGTCTCACTGTGTTGCTCAGGCTGGTCTGGAACTCCCACCCTCAAGCAATCCTTCCACCTCAGCCTCCCAAAGTGCCAGGATTACAGGCGTGAGCCACCATGCCGGGCCTTCTGTCTACCATCTTGAATTGTCTTTCCACATCTGTTTCCTGAATGTCAGTGTTTTACAACTGAACTCTTAATTTACATTTTAAGGACTCAACTCTGTATTCTCCCTGAAACTGTTAAGATTCTAACCTAAAATAATACCTGCCTATTATTGCTGTATACAACTATGTGCTACCATTGGCATCACCCTTTATGTACTCATTGTGATTCACAATAAAAGATGTTCACAATTTGAGAGCTCTGATTGTAACCGGGGAATGAACTGGATATAAGAGCCAAGGTATTCAAGAGAATGCAGCACTAATGTCATGACCTAGTCATGAGAATGATTAGGGCACTGCCTCCCCAAAGGTGACTGACAAAAACCTTGAGGCTCAAGGAATACAGAGGCTCCATCTCATTTGATTTGGGCATCCTCTCCCTACAACAGTCCATAAAACCATAAGCAACAAATAGGAATAGAAATGGAAGATAATGCTAAAGGCTTAAATGAGATGTTTATTAGATTAATTAGCAGATAGACACTTACAAAAGAGGTCAAGCACTCTTCTAAGTACTTTTTAATATTAATTCATTTCATCCTCAAAATAATCCTATGAAATATGGACAATAATTTTCTCTCTTTTATAGATAAACTAAAATTAGAGGACATGAAATAACTTCTACTTCCCCAAGATATTAAGTGGCAAAACCAGGATTGGAATCCATGCAGTTTGGCCTCAAGGTTCACACACTTCAGTGCCACACTAAGGCAACTCACAAAATATCTAAACCACTTACCTGGCACCTAACATAATGAGGAGGAAGAGGAGGAGGGTAAGCCACATAGTGCCCAGCCTAATATACAGCATGCAGAGGCCCTCAAAGATGGTCTGGGGCCACAATGCTGATTAAGACGACATATAAAACATACCAATACATCTAGATTAAATTTACATGGTACAGAAATCTCTAAAGATACAAATTAATACTACCACTTTAGGAACTGAGAAGAAATCATTAACATACTATTTTATGTTAATATAATATACCGAGCATAATATAATATACCAAGCACTGAGAACCTTGATTTTCTCTTAACACTGTTAAATGAAATCTTACAAATAATTAACAGTTTATATTTTGGTCCTATCAATATTTTACACTCAATTTAAATTATAAACTAAAGGTACTAATTCTTAAAAAAAATATATTCAAGCATATTTTAATGTAAAGATTCAGAAGAGAATTACATTTATTATTTTGTCTTCCTTTTTTTTAAAAAACTCAGTATTTTTTCTAATTAATAAAGTAATACAAGTTCATTGCAGAAAATTGAAAAATACTAGAGTATAGAGAAGACAATAACAATCATCAGTAATTCAATATCATCTTTATTTTTCAATGAAGTTTGAGACATTAAATTTTCAGATAATGATACCTTTTTTCTTTCAATTTTGGAAACAGATGAAATTTCATGAACCATAATAATTATTGTCAAGGTACTTCAAGAAAGAAATGTGCTGCAAATAGGTAAGACATTAACTCCACTTGAAATTATTTTTAAATAATGAACACTTTTCTCCACTTCTTATGCTTCATGTAAACTAAGTTCAGTCAGAAGATATGATTAACTGAATTAAACTAAAATGTTTTTTAAAACACTTTAAACAAATCTGATAAAATGACAGTCATTATGTTTAAAAAGTGATTACTAACTAATGACAAATCTTAGAATTAAAATTCATTCTCTTCTACAGCACAGATAAGGCCAAATCACTCAATAGGCATTACCCAAGCATAACATGTTTAAGCTTGGTTCCAGATATGCTAGCAAACTGGAACAAAAAAGTAACTTTTGTTCTTCTAAGTATAGTGCCCTCTTATGAAAATGAACTTTCAGGCAGAACCGATACTATTTAGCTGAATACCTATTTAAATGGCAGCTACACTTTCAGTATATTGTATTAACATTAATTGGGGGCCCAAAGGCGAACCTCAAAATCCAAGCCTCATACCAGCCAATAAAAGGCAAGCAAAATACCGTACTGGCACAAAGTGATCAAGTAAATTGCCCCTTCTCCCCTCTCCTCAAACCCTATTTAATTAGCAAATACTGATACTGTTACAGAATGTTTCTGGTTTTCTACCATCAAATCTAAGGGCTGATTGGATATTATTTTATTTTACTCTAATTTACAGGGACAGATAAAAGACTATTTCTGCATCTTTCAATGTTCTAAACTAGTTGCAATTAATACTTAATGTTTAAAATGATCCTCTTAAATATCTTTTATTGTCTTTTTGAATCCATAAATCAGTGAGCTCAAATCAATCAGATTAGTAAAAGTACTCCAACACTGTGGTAATTCAGTATTCAGAATCAGTTTGGGGAAATGGCACCTTTACATCTAAGGCAATTTAACTTGAAAAAGTTTTCAGCTTCTACACCTTATTTTATTTAATGTTAATCAAGCTAGCATTGGCTATTATTATACAGTTAAATGGTTTTCAAAGCAAATTCCTTGATTTGCTATTTGAAGAACAAGCAGGCTTTCATTCTGCAGACACTCTTATTAAGCACATTTTGTGCCCTGTTTTCAACTACAGTTAAACCCCAAGGAATATTTTCATCATATTATATAAATAGTGATGAAACAAAACAAGAAGTCCTTAGATGAATTTTATAAAATCTTGGACTTCCCATAAACTTTGTATGTCTGTGTAACCATAACTGTTTAGCACACTACATTATATTTTATGTTACAGTGATGGGCAGATTCACACCCAGTCTGGGCCAGTAAACATTATTTTGTATGAGCCACGCTCTATCCCCTATTATAACACCACCAGCACCACCATTTAAATTCCCTTTCTACTCCATAGGTCCATTTCCAGCCATTCCATCCATTTCCAGCCATACTATCCTGGTATAAGAGGAACTATGGGCTTATAAACTAGCCCATATAATTATAAACTATAAATTAGCTCAATGAATTTATGGAACAGGAGTTATGATCTGATCTGAAATGTGTGGGGTTAGAGTTTTATTCACACTGGATGTTGCCTAAGCAACCCTGGCTCCACTCTGCAACTTTCCACATTTGTAAAATTTTCCTTTAATTGGAATAAGCAACTGGAGGAAAAGAATTAATGAGAAACCTGGCACTAGAGTGTCCCAAACAATGCAGTACACAAGTGGACTCAAGCTTGCTGGAAGATATAGTCAAGACCAGTAGCTGAGCACAAACGCTTTTTAAATCTAAAGATAAAGCTTGATTCTCGGATTCTCTGATGCCAGCAAGAAACCGAAATCATAGACATTTATTGTGGGAAAGGTCCTTAAAAATGATCTAGCTAGTCCAACTTCCTCCCTAGTTTCCCTGATAAACTATGGTCAAGAATTAGTTTTAATAATCAGTCCAAACATTCGAGTACCTGATATGTACTGGATATTAGTTCATCAGGGAATCAATCTTGTAAAGACACTTCTTTAGTATACACATGAAACACACCTGTTTATGATACACAGTTCACTTGTAAGCCCATGAAATGAACCAAGAGGCAGTACAGGTTAGTGCGAAGAACAGAAATCTGAGCACTGGAACCACTTAGTAGAGTTAAATACTGTGGAGCTTTACGCAAATCACTTAACCTCTTATTTATAAAGTGAAGGGACTGGCTGTCTTAACTCATGGGGTTTTCTAACTCCAGTAATAAAACAGATTCATTTGTTAAAAAGTGGCATTGAGTAGTTTGAAAGTCCACACTTGGAGACTAGGAATTTGGATTGAAATAGCATGTTTGATTTTGCTTAATTTTATGGTAGATTTTAAGTAAAATTACTTATGTGCAGATACAATATAAGAATCTTCTCAAAGAATACATCAGAGACCATTCACTGTGAACATCTCTGGTGAATGGGACATAGGGGAGCAGAAGGTAAAGAGATGGACTTTTGTTTCTCACCTGCAGCCTTCTAAACTGCCTAATTCTTTCATGGGCAAGTGTTACTTTTGCAATTTTTTTTAAAACCCTAATTTAAAAAAAAAGAAAAAAAGCACTTAGACCATGGAGGGCAACATAATAAAGCAAAAAGTACACTCCTAGGAAAGGAAAGATTTCTAGTCCGGCTCTGTCTAGCTCTCTGACCTTGGGAAGTCTGTTTAAGTTCCAGCATTCTAGCTCTCTTATGAAAATAAGACAGCTTGCGGCATCACCATCCCACTGGCCTCAATTTTATATTAACTGGTCTTCAGTTACTATTCTCTCATTCGATCATTCAGTGCATTCATCAAACACTCAAAGAATACCAGGAACTAAACAAATGTAAAAGAGCATGCAAGTTAATTTCCTTATAATGAAAATAATTTAATTAATAGCAAAAAAATCTGGGAGTTCTGGAAATGTTTAATTTGCTAAAGAAAAAGGAAGAAGAGATAAAACATAAACTTGGTGAAAACCCAAAATCTATTACTGAGGAAGGTAAATAAATATATGCTTAGCCCTTAGCCTGAACTGTTTTATTAGAATGCTTTTCAAACATGTAATCAAATTTTAAAAATCTTCTCAATCACAGAAATTATACCTCTCCTGAAGGAGTTAGGATATTGTCCTGTTTCCTAATTGCGTAATGGGTCATCCTTTCTTTCTCTAAATACTAATTCAATTATTGATCTTTCTAATGATGGATCTGGATCCATGAAATTACTCTTTTCAGCTTAACATTCATCCTATATCAGAGAAAAATAAGGTGCATTATAGCATTTTTCTTTCCAGCCTTATGTGACTAATAACAGGCTCATATGGTTTTCAAAACCGTTTTCTCCTCAATCCACATCCCTTAAATAAAATATATAGTTAAATCTTAAAACTTGAAGTCTTCTTTAGCACTTAAAATATGCCCAATTTTTGAATTTTAAGAGAATACTTTTACTTACACCTCGAATAAGATGAATAAAAGAAGAAAAAATAATAGTTTCCTCCATAACTCTTAAGTTTGCCTAAATGCAACAAATAAATGTATCTGTCCTCCAAAGTAAATCATATCTTTTAATTTACTATTAAGCACCAGTCACTGAATATTGGCAAACCTAGAGTATACGAGGACAACCAGTAACACTACCACCACCCATCAAGCAGTTTAAGAACTATGACAATTCTAATTAGAACCTCCCCAGAGTACTTGTTAAGAAATTTTATTCAAAAGTTTGAAGTAAGGCAAAAGGAGGACAGCTTGTCCTGTCAATGTCATACAGGGAGAAAGGTGCACCTAAGGATTATCTAGCCCCTAGGTTCCCAAACTATGCACCAAATACCCCAAAACACTGTAAAAAAATTCACAGGGGGTTTGTGAGATATTTTAAATTTTTGAAGGAAACAAAGCAACATCTGTCAGAGAACATGCAAATTAATTACTAGCTGAAGTAGTTCACAGTTTCAATATTAGACTGCACTACATTTCTTCCAATAAAGTTAAATCTTTGTGAAATTGGTTTTTCAGTGGTTGTGGGGATACAAAGTAAAATGAATGTGGAGAGAAAATGAGAGTAGTGATGTCAAATCTGATTCTATGGTTTGAGAAGTTGTGCAGTGCTCAACAGGCATAAATACCGTATTAATAAACAATTGCAGTTATTTAAAAATAAATTTTATTGTTTCAATATAGTATGTACATTATTTGTTGAAATGGATGCTAGCCAGTTTTCTATCTAACTCTGAAATTTTATCCTAATATTCTTTTATAAATTACTCTTTGAATTGGTTTTAACATCATACCTGTTCTCTCACTAATTGAGTTATTAAAATGTTTGGCAATTATTTGTTTTATATTTGCATTAGAATCCTGATTTTCCTTTTTTGTAAATAGTACTTTACTGTGCTGATGTTGTCCTTTTCCAGTTTATCTAGAAATAATTCTCATTTTAAAAGCCAAATTTTACTGATTGATTGGTTGAGATGGGATCTCACCCAGGCTGGAGTGCACTGGCCTCAAGCTCAAGCTCAAGCTCAAGCGATCCACCTTCCTTAGCCTCCCAAGTAGCTGAGACTACAGTTGCGCACCACCAGTGCAGCTAATTTTTCTGGTTTTTGTAGAGATGTGGTGCTCCCTACGTTGCTTGAGCTGGTCTGGAACTCCAGCCTCAAGCGATCCTTCCGCCTTGGCCTCCCAAAACGCTAAGATTACAGGCAGGAACCACTGTGCCTGGCCCAAGTTTTAAAGGTTTCACTAATTACCAAGCACTTTGTGCTAATGTATGAATAATAGTAATAATACTAAAAAGTATCAAAAACGACTCCATATATACTCCTGTGTTAAAGTAATGGATATATATTAGTGTTAGAATGTAATTAAACTCTCATAAGTCTAAGCGGTTTTTTACATTTTCTAATGTTTAATAAATATATTCAATCCTTTTGTAATCCAAAAAATATACAACAGATTCTTTTTAATGTTTGGGATGATTTATGAACACGTTCTTTTTTAAAAAAAAAAAAGCACTATTAATGAAAGCTTTAAAACATGAATGAGTGACATAGAATTAAATTTCCTCTAAGGAAACATTTTAGTAGTATTCATTAAACAGAGGGCTAAGGACAAAAGAACAAATGGCTACATTTGTATAATCAGTACCTTTTAATGCCAGACTATGCCAGTAAACTAAAAATATGGATAATTTGTTTTACTCTCAATCTCCCACTTATTTTCCTAAAATTCTTCACTCCATGTCAAACATTCTTTTCACTTCAAGCTACAGAAGTGACAAATGTGCCTGAGAAGGAAAAAGAATGGGAAAAACTTTCACCTTTTATTGGTACCTTTATGAGGAATGAGTAGGAAGAAAAGAACAAAGTATAAAGCAACTGAGTAAATATGTTTATAGATGTGTTGAATGATGCCCATCCATAAAGATAGTTCTGCAAGTGTGGGTGGCTTGTAAGGAACTTGATTCTTCCTCATCTGATAACTCTTACCAATGGATCCACTTCTGTCTGGGTCACCTTCCACCTACACTGCCTCCTTTATTACCCACGGTGGATATTTCATCTTATTACTAAAGACATTTGGCTCCGTATTTCTTAGAATCCCCTCTTACATGTGAAATACCCGAAACAGACTAACTTGCAGTGAGTCCTTAATAGTCAAAAGGCCTCTTTATAATGACATATGTATCCAAGACCAAAATCAAACCTATGGAAATACTTGATCCAAAGGAGTGAATTTTATGGAAGTTCTATCATCTGCTTTATGAATGGTTTAGAGAATATAGAACTTAAGTGTATATAAACAATATCAAAAGATTAAAAAGAAGAAAAATAAAATACATGATGTTATCCCTGAATTATGATCACTTAATTTTGTAAAGTTGATAGGTTTGATTCATAGTGTATAAAGAGCTATGAGACCTTAGGAAAAACTTATAAAACAGGCTTTAAAAGACTTGTCTAGTCATATACATTATCTCATTTAATCCACAAAACAACCTGTACAAAGTGGACATAATCATTACTACCTTTATCATTATTCCTACTCATGGTTTAGAAAACAAAAAAGCACAGGAGCAGAAACACACAGCATAGAGTAAGCAGACCAGTTTGAGTACGCATACTAAGCACAATTAGAAGGGGTGTTATAATGAAGTTCTAAACTTCTGTCTTTTATTTACAAAGAAGCAGTCTATCGGTAAATGATGGCATTCTACTTATGGCATCAATAAAACTCATAATAATGCATATGTGCATCACTTTCCTGAAAATGTTACATGTATAAAAAGTCCTAATTCCTAAGCTCAAGATTTATAAATCTGAATATTTACAACCTAGGGCAGGATAACTGGCCCCTGTTCGTCTGCCTCCCCATATCTGGAGTCACCCTAGCCTCAGCTCCAATTTGGCCCTTCTATAACCTCAGCTGTTTCTGAAGATATCTGACTTATTCAAATGAGTTATAGGTAATACTGCATTCCTCCTTAAAGGAGATCAAATGTGTAAGGTGCCAATATCCCAAATGAAGACCACTCAGTGATGTACCCCTGAAGAATTAAAAGAGCTGTGAAACATGGAATGTCTGATTTTTACAGCAAATCAAAGCACAAGTACAGAATCTGTGGTACTTCAGCATCTACAGAACACACTCTGTATTGTACTTCAAACACTAGGCCATGTTCAAATGTACCAGTAACATTCCTCAATTGAAGAATCCTCTCGTTTGAAATATACTTAAATATTTTATCAAGATTTTACTGGGTATTTTTTTTAGCACCCTGTGTTTCTAAGGGTGGGGGGAGGGAAGAAGAGGCCTTGCCAGCCAGTATTAAAATTGTGTCCTTTGGTAACTTACCTTTTTGAACCCACAAAAGATGCTTAACATGATCAAGGAATAATGCAAGACAGTACATATTCCATTTAATACTTGATCATATTCATGTTGAAGACAGTACTACAAGATTTTAGAGAATGGGTAAATGGAGGGCTGCGGGGATATAGCTGAAAAGGTAAAAGTATATAATCCCAATGTTTCTATTTTTACATATCGTTAAGAGATATCACAGATATTGTTCTTTCACTAAGAAACTCTAGTTTCATGTTTCTTTTCAACAGTGAAATTAGGGCCCAGAAATATTACAGAAGAAAGTTATTTGAAAAGAGGTGAACCATTCTTAAAGTTTAATTCTAGATTTTTAAATTATAAATAAGAAATAAAGGTAGAGAGATGGTATGCTACACTGAAAATGATCTAATGTTTTAAATCACTGAGACAAACCCCAAAATTCTCCAGCCAACAGCCCAATTTTCTTTTAGTAAAACGTACCTCCTATATGTAGTCATTTTTTTAAGTCTCAGCTAATAAAAATACTTTAGCCAACTGTCTTCAATTATATATACTAAGATATCCCTTTGTTTTCTTACATTCCCAGTACCAGTTAACACTGTGTAAACAATAACAATCACTTTCAAGAGTACGTAATTATCCTTCAAATGTTGCCCAACAATGTTCCCTCTAGTCTCTTCTGCATGCAACCAATTAGAAAGGCCTCCTACTTTACATGAGGCATGTTTGAGATA
This sequence comes from Varecia variegata, assembly GCA_028533085.1. NCBI lineage: Eukaryota > Metazoa > Chordata > Mammalia > Primates > Lemuridae > Varecia > Varecia variegata. The sequence continues at coordinate 8,812,946 of CM052452.1, forward strand.
CCAAAATGTGTTGAGGCAGTTTCTACTGCAAGAATTGCAATTCAGATCCAGCAACACAAGGGACAAAAGCCAATAGGGTAATGTATGCTTTTTTACTAAGGAATACTTGAGCTAAAGTAAGCATCATAAAGAGCCCAATTGCTCAAACTTAAACAAACCACTCAATAATAATGCTGATTTAAAAAAAAATGCACAACCAGTAATTATAGGAATCAACAATTTTAACCCATTTATAAAATGTAAATATTTTAAAGGATCATCATTTAACATCAATATAAGAATGATGATGAGAATGTTTTTGTTTTAATAACATACCAATATTTTTGTTTTATGTTACATGACTTTTCAGATCCAATTCTCCATTTTGACCCTAGGGCACACTAAATAGATTTACAAAGAAAAAGTAAGTTCCTCTCATTCAGTTCAACCCAACATGTGATACCCTTTGTGCTGGGAATTATGGATCTTGAGTAGAATAAAAGGTAAAATTATGATGCACACTGGATACCAAAATAAATGACTCTGTTTTCAAAATTCAATTTAGGAATAATGTAGGAATGGGGAAAGAGTGTCAACAGAAAAGAACCCAAACTGTAAAATAATTTAAATTGGTTTGTTCTGAACCGAATATATGTGACTATGGCCCAGACAGCCATGCCCAAGAAGACTTGAGGCAAGTGTTCTTGCCATGGTTAGGTTACAGTTTGGTTTTATATATATAGGGAGACAGGAATTACACATAAAGTCATAAATCAACACATGGAAGGCATTATGTTGGTTTGGCCCAAAAAGGCAGGACATTTTGAAGCAGGAGGATTACAGGTTATAGGCAGGTTTAAAGATTCTCTGGTTTGTAATTGGTTAAAGAAATGAAATTTTGTCTAAAGGAATAGAATGTTTTAAGTTAAGAAGTCTGTTTATCAGAGACAAGCCACCAGACATATACCAAGACTTTGTTAAGCTGTTAAGTAAATTGATGACCTGCAGGTGTGGTTTAATCTTTGTCTTACATGGCCTTAGGCTTGTTAATGATGTTTTATCTTATTGTTACAAAGAATAACTCCAAAAAAGGGACAGGGCATATCTAGACATGTCTGACCTCCCTTCTCCTCATGGCCAGCAACTCAGCTTTAACGTTTTTTGGGGGATGGAGGGGGCTACCCTTGACCAAGAGGGGGCCATTCAGTCAGCTGGGGGCCTTAAGATTTTATTTTAGTTCACAGGAGGAAGGAGACTAAATTCTCATCTTCCACAGTACAAATTCAAGAGAAGACTAAAATTAAATATACACATAACACACACACTCACACAACATAAGAATAGCAGCATAAACATGCTATTGACAGTTTTAGAGGTAAAATGCCAAAAGAAATAGCTAGAAAAGATGGCTCAGGGGAGCAGCTCAAAGAAGAGAGATCAAAGTTAACTTTAATTGCTGGAGAGGGTGGGAATAAAAAAACCTGAACAAATGGGAAATGAGTTTAGACTATGCTAGCAATTGTGGAGGACAACTGTCACTGGACACAAAGGCTTCTGCTGGGGAGCAGAAATGCCACAGGACATTTAGGCAACATCCTAAACACACCTGACACCACATTATGTTCTTGTGCCAGAGAGTGCTTCACCAAAAGTAGTCTAACAAAAGTATATACAAGGGCAGAGTGATTAGTAGTCAGAAGACACAGACAGGCAGAAGACTACAGTAACAGACCAGATACGAAGATTCCAACAGGGAAGCAGCTCCACAGTCACATAAGTGAATATTTCATCTTAGCACTCAGAGCTTTCCATGACATTCTTTAGCCATAAATATAAAGCTATTAGACTTCAACCTTACACAACTACTAAGAAAATCCTAAATAAAGCATGTTAGCAACATTTATTGGCAGATTGTCAGAGATAAATCTACTAATTTCTAAGAACAATACTTAAAAGCTTTATTTTTGTAATATCCTTTAACAGTCTAAATACACTAAATAAATGTTCTAATTGTTGTAACATACATTATGCACTCTCAAAATTGCTTTCCATTGACTCCGTAAAAGGTTGGCAACAGAACCACAATGCTAGTATATATCATATTTCAAAATTCACACCAGAAGGAAATATATAAGAAAGGAAAGTTCTTTAAAATTAGAAAATAGCCCATTTCAATATTTTAGGGATAAAATACAATATGACATTTCTTATATTATCATTACTTAGATTTATAGTAGAAATATATACCTTATTTAATGCAAATCTTGTATATAAAAATTGACTCAAATATTTGAATAGCAAGCTTCCTCTAGTAAAAGAAATCAGCACAATCATTTAAAAAAGTCTTTATCCTTACTGTTTTCTAAGTATTACTACTACCACTTTCACTATTGAAGGCAAACAGCCACCACCATTAAACAATAACGATGTTAGGTTCTATATTAGCCACTTTATGTTCAGAGTAAATTTACGACAAAACCTAAAAAAAGTGTAGCTACTAATCTTACTAGGAAGAGATCCCTTTTCCTTTTACACTGAAGGTGACTGATCACCCTCTAGACTAGGGATCCCTTCCCTGCCTACTCTAGAAGGGAAGTGACACAGATGACTGGGCTGTAACAAGAGTTTGGGGAGAAAGAGGAGAGTGGGGAGAAGAGTGAGGGGTGGAGAGAAGGGGGGGATGAGGAAAGGGAGAGGGAAGGGAAGTTTTACAATGCTAAAAAGTATTCTCCTACATGAAAACATTTCTGGTATGAGGTAATATCTTATTACGCAAAATGCATGCTTTACTATATTAAACCTAAAAAGTGTGTGCATTTCTTGAAAATGTATATTAATTAGGTAGTATAAGAACAGAATAAACAAATTAAACCAATTAATTCCAAGCTTAAGAGGAGAGAAAATATCCAGGTGAAACAACACAAAGCACAGCCAAAACAGAATGTCTGAATTCAAATAGGGTGGCAATAAGTGGTTTGGACATGAGTATACTGGCAATCACCTTTCTAATTTTTAATATTCAACATAAATTTAATAATACAGCATTTAATTACACTGTGATCCAGGAATCTACTTTAGTACATCTAAGCTACTAGCATTATTAGAAAATAAATGAGCTGCTTCCCCTACCCACAAGACAAAAGAAATCAAACAGCCAAGCATATCCTCAAGACTCACCTTTTGTTGACTGGCTTTTCATCCTTTTCATAGGGACGGACAAACCATTTCCCAATCCTAACGAAGTTCTTATCCATCAGGCACCTACAATAATTACATCGAGAATTACTTTCATAGTTTCAATAACAAATTAGCAAGTCGCTGAATCAATAATCCCAGATGAGATACACCACTGAAAATAAAGACATCAACATGTAAACTGTCAAAATATTTCATCACTTAAAATTTTTACATTATACTTACTGAAAAAACTTTGACTTTGGGCACTGATTTTTATGCCCATGTAAAAAATGTCAGAAAATAATATAAAATTGATGTATTCCTAAAATATCTTACATTTCAGAATTACTTCAAATCAAATCACATTTTTGCATAACTTCAATTCATGCATCATCAAGAATGTTAGGAATATGCTATTTCTTAGAGTACCTCAGGCATATTCTTCTAAGCCACTGACGCCCATTCTTGCCAGTTTTAATGCTGGCTTTTTTCTGGTTGGCATGTGATAGGCAATCCTTTAGGATAGGCAAGGACCTCAGTAACAAAAACATAACACAACTTCAGCCACTGAGGTATTTTCCTTTTGTAGGCATGGTAAAGCACTTGGTTAAGGCTTTGCAAGAACAGAAGGAATTGCAGTCATGACTTCAATAATGAATATTTGCTTTACTCATATCTAAATTGTGCCCAACTTCTGTTTCTGTGCTGTTTGTGTGTATGCTGTGTTTCAATGTCAAATCATGGGGTACTCTTTTTGAAGACATGTTAAATGGCAATCGAACCCAACTCATGTAATATCAGTAATGCACACAATTCAACTGAAATGACAACAATACAGTTATGACCAAGTTATAACTGTCTGTGTAATGCATGTGCAAACAACAACTATATCTCAACCGCCATATGGCCAATTGTGAGATGCCATAGATTGTAAGAAGTACCCCTGATTTTAAAAACATAAAAATGTGGGGGGAATGTGCATTTTGGAATTGATGAAATACAGTAATCTCTAACATTATTCAACAAAATGATACATATTTTGTAAGAAAAGCTATCAGAACACTGGATGTAATTCTTCTATACAAGGTGCTACCTATCAGTAAAAGAGCCGTATAGCAATTCTTTATTCAATATTCCGGCAATTTTGCATGAGGCTTTTGTCTGTGTAATTTCCACACTATCAAGGAGGACAGAAACAATTCAAGCCCTCGCCCAACTCATTACAGGTTCGATGGGTTAGTAAGTGGCAATAGTTTCTGCTGGGCACAATGTAACTCCCTTTGGGCAAAGTCAATTTAGAACACTGCTGCATCAAAAAGTCACTGGCTTCAACTGGTTTTACTTTGAAAATGAATTTATACTACAATCTTCCTTCTTCACAATGAAGAAAATCATTTAAAATTTATCATCCAAAGCTTATCAGTTTAAAAAAAAAAACCATGATTTTTAGGATTAAAGATTATGTGACTGCATTAAATTCAGAACAGCAAGCATGGAACACCCACCCAAGGAGAAAGTACTCAAGAAGCAAAACTGGAAAAGTATCTCCACAGTTTATTCATTAGCTAAGAGACTTAATTTTTTAGCTAGACTGCATACAAATATATGTTTCCACTAAAAACTCTATAGAGTTTGATACCACGTTCCTCCTCCAATAATACTATCGATAATTACTACTTAAATCATTACTATTACCACTACCTTGTTTGACTGCCAGTATCTCATCTAACTCTAGTAATAATGATAAGAGCTAGGTGTTACAATGCCTATTTTTATAGATGAAGAAGCTTAGCCACATGGAGAATGTCACCTAGCCAAGGTCACACAGCTAATCAATAGCAGAGCTGTAGTCAAGCCCAGGTGTATCCGATCACAAAGCCAGGACACTTAACTATTACCATATACCAACTCTCATGCTGTCATGTTTCCTCAATTATTTCCTTATTTCTTAAATCCAAATGCACCTTGTAAATGATGGGTCTATTTAATTCATGATAGTGTTTCTTATTTTTTAAGCCTGTTGCCCAGGCTACAGTGCAGTGGTGGCATCATAGCTCACTGAAACCTCAAACTCAAGGGCTCAAGCGATCTGCCTTCCTCAGCCTCATGAGTACCTGGGACTATGGGAGTGCATCACCACACCCAGCTAATTTTTTTATTTTTTATAGAGATAGGGACTCACTATGCTGCTCTATGAACTCCTGGCCTCAAGCAAGGCTTCTACCTCGGCCTCCCAAAGTGCTGGGATTACAGGAGTGAGCCACCGCACTCGGCCAATAGTGTTTCTTTATTCTCCAAAGGCTGTTATTAAATTGAAGGTGCATGTTAAAATTGATGATGCTAAGAATGAAGGCAATAAGGTATATAATAAGTATGGAATCACATCACACACTAAACATTGTCTTCTAGTGACACACATCCTCACTTAGTAAATACCATTTTTAAAAAACATATTCATTTTGTCATATATGCCTTGAAGGTCAGACTTCACAAGAATCATTTATTCAAAAATGGAGAAAACATCAATTTACAGTGTATACAAAGAAAAATACAAGGATTTAGAGTATAATATGAAAGAAAAGATAAAATATATGACTAAAGAGGCCAATATGTATATCTTTGTTTCAAAACCCTTGCCCTTCTACCAAGTAAAAGTCACAAATTCTATTTGCTGATTTCAGAAAAAAAACAAACAAGGTCTAGAGGGTGGAGAGCAGTGCACAGCCAAGCCCACTTGAAGACAAAAGCAAAAGCAAAAGGCTAATGAAAACGCTACTTAAGAGTCTACCTCTCTATATGAATGTATCTCCTGGAGTTCCTACTACAGATCATATTTCTTCGTAAGGCAATGTCAACAAAAGGTTGTTATCACTAATATACAAAACAGCCTTGGAAAGTACTGATCCTTCAATCTGAAACCATCTGTTTCCAAATGAGACTCATAAATGACTTATGTGATTTTTCAATCGCTAATCAGTTTCTATGTGATCAATGATTTCCTACACAATGAAAGGAAAACATGACAACACAGAATTGCATTAGATGAAGTAGTCAATTTTATAAGTACTGGGATGGGGGCCGAGGGACACATACACAGTCCCTCCAAGGTTAGGCAGTACAGAAAGTATTTACTACTGGTTATGGGAAGAAATTAGAGAGGAGGAGGTGTGTCTTTGCTAAGAAAGACAGTTATAACACCTGACCTGGTACATGGGAGTATGCTGACTCAACAGCACACTATACTAAGGCTCCAAGTCCTTGGTTCTCAATCATTTTGGGGTCACGGATCTAAAGTAAAAAAAAAAAAAAAAAAGACCAAAACATTTAATGAAAGCCATTATAAATTCTTTCCCCAGAAAAACGCGTGGAAGAGCAAAACATTGCACACAATCCCACTGGACTGGGGAACTCCATGAAGCATATCTTAGCTATGCATTTCTGTCCTCAATGCCACCACTGATGGCTGCTAACTCTGCTTTGGCTGGATCCCTTCCTCACCCCGTTCCATTCCTCTTCCTCCTCCTCCTCCAGTTTAACCTGTATTCATCTTTTCTGCCCCAGATCAACCCTGCAAAGTACTGTAACATGTACTCTGAATTAGAACAATTCAGTTCTATGGCTTTCTTCTCCAACAAAACTATGAGCTCTTGGGGGCAGACACAGTGTTTTCTTATTCACTGACAATATTCAGCAAATATTTAGGTGCCAATTATGTAATATACTTTATATTCTGCTCTATATTGGTAGGTGCTCAATAAATATCTAAGAAATGAATGCCAAGAAGTATTTTGCTAATCATAATGTAATGTTAGTCTTCTTGTTTATAACCACTAATCTTGTTTATAACCACTTGTACTATTATCTGATTTTTCTTCTGTGTATGTATTCTCATCAATGACACACTCAGTGTTTAAGGGGGAAAAAATCTACATATTTCACTTCTTTATAGACCATCCCACTATAGACTAAAATCTTAGTAGATACTTAACACACAGGGACTCACAGAGGTGCTAAAAAAATGTTCAGTAAGACTAGTACTGCTGCTCAAATGCTTTAATTATATTTGAAGAACATAATTAAGCAAATCTTTCTTTTTAATTTAAAGAAGTTTATTCTGAGACAAACGTGTGTGACTGATGGCCCAGAGCAGATGGCCTCAAGAGGTCCTGAGAAAATGTGCCCTGCAAATCTTTTAAAGAGAGATAATTCTAAGATATAAAAATTATATCAGAAATAATTTCCTTTTTAACATTTTATCAATCTTTATTATTTTTGAGGGATAAAATTTATATTGAACTTCACAAATAAATAAACCTAGAAGATACACTACATCTGCCAAAAATTGTTTCCAATCAACATCATAAATAGCAGTAAGCCTATCAGTTAACCCTGGCTGTCTACTCAGCAACCCCAGACATTATTATTGAGATTTTCAAAATTACTTCACTATTAAGATATGGCATAATTCTGTAAAGTAGTAAACTGTAAATTATCTTTCAAGATTACCATGTGATGCCTGATTTATAGAATGTTCTTTCAGCAATGGTACTAGGAAATTATTTCTCTTCCCAACCCCCACCACTTCCCAAAAATCACTGTTTCAAGAAAAAGAAGAAACAGCTGCTGAAAAACGAAAATAAAACCAGGTCATATGTGTGTGCGCGCACCTAATGTTTCTGTGTCAAGTCATATGGCTCTCAACAAGACAAATGCAACCTGATTCCATGGGAATTTAGTGATTACTCATTTCTTGCTCCTGTTATCACATACCCAAAGGACTGTCAATGTTGCAATGTTATATCACCATTTCTTCAACTAGGGCTATACCTACCACCATACTCTAGTGAATATATTTATTATTTTGAAACCCCTTAATCACTACATCCAAGAACATTGCTCATTTGTCCTTCGACAATCACCTCGATTGGATCATAATTCCACAACACATTGAAAGCTAGGAATACATAAATACAATGTTGATGTTATAATTATAATTCTAATTTTCTCCACATCATTTTCACTGTACTTTTCCAAATAAAATATCTTAACTCTAAATACCAACTCTTGGCAAACCCAGAAGCTCTGGGTCAAAGGCAATTTTACAGCTGTGTTATCAACTACCATGGGGTGAATATACTGACAACCCATTAGCAAAGCAGTATCAGTGGACTACTCTGAAGAGCCATTATGTTTTACAAATGTCAAATACCCACAGATTAAAGTCTCCCTAAGTAAGCATGGACATGATAAAACATAACAGCTTCAAAAGATCCATGTAATCTTCTGTTGTTTGCAAAGCAATGATTTGCATTTTAGAGAAAAAAATTAGCTTTCTATCAAAATTAACTTGGGTTTTTCATTATAAAAACTTAAAAATTAAAGTATACCACACATAGTGTCAATTTGACAGCATTATGTCAGACATTTTAAGTATTTCTACAAAGCTACAAAAGCAAGATTTTCCTAAGTCCCATATGTGATACAAATCACTGAAGCAATAATAAAACCTCGAGGTTTTTGAACCGTACACATTTCCTGGATTTTTCAAAACCTTTTCAATCCAATATTTTACTTCATTTTGATAGAGTTAGGTTAAAAAGATACGGTATATTATGAAAACTTATACTGACTATAACGTACGAGTGATAACCATTAAGTCTGCAATATTAAAAATAGACGAAAAAACTCCCAAAAACGATGGCAGGTTTTTGTTTTCCATAATCTTTTAACAGCCAAAGTATTTTTCCATTAATTAGGAGTATGAGACAATCTAAACTTAAAACACAAAGTGTAACCTTTGAGAAGTTCATTATAAATACACAAGAAAATTTCCCTAAATTGAAAAGACTAATGAAGAATAATCTGAACTACTGCATTATTGGGAAGTGCATGATGGGGAAGGGGGGAATTAGCAGAGATTCTACGTAAATAAAAACTAAATTAATGGTATTTTATCATTCTGGGCATTTTGCCAAAAACAAACCAAAAAAAGATATCGATCATTAAGAAAATAGGAAGCACACTCAGTCTTTCAAAAGAGGGAAAAATAAGCATGACTGCATGACCTAAAACTATAAAAGTTAGAATGGCTAAACTGTCTCAGATACTGAAATTCTTCTCTTTTTTTGAGACAGGGACTCACTCTGTCTCCTGGGCTAGAGTGCAGTGGCGTCATCATAGCTCACTGCAGTCTCAAACTCCTAGACTCAAGTGATCCTCCCACCTCAGCATTCCAAGTAGCTAGGACTACAGGCACACACCACCACACCTGGCTAACCTTTTAATTTTTTGCAGAGACGGGGTCTCACCAGGTTGCTCAGGCTGGTCTCGAACTCCTGGCCTCAAGCAATCCTCTCTCCTGTGCCTCTCAACATGCTGGGATTACAGGCATGAGACACCATACCCAGCCAGATACTAAAATTCTGACTAAGAAATTACAAATGAAGAAAATACCAAAAGAAGGTAATATGACTCAAAGTTTTAAAAAACATGTGTAAATACATCCAGACTTGTGTTTCAGAAACCTATCTGTGTTTAGGTAACATAACTGGCAGCTGTTTGAAGGATACAGCATTAGGAGGGTGAAACACTTCAATTAAGAGGCACAGAAGATGTATTCTTCTCCCAAATATATACTCTCTCTCCCTCTTCCACTGACATCAAGCTTAGCCATGTGACTATAGTATCTCCCTATTGAAAGATGGTATTTGTCATACATGTGACTTTAAGCTAGGTGGTGAATGTCTTGACCAATGAAATGTGAGCAGAAATGGCATTAACACTTCTGAACAGAGTGTCAAGGGGCTATCATGTGTTCTGCCATTGTTCTTTGCTCTCTACTAGGAGCCCAGCAAGTCTTAGACAGGCAGGGGCTGCCCTGCCACCATGAGATGTGTAGGGAACAGGACATACAATACTGCAGTCAGTGACTCATAATGGACATGCAACATGAGCAAGAAATAAACCTTTATTGTTATGAGCTAGTAGGATCTTTCAGGTCTTTGTTACTGCAGCATAACTGAGCCTAACCTGATTGATGAAAAAGGCCTCTGCAGTACTTCATGAAACATTTGTGACATCTTAAAGGAGGCCAATGGCAATCAAAATGAAGAGAATGGGACCGACTAGAGGGATGTCTGGAAGACTGGCAAGGGAAGGTGAGGAATTCAATACTATATGTTAAGAAACACAATCAAGGAAAGAAAAAGCTCAGGGAGGCCAAAATATCAAACAAGTCACCTAATGCAAGTAGGATTAGATGAATTATACATGATCCCATGAACAGAATTAACATAAAGAAATGAAACTTACAGGAAGACCGACTTTCTAACACTGAGTACTCTCTCAAAATAAAAAGAACTCCTTTGGAAATCTGTGTTCACATAACCAGAAGTACTCAAAGAAAAAAGGGATGACCACATAAAAAAGGATATTATATGATGGGATTCCACAATCAGCTGGTTACATAGACTTTTAATGGGATCTATCTCCTACTCTGAAAATAGTAATTTCAATACTTCTTTTCACTAATATTAACAGCAGTTAACCACTTATTGGCTTCTTATATTGAGAAAGGTACTGTGCTGAGCCAAAGAACCCTTCACTATGTTACAGGTGAAGGAACAGGGCTCCCCAAGCTAAGTCACATAAGTAGTTAACTGGCAGAGCTAAGACCCAAAATACCTCCTGTCTCTGAAGGCAGTGAAGAAAAGGACTTCTAGAAATGTGTGCACCTGGAAAGACACATAAAATTAAAGCCAAATATAGTCTTCTGTTACACCTTTGTGGAAAATGTTATTGAGTGGGTAGCAGTGAATTTTTCTTTTCTTTCTTTTTTTTTTTTTTTTTGGTTTTTGGTTTTTTTTAATGGACAGATGACCCTGGCTAGATATATACAATGTAGATAGACAAATATTGAAGAGTTATAGGAGAAATGAGTAAGTGAAAGATGAAAATATTTGAAGTCATATTACCTTAGAATTTAAAATGTTCTACAGAGTATCAATATAATATTACCTAAGTAACAATCAATAGCAACAAGAAATGAAATTATATTATTCTGTGTGAAATTTACAATGCCACCTTAATTTCTGCAGTAAATTATTTTTAATAAGCCATTGCAGTGACATCATTCTGTATATACTAGCAACTGCAGCCTTTTGGAAAGAAGATCAATTTATATGACACCTGCTTAACAATTTATATGACACCTGCTAACCTTGAGAAGTGAGAGCTTCTCAAGGTAGTAAATGGAATGAATTCCCTTTTAATTAAACATATCCTTCTGCCTAAATATAAAAAACAGAAATAATAAATCACTTGTACAAGCTTTGTTAATAAGCAAACTAAGGAGAAAATGGTTTGGGTAGAACAAGCACCCTGCAAGTGATATAGTCCTTGATGATATATTTTAATAACCTAAATTCTGGCTTTCATGTCAGAAGCTCGCAACATCCAAAGTAGAAAACCAAGTTGATGTTATCTAAATAGAAATGGAAAGGAATAATAGAAAATTGTCTAGAATAAGATAGTAAACTGTATCTCAATAAATGTAGGTTGTAAACAGATAAGAAAACCTATTGAAAGAACAAAAAGGCAAGTATGTATTAGTCCTTCCAGTTTCTGTTGACCAGGAATAAAGGGAGCTAACAACCACCATTTTAAATGCTTTCCTGCCTCCTGGGCAGGGTAATTTTCATTCATAGAACACAGTTACTTAAAGATTGATGAAAACAGAACATTATTATTTTGAAGGACAAAAGGATTACTACAATTTTTCAAAGGAATCTCAAATCATCCACATAAATTATACAAAGGGGGCTTGATCATTAATTATTTTCTAAAAGAAAAGCTGTTTTGTTTCAAAATTAACTCCAATAGGAGGGTTCAAATACACCACTCTGAGACTAGTTTAATAAAATTTAAAAGAATATAAATCAAGGTATGCAGAATAATAATTTTATGGGAACAAAATTAATAATTACTGACATTAACAATATGTCAGGCATTATGCAGCACACGTTATATATATAATTTAACAAAAACTCCAGGCGCACACTATCCTATACTTAATTTATCCAGTGTTAACTAAGGCTTACTGAGTAGGGTAACTGTCCCAGTAACAGATCCTGAAATCCAACCAAGGTTTAACCTAAGTTCTTTAGAACTATCCGAAACTTTATTACATATGTCACAACTAATTTTCCTACAAATAATAATTCAACTTGACATGGACTTCAGTTTTCATCACAAATTCAGAATAAATCATCTTTCTTTCTTTCCTCTCCCAGTTTTTCTACTCTTCTAATTTTCTCCCAATAAAGAAACATGCCACCATTTCAAATATAAGACTAAAAAGAATACAAGTCAACCACAAATTCATTAATATTTTTCTTACAGGAATAAAATATGAGATAAAAACACGATGAGCTATGATATATATACCTTAAGAGTTTATATAAAAAGAATTGTTTTTAAAGGTACACTAATTACTGTACAGATATAAGAGCTTTACTCTGACATAGAATTCTACAAGCAGTAAATTTTCCACATTTACCTGAAGCGCGTTTGTGTGGACTTTGTTTTGTTTTTCAGTGGGAGAGAGAATTACCAAATATTTAAAATATTTAAGAGTTCTGAACTGTTGAAACAAATCAGTGCTCCTACATGTATACAACACCTTAGTAACAGAGGACCTCTAGATCTACTCCAAGTTATAGGGTTAGAAACTAAAGTTCAGAATAAGAAATGGAGTAATTTGGTGGGAAACGTCTTTCTCAATAACTGATGACAACTTAGCAACTATAGCTCAAGTATCCTAAGAGGTGATACTACAGTGATATCACCTTACTCAACAGCTTGGATAAGAAACTTAATAGTACTATAATGACCTTTCAGCTTTGATTACCTAAGAGCACGATATACAGACTCAGGAAGTTCTAAACTAACCCATCATTTCTCATCTGTTTTCTCCCCTCAAAATACCATTTAGAGCCTGAGAAATACTGTCATGCCAAAAATTAAGGAGGTACTCAAACAATGATAGAATAATGTCAAAAGGACACAGAAGCCATCATGAAGGGGCTTGCCCTGGCCAAATGTGAAAGAATGTAAGCACCAAAATAAATGACAATAGTAATCAATTATGATCCACTGAATGAAATAGGAATCCATGAGTCTAAACTTAAATAGCAAGATAAAGAAATAAGGAAATAAAATGGGAGACAATGAAAAGCTCTTCCTTACAATGAAATGCCAACTAATAAAAGCAGAAGAAATGGTGGCATTTGAAAATTACCATTACAGCCATAATAGTAATAATTGATTTAAGCAAGGACTACCAATAGAGGTTAAAATGAATAAGTGAAAATTTGATGAGAAACAGGATAATTACACAATCTCATTACAGCTGGCCACAAATTACATACTAATTATGAAGACAGAACTGACAAAGATCACAGTTAACAAAATATGTATTAATTTAAAATGGAGAAACCTAGCAGAATATCACCTCAATCAAGTGATCAAAAACATTAACATCATTAATAATGGGACACTGACATCATGTGTCTCCTGCCATGATACACTGAAGATACAATGCCACTTCTATGGTATTCCTACTAAAAACTGTAACCTAAATTTAAGCATGAGAAACTACCTCAAATTAAGGGGCCAACATACAGCTTGAACTCATCAGAAATGTCAATGTCAGGAAAGAAAATGAAAGGCCAAGGAACGCACTCTGGATTTAAAGAGACGTGAAAACTAAATATAATGTATAATCATGGATTGGATATTAAGAGGTTAAGCTATAATGGATGCATAATTGAGACAACTGACAACATCTGGACTGAACTACAGATTAGATAATGGCACTTTATCAATGTTAAATTTCCTCATTTTCATAATGGTACTGTGCTTATATGAGAGGATATCCTTATCCTTAGGAAATATATACCTAAATACTTAGGGGTAAAAAAGAGCATCATCAATCTGGAGCCTACAAATGGCTCAGGGAATAAATTAAAAAAAAAAAAAAAAAACACATGAGGGGCTGGGGGATATGGGGAGCTCTTTATACTAGTCCTGAAATTTCTCTAAATTTGAAATTATATCAATAAAAAAGAAAAGAGATTTATATAATTAATTTTCATGCTAGCAATAAATCCTTTTATGTGAAGAGTTTCTGAAAATTACAGGAAGCTCTCTGAGTATCTAGCAATATACTTGGGTGTCTCAAAACCACTGTCATGCTGTTCCTTCTCTTACCTTTCTAACAGATTGTGGATCGCTTTGAAGAGCAGCGTCCTACATTCATAGGAAAGGCCATTTTCCCAGAGTCCTTCTTCCACAACTGAAAAAAAAAAAGAAAAAAGAAAAAAAAAGAACCAGTAAAAAGGACATCCAAATAAAAATAAAGAAACTTTTAAAACATTTTTCTAAAGCAAAGTTAATGAGTTAATTTAAATGACTTAAATAATCTCACACTGAAACAGAGAATGGAAGCTAAATACTTGTCCAAAGTTATAAAATACTTATGTACAAAAGGAAGTAATGTGTTTTGCTTTTAAAGTCTTTGAACTATGAGGCATGGTGCAATGCTCCTCCCATAAAGGTCTTCCCAATCTGCTTCATCCAAGTTTAAAATCACTTGAAATTCTCAAATTAATCCTTCTGTCTATTAATCATATTGTCACAAAGACTAATTTTGTTAAAGGTCCATTTAAAGATAACAAAAATGCCACAAGTTAATACCAAGGTTATGATATGTATTGTTGGAGGAAAAATCAAGAGGAAAATATTTCTGCATATGTCAAAATTACACAAATTTCTTTAAATCTTTTGAAAGTAATATCTGAATAGGATTTTAAGGACATGATTTTAGAGAGACTGCCAGGGAATTAAATCTTACTAGAACAACAAATTTATTTCTTAAATTTACAATTTCATTCATATTTGACATTTTTGGAAATACTGCATTTGCCTTTGAAATAAGTTGTAACATGGAGCCACACGTAACTCTAATACCAAGAGGTCCAACAGATTAACAATGCCCCATGCATTCCTAAAATTTTTTCTTTTCATAAATGTGTAAACAGATATAAAATGCCCTAGAGAAGATAATTAATTTCCTTTTAAATTATATTAGTTCAATTCAAGATAGCAAAAAACTGAAAAGATGAAAACATTTACAGAAGAAAATTTCCTCTCTCTTTTACCTGTTATCTTGACAAAAGCACTCACAGGAAAAAATCTGGGCAGAGAATTAAAACACACATTAAATCCACATGACATCTTTAATACTTTTACCATACCAACAGACATACCAAAATGTATCCCCATTTTCTTCAGTCATACAGCATTTGAAAAAGTGTAATTTACATTCTTGGCTTTTTTTCTGTGAGACTCTTTAAAAATTATAAACCTGAATTTTTTTCCTGGTTATGTCAGATAACTATTATTTCCCTGCCTGTGTGGCTAATCCTAATTTACCAAATCTTCCCAAAGCAATCTTTGTCTAAAGAATTTTGTGTTATATATAGCTAGAGATATAGGAAAAAAAGACAGTAAATCAATAAACATTCCAGCCTGGGCAACAGAGTGAGACTCTTGTCTCTCTTAATAAAACAAAATAAAGAAAAGAAGGAAGAAAAATACAATTGGAGGACTTCATATCACATGATTTCCAGATTTACTATGAAGCTAGTATAGATAAGATAGCATGGTACTGGAGAAAGGATAAATCAATAGAATGGAACTGAGTACAGAAACAGACCCCAAAACACATTGTATTTTTTAAAATTTTTTTTATTTTGTTTGTTTATTTATTTTGAGACAGAGTTTCCCTCTTTCACCCAGGCTGGAGTGCAGTGGCATGATCATAGCTCACTGCAACCTACAACTTCCAGGCTCAAGCAATCTTCCTGCCAGTAGCTGGGACTACAGGTGCACACCACCACACCTAATTTTTTTATTTTTTGTGGGTCTTGCTGTGTTGCCCAGGCTGCTCTCAAACTCCTGGCATCAAGCAATCTTCCCACCTCAGCCTCCCAAAGTGCTGGGATTACAGGCACGACCCATCACACCTGGCTCTTTTTTTTTTTCTTTATTCAACAATGGTGCCAAGATGATTCAGTGGGGGAAAAATCGAATTTTCAAAAAAGAACCTCAAGCCATGTAGAAGAAATTACTTCAAAATGGATCACAAACCTGAATGCAAAACCTAAAACTAAAATTTCTAGAAGAAAACATAGGAGATACATTTAGTAAGCTTAGGTTAGGCAAAGATTTCTCAGACATGACACCAAAAACATGATTCATAACAGAAAAATTGAGAAATATGGTTTCATAAAAATGAAGAACTTCAGCTCTAAGAGACATATGGAAAAGTTATGTTAAGCTATGGAAAAAACAAGCCACAGATGGGGGATAAACAGTTACATATCTGACAAGGACATGTATTCAGGATATGCTACTTTTACGTTGAAAAAAACCTCAAAATTCATCACTATGAAAAATACCAGTTTTTAAAATTGCCCAAAGATTTGAACAGACAGTTCACCAAATAAGATACTATATGAATGGCAAATAACATGACAAAACACTCAAAGCATACTAGAGGGTTGGAACTTTCAGTGCCTATCCCCAACCCTCCACCTCCAACCCTGAACGCTGGAGTAGAGCTGAAGGTTGAGCCTAACAACAATGGCCAAAGATTTACCAATTAGGCCTGTATGGCTGTAAGATGAAGCTTCCATAAAAACGAAAAAGAATGCGTTGACAGTTTCCAGATAGCTGTGGACACACAGAGGTTCCTGGAGGGTGTTACACCCAGAGAAGCCATGGAAGCCCTTGTCCCTGTCTATGTACCTTGCCCTATGCATCTCTTCCATCAGCCTGTTCCTCTGTATCCTTTGTAATGAACTAGTAAACATAAGTAAAGTGTTCCCCTTTGTTCTGTGAGCCACTCCAGCAAATAGAAGCTGAGGAGGCGGCTGTGGTAACCTCAGATTTATAGCTGGGTGGTCAGAAGTTCTGGAGGCCCTTGCCATTGTCATTTGAAGGGGGGACAGTCTTGTGGGACTAACCCCTCTATTTGTGGGATCGGATGCTATCTCCAGGTAGATAGTGGCAGAATTGAATTGAATCAGAGAACAAACAGCTGGTGTCCTCTGAAGAACTGCTTGCTTGGTGTATAAGGAAAAATCCCCAGACATTTGGTTACAGAAGGGTTCTGTGTTGTGAGTATAGTAGGAGAAATTGAGATTGTTTTTACCTATATCCATACACCCTCCTAAGTATATAACAAGTAGAATAAGAACTTATGTTCACGTGAAAAACTGTTGTAGCAAATGTTTATGGTCGTTTTATTCATAAATGCCAAAAACTGAAAACCATTCAAATGCTCCTCAATTGGGGAAGAATAAACAAGTGAAACATCCATACAACGGGCTACTTCTCAAAAATAAAAAGGAACCCGGGTGGTGAGATGGGTTGATGTCAAAGGGACACAGGAAATTTGAGGGCTGATGGAACCGTTCTACATCTTGATCTGGTGGTGGTTACATTCCTGAACATATCTGTCAAAATCTGGAGGAATATTATTTACAAAATAATGATTATTTATTAAACATAGTAAATTTTAGTTACAATCTTTTACTGCTGTAATTTATATATACTCATTTTACTCCTGGGCAAAGTCATCATGAATATGTTGATATTGGTCTCTTTGTATTCTTAGCGTTAAAAATGAGAACATGGTGTAAAGCAAAAGGACTCCTACTCTAAACTTATGTACAAAGAACACGATTTTTTTATCTAAAAGATAATGGTGTTTATTTGGTTAACCTCCATTCATAAATAATTGGAAGCAAAAAATAAATTTTTCTCAATAGGGAATTCAGGCTAAAAGTAGTTCTTCCCAACAGCACAATATATACTATTAGTTATATTATGTACTTCATATTAAATACTGTAAATAATGCAAATGCAACAGAATATAAACATTTTAGGGCTATATTTTTATTTAAATGCTGAAAATTATTTTGGAAAAACTACCCTAATTAAGTTTATATGATAATTCTCATATCTTCCTTTACATTATATAAATTAACATAAAGTTTAGGCACCAAATTAATAAAAAACAGGGAACTAGGAACACAAAAACAAGTCATATTACATTAAGCTCTTGTGTAAGGAAGGTACATTAAAGCTTACAAAAATATAGAAAATTATGAATTATCTTATATGTTAAGCAAAATTTAAAATATAAGTCAGTAGAGGTATCTGTAACAGTATAGAGTGTTTGGATTTCATACATTTAGATTTCCTAAGTCTTAATATACTATACTAAAGATTTGAGAGCAGTCAATAACTTACCAAGAGAAATAATTTGTAAGTAAACAACTGTGATCAAGGATTAACCACTCTAGTAAATACTATCAATTTAGGCTATGAATTTAAGGATAATGCATTAATTTGCTGACCTTTTTAATTTACTGTCAATAGCAAATTAAGTTGTCAAAAAGAACATAAATCAGACTATCTTTCTTAACGAATACTCCATGTGCAGAATTTCCAGAAATGCAAGAGAAATGTATGTTTCAAAGAATCTCTAAAATTCCAAAATAAGTTAAATCTACAAAGGCACATCTGGAATATAATAACAGATATTTGCTCAACATTAACTGGCCAACAGTTCTTGACTGTATTATGTCTCAAGATCAGGCTAGAAACCAGGAATGCTCTCAGAAAGCTAACACAGACATGTGAAAACCACTATGAGGCAAAAAGTACTTTGAATACTTAACAGAACAGCTAATAAACATAAAATGTCTTATATTGTAAGATTACAATAAAATAATTTATAGTCAAGGATGGTTTTCTATACAGAAAACAATATTTCTTATTTCATTCTACGTGCCAAGGTTTGAACCAAGTATTACATATAAATGGAGAGACGAGATTACTCACCACAACACTATGAAACAGAGGAAAGGACATCTGGCATTCACTTTAGCCACCTGGCATTGGGCTTCTTTCTTATCATTGGAAATTGCCTACTGCCTGTATTGTTGTACCCCTAATGGAAGCTAAAAATAATGGCTCACTTTTCCATCCTCTCCTATAGTGTAGACAAGGATATATATCCTAAACCCCACTAGATGCTCCAGGTCCACATCTTTGATGCTGGATCCAGGGACACAAAAGAGAGTGGATGGAGAGATCTTTCTGTCAGCACCAGCAAGAGGATGCAAAATCAAGTTTTCAGTGCTAAAGTTGCAGAGGTACCATAGCATCTAGGGTTTGGTGGTAGACAGCAGTAGTTTTCTCATTGAACCAGTTCTGCAGTGCTGATTCTAAAACTGCCAAATAGTTGTATGAGCGAACAATATTCTTTTAATCAACTCCTTTTCTTAGTTTGTAACTAAAACTCTAACCAATAGAGACAATTTATTCTAATCTCCATTTTATAAATGAGAAAACTAACACTTGAAAACTCTTAAGAAACTTATCCACGGTCACAAAACTAGGTAAGTCCAAGAATGTGTAGTCAATCTTAGCTACAGTCAGCAGCCCAAAAGGATCAAGTATATTCTGTACTTACTTTTATAAATAATAAAGATATTAATTATTCCATTAATTGAACTCAAGGGAAAGTAACTTATTTTCATAGCTATAGTGACTAGAACTTCTCAGATATTCATAAAAATGTATTGAGTTGACCTGAGTATGTGCATATACATTTCAAATTTCATTGAAATTAGCTTCAATCTAAAATCTCCTTATATCCAGTTAAGAGAATGAGTGGTACAGATGGGACTGAAATCCAAATTTTCTGACTAACACCATGCTCTTTCCACTACATTATACTTCTTCATAGAGTTAGCGTTATACAAATCCACTCACTTGTCTCTTATCCTTAGCACTGGCTATAATGGCAACCTTCAACACCGAAGTTAAATTTCCCTTTGGTTCCAAAATTTGGACCTAAAATTATTGTTTTCTAAACATCCGCAAGGAACTTTTTCAAAGGCTACACCTAATTGAAATTGATTCTGCAATCTAACTATACAACTTCATGACAAAATCAAACAATACCACATTTTAGGGTTTTTATACTAATCTCTATCTCTCTCTCTCTCTCTCTCTCTCACACACACACACACACACACACACACACACACACGGTCAAGGGAGTATCTTGGGAGGGGGAGAGCAGAGTAGTTAGTCTAAGTTTCTATAAATGAGGTAAGATGCTTTTACCACTTAATTCTCCGCCTCCCTTTCAAAGTAGACTAAGAAGAAAAAGCAATTGCCAAAATGTCTATAAGGAGGCCTGCGGGTTCTGGGGCCCTATCTTTATGAAACCTACAATCTCTCCACGTTATACAGCTTCCATCTCAAAAAAAAAAAAAAAAAAAAGTTTTTCTAACTCTTTTGATCTTTCAAGTTTTAACTTAAATGCTTACTAATTCCTTCAGAATATAAAACAGCAATAAGACTATCTCTATAGACTATATTTATAAATCTAATTATTTACAATGCAAGAATTTTTCTAAAATTGTTGGTCTCAGAAGAGAAAGAACCAAGAAATTTAAAATGTGTGTACAATAAATGAGTGGCAAGAGTCAACCAAAACAAAGAATTTCTAAATCAAAGTATTCTCCTGCTGTTATTGTTTATATTACAGCAAGATTAAGAAAGAAAAATTACACTAAGTATTAGAACAGCTGCCTATTTACAAAGAAAAACTATTTTGGCACTAACGTTATCTCACTTAAATTGTAAAAGCTATAATTAGAATTTGTTTAAATTGCTGTTATTCAACCTTTTTAATATAGCAAGCCTCATAATCAAATATTTAAGCTGCAAAAATACTATTAATATATAAATTTTTTTAAACAGAAAAGATAGTGTTTTATAAAGGAAAATTTTAAATCGCAGTAATTACTGCTTAGTGCCCAAATAATTTTTGAAAATCCTCACAAATTGTAATATAACTTCTTTCAACTTTGCAAAACATGGCTCCTTGCAGAATTAATAAGCTTCTTTGAAAGAAAAACCATATAAAAGGTTCAGGAGGAAAAAAGTCAATATGGCAAAATATCAAAGCAGCATATACTTCAATGATTTTGTGTTTCCCAGCAGAGATCTTGGAAAGATATCCCTTCCAATTCCACAAACGAAACTGACATACTTTACTTGAAGGGGAAAAAATGGAGGGACGGAAAACGGAATAGGGTAGGGAGGAGCATAAAGATTATGAAACCTTGAAGAAATTCAAGCTCTTGCTTTTAGAATTCAGGTCACCCAGCCTTACACAGTTTAAAAGTAGAATTACTTTCAAAGAATACATATTTCCTCTGAGCTATGATACATATTTCCTTTTAATGTATCATATTGCAGCAACAGCTGAAATGAACGTCTAGACATCAAAAACACTTCTTACTCCCACCTACTGGTTTTTTACCTCAGGCATCAAAACTAATGAAACCTATTATCCAGAACATTGAGTTCAGCAACCACATTGGCCATGGCAAATATTGGAGGGGGGAGGGGCACTTTCCGAGATGGCACTCCTTCTTCAGCCATTAAAATTACTGAAAATCAAATCTTGCTCCAAACTCCAGAAATACAAACAGATTAAAGCAAGGCACACGAAACAGGAGATTGTTTCCCAGTTAGATTTCAGTGACAAACTGCTAAAGATAACATGACTCTGAATCAAGGGTTTATGATTTGTCCACTGCCTTTGTTTTCAACCTCCACCTTCAATATATATAAAACACACTGTACTGTAGCTGGAAAAAAAAAATTTACATTATTAAGCCTACTTCATAAAAACTATACTAATGCAGACATTATAATAAGAAAGCATTTAACAATTTAATTTTATGGACTGCATCGAATGAAATAAAACTTTAAAGATAAATATATATATATAAAAGATTTTAAAGTATCTGCTTTCTTAAAAATTGACTTACCAGAAACTGAACGAAGTAGCATAATGCTACATTAATTCTGAAACATGGCATTACACCCCCAAAAATCCAATTATATACAACACTACTGATTGATCACAGTTACGCTGCTATCAACTGCTTTGTAAAATCTATATTTGGAGTCATTAATAACTAAATGGATTTATTACTTATATCAACTGAGGTCTGATTACTTGAATTGTTTGTGGGTGTAGAATATTTGGTATCATTTAACAAATCTATGTTGGAAATAGATTTTTAACCTTCCTAATGTCAATTCATCAATCAAATAAGAATAAGGGATAGGAGATAAACATCAAAATGCTCCATATGTTTTGACCTATTTGCTACTTTAAATGATTACAAATATTGATAATATTTGGCAGAGAGAAGCACAATTGTGATTCAAAATTTTAACAGTATAATGTCTTCCTAAGGAATCTGTAACAGCATGGGTTCTCTGCCAGTTGCAGGATAACCAGAATTTTAATGATGGTTTCTATATAGCATTGTAGCAGTTGAGACATGACCCAAGTTAGCATTTCAATGGATCGCAGGAATCAGTGTAAAGCCAGTAAACTTTAAATTGAAGACCAAAAACTAAATTTCTAGATAAATTGTACAAGGCATTCAAAAGATAATTGCTACAGAAAACAGGCTGCAATGTTACTTTAATAGCTGCCCAATGAAAAGGAAATTTTGTACAATGTCTGTTACCGACTTCTAAAAACCAAATTTGCCCCATTTGCTACTCTTTTCAAAGATTTTTAAATAAGTAGTACTGTTTTACTCTTTAAAACTATTAATATGCTCGTAATTAATATGCTCTAAAATGCATAAAAAATTAGGGTCTCAAAAGACAATCATCAAAATTAACAGTTATCTTTGACTGCTGGAGTAATAATTATTTTCTTCTTTGCCTCTTTATTTTCCAGACTTTCTTCAATGAACATGCACTACTTTTATAAGCATACATCATATTTGAAAGAAAATTTTAAAATAAGGCAACTACTATTTATCAAACAAGGAAAAATTACAAGGAAGATCAACATTTTTAAAACAAGAATCATCACATGATAAAATGAAATTGAGAAAGAAAACCAGACGTGATTCAGTTAGAGCATTTACATTTAAATCCATCAATGCTACAAATAAACATTTTATAAACTTTCTCTAGGACAATGATCTTAATAAAGATGACTCAACTATTGATTTCAACATTGGCACAATCAAGCAGTAAAAATTTAAAATATTTCCTTCCACTCTTCAGACACAACCTGATTTGAAACAAACACACAAGCACACGCACCAGCTTGCTACTAAAATTCTGACAGGGCAAGTCCCCAAATTGCCTTTTACACTAAAGCTCAAACAGTTGTCTGTCACTGCTATTACTGTGAGTAATCCTTGCAGCTGTAACTGTTTGAAATGCAGCTGTCTCGTTGGCATTCTCTCCCCACCCCCACTCATCCAGCATTTCTGTTCTTGCTACAATAATCTTAAAGCGCATTTTACAGGAGGCTTAGCCCTGGCTGAGGGCACTCTACGGCGTGACCGAGAGAACATGGAAACACGATTCATTAGACACGCCTGGAGTGATAACAATGGTGCTGCTTCTTACTGCCTTTCATTTCGTACATCAGGCTGAGACTAATGCATTCTCGTTACACAACAAGCACATTTATAGACAGGAAAAAACTGTAATCACCTTTGATTAAGAGACAGCATATTTTTCCTATATGAGCCGCCAGCCATACTGACATAGTAATTATTTTTTAACTGACAGGTTAAAACAGCAAATGTAGCAAAAATAACATCTGCTGAGAGAGAGAGAGAAAGAGAGAGAAGGGGAGAGAGACAGAGGGAGGAGAGGGAGGGAGTAGTTGACTACTATGAAGAAGATTTGGCGCACAAAGGTTTCTTTAGACAACATTCAGTGCCATCTCCTTGAAACCTGATGGGTACCTCAGCTTGTATTTCAGTTGGACAATCTATGGCAAATAGAAGAGACCCTTATTAAAGCCAATACATTTATATATCCAATTCCTTAGAAGCAAAAATTATAAAATTTTCTGTCATTTTAACTAATTATTATTGACCTACCTTCTTTTCCACTTCTTTCACCACAGAACTTCAAAATTCAACAGTAATATTAATCCCCTTCCCTTTTTCCATCATCTTACTTTTACTACAAAATAACTTGTTTTCCTTTATATAAAATGTTACTCCAAGACAGAAAAATTGCTTTCTATTGTAACAGTTTTAAAAAATGTAATTTTGATTAAAAACAATAATGTAGAATAATGATGTCAGTCTTATCATTTCATTCAATGCCCATCAATCAATGCACCTGGTGAAGGTCTAAAACATAAAAGCCCTAATTTAAATTAGAAAAAAGTCATAAGCCACATAATACTGACAACATGCAAAGTCAATTTTCTTACGGAATTTTAAGAGGCGAATCACCTCTCCACATTGCAGTCTTTTGTTGGTTTATGTATGTGTGTTGCTGGGTTGTAGTTTATGGATAGTTGACAGGGAAAAAGTATATCCCAGGAATTAAATGATTACAGTTAAGCCAAAATATTAAAAAGTATTTTTTCAAGGTTAGCAGATTCTGTATAATTAAGCAATTAAAAAAAATGGTTAGTCTCTTTTTTAGGCTTTCTATAACACTACTGTACTTTACATTAAAAATGTGCTACAAAACAAAACAATTTGCACATGCGAAAATTTGTTACAACAGAAAACAAATAAAAATAAGCAAATAATAGAAAAAGTTAAGTCTGGTTCACAAAACTTTGAAATCTAAAATAGTTTTTTCAAAAATGATTATGCAGCCAGGTACAGTGGCACAACGCATGCTGTCCCAGCTACTCAGGAGGTTGAGCAGGGAAGATCACTTGAGCCCTGGAATTCAAGGCCACCCTGGGCAACATACCAAGATGCTATCTCAAAAAAATAAAAATAATTTTTTTAAAAAAGGGCTATATAGAACAAACAAATTTCTGTAAAACAGCAAAATACTTGAGCACTTCTGACCTGTTAGATTTTAGAGTTTTCTGACCTGTGCTACCACAGCAAGTTAGAAACCAGAAAATATGCTGCCTTTCTCTAATGTGTCTCTACACGTGGACCACTGAACTCTAATATGCATTTAAACACAGTATGTTTTAAATGTAAGTCTAACGTGTGTGTGTCACACTTTATTAGAATTACACAAGTTTAAAATTTTTATCATGTAGAATCAAATAACAAGTCTTAATACAAAGGATAGCATCTACATAATTTCTACTCTAAGTGCTCAACCCAAATCTTATTTTGGTCTTTTTGTACAGTGTAAAAAATCATGACTTCTTCCAAACTAATCAAATTATTTGTACACACTTTCCCTGCCCTGTCTTTTGTCTGGAAAAGACAAAACTAATCAATATAAAACATGTTAACACAGGCAAAAAAAAAAAAAAAAAAATTTATTTAGAGAAATTCAGTTTAAATGTATTCTTAGTAATCAGAACATTTTAATAGATGAATACTTGGCTTCCATATGAATTTCCATTACATTAATCTCACTCTTAACAGAATCACAAATTATTATTCTTCACTTTTAAAAGCCAGAATGTATAATTCTCCCATAACATCTTCAAAATTAAGTTATGATTTTTAATGCAAAAACAACCTATTGGAAAGCAATAAAAGTTTCTCAAAACCTTAAATTGAAACATATCCAGGAAAAAGTTGTCTTCATCCAAAACTTAATAGGCTAAGAAGTTTCCAACTCAAAAGCAAAAATTTATAAATGACCTAAATATTCCAATACTGCCAACATTTTTACTTCATGTAGGTGTTTCAACACTACAAGATTCTTTGCATTAATGATTCAATATGAAAACTCCAAGTACTTTACAAAATGAAGATCAGTTATTTACACAGTGGTGTGAATGAGTTCAAGCCTATGTTCTTTCTAAAATTGGCTAGAATGGCATTTTGGATGGAGGGTGAGGATACCCAGTTATTTTGGATAGGGCACAGTCTGGGGTAGCGCAAGCCTGAGGAGCTTCAATATCACAGTGGGCAGTGAGTGGTTTTTTCCTCTGTGGTCCATGGAGTACTAGAGTCCAAGGGCCCCAGCAAGTCCTTCTGGCCCTTTCCATCACCACATCTCAACATGTACAGCTGCAGTTTTATCTGGTTATAGTTTTACCTATTATAAATTATGAAGTTCTACGGAGAGTTCATTTGAAAAGGTACATAAATACAAAGTTTGCAAAGAGGATAGATTCTGCAAACCACTAGGAAAGTTAAGGGCATGAGTAAGACCAAAAACCCAGAAAATCTGGGCCACTGGGTGATGCTAACACTTCACTGGCTCTGCTGCTTCTTTTGTAGTTATCTCTACTGTCTTTGAGATTCTTTCCAGTTCTCCAATCGAATGATTCTAGCACGTTGTACTAAAATGTGGGAAAGCCTTCCAAGATAGATGCTGAGGATTATAAATGTTTATGGAGTCAAGTCCTAGCCAATCCATTCCTTCTCATCACAAAACCCAGAACCCAAATGAACACTAAAATTAAGTATTAAGGGCTAAATCAGCTTATCATAAGCTAGCCTTAGAATCTAACGTTTAGAGTAAGTTTTTCACAGGGGAAAAAAAATGCATTTTCCAAATAATTAACTTATAAATTACCTTTAGAAACATGGGGTATTAATACTTACTTTGTCAATTGTTGCTTGGCCACCATATTAATTCTTCTTTCCATAGTTTAAAAACCAGTTATTATAAAGTATAACAATCAAAAGTTACTTTAATTAGCATTTACCACTTAAGGGGAAAGGAGAGTGTTTTGATAATGATGGAGGACTCGGGAAGCTTTTGGGTTGCCTGTAATATTTTTTAGGAATTTCATTAGATGTTTGTTATATAATAATTCATTTATTTTATATGCAATTTTCTATTTGTTATAAATAACAATTCAAAAAATATTGTTTTCAACTGTGCTTCAAAAACAAAAAATGTATATTGAATAATATGAGGTTAAAAGTTCAACTGTATACGTACTATGATCACAACTTTTAAAATGTATGTTTAAATGCCTATAATGGAATAAAAAATTGTAATTACTATTAATTTATACCCAAACTTTTTATATCAAATTTTAAATATAAGTACCTGTATGTAGTCCTTAAAAACAACAAATACTCTATATTTTCAAATATTCGAAGGCAATATTACCCATTCAGAATGACTTAGCAATTCAAATAACAAAGTCTAAAAAAATAGCCTAAAGAAGAAATGCAGTAACCATGAAACAGATGTTGTTTAGACAGAAGATATACTAACACTCTGTAAAGTATAGATATTGTTGTTTAGTTTCTTTTACGATCCACCTTAATCAACAAGGAAAGCTTTTTAAACTAGTCTTCCTGCTTTCACTCATTCTCCATGAGAATCAAAGTGACTTTCTCAAACCCTAAATCACATCACAGCATCCTTCTGCTTAAAAACCTACTCTGATGGCTTCACATGGCATCAATAATCTCTATAAGCTTCTTACCATGGTCTACAAAGTTCTACCTGATTTCGCCTCTATCTACTTCTTCCATCTCCCACTCTTTACCAGTTTCAACAACACGGACCTGTCTGTTTCTCCAACAAAGTGAGCTCAGGGCCTCTGACATTCCTATTCCTGTGTCTAGCTGGCTCATTCTCAGCTCAGGCTCCTCCAAGAGACTTTCCCTACCTAACCCCCCTATCTACAGTAGCCCCTTCCCAGTCACTCACTTTCTCATCAATTGCTTTGTAGCACACAACTATATGAAATTATTCATTTATTTATTACTTTTCACCCACACAGAAGCATATAAGCATTACACGTACAAGGGCAATGTCAATCCTTGTGTGCTTACTACACTGCACAGAATCTCCCAGAAAGAAAAACACTGTGACCCTGAGATAACATCCAAAGTGGAGCAAAATTCAACCTACCACCAAAAGACAGTTTAATATTACTCAGCTTTTGAGACAAGGGAATTATACATGACATGGCAGCAAGTTATAATATGATTCTAAGGATTTTTATACTACACAAAATAGCAAAACAGACACTTTTATAAAAGGCTTATTTTTTTCTACTGTTGATTTAAGGATCTTATTCGAATGCTTGATAATTAGCAAGATTAGAGTGACTATTGTAAATTATTCTTAAGGGGGAAAAAACACAAAAATATCAAAATACAAGAAAGACAAGAAACTATCAAAATTTCAAGCAGTTACTGTCATAAAGTGAGTCTAAGAGTTTAGTGTGTCACAAAAATCAAACAATTTAAATTATAAAACTTCTATCCCAATAAGAAACATTTAGAAACAGAATTAACTCTTTATCCTCTTTCCCATGCACAATTGATTCTAGTTATCAACTCTATAGGCTATTATTATTGATGAGGATTCTTGATCACTATAAATTCACAATGTCTATCAGTCATGTTCATATTTGAAATAAAATAAAGTTACATAATTATAGAGTGATATTAAATTATTAAACTCATATTATATATTGATATAACTGCACGTAAACAAGAATAAGGAATATGTGTTACTTGTTCCATTCTATTAGGTACAGTGAGCCAAAAGGTCCTATGTATTTGACATAAACCACATCTACAAAGGTCTAAGAACCTTTTATTTTCCCTTGGGTGATAAGAGGGGACACAGTGCAAAAATATTTTGTGGAAAAATACTGCAGAAGCATTTCTGTGCAAGTTTCAGTAATTTTATGAAATTTTCTTTCTGGAAAAATCAACTTCAAAATAATTATTCTCAAATATCTCTGGCTTATTTATATATGCCAATGTTTTTTGCAATTCTCAATCATTTATAAAAATAAATTTACTGTTTTTAATCAAGTATAACTTAGACATGTGAATCATTTGTAAATTCTCAATTTAACATAAAATATTGAAAGGATTTATTTTATCTATTTGAAGATAGCCCAAATATTATACTGAGACAGATAACTGAAGTCTCAGTTTCAGCAAAGCTACTTAAAAATGAAGGTGAAGAGAGAAGAAACTGAAATACAATGGTTCTTTTAAATAGACTAGACAACTATTCACTATTCATATTCATTTTGTATCCTTCAGTCTAGAAAAAGCAAGGCCCTTTTTAACTTTCAATTAGTCATACACTGTCCTGTTTAATTTTTTCTCTAACCATTTTGCCCTTTTGGAGGTGAACTTAAATTAAATCAAAGACACATAATACACAGACAGTAATTTGGAAGTGGATTTTTGCCTACCCAAACCAGACATTATGCCTTGCCAAGGGAGAAACTTGTATAAATAAGACTATTCACAAGATAGAAATGATCAGCACATACCCATTTACCTCCAGGGTAGTCACCAAAACTTCAAAGTGCCCTTAAGCACAGCATCAACGCTTTTGTCTAAAAGATCTTAGAGACTCTATAAGAGGCCTTGGTATCATAAACATTTATGACTTTCCAGGAAACCAACAGGTTTCTTAAACTCAGAAGAAACTGCCTAAACATTTCTTATTAACTATGAAAATCATTCTCCTTCTTTGAAAGTTATCATACTTGTATAAATTTAAGAAAAAAAAATCTGGGCCACACTGGAATAACATAAAAATGTTTTATACTTGCTTTACTTTAGTTCAGGTTAAGAAAAACTATTTTAAAAATAAAACTCTCCAGATTGCGCAGTTTCAATTTTGCACTGCTCATTTTCTATGACAATCTGACCAAGAATTCCCCACCACCACCGTGAGCGGGAAGGGGGGAAATGATACCCTGAAACCTTATTCTCAGAAAAATGAATATCTTTGGTAACATGTCTAGTTTTTCTGAAAATATTAATGAAAAGGTAACAATATCATAAACTGAAAGGCAGTTTTAGAAATGAGCAAGTCAAACTTGTCAAAAGGCCAGAAAGGACTTTCTGGAAAAAATGATAAGCATCTTGGAATCTCACTACTCTCACACACTGTGCTCCAATCTGCAGCCTTTTCCCTCTGAGCCAATGCACTTGATGGGTGTGATAACAGATGGATCATTGTATCTGCCAACTTCCTGTGATGTACTGTATGGGGACTGATAATTTAGTGACTACAGAAGTCCTAAAACAGACAATGCAAGCAATACTGGCATTCAATAAGTAGCTGCATGCAGTCCTCTGACAGTCCGTAGGTGTTGAATATATGTGGATTATTGTACAATATAAGCTCTCTCTGCAAGTATCTAAGCCACTTAAAAAAAAAAAAAAAACTTTAAAACGGGCAAGCTAAGAACTAGAAAAATAAACAGGAAAGAACAAGTATATCTTATATTCAAAGTGGTATTTTTCACTTAAATACACATGAAAAATATATATTGCTCAAAGGTCTCCTTGGAGTTTCACAGACAGATTAACTAGGAAAACACATGTGCGTAAGAAAAAGTATCCCTTGTGGCCCTGGTTTTCAGGTTTCACAATCTGAACAACATTGACGTTTAGGGTCAAATAATTCTTTATTGTAGAGGGCTGTCTTGTGCATTATAAAGTGTTTAGCAGCATCCCTGCACTCTACCTATTAGATGCCAATAGCAAGCATCCTACCTGCAAGTTGTAACAACCAAAAAATGTCTCCAGACATTGCCAAATGTCCCCTGTGGGAGGTGAAATCACCCTGGTTGAGAATCACTGAGAAGAGAGTCTAAAGTTCCATTGTTTCTTAATGTTTATTTTTTTTTTGGGGGGGAGGGTGGTGATTATAAGGAAAGGGGAATGTTTATTTATGGAAATCATACACAAAATAACCAAATATAATCTATACTGTATGTACAAACTAAGCACATATTACCAAAAAGAGGAAAGGCTATGTAAAGATCTGGTGGGTGAACTGTTCACCAGGTTACACCGGGAATTAGAAAGGCAACTCCATTAACTAGCATGTGTGCTTACCTTCTTGAATGCTTACATTCTTGTATGCTTACCTCTCTTTGCAAAACAGAAAAAAATTCATAGGTCTGACACAACACTATGTACAATTGATACTGATGATACTTTCTTCACAAATCCTCATCAGATAACTCTGCATTATGCTGGGTACCAATTTACAGAACTGTCAGATTTAACAGATGGTTAGAAATGAAACTTCTCTAGGTTTTAGGTTCTGGTTAAAAAAATCTTCACATTTATGCATATACATATATGTGTATGTGCATGTATACATTCAAAATCCCAATGCAATCACATTTTGGAAATATCAGTACCAAATTAAATACTGCCGTATTATTTAACCGGCATAACTCAGGATCCTGCCAAATTTGCTCAAGTTATTGGGGAGAAGATTAGTTTGTCATTTTTGCAGTAACTCTACTGTAATGCTATTCTTTAAGTCTAGAGCTGCAAAAAAAATCTCTTTAAAAATATTGTTTTAGGATACAATATTAGCAGTTGGAATAAATGTCTTATAATCAGACTAAGTATGCTATTTGCACATGAAAATGTGGTTTCGCTCTCTTTTTTTTTTTTTGGCAATTTCACTATTTGACAATCATAAACTACAAGCGCGGAAAAGAGGGAAAAATAGACTAATTGGGGGACTGAACTCAACATCACTTGCTGCATAGTTGCGATTCAATTGTTACAAAAAATTAAAACTAGAAGTTCTTGAAAACCATAAGTTCGTTTGATTTACTACTGATAATATAGGCCTAATGAGAAGAATGCCCCATAATTCGACAGAAGGAACATGAGTGAAGGGGCATAATTCCCCCAACCAGCAGAGGCCATTAGCACTACTGAACAAAAACCAGAACCAATTTCTGGCAGGACCCACAGTTTGTTTTCTCCTCCTTCCTACATCTCTGGCTCTTTTTCACCACATGGGTAGCCTTTATTTTCAAATTTCCAAGCTGCACCCACAAAACATAGCACTTTGCCCTGCAACACTTCCTCTGTCAGTCAACACTGCCTAAAAGTCCACTATTGAGCTTTCTTCTTCTGCCTGTAGGACTCCTAAGATAAAGGCTCAATCTACGTAAGAGTAGAAATAGGAACTCCTAACCATCTGGGAACTCCCTATGCCTGAAGAAGAGCTAGAGCCACTATGACTGTAGACCAGGCTGTACTTCAACTCCTGACTCTGCTCAAAAACTCATCTTAACAGGCTCTAGGACCATGATAACTAATGAGGCATCTGGATAAGTAGACAGGCCCTTGAGGCCACAGTGCACCCAGTCTGACAAACTGTATTTTCCAAAGATAGCTGCCACAACATATCCCATCTTACCTGCCTTTTCTTACAGTATGACATTGTCACTCTTCCTATCAAGTGGTAGAAATCCATGTCACCTCCTCTGAATCTGAGTGGCTTTTTGTTACTGCCTCAACAAACAAAATATGGCCAAAGTGACACTATGTTAGTCTCCAAGCCCAAAGCTTAAGAAACTGACAGTCCCTATATCTTGACTCTTGAGAGGCTCATTTTTGGCATCTAACCACCATGCTGTGAGGAAACCTAGTCCACATGAAGAGACCACCTGTGATTATTCTGGCCAAATGTCTCAGCTGACATCCCAGCCAACAGCCAGCATCAACCACCAGCTATGTGAGTAAAGACACCTCCAGAGGAGATCAGGCCCCAGGCATGGAGTCGCTCTAGTCTTGGAGTCTTTCCAGTGGAGCCCTCAGACACCCTGGAGCACTAACTATTGGTCCCTGCTGTGTCTTGTCTGAAGTTCTGACCCACAGAGTTCTAATAAGATAATTGTTTTTGCTATCGAGTTTTGATATTAGATAACATACATCCAGTGTAACCACTGTCCTAGGCAGAGCAGATTCGGTAAGTCATTCACAAAAACAAAATGATTATAGTACTTCACATTAGTTTTGCAGTAACATAATCTGGATGATCATCATTGGGTGACAAATCATTAAGGTAGAAGTAGTATGTTGACAATGGAATAACTAAATTTTAAAGGCACATGATTTGAGAAATATGATATAATAGGATAATAGGATGGTATCAACTCTGGCACAAACTAGCTATGTGGCTTTTAA
Organism: Varecia variegata; assembly: GCA_028533085.1. Lineage (NCBI taxonomy): Eukaryota > Metazoa > Chordata > Mammalia > Primates > Lemuridae > Varecia > Varecia variegata. The sequence goes on from CM052452.1 coordinate 8,846,146, forward strand.
TTCATATATTTATCCATTCAGCAAGTACTTATTGATTGCCCATGACATGTTAGGGGCTGAAAATTCAGCAGTGAACAAAACAGGTTTTTCACAAAACTTTTAAGAGTCAGATAATAATTTCATTTATATAAAATGATTTCAACCCACGTTAAACGCTCTGAAGACAGAAAAACATAATAGAAGGTCAATGGAGGTAGGATTTGTATGCTCCTTTACATAAGATGATATAGCAGTTTTAAAACAAGAACCCAAATTCTTTGATACTCCTCTCATTGAGAGGGAGGGCGTGTATCTCTTTGACTTGCAAATAGGATGACTTGTGATTGTTCTAACCAAGGAGTAGGATAAAAGTGACACCACCTAATCTCCAATGCTAGGTTAGAAAGACCATGCAGCTTCCATCTCGTTTACTAGAACACTCACTCTGGAAGTTCTTTTGTAATAAGTCTGGCTACCCCAAGGCCATTATGCTGAAAGGAAGCCCAAAGGCTACTTGTAGGAACTCCAATCAACAATCCTCACTCATCCCAGCCCTCACATGAGTCAGATATGTGAGTGAAGAAGCCTCCAGATTTTAGCACCCAGCCATTCAACTGTCCTAGCTTTCCCAGCCAAAGGCTCAGGCATAGTGCAGAGAAAAACCATATCTACTATGCCCTTTCCAAATTCTTGACTTAAACAACTTGTGAACATAATAAAATGGTTGTCATTTTATAACACCCAAGTGTGGGGTGGTTTGTTGCACACCCATGGATAACTGGAACATGTGGTAAGGAAAAGACCACTATAAGGAAGTAGCATTTGTTCTGAGACCTAATGCTATCAAAGAGCCAGGCTCACGAGGATGTGAGGGAAAAGGTGCCCAAAAAAAGGAGAAGATCAAGTACAAGTCCCTAAAGCAGGAAGGAACGTGTTGGTATCAGATAAGTCAATTAGATGCACAAAGGCTAGATAATGGAGAGTTTTGTAAGCCTCAATGAGTTATTTAGAAATTACGTTCGGTATACGAAGAAGCCATTGTAGTCCTGTAAGTAGGGCAGTTTTTCAAAGATCCCTCTGGCTGCTATGTGTTTCTTGATGTTGAATGGAGAAACTGAAATAAATGCTATGGTTCCTTTAGATCTACCATGCAAATAGTCAAGTGTTTTTCAAATTGGGGCTCTAGAAAATTCCTACGCTCTCTCTAACATATTTATCTTGTATTTCCACAAAATAATCTTTTAAAATTAATGCTTATTTGTGTTCATCAGAATGACCTCCTCATAACCGAACACACAATTTTAAAGCCTGTGTTTACATGAGTAGTTCCCACTCAAAGGCTAATGAGAAAAGAACACAATCTCTCTCTCTCACTCACACATACACATTGCGAATGCTGCATTCACACCAAATGAGGGCCAAAGGAAGCTACAATAAGCTGTGCTAAAGAAAGTTTTACAGCAGTTCAAACAGGAGGAAATGGTGGAAGAACTGAGTCATCACAGAACAGGCAAGTCAAAATTAAATCTGTCCTCTAAGCAGACAATACCAAATTCCTCCTATGAGCAGAAACCTACATTCAAGTACACATTAGGTGACACACTATATTCTTAATCTGTATTTTAATCAGTTATACAGTTTTGATTATATTTAACCTATAAAACTGCCTCAGTTTTATAATTATATAGTAGCTATAAGCATAAGGATGTCCAAGTCTCTAAAGTCAAAATATGACAAAATGTTTTCACTAATAGTGAATATAAATTGGTGACATTCACATCATATAATACATGTTACATGCACTTTCATGAACATTTGATTTTCCTGAATAAACTTGAGATCCCAGCTGACCCAGGCCAATTATATTAAGTTAATATAAACAGAGACAACAGAGGTGAATCATCAGTAAAAATTTAAAAACCAGAAATAAGTTATTTTGAATTAATTTTGTTTTAAGGAACAGTCTCTTCTTCCAATGTTGTCTTTACTTGGCTAAACCCTTTTCATTCTTTAAAATCTAATTCAAGCACCATTTCCCTGTACGAACATCTCAGGCTACTGCAGCCCAAACTCCTTTGAGCATTCCTACACACGCTGCTTGACACTGTTAGCTATTTTGTGCATATGTCTTGTCGCTAAGATAGATGATGATATGATAATGGAAGTGGTGGTGGTGGTATACTAAAGATGAGGACAACAATGGCAGCAGCTATCAATTACTAAGTGATAATTTATGTTCCAATGACAAAATTCACTCTCCATAGTACTCTTAAGAGGTAGATAAATATAATCTCTACTTTACAGATAAGGAAATTGAGGTAACAGAAATTACACAATGTTCTGAAGTCCACAAAGGTAACAAATGAATGAGCTAGAACTGTCATGTTCTGGTGGTCTGTTTTGTAACAGCAGTATTAATCAAAGGGTAGGTCTTTGAAAACTCAAGGGATTTCAGAACTACAGGGGGATGTGAAAGCTAAGTAAAAATTCTTACAAATCCCAAATTACATTAGAATCCCAGAGAGATGGGCTTGAGAATCTAACAACCTTCCCAAGTATATTTTTACATTCACTGAAGATTAAACAGGCTGTACCCAGTGCTATTTTGTCCCATCTAGATTATGGCAGTTCTGAGAATATGGACAATTTATATAGTACTTCCTTGTCTAAATAATATAGTACTGTACTTCTAAAACAGTAAGAGCTCAATGCATGCTGGTTATCATACCTTTATACTGACATAAATAAAAATAAACCATTATTTAAATCCTGTATTTGTTAAAATCTCGAAGTCTAATTATACCACAAAATAAATTTTATAAAACATAGTCCCATTCTTTAGTATGCTTACATTTACCTACCTTATAAAAAAACTAATTTTTCTACAGTTTTCAAGGACTTTTTAAGTATAAGGATTTCTTGTTGTTAGGTACAGAGACTGGAGTACAGGGCAGACAGAGAAGGATGGTAATAACATTGAAAGCTGTAAAGAAAGTGAAAGAATGAAGAACCTCTTGGGTGGTCCCTGGAATTCTCTCTCAAAGTTCTTTTCTGCAAGAGAAGCAGAGGCCAAGCTGGAATGCTCACAAAGCCATAGCATCTTTTTACGGGTTCCATCTAGCTCTAGAGTTTTATGATTCAGTGAGGTGGGTGGTGAGTTAAGCTGCTGTCTTCCCACAGACATTTGTTTGTGGCCATCAGGACAAATCTGGGGAAGCTCAATTAACACATGTCTGACCTTGGTCAAGTCATAATTCCTCAAAAAACATCTGCAATATCATGACCTACCAGAAAATTCCACGCAAAGTTTAGTTGCTGGCAATAAAAGGTGTGAATGCTTTATTCTGCAGCATTTTTTCATTTTCTTTTATTTTGTTTAACCAATGATTCTAAGCCACTGGAGTTCAAGGTATTTTAAGATAACTAAACTAAAATCTCTGAATTGGGATGTTTTCTTTGGTATCTGAAAAGAAAGGAAATGTTTTCAAATCAAATACCCTTAAATGCCTATTTGACTAGTAACTGATGAAATTTAGGGTGATTAACACATTTGGTTAATGAAGTTCCCACAAAATCTAACATAGTTGAGTCATACTTCTCGATTCTCTGAATCCACAATGATTGCCACCTTTGTTGCAACATAAGAGACTGGGTTATAAATGAGACACTGAGCTTTTGTCAGAAAAACATAAATGCAATGATATGCCAGGCCCTCACACTGCTAACCAAAGGCCCCTTGTACCAAGAATCATCATTGAGCATGTTTCTTGAATTTTAACTATACTGACATTTCAAAGTTTGAAAAAAGTAAACTTTATATAGTATCTTATATCTTACTGATTGCGTAAAGTATAAGATAAATCAAGGTGATTCAATGATGATTGATGAAAACTTGGTAGGTCTGCCAGTTAAACTCAGCAGGAAACAATGCATCATAATGCAGATTCATCTTTTTTCAAAGAAGGATATCACAATCTCTAAAAAAAAAAAAAAAAAAAAAAATGTTGCTTTGCAGAGGTCAGTATTATAAGCCCACCAAGGGGCCCTAGTTCATAAATGAAATATTGTGTCACCTAATGTCAAAGCTAAAATGTTTTGTTATACTTACCTTTAAGATAAATGACTCTCCCACAGTTACCACAAAATGTTAATTTAAAAAATATTTCCCCAATCTGATTTTAAACTACTGAAGAGTAAACAACATGTCTTTTACCCTTTATTTCATCAGTACCTAGCAAAAGGTAATATGCTTACTGAATTTGCTAGATAAATAGATGGACGTGAACTACTCCAGTTTCCAAAGGCAGACAGGACCTTTAAAACAATTTTAAGCATACACTTTCTTTTTATAACTCGCCTAGGGACAAAATTATCATGAAAAGGAAAATTTGCATAAAGTGAGCAAAAACATGCTCCCTACCCCAGTATGCTCCATTCTCATTATCCTGCTTTATTTTCCTGCAGAGCATTTACCACCGTCTGACATACTAAATATTTGTGTGTTTACCGTCTATCTCCTCACCTCACCCCCATTAGAATGTAAGCTTAGTGAAGGCAAAGATTTGCTTGCTGGTTTCCAGGTTGTATTCCCAGTGCCCAGAACATTCCCTGGGGCACATTAAACATTCAATGAGTATCTGCTGAATCCATCTTCAGGGTTCATTACCAGTGTTCCCGTTTCTTCTCGCAGTGTTTTTAGAGATCTAGTTGTAGAGTGACAAATGAGTAAGTTTTACAGAGGGAATACACAGACACAGACACACACACACACACACACACACACACACAAACATATACACAGACAGATGCATGTAAACAAAAATTATTTCATCCCTCATGAAATGCTGCTGTCTCAGAGGTGTAATACAGCAGCTACCTGGGCATGTTTGAGAAGGCAAACCATCACATCCAAGTCTAGACACAAAAATGACCCAGAATGGAAGACAATTACCAAAACTGGTCTAAAAGCAAAACTTTCAATAAAAATTAGTCATCACTAAAGTAAAATCTCTCCGGAGCAGAAATGAAGAACCATTTCAGCACTGACTTAGAAGCTATCACATTACTAACACTATGTCCTGCAACAACTGAAGGTATTTCAGAGAAGTTTTCAGGGAAGAGTTGTTCCTACTCTTCAGGGAAAAGTGGCTGAAATGCCACTACACTCACTGCATCTTAATCTAATTACTTTTAAAATGTTTGTCTGTTTTGTCAGACTCTAAGTTCCTTGTCTACACGGGCAGCTATGTCCTTTATCCTGTTTGTTTTCCTCAACTGCTAATTATTTCCTGTGTGTTATTTTTTTTCCAAATCTGTCCCCTGCCCATTAGAACATAATAATCATGAGAGCAGAGACACAACAGGGCTGAGCACAACAAATAAATATGGGAACTGAATTCAACACAGAAATCAAGATGCCAACAAAATTAATCTTCAATCTACAACCTTATTTCAAGACAATTCATTCAGTTTCATACTAAATAACCATACTAGGAACCTAAGATGAAGGCAATTAAATAAGCTTCAATTAATCTGTTAGCATTCTGTATTCAAACCAATATTAAAACTATGCATAACCAGTTATTATAATTATATAAATGAAGGGCTATAAACATTAGGTGGCAGCAGCAGTACACTGTATTATAATCCTGAAACTGATTTTTTCATATATAGAAACCTGACCTAGAAATAGGCTTACACAAATAGCTTCACATATAAAATATACAAAATGAACTGAAAATACCATAACAAAACATGCAAATAAAATTATCCCTTTGTATTCAGATTTTTCAAATTATTATTTCTATAAATAAAATAATTGAGCAGTATCAAAAAGTGTTGGCAATTTCCTATAAATTTATTCAATTTTTGCTTTATTCTTACTCTCTCACATTCTACATCCAAGCTGCCAGCTCTACCTTCAAAATGGTAACTAGAACACGACAACTTCTCACCATCCTCACCACACACACACCCTGGTGGAAGCCACCCCCATCATTAACCTGGATCATCACAACAGCTTCTGTCTGCTCTCTCTGCATCTGTGCTGGCCCTCTCACCCCATCCCTAACCCAGTCTATTCTCCTTCCACGTGGTAGCTAGAGGGATCCTTTAAAATCATTATACAGCTTACCTCATCCCTCTGCTCAGAACCCAGCCATGGTTTTCCAAATCAGAGAAAAGTTCTACTGTGGTCTTCAGCACCCTTCATGAACACACTACCCCATGCTTCACTCCCACTACTCTACCCCTTGCTCACTCCGGTCCAGCCACACTATACTAGTCCTTCATCAGATCACCTTCATCAGCTCCATCTAATGACCTCTGCATTTGCTGTTCTCTCTTCCTCACCTTAAATGCCACTCAATCAGTTAGACTGTCTCTCACCATCACCCTATATAAAACAACAACCATCCTCCTTCACTGCTTCACTTTTCTCCGCATCACTCATCAGCATCTGACATACTTTACCATTTCATGCATTTACTTTTTTACTATCTTCTCTGCTAGCGCTTAAACTCCACAACAACCAAAATTTCAGCCTGTTTTCTTCATTGCTTTATTCCCAGATCCTTAAACAGTGAGTGGCAAATAGCAGCACTCAAATATTTGTGAGCAAATGATTCCTCTTATCAAATAAGTGCATAGCAACAGTCCTACAGCTGTTCCTTGCTCAAGACAAAAGACTAAATTAAAAGTTCAAGACTATTTTATTATTCATTTACTACTTTTTAAGTTCAAGAATACACAATTCATATATGTGTGTATAAAGTGACACTTTTATAACACATTATAAAGTCAAATGTGTTAAAGTGACCATCATATGTTAGAATTATATTTTTTAAATAACAACTATTCTTATTATTCAATGTCTTTGGCTATTAGAATTGCAAGCAACCAAGCTCTTCCTTATATTCAAATCAAACAGGTGAATTCAAAATTGCCTGTTGCATTTTATCTTATCTACTGACAAGCTTTGTAAGTTCAGACTCTGCTGGCTTCAGAAAGAGAAAGAATTACAGGTTTGCTCTCAGCCAAATGACTCTATAATCGGTGTTGATTGCTTAATTCTGAACTACATCAGTAGCTAACCACTGATTATGAAATGCCCAGATTTAGTCTATTTTCTTTACTGTTTACATACTGTAGAATAAACATTTGGGCAAGAGATAGAGATACTAAAGGACTTCAAAAATACAGTATACCTCTAAAATTCTTGCATGTCCTTTGTCAGGATGATTAGTATTATAGTTAGCCTCCTAAACAGTGACTTATAAAGTATTAAAACTAAACACATTGTGAGAAACCCATGGCTGCCTTTTATTTTTTTTAAAGCTGGTCTTGAACTTAAGCAATCCTCTTGCCTCAGCCTTCCAAGTAGCTAAAACTACAGGTGTACTGCCTGGCTCACTGTCACTTCTTAACTGCATTATGTGGCGAGGGCATTTTTTTTCATAGTATACTTACAACACGTTCCAAAGAAAAATTTACGAAATTGCTTGGAAAAGATTCTTGGTTTTACTTTGCTATTTTTTTTTATTGGGGGCGGGGAGTACCCTGGTGAAGAGAAATTTCAGAGTTTAACATACACTGAATGTTTTTCTTCTTCCCTTGGTGTCAAACTAAATGAGGCCACATGCTACTCTGCCACATCAGTGCACACAGAAAGAAAATTATCATGCCATATTTTATGCACACAACAAATGAAATACAAAAGTATTTCTTGTAAAGTATTTCTAATTAAAAATAAATAATGATTGATTACCAGAGCCACAGAAATTTAGGCATACCCTTGCCTCCTGAAAGTCTACTTAGAAAGTTACCAATTATAATTGGGTGTGTTCCAAAATTTCATTTTAAGTCACAAGTTTGGAATAAAAAAATTTGTTCTCCCACAGGAACAACATCACATATAATAGTTAGGTTCCTGGCTTGTCCAGAGCAGCTGACATCACCTTAATTTACACTTCCTCTCAGACGTGACTTGCCTCCATTATTCTCTGGGACTCCATCCTTCTGAAATGTTTCAATCAAATTGTGCACTAATTGACTTGTGGCCGAAGCTAGATAAATAACCAGCATGCTTGCCTTATGTCACTAGGAAAACAAGCAAACAAACTGCAGAGCAAGGCAAGAAAGTTAGAACTGAGAACACTCATGTCTCTAGAGAAGACTGGACTCTACTAAGGTGTTCATATTCATAGATGGGATATTAAAATTACAAATCCTAAACCATGTAAAATGAGTACACAAAAACTATTTCCAAGCAAGAAGAAAATCAGAGCAATTTGTACCTTTATAAAAACAGGTTATGGATTGGTTAAAAGAGACCACACACATACACCTCCTCCAAATCCCCAATTATTTAGCCACTGCTACAGAACTTAATAGAAGCCAGGTGGTTACACACAGTCACAGAGCAGGCACATATGCAGCTTATCTTGGCTTGGCTTTTCCTTTGCCCCTGGGTTCCACATGAGGCACACAACGAAAGGTCCTGACTAAGCAGAGAAATTCTTGCTATTTCACTGCCCCAAAGGTTTAATTCACCACTCAGAAGTACTCACACCACTAATCCATGTGACTGCATTTAAAGGGATGCCTGACAACAAACTCTCCTGATTCCTAAATCAAACTCAGTCATCACCAAGGAAGTCCACATCCTCATTTAGGATAAAAAAGTCAAGTTGGTACCCAATTACTCCTGAAATTTCACCTATATCCTGTCCTCCAAAGAGCCCAGCTCCCAAAAAACCAACCCTGACAGTGAATTCAGATCCCATTTCTGAAATGCTGAGTAATTCCAAACCAAGACTGGTCTGAGGATCTTTGTCCGGAATCTATTTCCTCTCAAAAAGACTCCCCTAAAGAGAAAGCCTACCCCCAAAACATGGAATTTTTGTTCAAAGCATCCTCAATATAAATTCTCCATGTTAATGGTCAATCAATTTGGCTAATACAACTAATAGCTCATCTACTATAACTTTCACTATGAATTCATACTATGTTCTCTAAAGTTCCAACTACTTGAAGTGGAAACTTTTAATAGTTGACTGATATAATATGTAAAAGCGCTAAAAAGAGTGTCTTTAGCACTTCCATAAAAGTTTGTGGGTTTTGTTTTCCCTGAAATAGTCTGTGTACTAAATGTGATATGCGGCCGGGCCCGGTGGCTCACACCTGTAATCCTAGCACTCTGGAAGGCCGAGCCGGGAGGATCACTCGAGGTCAGGAGTTCAAGACCAGGCTGAGCAAGAGCGAGACCCCGTCTCTACTAAAAATATGAAGAAATGATCTGGACAGCTAAAAATATATGTAGAAAAAAAATTAGCTGGGCATGGTGGCACACACCTGTAGTCCCAGCTACTCAGGGGGCTGAGGCAGAAGGATGGCTTGAGCCCAGGAGTTTGAGGTTGCTGTGAGCCAGGCTGACACCACGGCACTCTAGCCTGGGCAACAAAGCGAGACTCTGTCTCAAAAAATAAATAAATAAATAAATGTGATATGCAATAAGCAATAGGAAGTAACTTCTGACTGTAGTACATTAAGATATCTAAGGGATTTAATTATTTGCTATCTAATAATCAACATCTATGCTAGACTGCTTCAAGTTGCACTTCATGGCATCCCTGTAGTGTTTCTGTCCCCTGGTTGCTCCACTTAATTCATCCCATCCCACACCACTTAGTAAGGTAATTACATGTATCTGAGCATCTAACAAAACAGCATTTCAGTTTTCACATAACTCTGTTGTCAGTACACTAGCTTCATATTATTATCCTATTTTTTCCTATGCCTATTTAAATAAAACTGGCTTAGCAACATCATCTCCTTCAGATCAACAAATTATTATCTGCCTGATACCAAACAGGGTAGACAAACTTTTAGAAGACAGACTGCTCTTTGAAGGAAAGGGAGAATTTAGTTCTTCTACATCTATCTACTATTTGACAAGGCAATGCTAATGTCAATCATACCAATGATAGTTCTAAATGGCAGATGGAAATCTTCAACAAGGAATTCTGATACTTAACCTCCATGCACAACACTATGTACCCTTAAGAAAAGGACTCCATGGTGTGCAAACAAAGATTTACTCATCACAGGCTGAAAAACAACCAGGAACAGATTTTCTGGAACCGAGTCCAGGACAGGTGGATGCTTGGCCTAGCTCATCTTTAAAGGTCCCTTCCAATACTGAGATTCTGTGCTCTCTCCTACTGCTTTATGGTTGTCAAAGTCAATGGCACATAGTAGTTCCTGAGTAGCTGCTTCAAGTACTTTTTTAGCCTCAGCCCAATAAGGTTTAAAAAAAAAAAAATCCCCAAATAAAATAACATGTTTTAACAGCGTGTTTCCAGGTTTTCTGCAATAGCTAAATACATCAAACAAAATAAGAAAAACCTAATTCTTTTCTAATTTGTGACAAAATTTTAAAATCTAGCAAGAAGACTCTAAATATTGATAAAATGTTCTAAATAGCCTTAACTCAAAAAGAGAGGCAAGAGTCTAAGTATAGACAAAAAAGTATCAAATATATTACAATAAAAACAATTATCTCTTTGCTGTTCTATGCCATGAGTAAAAAAAATAAAAAATAAAAAATAAAAAATAAAAAAACAATTATCTCACAAATATTTATGGTAGGCCTACGATGCACAAAAAGGTATTATCGAAGATATAAGAATACTAAATATAGCCCCAGGCCCATTGCCTCTGAGAAGACAAGACATATGTCCATTTAACCAAAATTCAAAAAATATTGACTATGCCAACTCTGTGCTTATAAGAGTGGCTAATCCAATGTACTATATAGTCAGGTTGTGACAAAAACTACGCAAAGACAGTCAACCTAAAACTTATCAAAAATAGCTGCTTTGCTTTTCCTATTACAAATGACAAGGATACCCATGTTCTGAAACCCTAATATCACTTAATCATTTCACATACTTAAAAAATAGCACCTGACTTCACTATACTTGCCTAATTTGGCAACAATTTCTAATTGCTGGGGGGTCTAATTTCTTAGACCCCCCCTAATACTGGGTCTAAGAATCTCATGTTCTTCATGGCATGGCTGTATTGCTGAGATTGAAACTTAAGCGAAATAATTAGATAGTTCTATATAACAGACTCTCCACATCATCAGTAATTTTTATCAGTGGCAACAAAAAGTAAAACAAAATTTCGCTGTTATCCTTGCCAAATACAACCAATGTAAAAGGTATGGTGAAATACGTCCAATACCTATAAACATGCCTCTAGGCAACAATGTAGTCTTTGGCTTATGAGCAACCTGAAGAAGGCAATCTTGCATTAGCAACTCTGCTACAGAAATCCTGACAGCATGATATGTCAACACTAAAGATTTCTTTCTAGGCTTGAAAAGAATCCATCCTTAATATACCAAACTGTAATTTTGTTACCTTAAAAGAGGAATGGTGGGGTACTTATACTTTTTACAGTATTCATTCTTGCACTGTTCAAATATTTTTTATACTGTGAGAATGTGTTAATTTTGTTGTCCAAAAATGCTAATTCCTTAATCTAAGAAACTACCCTATTAATATTAGTATTGAATAACATGAAATTATTAAACATATTTTTAAAAGATGGATTTTTTCCCAACCAGCTAGGAATGATTTGATGTTAAACTCATTCATTTCCATTTATTCAGGTACATATACATACACATATACACATGTATTTATTTATTCATATAAAAGTTCAAAAAAAGATTAATGGAATTCAAGTATTTCCTAAATTTCTCACTTAGTGTGCCAATCTCTCTCAACCCTCTCCCCTACAATTATATTTTGTTTTTAAACAAAGAGCAAAGTACTAAATATATTTTTTGGAACTATGTAAAACCATATATTAAAATTGTTTACATAACTATTGATAGTGAACTTTATAAATGTATATTATATTTCTCTCTTACAAAATGAGGAGAGCTACTACAGATGGCTCAAAAAAGAAAAAGATGCAATAAAGTTTGAAAAACTTTTCTGTCAATGACAAAGTAGTGGTTTATACAGTAACCACCTAAAGATAAAAATCACAGACGTGATGTATCAAGGTGACAATCTATACTAAAAACTTTTTTAAGTCTGAGAAAAAATGTAGTTTATTTTTAATTTTGTTATTTTGGGGAAGAGGAAAGCAAAAAAGGAAGCAGAAATTAATTGCAATTTAGGTCACTTTCCTAGAGAAAGCAGGCCTTGCTTTGAGAAGATGGGGTATTAGATACACTGTTCATCTAACCAGTCAATATCCACACTTTCAAATCTTTGACTTATCTTCAATTTCTCATGTAGATTTATTCCTCAGTATTGCCTTTGATCCATTCTTCTCACCACTTCCCATTACCTTGCTAAAACACAACTGATCATGTTTTAAAATTTTCACTGCCTAAACAGTCTAATGATCTTAGAATTATGCTTTTTTGTCCTGCCTACTTGTTCAGTTTTCTCTGTAAACTTCCTTTCATTTGTTCCTACTCAGTAACAACTTGCCATCTGAGATACTTTGAATATACCCTGTATTCATACCCTGGCTCATGCACTGGATGTACCATGTGTCTACAATAGGTTATCCTGCTCCCATCTCTGCTTATTACTATGCCATGTTTTCCACAAAACTGTCCTCATATCCCGCCCCCCAAGTTAATTAATTTCCCTCTTCCCTGACTCAAGACATTCTTGATTATGTTTTTGTTACAAAACTTCTCATCGTATAGTTAGCAATATACAAGTGACCCTACTAGATGATGGACTTATCAGAAGCTACCCAGAGCTCAGCAATTATCCCCTATTGTTAAATATATTCCCCCAACAACCCTAGAAAAGAATTATGCATGTTTTAATCAATAAATATGTCTGACTGATTCACCTCATCTCTCATCTGTGAAGCATGCTTCCCAAATTTTTGCTTTTAAAAATCTCATTTAACAAAGAGGCTGGCTATGAAGAAGAGCCCAGACTATGTCCAAGAAGTCAAATGGTTATAACTAAACAAGCAAACCACTTAAAAAACAGTATCTGGTATTTATGATAGAAGTTTCTTACATGTCATCTAAATGCCAAATTTCCCACAATATTATATCAGGCCTTGAAGGGTGGGTTACATTTGGAATAAGGAAACAGGAAGATTATGGAGAGATGAAGAATACAGATGACCCAACCAGAGGAAATAACATGAATAAAGACAGAGAAAATAGAGTTAGGCATTGAGAATGGTTTGACTAGAGATGAGTGAGTGGGATGTTAAGTTCCTTTCACATGTCCCCATAGTGACTAAAGCTTGCTGGCAATCAAAAATATTTGATAAATGATAAAATAGCATTTAAAGGGGGGGAACTGGGAGAGGGAATGAAGAGGAAGAGAAAGAAGAATGACATTTCTTTCACTTTGGCCATAATTACATTTGTTTACTTCATTAACTACAGTAGTGATATAAATGGATATAGTAGTGATATAAATGGATTCCCTAGAATTGGATCAAATATCAAACAAAACCCAAGTATATACATTTAATAAATGCACACAAGGAGAGATATAGCTGTCAAAAAAATGGCTCTAACTGCAAGAATCTCTGCAAAGACCTAACTGGAATCAGAGCTGACATTGAGATTGCTGCGATACCAGTATGGCCCTAAGCCAAATCTCTTTTCCAGCTGACCATGCAGGCTGTGTCACTGGACATTAACTTCACACAACATGCAACAAGCCACCAAGTGTCTAGTCCGCTTGTGTCTGCCTAAGGCCAGAGCCTACCTTCCCTTATAGCAGCGCCAACTTATCAACATACTCAAATTTTATTACAAAAAAGTCTTTGAAAGCAAATTCAAGCAGGCAAAAAAAGTCATTTCTACTCTTCTTGTTAACATCTAGATGCCATAGTTTAGTACACCAAATTTCTATAATGAATGAGGTGAGAAAGCTTTAGACTCCAGGTTGGCATGCTAAACCTCCCACAACTAGGTTGGAGCATCCACTCTGGTCTAGTTTCCTATTGCTCCTCTATTCTCCAGTTACACTTCACTGACTGCTTTTATACAAGCTCCTTTAACACTTAGAATCATCTATTGTTTCTCTAAGCTCTCACAGAATTCAGGCATACCACTCTCACAACTGGCATTTCCTAACTTTTATTATTATCTGGACTCAAAGCCAGAAAAACAGTGAAAACTTATTTTTATTGATGGACACTCTAGAATTATGGAAAGACATAAGCTTTGGAACTAGGTAAGTCCAGATTTGAAACCCAGATCTACTACTTCTTGCCTGACATTAGATAGATCATTTCATTTTCTCAATCCAAGTTTTTTTTTTTTTTGTAAATGCAATCTTCATATCACTACCAGTTATTCTACAAATCGGACCTACTGTATATAATGCACCTAACACTATGCTAGGCCCATAGCAGGGATTCAGCACATGACTGCTATTATCACTGAACTTTGTACTCCCTTCCATCTCACATGCCACAAGTCTACCACATCACCCTATTGTTAAAAAAATGAGAAGATTTCAGAGGACTAGAAGATCAAGGTGAAAAATGGGAAAATTAAAGTTATAGAGAATAAACTAGGCCCATAATTTAAATTTCATCTTAACCAGGCTTGCTAGCAACCAAAATCACTTGGGGGAAAAATATTTAGTTATCACATTCTGTTATTGAAAAGACATGTGTATAAAAGGTCTTCTTGAAAAAGTCAATTTTCATATATAATTGGTTAGCAGATCAAAGATGTGTTAAGTTACTATAGAAATGTCAGAACTGTTAAATGCTTTAAATGAAAACGTTTCTTCATGTCCTACCTTTAAATTGCTTCCTCGATGAAAAAGAAAATTATTGCAAAAGGTATCATGAAGAAACTCCATTAGCAAAGAATTAGGACAGAGATTTAACAATAAACGTATATAATGGAACTCCTTTGTTACATTGATTTCAGAATAAAACACAGTGCAAACTATATTACGTATGGCCTTTTAAAAATGTGGGTGTGATGGATCCTATGGAGTAGCTGAAACTGAGCAACAAGTTACATTACAACAGACCTAACTGCAGGAATAAATCTACAGCAAGTTTTAAAAAATCAGAATTAACCGTAATGTCAGAAAGTAAAATAATATCATCTGCCTATAATGGCTATGGGAACCATGCAAACCAATTGTGCGCCTTACTGTTAACAATCCCAAGGGTGAAAGTCAATAAAAAGAACAGAGAGAGAGAATAAAAGGTAAGTAGGTCCAATAGGAAGGCGTTCAAATACATTAACACTCAACTTCTACTCTCTATCCTTTGTCACCTTTATGCCTCTGTTTACCTTCCTCAGTTTATCCAAGATGCCCAAATGCCAACTGCTGAATACCAAATCCTACTTATTTGGACAACTCAAATATCATCTCTTCTTGCCCCCCTATACATTCAACTAAAAGTGGTGACTGTCTGTTCAGGATCTCCTAAGTGTCTTCACTGACCATGTCTTGCTTGTAGTAGTTGCAGGCAGCACCCTATATGAAATATATCTGTTTCACACAGGTTGTCTCTGCCCTATTGGATTATAAACCCCCTGTGGACAGAATCTCCTTATAAAGCCACAAAAGGGCAGAGAAAACAGTAAACACTCAGTAAATGCCTGATGAATGAAAGAGAAATAAACGTAGTTTTTGTTGTCTGAAATTATTTTTAGCTTAATTATGTTATATCATAATTATATTACAGCTTCATTTTCTAAACAAACCTGAACAGCACCAATGGTTCATATCCTGCTAGCAAGAAGTAATAAAAAGATATTGTTTTGGGTTTTTTGCTTTACTTGGAGATAGGTAATTAACACACTAACTGCGATAGGTAATTAACACACTAACTGCGACATTAGAAAAAAAATTTTTCCTTGGGACCACAGTCTTTTATTATGAAAATAGAATAAAAACTTCAAAAACAAAATGATCCTTTCTAATTTAATGAAAAATTTGTTATTTTTTATCATTTTCTGTGCATGAGTTTATATGCAACTTGAAAAACAGTTCTCGTGGCTCCCAAGGCAAAGAGACATGAGTTACATATGTCTCACGAGGCCCCAGGCTCAAAACTACCATGAGTTAAATACAACTCACATAGCAGTTAATGTGTTACAGTGTCAAATTTTGTCTCCAAGTAAAGTGTCTTCAACTTCAAGCATATGCTTACCACTCAAAGAAAGCAAGCCATAATTTGGTACATTTTATATGACCCTGGGGTGCGGGGGGGCGTTGGGGGGGTTCCTACTCACTTGCCCTCTGCTTGCCACTCCACTCCACACCCACATTTAGAAGGCTAGAAGGGGTATGAGGGTTAAGAATTTGGAGCAACAGGATCCAACCTTTTCAAAAATCCAATGGTGTGGGAAAAGGAGGGGTAGGGGAGAAGGACTGGTTAACATCGGAAAACAAATTTAGGAAAAATAATAAACGAAATGTGTGAGCATTGTAGTGGTTAATAAGAAACTGCCCTTATTTTTTAAAGATGCATACTGAAGTATGAAATGTTATAATTTTTTAGACTTGCTTTAAAATTTTCAAGAAAAAATAAAGCAAACATGGCAAAACATTAACTATTAAATATAGCTGAAATGCAGGGTATTCCGTATAATGTTCTATCTGCTTTTCATATATTTCCCATTTTTCATAACAGAAGTTAAAAAGAATAAAAAAATTTTTTCAGTCTGTGAGACCTGGATTCCAGTCCCAAGTAGACATATATTGTACGGGGATAAATTACTAAACCTCTCTGAGCCCTGCTCTTCATCTGTTAAACAATGATAGTAACACAAGGCTCAAAGAGTTCTTTGAGAATTAAATTAATGTGTAACATAATTAGGACAGTGACATCACACAATTATACAATAAACGTGACCTACTATTTTTATTAATGTTCCCGCTGGAAGGTACAATAACCTGGTTAAAGATTCTTACTTTCTCACTGTATACAGACTTCCTTTTCTTCCAGTGTTAATGGGAAGAAGAGATCACTCACCTTTCTCCAGTCCACTGTTTGCCAAGAAGACTATGGTGGCCACTAAAAGCCACAACATGGAACAAAAGAAGGAGGAAGCCAGAGTGTCACCTCCATCAGCAAGAGAAGGCACAGAGTGCACTCTAACAGCAACCACAAATCCCCACCACCACTACTAACTGCAGAGTCTTAAGAGAACAGGAAGCAATCAATTTCTATAATAGCAATAACCAGATATATGCCATTAACAACAAAAACCAGTTGTTACCACATACAATAAAGAAAGTCAAGAGTTGTACACCCTTAAAGGCCAAAAGCAAGTTAAATTCACTCTCATAGAAGAAATAATGGCCAGTATTCCAATGGCACCTCCACAAAGGAAGGAAATGATTCCTCTCCTCTTGAAAGAAACAGACTAGATACAAATATATACACACTGGCTTCCATTTTAACCCATTCTCCTTATTGCAGGAAATTTTGCCAAGCAAACAGAAAATCCTTCTAACTTCAAAATACAAACAGTATGTCTGACTTAACTCTTCCTTTTGTGCTTAGAATATATTTTCCCATAAGCACACTAAAGCCTTACTGACACCAATGGCCTCATGGGTTCTTCTCATCCCCAAAGTGAAAACATTCAGATAAAAATAAGAAAACAAATAATTCCTTCAGTAAAAATAGAAAATAGAAAAGGCCCTAATGCATATACACATACCAATGTCAGTGAAAGGAAAACTACTGAATAGTAGGTATAACAACAATAAAAATCACAGCTGCCTGGAACATTGCAATTATAGGAATAGCACAAATAATGATAACATTAAAAACAGCTTATACTTATTGAATTTCCTATGAGCTAAATGCTATGATAAGTGATTTCCATATATTAACCGCAACGGTCCCCAACCTTTTTGGCACCAGGGAATGGTTTCGTGGGAGACAATTTTTCCATGGACCAAGGGGAGGTGGGGGGATAATAGGTTTTGGGATGATTCAAGTGCATTACATTTATTGTGCAGTGAAACCTCTCTGCTAATGATAACCTATATTTACAGCCACTCCCCAGCGCTAGCATCACCACCTCAGTTCCACCTCTGATCATCAAGCATTAGATTCTCATAAGGAGAACACAACCTGGATCCCTCACATGTGCAGTTTACAGTAGGGTTTGTGCTCCTATGAGCAATTAATGCCCCTGCTGATGCTGATCTGACAGGAGGTGGAGCTTATGCGGTGATGTGAGTGATGCTGGAGGATGAGATGGAAGGTACACATTGAGGATGAAAAAGCAAGAAGATTCTTCACACCATGAAACTACCATAATAGTCCGGGGCTATTTGCCCTCAAATCAGAGAGCATTTAAGCTGCTGTAATTTTAAAAGAACCTTTTCATCCTTACCATTATGGTATTTCTCATACCTAAATGTTCTTCCCTTCATGAACCAACCTGCACTACTATGCCTTTCATAATACTCACTATACTAGTAATTATTTACTTACTATATTTATTCCCCAAGAGATAAGCTGAGGACAGGAATTATGTCTTCATAAATACATCCCCTGCACCAGTAGTGTCTACTATATATCAGAGAAAAAGAACAAGTTATATGAATCGGCTAGCACTCCAGCCCTTGTTAATCTTCCTCTTTCCTACAGTCCCAAAGGACCTATGCTCTATGACATATGTAACTCTATCAGCAGAATACTATTATTTTCTCATGCAACTATTTTGTCTAATTCTGCTCTTCTCAATGCACCTGAATTCCTTGAATGCAAAAGCACTATGCATTCTAGCACCAGTTTTACAGTAAGCACACAAACACCTGTTGCATGGTGAAGTCAGTCCTTGCAAAGGTAAATAAACCAATATTTTCCCTACAATACCTAGTCCTATAGGACAACCATTATGGTGCTTTCGTGATTCCCACAAAGATAACCTTTTATTCTCTTCAAACTGTACTTCAAGAGAAAAAGGTAAAACTCCCACTGTTTTTAAAGATATACTGTAAACGCAGCCCTAAGTACCTGAGTATAAAGTTAGTGTGATTTAGTTGTCACAACTACTGGAAAATCAATCAATCAATCAATGAATAAAGTCAGTGTGAGGCAAGTCCCTTGCACCGGGAGAGTAGAAGCAAAGAGGCAACTGGGTATTATATATGGGATGGAGCTGGCAGGACCGGAATATTTTTTGACTGACATTTTCTGACTAGAAGACAGTCCACAGTAGAAAACAATTTAGCTACTAAAGAATAAGCAGTAAATGAGTTGTTCAGTGATGCAAGCTATAGGAATCTAGAACCCATGCAGGACACTGATGAACATGGGTTCAGAGCAGCAAAATATAAGGGAAAAAAAACCTGGTAAACACATTATGCATATCTACCATTCTCTATACTGTAAGCCAAGAGCTTGTCTCAAAACCTAGGCTGACTTAAACTTGAAATGAAAGGGAAGTGACGGAGCAGGGAGCAGAGATTTGAAATTTACTTTGATATTACCGTCAATGAACTAATTATTAAAATTCTGGATGAAGACTGCTTCTTCAGAACCAGTATATAAACAAACTCTCCTATTTAAATCCAACTATTTAAATTCAGAGCCAATTTCAGCATGGTATTATTTGTTGTTGGAATTTACTGTGTCAGTCACTTTAAATACATTATCTCATTAATAATTTCTATAATTCCATAAAGTAAATTCTATTAATATCTCCCATTTTACAGATGAAGATACTAAGCCACAGAAAGCTAAAGTTAACATCACATGGCTAGGGAGTGGTTCATTTGTATTTAAATATTTTTCTATTCTATAACAAACCCAGAAATTCAAAAAGAAATGGTTCATGTCAACCATCAACCTATAGTTCTTAACATCTTATTTCTCTAGGGAAAATGAAAAACACATTCAATTTTACCTTCCTTCAATAACAACTTCAACAACAAAAAATCACCACCATAACTTTCTAGGAAAGAATTTTCTTGACATTTTCTAAATTGTAAAAAGAAGGGCAATATTAAGAGTTAAATATCAACAGTATATTTATTTGGAAGCCTTTTTAAAATAAAATAAATAAATCCTCTTTTCTATGCCATTGAATACAATAGGGTCAAAGTAGAGGCTCTGAGATTATTATGTCCAACAAATGAAGGTCCCAATCTCAGAGCTTATGTAGACATCACAAAAACTGTTTCAATAAAAGCGGTTATTTTAGAACTGGCTGTCTGCCCAGAGAACGCCAGAATACATTTTAACCAAGTGGACAGAAAACGAAGCAGATAGATTTGAACTCCATTTTATATCTACGAAGGTCTAAATAACACCACAATACAATTTCCTCTCTCATTACTTTTACATATAATTAGATTCAGGAAGGTAAGCAGGTTATTAAAAAAAACTTCTGTAATTCATTTTTTATCACTTTAACTTACAGTTCACATTCCTACAAACTTTTAACTTATATTTTAATTGAATTTTGGAGATTTTAGGGAAAAAGGCCTCAACCACCAATACTGATTTTGTAAGGTGACATCTGTTAAAAGGATATAATAATATTAAGAGACATAAAAAGGATATATTTAAATGTCTAGAAAGAATTAGAAAGGCAGTACTGTGTGAATAAATTTATTCATAGATCATATAAGCAGCATCTATATATTTAATTCTATAATAAAGGCTTCTCTTTGCTCTTTAAATTAAATCTTCAACTTTACGCTAACTGATCCTCAAGAGAAAAGAATTACAAATGTGCCACATCCTATTCTCTATTTCAAAGCAGCAGTGTGAAATAATAAAGAGCTAATGTGGTCCTGACGATTACTGTACCTTTCATTAAAATTTCATCTCTTTGTCCTATTTAAGGACTTACTACATCCTTCTGACCGCATGGAAACAGTTATGCAGACCCTGTGATTTTTTCTCCATGAACATTATTTCACTACTTGCACAGGAACAAAAATGATATAAACTAAGAAATAATTTACACCATGTTTATAGCTGAGTTTTCCAGTAATTCAGCTACAATTCAAATCATCAACATACCATCAGGTCAAATTCCATTACAATGAAACAGACAGAAATTTCAAACTTATCAGAAAGGAATTTAGAAGTCCAATAAGTATTCTTTAACTTGTAGTTAATAAATAGTAACTAATTTTTAAGCAGTAAGATCTTTTAACTGTGATGCTTTTTTTGTTTAACATACACTTCAACACTAAAGAATGAAACAAACTTAGTCAAACCCATGTATGTGAGCCACGAGGCTTCATGATAACGGCCAACTCACATTCTTCAAAAGGTTGGAGAGCATTGCACTAGTAACCCCAGATGCACCATGACATAGCAGGAGACAACAGAGCAAAACAATGGGAACCTGGATCTGCCTCTCCTACTGCTACTTTGTTGTATGAAACTAGACAAGTAGCTTAGCCACTTTGGGCCTTGTCTCTCATCTGTAGAAGATTGGATTAGATCTTTAGTTTACATAATTTTTAAGCAGAATTCTAGCTACAGGAAAGCCTCTAGTATAAAATGGATAAAAGTGGATGTCTTAGTCCATTTTATGCTGCTATATCAGAATATGTGAGACTGGGTCATTTACAAAGAAAAAGAATTTATTTCTTATAGTTCTGGAGGCTTGGAAGTCTAAGATCAAGGGACCCGCATCTAGCAAGGGGCTTCATCATCATCATCCCATGGCAGAAGGCACAAGGGCAAAAAAGGCCTGAACTCTCTTTTATAACAAACCCACTCTCATGATAACTAACACACTCCTGAAATAAATACATTAATCCATTCATGAGGGCAGAGCACCCATGACCTACCTAATCAACTCTTACTAGGTGCCACCTCCTAACACTATTGCATTGGAGATTCAGTTTCTAGCACATGAACTTTAGGGACACATTCAAACCACAGTAGTGGACTTGTACTGAACTTTCTCCAGTAGTAGCTCCTAAAACAGGTTCTGGAAAAAAAAGAAAAACAAAGAAAAAAAAAAGAAAAACAAGTTCTGGGAGCACATAAGGCCTTAGTGGATCACAATTTGAAAATCTTCAGAGTTTAAATATATATACCTTAACTCTCAAGCATCTTCCAGCATTAACTCCCTAATTCTTTACACTGTGATTAAAATAACACAAAGACCCTGCATTGCTGCTCCCAAAAATACCAATCAGGAAATGGATAAAGCAGTCAAATTCAACAAGTATCTACTAGGTGCTGTATCCTGAGGATTAACGACCAATAGGGAAAAGCCCCTCCCCTCAAAAAGAGCCTACAAGCTATAGGGGAGACAGATTCAACCAACTAAAACAGAAACAAGTAAAAGTTATTGTGAGTTAACCAGAGGGTGCTGCTAAAACACATAGGAGGGGCAGCTCACTCACATTGGAAGGTCACGAAAGCCTTCCCAGAAAAAATAATATCTACGCTAACAACCCAAATATATATGGATTGAATATTAAATGACAGTTTTCTACACCGAATGAATTCCCGCACGTCTCACTACTCCCCCCACCAAGCCTCCTCACTATTTATTCATATGCTCTATTTCTCCTTTACTCACCACACCTTATTGTAACCTCAATCTACCGTTCTGATTATAACTAACATGGCCATGTTCATGTGAGTATCCAGATGAGAAGAAATATTAATAACCTTCCAAGTGTTAAACAAAATGGAGTCACTCACGCTAAATGTCACATAATCAAACTCAAACTCTAAGGAAGCAGAGAGATCCCAAAATAGACCAGTTTTTCTTGAAAAAAAGGAGATTCTAGTCTACATGGGTCAGCATAATAAGGAAGTCCCTCTGCTTTAACCCTTACAAAAAAAGTGACCCGAAGTAATCTGATGTTAACCAATCAGCTTTTTTCCCTATTGTTCTGTTTCCTTGTTCCCACCCTACAAAACCCACTATTCTGCTGTTGCCCAGTGGGAGTTCCCATTCTATTTTGCAGAATGAAGGCTGTCCCATTCACGAATCATGAATAAAAGCCAATTAGATCTATAACTAAATGTGTTCTAATTTTGTCTTTTGACACAAAAGTGAGTAAAAGTGTACATGGAAATATCCACATGGGTATGAGTTAATACAAGAGGGCTAAGGCTGGGTAAAGCTGCATGGTTATTTATAACCATGGGTTATATAACCATATGGTTATATATAAACTCCATCCATGGATTTCCTGTTGAGAGTAAGAGCCACTTATACTCAATATCTTTCAGGCCCAAAGATATTTTAAACTTTTCAGTGTTGTCACATGTCTTCATCTTAACCTAAAAATTATTTAATCAATACTTTGAGAAGAACAGAGTCGGTACTAAATAGTAACTATAAGATTATTTCAGAAGCAACAAAATTCATATATCTCCAAATAATATATATTATGTATATTAAATATATTATATATAATATAATCTGATCAATTTGTTATCCTGACCATCAATGTTTATATATAATTCCTTATAAATTATACTTTTGGGCCAGGTGAACTTTTCAATTTTTCTTTTATTATATCTTAAAATTTTAATTGATAAAAATTCATGTTCTACTGGTCCTTAAGAAGTCTTATTAAAGCAAGACCTTTTTAATGCAAAATATATTTCAGAATTTTTTATGACTTGGGACAATAAGACAAGTTTATTTTTGTTTAACAAACTGTTTCTTCTCAAATAGTTACAGAATATAAACAAAACTGCCTAATATGCTTACAAAACAAAACAAAAAAGGTTTAGATATAATAGAAGACACTAGAAGCAGGCATTTACAAATCAATAAGCTAGCTATTAACTTTAAAAACCGTATCAAACCCAAGATATTCATTAAGTCTCTCTTTATGTAACAAAATTCATGAATAATTGCATTGTTTATAAGGTGAATAATTTTAAAATGTGCTAGGAAGGGTATTTATAAAAATTCATAGTAAAGTTCTTCTAAATAGAAAAGTACACACATATCGCGAGGTATGTACATTATTTGCTTAGAAGTGAGCTAAATTGAAATTGCATTTTTGAAATTTTGGTAAAACAGACTTTTCCCTAATATAAACTGACCTTCAGTAATATATTCTAATTGCTAAGCCTTTACTGGAGTGGGGAAATCAAATTCACAGTAATAATGTATTTTCAATGCCAAAATATCAAGAGAATAAAATAATATTTTTTAATTCACTGAAGTCATCACATGAATAAAAGGAATAAAACTAACAATGTTCTCCTTGGAAGAAAAAGGAAACCATTTTAACTTGCAATGAGAAGAGTGACCTATCGAATATTTATCAGAAATTTTTACATATTTAAAAAGAAACAGATCCATCCACAGATTCATGTTTGCTCACACCCCCCCCCCAGTACTTATTTGCTGCTCCTCAAGCATAATCTTTGATCATATCCATTTCACTCTTTTCTCCTCAGCACTATGTGCCAAGACTAAGTACACAACCAAAAAAAAAATAGCAGCTTCCTCCCATGCAGTTTCACTTTTCTTATTTCAGAGATAGGCATAAAAATGTATTTATTAACAATCTCAGATCATTCACTCATTAGCTAACTCCACCTGCCCATAAACAATTCGACTTCCTCAACCAAAATCCTGTGAAAAAAAAGAAAAAAGCCAACAATAAAAAGATGACTTAGGAATCGAGCAATAAAATATGAAAAGGCAACACTTTTGTTTATTTAACCAAAACAGAGGCTGTTGCAGCTGCAAGAGCCTCTTCTGACTGATGTGACATGAGTTGCTACATTTAAAAACAGATACTCTAAACAGATGGCTATTCAGATAAAGGTTTCAGGCATTATCTTCCACACTCAGCCACATTTGCCAAAGAAGGCACTAGTTTTCTGTTACAGCTTTAGCACAATTACACATAGGACCACAGATTGACCAGTGACGATTATACTATACGTAGGACCACAGATTGGTGATTTGTAGCTATAACTGCTAATTGGTGTTACTTTGCCTACCATAATTCACATTTCAAGAGTATCGCTAGTTACAAAGTAAGTACTACTAGTTACATAGAATTTAAAGCTCAGGTATAGTATCAATTTTACATGCCTGAATTACAGGCTATAGCTGATATACAATTCAAGAACTACTCTATACTAATAAACCTTTCAAGTTATATTTACTTTCAGTCATTTGTTTATGTCAGAAGTTTTGACTGCCAAAGTAATAGCAAAAAGTGTAGCTGGAGTACAAACCAATGAAGGATCATCCTGTACTCATGGAAGTTTTTTGAATCAGTCTTCCTAAAGTACATCATAATACATAGTTAAGAATATAGCCTTCATATACCTGCTTTTGGATTGAGTAAATGTTAATCATCCAACCAAATACAGCAGTCTTCTCCACTAGTGCTGCAGTAAAACTGTGGAGGAATCAACATTCAGAACCCTGACACCAAAACATGACAGAATCTGTCTCTAAGAGAGGACTGAAGGCCCTCTGAGGGTCTGTACAAGACTGGGAAAGGGCATAAATCATTGAAAAGGGCATCATTGTATCTTTGGACTACTAGAAGAGCTTTCTGACCAGAATGCCTATGTCTACTTTGGCCACATCCACTTCTGCCCACCTGGTACACTGCAGACTGTTAGAGTCACACCATTCCTGTCTAACTTCCCATACATTCACCTTGGACCTCCACCCTCAAGTCCTGCTTTAATATGTCACATGGATTCTCCTTGTTCTTAAGTTAAAGATCCCAATCCTTATCATGGCCTGGAAGGCCATTCGTGGCTTGGCTATGCCTAGTCTATCCCCATCTACCCTCGGATCAGCCTCACGTGATACCATTTTCCCAGGCATTCTCTCCACCAGAGCTACGCAGGTCTTCTTTCATTCCCAGAATATACTATGCCTCCTGCTACCAAGAACTGCTATCCTTTCTGCCATAAAATACTGTCACTCCTCTCTTCATGTATGTCAAGTCAATTCTACCTTCTGATCTCTCAGTTCAAACACCACTTCTTCAGATAAAAGTTTCCCAACTTCCTCTTATGTCAAATTCTATTATTTATTAACATATAGCACTACACAGTTCATAATTGTACTTATTAATACTTGCAATGTTTTTCATTTATTTGTGTGATTTTATTAATGTCTGCCCCCGTCCCACCAATACCCTAAATGCAAAGACTGCATAGACCAAGTTTGTTTTTACTCACCACTATATTCCCTAGTGCTTACTACAATGACTGGCACAAACTGGGTACTTAACAAATATTTTCTGAATGAATGAGTAAAGAGAGGGATTTAAAAAATTAACATGCATCAGTCAGTACAAAAATTTACTACCACATTTTCAGTCACAATCATACAATTCCTTATTTCCACTAAATGGAAAATTTGTGAAAAGAACTCTTTAGGGATCAAGTTTTTCATCCTTTGACTTCAAGCTTAAAGACAAAATTCTTCACACATGACCCCATGAATTTATATCACAAAAATAACAGAGTGTTCTAGGCTTAAATCTTTAAAAACCAGACTATGCTTTAAACAGATGAAAGATTAAAGATGAGTTTGTAAAGGATAGAAAAATGAATTGAAAAGAAAACTCAGACAATAAAGAAACTCCTTGAAGAGAACAAATGTTTTATAAAGAATTCATTTTAATTGATTGTTACAATAAAAAGATACTAGAGTATGGAACTATTGGCAAGAAAAGATTAATACTACATGCTTGCAAATGAAAGGGATCCCTCAAATAAAAGCAAACTAAACAACTGATCCAAAAAATGGGGGAGCAATAGATTAGATGCCAGCCTGTTAAGGATGCAATATTTTATTATAAAAATGTCAGTCAACAGGCCAGTAGGTATTGCATGTATTCATTTTTCCTTTTTAGAGTTATATTGGCTTATAGATTTGGAGGTTTAATTTTCCCCAATAATATTTATACTTTTAAAAAATCCTGTTCTTTCAGTAAGGACCATTACTTATAAGTATTTATTTTATGTGGAGATCACTCTGAGATGTCAAGAGATCAATTCATCATATTCTATGTACTGTATTCCATTAGGACATGATTACTGTGGAGAAATCTTATATAAATACCACATGGTAACCATTTAAACTTAGCTACCCTGAAAAAGACTGTGTTACTACCAAGTAGATATTCCAGTGTGGACTTTCTTCACCTAGATTTCTGTTTTCTTGACTTTCTTTTTCATTATTGCTTCACTGCTAACATTTCCTTTTGACATGTATTGATCATGCTAAGAGCTATAATACTGACTTTCATTCCTAGAATTGATAGACTAGATTTTATAAAAATCTATATGAATTGACAAACAAGTTTATTTAATGATGTTTACTCAAAGGAATGACATTTTCTAGATAGCGCTTTTTACCACATTTAAAATATTAAAGATAAAATGTTAGCTTTTTGAAAAAAAACAACATAAAAATCACTTTAACACTATAATACACCGCATACAATTTTCATAAACACATTATTTTCATCAATCATCTGAACTACATGTGCCAATTCTATCGCCATCACCTACTGGATCAATCTAATCTTCTTGTGCTCTCTACTATCAGAAGTATGAAACAAAGAACATATGTGAATGTCGCTCTCCAGGTTCAAAATGAAGACACTTATTCATAAATATAAAATCCCAAATGTTACAAAGATTAATGAAATTAGTAATAGAAAAATAAGAGTACTAAATAAAAGCAACATGCCTCTTTCACTCCTAGAATAGTGCCTTGTGCTTTATAAACATTTTTCTGACTGAATGAACAAACAAATGGCACAAATCCTTGTGATGAGAAGCTATTAGATGCACCTACCCTGATTACTCCTCAGTCTCTAATCAGAATGGAGGGTGAGAAAACTGAAACTGTCTAAAATTTAGGTGACCATAAGCCTACAGAATCCAACTAATTCTATATGCATAACAATTTAATCCTGACAGATACTTCTTGGAAGTATTCCTGTTTTATAAACTCTTAAGGCTTTAGTTGGAACACAGAGGTGGATCCAGGGTAAGATGTAAACTAAATAAGAATTCTCTTCTTATACATCCCTGAAAACACAGCCCTCTGTTTACAAAATTCCAACAATGGCCATATGAGAAAGAAAAAAAAAGTGCCAGGCATATAATATAGGCACTCAAATATTTGTTGAAACAGCATGATCCAAAATCCCTCAGATATTATAGACGAGGTCCAGAAAAACAACAACAAAACTCTGCAATGAAAACCAATAGGCTGCAGAAGCTAAAACTAAAGACTAAAAGAGTCCTCAAAGTATAAAAGAACAAAGATGTCTGGTGAATCCAATCAAAATAGGAAAATATTACTAAAATATAAGTATTAGTCAACAATAAGTTACTGTATACTTTAAAATAACTAAAAGAGTGAAATTGGAATGTTTATAACACAAAGAAATGATAAATCCTCAATTACCCTGATTTGATGATTAAACATTTTATGCCTGTACTGAAACATCACATGTATCCTCAAAATATACACAACTATTATGTACAAATAATTAAAAATAAATTTTTTGGTGTAAGTATTTTCCATATGCTGTTACATTAAAACCTAACAGTCTACCTTGTACTTTGAAAGGATCAAGAATACAGCTGGCATGACAAAGGGTCAAGTTTCCTTCAAATGGGGAGGTGAGGGGGGGAAGAGATCAAGCTATCTCAGTGGTTCTGACCTATGGTCCATAAGGGGGATTGAGAACTGAGATTAAAGAGGGTAAATTCTGTGACTCTCTTTAAGTGCCTAGAGTGTAATACACCCTCTCATCCTCAAATCCTTAAGTACTGGAATAACTTGGTTAAATTAGCTTGTACTACATTTTTGTTAATTAGGTAAATTTTTATCAAAGTATCAGAAAACACACATACCAAAAAAGTACAAGTATGTTAAGGGTACAGCTCAATTAATTTTCACAAAGTGAACACAAACCTGTGTAATAAGCACCCACCCCCAACCACAACCGCTCAAACATCAGAACATAATCAGCTTCCCAGAACTCTTACCTCCCACTTCCATCATGGCCCTTCGCAGGCACTATTCCCCAACTAGTGTCTCCACTATCGTGATTTCTATTACCATGAATTAGTTTTGCCTTTGTCTAAACTTTATGCAAAAGAAATCAGAATACCACTTGCAATTCTCAAGACCATCATAGCAATTCAAAATCTTTCAAACCTTAAGCATTCAGTATTAGATAAATTCACAGGTAAAAACAAATTTTTACATAATTTATGTCCATTTTTACAGTTATTCATTTGTGTCTTCCCAACGCAATGCTTGTTCACTTTGTCCCTAAGTGGACCTAGAAACTGCACTTTGTCTTAAATCTTATTTATTTCACATGAAAGTTTCTCAAGTAATATTTTGTACAATTCTAAACATAATGATACTTAGCATCATTTGAAAATTGCATTTTATATTGACATTATTTACTTGGTACCTAGCCACATATTCTTACTATTTTTAAGATAGACCTCTTTCATTACTGACTATCTCCCTGCATAGTTAATTTTGTTATTAAAAAGATAAATCTATGAGAAAAAATTAATGCATTAAAAGAGTTATATTTAGAAGAAAGTCAGTGTCAGCAAAAGTATTTACTAACACCAATCTTAAATCTGTAAGATCAATTCCTTCTTTGGAACTCCCCAGATACAATTCTTAATAAACATTACAGAATTTTCAGAGTTAGTTATACAGATTTGTGTTATGTTTATGATGCTTACCTGTTACAATACTCTTTGGTACTCAACCAAAGAGTGAAAATAGTATCTTTTATACTGAAATATTTGCAGAAATCTAAGTTTATACAGTTTGACAAATGATTCCAACGGGAGAAACTGAAGTCCTAAGGACTTGCAGAGGAAATTCCTCCTTAACATTGAGCTGCAAAGCTACGTACTAGATAATTCTGATTATTAAAACCAATTTTAGAGTTAAGTTCAACTACATAACTATGAAAGCTATGCAGTTATTTAAAATGAAAAATCAATTTCTCTACTCATGTTAAAAGTATCCAACATTTAATCAGAAGAATGTGAATATATCTTTATTAATGGCAAAACAGACACTCTAATCCTGTGACACATTTACACTGTTCTTAACAAACCACTTAATTTGTTTTCACCTCATAGTAAAGAATGTCTTTCCTTATTTTCCTCCCACTAGCCTCTTGACAAAAGATAGTATCTTACTCAACTTAACAGTACCCAGCACATATTAGGAATTCCAAGTTTTCTTGCTGAATCAAACTTAATATTCACTTCTAAAATATTTTGATTGCTTTGAGTTTGGAAGTGAGTTTGAAATGAGAAATTAATCTAACTCATATTTTTAAACAGACTCTGAATATAAAAAATTCATTAGAGACTATATGGTTTTGCTCTCTGTTAGCAAATCAATCTGTATTAGAATGAATTTTTGTGCCATGAATTAATGTTCTCCACTACCCACTTTGAATAGTGTGTTCTAATTTTCCCCATGGAAGTTACATTTTAAAAATATATATACACAAATATAACCTCTGTATAAAACAAAAGTAAAAGGGAAATACTGAAAGCAGAACAGTTATTCAAACTAGAAAAGTGCAGAGTAACTTGGTTATGCTTAAGTCTAGCCAAAGTTGTTAGTAAGTTCTTTCAACAAAAGACTAAAAAATCTACAATTTACCTATATCTATATATGTACACAATTGTTTAAAAAGAGGATATTTTGCTGTCAAGCAATACTGGAGATTACTTTTTTTTCTCCTTAACTCATAAAATATAGAATTTGAATCTAAAACTGATTCTGCCTATATTAAAGGTCAGAGAAACTGTACACAACAGACGAAAAATAATGTTATGCATGTGAGTTAATAACTGTGATGGTATCTCAAACAGTGGTGTCAGGTAATGGGGACATTCAGGTACTTGCCAGGGAAGAAGCTTTTTTAAAAATGCTACAGGAGTTGTGTCAATAGTGAGGTGTAAAAAAAATAAATAAAAAGAAAAAGAAAAGAAAAAAATGCTACAGAAACAAGAATGAAGAAGAAAATAGATAAGGGAGGAGAACCAAAGAGATCAGGGCAAAGTCTTGAAGTACAACCATAGATGGATATGGCCATTCTCCGTGGGACAGTGCCCCATTAGATAACTAATAGTTGTTTACCCAACTACAATCAGCTATATTCTGAGTCTGTGGTCACTTCCAAGTAACTATGTGAAAGGGTTGTAAAAGATTCCAAGGACATACGAATAGCACCAGTATGATGCTGGTCACATCTCAAATGTGAATTTCCTTTGGGTATCTCTACAATCTAAGTGATTTACTTTGTGGCTTTTTCCATTCCAAATCATTGCAGTTAACTAAGTTAAGAGGAGTAACTGAGAGCTGAGTTTCACCTCAGTTGTTGTGGATTGGCCACACAGCCTTGGTTATAGAACTCCAAGCTTAGTGTAGTTTTCAACAGATGAGTCTTTATTACTACTGTTGGCTATCTGTGGAGTAGAACTCAAGAAAGAGAAGACACAAAGACAAGAAAGTAAGGTGTAATAATAGGCAAGGAAAGAATTGTTTCTGTTAAGAACAATGGTAAGATATGCCTAAAGTAAAAAAAGAATAAGAACTTTTTAAAAAAAAAATGAGACCATTGGATCTAAGGAGAAATACGTTATTTGTTGAATAAGTCTGTAAAGATGACAGCTAACCAGGTCAGGCTGAAGGGCTACACTGGGCCAGGGACCCTCTCTTGACCAACCAAGGTAAATTTATAAAGTGGCAATGTTTCAAAGAGTGCCAACTACCACAGAACAAAGACAAAACTAAAGAAATGTCCACCTACCTGCCTCTCCCCCAGTCTCTGGTGACCTCACTTCCAACTTAACTAAGGAAATTAATTGGAAAATAATTTATTCAAACTCCCAACTCCACTTCTACACAAATACCACCTTCTGAAGCCAGAACCTGGGTCTCCTGTCCATTACCATAAATCACTGTACTCAGTCTGGGTGAGTATGACCCACAGGGGTATACCTGGCAATTTCTGGAGACATTTTTCATCACCAAGATTTGGGGGAGTGGGAGTTGTACTGATGGTATCTTGAAATAGGGGCCAGGGATGCTGCTAAAGAGCCTACAGTACACAGGACAGCTCAACAAACAATATCCACCTAAAGGTCAATACAGGTTGAGCATGCCTAATCTGAAAGCCTGAAACTTTTTTTTTTTTTTTTTTTTTGAGACAGAGTCTCGCTCTGGTGCCCAGGCTAGAGTGCCGTGGCATCAGTCTAGCTCCTCACAGCAACCTCAAACTCCTGGGCTCAAGGAATCCTCCTGCCTCAGCCTCCCGAGTAGCTGGGACTACAGGCATGCGCCACCATGCCCGGCTAATTTTTTCTATGTATTTTTTAGTTGTCTGGCTAATTTCTTTCTATTTTTAGTAGAGATGGGGTCTTGCTCTTGCTTAGGTTGGTCTTAAACTCCTGACCTCGAGCGATCCTCCCACTTCGGCCTCCCAGAGTGCTAGGATTACAGGCGTGAGCCACCGCGCCCAGCCATGAAAATCTGAAACTTTTTGATGCCACAAGTGGAAAATTCCACAGTTGACTTCATTTGATAAGTCATGGTCAAAATGCAGCCAGAAGTGTGTTTCATAAACAAAATTATTAAAAATATTATATAAAACTAACTTCAGCCTATGTCTACAATGTATATATGAAACAAACGAATTTCATGTTTAGACTTGGGTCCCATCCCCAAGATACCTCATTATGTATACGCAAATCGAACAAAATCTGAAAAAATCCAAAGTTCCAAACGCTTCTAGTCCCAAGCATTTCACATAAGGGACACCCAACCTGTAGTGACAAGAGTAAGAACCCCTGACATAAATGAATTATCTGTGCTCCTACCTAAAGTTAATCCCTCCACCTATGCAGGAGATCCCACCCTCTCTCAACTACTACTGACAGACATGGGTCCAGCAAATCTCACCGCTCACCAAAGCATCTATTTGTGTGTACAAAAAGATAGAATTTAATTAAGTGGATTCCACAGAATTTTATTTAGTGACATATATTTTATAACATCTAAAGTACCAACCAAATCTAAAGGGCTAATCAGAGCTGTAACAATTCTTCCATACAATATAATTACACTGTTTGTATGTGGAGGAAATTTCTAAAGAACTGGAAAACGAGTTCTTCCTTAAACAGAAAATATTCCCCATCAAATCTTATCTGTACACATCATTTATAAATAATCTTCCTTTTTTAAAAAAAAGTTACCAATTCAACTTTCAAAAAAAAACCTATTCTCATTCAAGAATTTGGGCTTTTGTTCAAGAATACACATGACATCAGCTAAACCTAAATTTCCTTTGATTATCAGCCAATTAGAATCTGGTACTGGCAACTTAGACATAGGAATACCAAACACTCTCTAGTATCATCACAAATTACACTGTAAAATACTCATTTCTTGTAAGTCAAAAGTTCTAGCTAAAATAATGTTTGTGAGTTGGACCAAAATGTACAAAATCTTAAGATATTTCTTCAAATTATGATTTTCTTAAATCAGAACACTACAAGAATCTCAACAAATTTTTTTTGGTTATTTAAACATACTCTTACTTCCAATGCTAGGACCTAAAATCATACTGTAGATTACTATTTTCACAATGAACTCTGGGGATCTGAAAAACTCCTTAGAGTTTATACTCCACATCTTCAACCCACCTTTCACTATTCTGCACTTCCTTCATGCTTTCCCCAGAAGTTTAAATTCTATTGCCAGTCATTATAATCACCCCTGTGCACATGCATTCATCTCACTTGACTCTCTTTCCTTTTTTGTGGTTTACACTAGCAAAACTCTACTTAAATCCATCTCCCCACCTAATCTGTGCCTAAACCTGTGCAGCGGAATGTGACTAGAAAAAACCCAAACCCATGCAAGCTGGTCTTACTTTTCCTAAAGGTATAACCCATCTCAAATGGGTCCTTGCCATTGTCCACAGATCCTTCACTTTTAATCATTCTCCTATATAACGATGACTAGCCATTTTCATAGGCACTCTCCACAGACTTCTGACACCTCTTCCTCTATCTTTGCTCTCAACTGATGACCTTGCTTTCTTTTCCAATGACAGAAACCACTGAAAGAGAAACTCCACATTCCACATTTACCACCTATCTGCCTCTGTACCTGTATTCCATAATCTGCATTCTCTCTTATACTACAGATGATATGGCCTTGCTCTTATCTAAGGCAAACCCTTCGCTTCTGTACTTTCTCCCATTTCCTAGAGCTTACTGAAGAAGAACACTGCTCCAGGAAATTCTACCCTCTCTCTCTGACAATGTCAATTTCTCATTCTCTACTTTATCATTCCCAACATTAGACAAGTCAAAAGGCAGAAAGGTGAATAAGTTAGAGACTCGAGAAACAAAATTTGGAAACCAGTGGACTCTAACATATATCACATGTCTCTACTCTCCCCACCCCAGAATCCTGGTCACAGTTCAAGGACACCCCTGCCCAAAGTCTTCCCACCCTCCTCTCACCCGACATACCTGCAGGGCACTTCCAGAGCACTTTGATCATTCTGCTAACATGCTGCTCTTCATGTACTACACAAGGGTATGCATGTTTATCTCCCTCTTGAGATTTTAAGCTACTTGAGGTTAAAAACTGTCTTAGTAACCACACTGCCTGGCACACAGCAGGCAGGCAGTGAATGCTCATCAAAGGAAAAAACTGAAAGTATTATTGCATGTATTTCCTAGAGTTTACAAACTTGAAAAAAGATATCACCAAAATTTGTTGAGAGACAAGCTGACTGAAATGTAGTACAACCAACTTTTAAAAGGATCAGAGACATGTGAAAACAATAGGAGTCCAGAACTGACAAGTTTATATAGTAACAACTCCTACTTGGGTCTAAAATACTGGGAAATAATTCATGGTGGTTAAAGCCGCTCTAGAGATTATATTTGTACTAGAACTTCTGAGTTTTTCACAAACCACTTTGTGGGAAAATAAATATTCTAATATAGTTCTTAAATTAAACATCACCTATGAGCAACTTCTTTAATTCAGTGATACTTAAATACCAGACTGGTAAACTATGTTTTAAAAGACAAATTTGTAGTATCAATCTGTGAAACTGAATTAAGGTATGGAATAGTATTATAAAATATACCAAAGTAAAATGACTAGGTATTACCAAGAATGACAATTAACTTTAAAATATCAAATTTCAAATTTCTGAACATCTCATAAAATCCTAAACGGCCAATTCCTAGCATTTATAAACAAGCATGTACTTTGGCACTGAGACCTTTAAGTCAATTTTGTAACACAACAAAACACTCATTAAGGTGAAATGTCATTTTTCAACCATAAGACAAATATTCTAATATGTTTACAATATCTGAAAGTTTATTTGTTTTTAAAAATTTATAGGACTCTATGAAATTAGGCAGCACTACTTTTTTAGAAGGGAGGAAAAAACCAACAGAGTATTTCCCTAAATGGGCTATAAATTCTCCTTGTGTAGAAAAAAGGATGTGTGCATGTGTGTATTTATATATGTATAATGAAGACAATGAAGAAAAAGAAAAATACATTATGTTGGCTTCCTCAACAAACAAATGAGATGACTGTCTTTAAGATAACTGGGTTAGCATAAAATCCCGAGGTTTGTAACATTACACTTAGGGGAAGCCAGCAAAGCTCCAAATACAGTTTACAAACCGCCATGCCAACTCCCTTTAAGCCTCATTTAAGAAGGATTACTGCCTCCAATCTAACCTCACTGTGCCACTGTTTCAGTGGTACAATGAACTGATTAAACAAATATGGGGTTTCAACAAACGTACAGAGAACACACTGAAGAAGGCTATTCAATGTTCAGAAAAGTCAGACTCCCTTGGTAAAGTTGCCACAATCTTTAGTTAAACCTTAAACTTTTAGGACAATTACAATCAATCTGCAGTAAATTTGGTGGATGATATTCAATTGCAATATTAAAGAAAACTAATAGAGGTAAATTAGCAGTTACAGAACATGGATAGTATGCAAAATAAATGTGCTTAAAAGTGCATAAATGGAAACTATACTTTCAGGAAACATGGGGTTTGTATAACAATGAAGAGAGGGATGTTTTTATCGAGGTGGCAAAAAGCCAATGTCTCACTTTGAATCAAATCTGTCACTGAAATGAGGTTTTCCAGGAAACAATAACAAAACTTTAGGCTTCAAAGAAACATAGCTTAAGAAAAAATTCTGTGGCAAATATTCAAAATAACAGTAGAGTAACAATAAATCATTTATCCAAACCTGGAACATGAATAATTTCCGGAGATGTCAATTATACTCTGACTCGGGGTGTTGGGGTGGAGGAGGGGATGGGTGTTTACCTACATGATGAGTGCGATGTGCACTGTTGGGGGAATGGACACCCTTGAGGCTCAGTCTCGGGTGGTTGGGAGGGGCATGGGCAATATACTTAACCAGAACGGTTGTACCCCCATAATAAGCTATAATAAATAAATTAAAAAAAAAAGGGCAATCTCATCACACACCTAAAAAAAAAAAAAAAAATTATACCAGACCTCTCCTATCTGAGCTGCAGGTTTAAACTACTTTTCTGATGTCAAATATTCACCAAAAAAAAAAAAGAGAGAAAAGTCAATAAAAGCCATTATTTTGATTTAAATCACATATCTAAAAACCATTAACTATTTATCACTTAAATTGGCATTCTCAGTTTTACAAGAGAACTAAAAGTCATTCCTATTAAAGTTTCAATACTGTGTAAGGCTTATTTGACAATCATTACCAAATATTTACAACCCATGCCTATTGGAAATAGTATTGTGCATGGTGGTGAAATTTTTCACAAGGAAACGGTGTTCTGAGTTTCAAAAGAATACATTTAGAAATACCTTCACAAGAAGTGTCTCCCATGTTAGTGAATTTTAAGAGGCCTAAGAAAAGTCCGCACCCCTAACATATTTGTTTTGCAGACAGCAAAACACATAAATTCTATCAAAAATGTACACCAAGAAATTTTTACAGACAAACATCTTTAGTCTTGAAGTACCACATTTGGTAAAAAGTCAAACTGGTAAAGATCAGATTCATTTTAATCGAACTATGAAAAACTACAAAATTTTTACTCTTCTACAAGTCAGTAGAAAGCTGTAATATTGGGTAACTAAAATTAATCAATTAAGGCAAAAACACCTTTCTTCTTTTTCAAAATACAGGAAACCTATATACTAATTAGACTATGGATAACAAGACTCTCTGGATCACTATAATACAAGTTAATTCCTGAAGTGTAATTTCCAACACAAATTTTACAAGTTTGCAACAAGTATCTTTGTAAGTCTATAATTGCTACTAGGGTGAGTGCTGACCATGACATGTAACAACATGCTGAAACCAAAATGCCTTCGTACACCAATCAAGGCCCTCAGTAATCTGGTCCCATCCTACCTTACTGACCTATTTCCTGTTACCCCTGGTCAGGGACACTTATTACAAAAATATCATTTTTTTTCATCACACGCTTTTCTTGCTCCATGCCTTTATTCATTCTATTCCCCTCTCCTGAAACAAATACTCTGTCTCTTCATTTTAGTGCCTTATCACACCCTTCTTTCAAACCTCATCATTTTCAAATAATACCTCCTCCACAAAGCCTTCACATTTTCCCTAAGCAGCAATAATCACTTTTGAATTAACATAGCCTA
The DNA here is from genome assembly GCA_028533085.1 of Varecia variegata. Classification (NCBI taxonomy): domain Eukaryota; kingdom Metazoa; phylum Chordata; class Mammalia; order Primates; family Lemuridae; genus Varecia; species Varecia variegata. The sequence continues at coordinate 8,883,874 of CM052452.1, forward strand.
GCTATAATTATTTCATATGAAACATCATTTTGTATGTAACATTTCATTTAGTTACATATCTTTATGTTTTCTGCCCCCCCCACCCTTCACTGAGTTCCCTGGGACCTGATCACACTGATGAATCAAAATAATCAGTGAGGCATAAAAGCTAAAGCCAGAAGAGATTAGACAGCAGATTTACAGAAAGAAGCAAGGCCTTCCTACACACACCACAGTGTGGGGGAGTCATGACAACATACTACAATCTACACACCTGCAATTTTGTTACTACTTAGAGCCTTTACTACATAGCATATTGTTTCTTCAGAAATAATTTATATAGATCCAATAAGTTAAAAGCCTTAAAATATCATATTTAACTGTCACAGAAAACCTGGGTTAGGCATGTGATACTAAGCCCATTATACAGCTGAGGAGAATAAATCTCAAATGGTTAAGTAACCCATTAAAGGTCATTACAGCAAGAAAGTGAAAAGTCTGGTACTAATGGTCCAAGCTTTGTGATACTCGGTTTATTGCTTTTACTTCACCATACCACCCTGTCTCTGAACAATCAGGAGGTAAAAGGTCAAAACCTAAAATACAAAATTTAGAGTAGAGGCAAACAGTCTAAAGAGCAAAGATACAAAGATAATCATTATAATCTCCTCTAGTTCTAAAAGTCCATATTTAATGCATCTGTGACATATCTTTGATGTTCCTCTAAACGGCAACCTAGAAAATGTGTTAAGTCCACACTTTTCAATTCAAAATTCTTTCCCTAACTAATCTAACCCATCTTTTCTATCGCTCTCCAAGCAAACCTTCATCTCCCAACAGCTGCTCCCTGCTCTGCCGCACACAGCATGGTTATTAATACCCAGTGCTTTGTGCTCAGGCGGCTATCACTTCCCCACCCACACGTGCCCTGGTTTTTTGTTTTTGCCAAACTGCCTTAGTGACTCGGCTCACAGATTCCAGCCTACTACATATGTAGTCAAATTTCGCATTTTATTACACATATATGTGGTCTTATTTCCCTGCAGAAGTCAATATAAAGTGGTGCCTAAGACCAAAGACCGTGGAGCCAAACGCCCTCCTCTACTCCTTACATGCCCCTTGGTTTGGGAGATGACGTGACGTGATCTCTCCATGTTTTAGTTTCCTGTCTATGAACAAGAAATCATAGTATAGTCCCTACACCTCATAGTAATCATAAAATGATAAAATGTGTTAATGCATAAAAAGTGCTTTGAACAAAGCCTGACACATAAATAACACTACAATGTCAGCAGCTATCATTGTCATTTTCCAGTATGACAGTTAGTTTGATCTCCTCAGAGAGTCAGTTCTGATCTCCTCAGGACTATAAACTATCCCACAATGCTGAACACATATTGTTTTATTTATAGGTTATATTTTAATAATATGCTTTAAAGCCTTTCCCCAAAAAAGTTCAATTTATCAGGTTTTCTTTAAAATGCTTCTTTTATTTTATAATGTAAAACAGTATATCCTAAAATTATATTTCTATAATATAAAAAATACAACTACGCTAATCACTGGGGATGTATAGAGGTGAATATCTGCTCCATTAAATCTGGAATCTGTGCTGATCCAACTGTTCCATTTAATCAAACACCATGCAAACTATTAAGAGTTCCCTCTGACTTTAACAGCCAATTTCCCAGAGAAAGAGCAACTCACTACTAAAAGATCTTAATAATACACAGAGCCTGTAGAGTACTGCCTTTTTTCTTTTTCTTTTTTAAGTTAAAAAAGGCTTTTCTTGTCAACAGAAATCAATGAAAAGCCTCTTGAACACAGCAAGAAGATAGGGTTGATTTTAGCTACAATGAAAGTCCCTGCAGAATTTCAGGCTGCCAACAATAGTATCACTTTTCTCACTCATTCACTGGATTTATTGGTGGTTTTTCAGGACTACAATAATCTGTGCAACATTATTGGCTCCTCACCAGTATTACACTTTACATAACATAATTAACAAATTATAAAATCACTGCCATGTCACAGCTGCTATTATTAGTCCTAAAAAGAAATTCTAAACATAAAAGAAAAATTAATTATATTATGGCTAACAAGACCAATTTTACATTTCTAAAACCGTTTTTTTTTTTTTTTTTTTGAGCAGTTTGAAGATAGGTAACTATTCATGCACAAAAAGTAAAGGGAAAAAAATCTATGCCAAGATTAAAGGATACATTGTTCAAGATACTCAATTTCTAACAACTAATAAAGGATGCAAAGTCCCGGAAATAGATAATGATCTGAGTTCAAATTTTACGTAGCTAGCAACATACACAGATGCCAAGACACTCATTATAACTAGCTAAGTTTTATTTTAAGACAATCATGGATCCACATGCAGTTTTAAGAAATAATACCAAAAGATCCCATGTACCCTTTATCCAGTTCCCCCAAAACTAACTGCTTCCAAAACTATAGTACAATAGGACACTGACATTGATAGTCAAGATACAGAACACTGCCATTACCACAGGGATCCCTCATGGTCCCCTTTACAGCTATACCAGCTTTCCTCCCACCTCCCACCTCTCCTGACATTCACTGGTCTCTTATGTCCATAACTTTGGGATTTCCCAAATGCCATATAAATGAAATCATACAGCATGTAATCTTTGGATTTGCTTTTTTACTCACCATAATTTTCTGGAGATTTATCCAGGTTACTACTGCATGTACCAACAGTTGGTTCTCGCCAGGCATGGTGGCTCATGCCCGTAATTCTAGCACTCTGGGAGGCCAAGGCAGGAGGATCACTTGCGATCAGGAGTTCAAGAACAGCCTGAGCGAGAGTGAGACCCTGTCCCTACTAAAAATAGAAAAAATTAGCTGGGTGTGGTGGTGCACACCTGTAGTCCCAGTTACTCAGGAGGCTGAAGCAGGAGGATTGTTTAAGCCTAGGAGTTTGAGGTTGCTGTGAGCTAGATTGTTGCCATAGCACTTTAGCCCGGGCAGCAGAGCAAGACTCTGTCTCAAAAAGAAAAAAATTGTTTCTTTTTGTTACTCAGTAGTATTTCATTGTATAGATATACAATTTAACCTTTCACCCACTGAAGGACATCTGGGTTGTTTCCAGTTTGGCCTTTTACAAATAAAGCTATAAACATTGAGGTTTTTGTGTAACAAACATTTTCACTTCTCTGGAATAAATATCCAGCAGCATACCTGCTAGACAGTATGACAGTTGCATGTTTAATTTTTTAGGAAATTGCCAAGCTATTTTCTAGAGTAGTTGTACCAATTTTACAGTCTCTCCATTAAAATAGAAGTAATCCAGTTTCTCCACATCCTCTCCAGCATTTGGTGTTGTCACATTTATTTCAGCCATTCTTACAGGTGTGTAATGACAGCACACTGTAGTTTTAAATAGCAATTCCATAATGGCTAAAGGTACTGAACAGCTTTTTAAGTGCTTACTTGTCATGTGTATATGTCTCTTCATGTCTTTTGCTTACCTTCTAACTGGACTATTTGTTTTTTTTACTACTGAGTTTTGAGATATCTTTATATATTCTACTGGACTATTTGTTTTTTTACTATTGAGTTTTGAGATATCTTTATATATTCTACATACTAGTTCTTTGTCAGGTATGTGGTCTGCAAATATTTTCTCCCACTGTGTAGCTTTTTCCATCCTCTCAAAGAGGTTTTTGCAGGGCAAAAAATTTTAATTTTAATAAAGCCCAATTTATCTTTGTATGAATCATGCTTTTGGTATCAGGTCTAAGAACTCTACTTAATTCCAGATCCCAAAGATTTTCTTTTCTTTTTTTTTTTTTGGCAAAAGTTTTACAGTTTACATTTTCTGTTCAGTCTGTGATTTGGTTTGAATTGATTTTTGTATAAGGTGTGAGACTTAGGTCAGGACACTTTTTTTTTTTTTTTTTTTAGTATGGATGTCCAATTACTACAGTATCAATGGTTGAAAAGCCATGTGTAGTTTTCAGCATGAGACCTACACTCTGTTAGATTTAAACCTAAGTGTGGTGGTTTTTTTTTTTTTTGAGCAATTATAAATGGTATTGTATTTTTAATTTTGGTGTGCATATGATCATTGCTAGTATACAGAAATTTGACTGATTTTTGTATATTTATCTTGTATCCTATGACCTTGTTGAGCTCATTTCTTAGTTCTAAGAGGTTTTTTGGGTTGTTTTTAAGATTCCTTGGGATTCCCCCCCCCCCTTTTTTTGGAGACAGGGTCTCACTCTGTCACCAGGCTGCAGTGCAGTGTCCTCATCATAGCTCACTGCAACCTCAAACTCCTGGGCTCAAGCAATCCTCCAGCCTCAGCCTCCCAAAGTGCTAGGATTACAGGTATGAGCCACTGCACCCGGCCTCCTTGCGATTTTCTATGTGAACAATTATGTTATCTGCAAATTGGGACAGTTTTATTTCCTTCTTTCTGATCTGTATGTCTTTTATTTCTTTTTCTTGCCTTACTGCACAGGCTAGACCTTTTAGCATTATATTGAATAAGAATGGCAAAAGCAGATATTTTTGCCCTATTCCTGATCTTAGGGGGAAAGTATTCAGTCCTTCACCATTAAAAATAATCTTAGCTACAGGTTCTTTATGAACATTCTTTATCAAGTTTTGTAGATGCAATTTTATCATGTTCCCCCATTACTATTCTTCTGACAGTTTTTTATTATGAATGAATTATAGTAATATTTGGACTTGAGTTTGTCACAATTTGCAAATGGAATTCATGAAGAAGTATTGCTTTCAAATCATTTTCAACTTTATTCATTTTTGTTAAGTAGGAAGCTTGAGAAATTGCTCACTGCATCAAATCTGAATAAAAGTGCATTCTTCCTTATTATACAACATATGCCTTACATCAACAGCTTCAAGTTCTATTTTTTTTCAGGAAACAATCCAAAACATTATCATTTAGGCAACTTGTCAAACAATCTGATAATTTTTGTTAAATCAATTCATCAAGACTAAGTACTCCTTTGCATTCCATGCTAAAAGATTCACTCGTTTTAATTACAGCATAAATTGTGATGTACAGTACTATTTTAAATATGTGAAAACAATACAATTTGAACTTGTCAGTGAAAATGAGACTTTCCTATCCTAGCATGTTTCTGTTGCTTGCCTTGAAAATCACTGCTTAGTTCAGTTAAGAAACAGCCATTTCCTGTCAAATACCTCAAACAAAATTCTATCCTTCAACTACTGTTTACCTACAGTTTATTAAATACACTGGTGCTTTCAAATATCAGTGGTGTAACACTAATCAAACTTGGGATTTTAACATGCATCTGTTTTTAACTCTCAAAAAATGAGAATTTTAAGGGCGAGAAATCTAGGTTTAATTAAAAAGTACTACACCATCAAAAGTAAAAAGGCAAATTATTTCAGATCACCAAGGAGCTATCAAAGGGAAAGCAAAGAAGAGAAAATGCACCCAAAACATTAATAATTTTTATCCTACCTAAAATACTATTAACTTTCTTAGTAAGGACAATAGAGAGTAGTTAAAATGAGTATGCTAAAAATAGTAAATATTCAAAATGCTAGGAAAGTAGATAAAATGGTTAAGGTAATATTATTTTAAAGGTTTAATACCCATTAAAACAATTAATTTTAAAAAGCAAAAAATAGCAGTAATAAAATTCCAGGGTTATGGAAGGGTGATGGCTACAGCCTTTTTACAACCAGTGCCCTCCACACATCTCCCTTTCGTGAACAAGTCCCCGACCCCATGCAGCCAGGCATTTCTTGCCTGCCAAATGACAGAGCAAGTGTACCAAAATTTGAAAGCTGCCAATGTAGCTGGAGAGAATTTAACTCTTAATATCTATGTTAGTTATGTATGCTTTAAAGATAAACCTAACAAGCGGGATTTCTACCTGTTTAATCTAAAAGAGAATAAATGAAGAAAAAGTAAAAAAACAAATACAAATATGAATGCAAAAACAAAACTGACAACAGAAATGAAAATTACAATCTCAAACACATTTAAAAAGGAAAATAAAATCTTACTTAACAGAATATACTACTTCATTAGTATAAAGGTTTTATTCTCTATGATATCACAGGACTTATTCTAGGGATGCAGGACTATTCTTCCTTAAGTCATATTAGATACACTGGGAACATGAATATGTCAACATGTTAAACAAACCTATTCAGGAAGTTGGACAGTTCAAGACTCTTCCATTTCCAGGACAAAGACAAAAACAATTTAAGGAAATAAGAAAAACTGATCCTTATTTCTGTACTCCAATGCTAAAATAAAAATAACTTTGATCTCAAGAATGGAAAAAACAAACACCACATGTACTCTATTAAACTGAAACTAACCAATGGGCATATATGTGCACAGAGGGAAGTAAAACTCATTGAAAATCAAGCGGGGGAACAGGGAGGAGGAATCACAGCTGTAAGTGTTCATTACTATTAGGGCGATGGGCACACTTACAGCTGTGACTCAATCATTACAAAAGCAATCCATGTAACAAAAACATTTTTGCCCATTAATATTCTGAAATAAAAAAACTTTGAAACTTATTTATTTTTAAAATAATCAAAAATATTTTTCAATGTAATAAAAGTACTATATTGTCCATGCTTTGTTTTAGAAACTAAAAATCTAAACTTTAAATTTAAACAAACACAAATTTCAACTGAGAAGAGATCTACATATTAATTTATTATTTTAGAAGTAACTTGAAATGTGAGCCATTTAATTATTTTTTAATATTCCTCCAGAAACAATTCTCAAGTAGTTTATCTAAATACACTATCAAATTTAGTCAAGATGAAGATTTAGTGTAAAGTAGAAACTCTCAGGAAAAACCAGTTCCTCATAGTCACCAATAACCCCCTTCAAAAAAAAGATACGAATTCCTAATAATCAGAATTCCCAAAATTAAAGGAAAAAGCAGAAAGAAACGAAAACTATATATGAACTTCTCAAGAGAAGGAAATCATCATGGGAATAGTGGGAGTGACAATCAAGAATTGCCTCCAATCTAAAGGAGAAATGCAATTCACAAGTAAACTGATCACTTGACAAGTGTCTCCTAAGAAAAACCTTTAACAGTGAACTCAATGAGAAGCTGTACAAAACTTAAGGATGATTGCTTAAAGTAATTAGCAAGTAAACATTAACATAGTTCAATTTCATTATTAAAAGCTCCAATTAATTTTCTAGCCCTCTAACAATTTATAAAACTACAAATAACCAGAACATGAATAAGATTATTCAATCAGAATCTTTCCTATCTCCATTTTTTATAGAGGTAGATGTAAATGACAAGAGAGAAGGAAGAAGAAGAAGTAGAAGAAAAGGGAATAAAAGAAGAAACCCTGTCTATACCCACACCCCTACTTCTTTTTAAGGAGAGGGTATTTCCTAATCATTACAGGGAGGATCACTCAAGACTACTTCATTTGCAAGTCCTCACACTTGATCAAATTCACCTTAACCACATTCAGAAGTACTGCAAAAATAAAAAGCCCACAAAGCTAAATAAATTTTGGCTAAACTGCACAAGAGTAAAAATTTATATGTCTTACAGAATATAAAAAAATTCATAAGATTGTTTAGAAAAACCAAGAGTGTTAAATATTAGGTATGACTAAAATACAAAAAGCTAGAAATCATTCTATGTTTTAAAAATTACCTTACTTATAATTAAAGATATAAATCTCGGACTTCCTGTCAAGATGGCATCATAAATTGCTTTGAAAACCCACCCTGCTCCAAATACATAGTGATAATGGATGAAATATAGGAAGAGAAATTAAAGACATGCCCACCCTAAAACAAAGAAGAAGGGGGAAAAAAAAAAAGGACCAGTATCACCACGAAACAGAAACACATAACAGTAAGAGGGACAGAAGATGTAGGCCTGCTGGGTTCCAGTGTCAGAAGGATACCAGTGGAGGCCTAAGTTTCAGATCCTAACAGCTGCCTAGGGGTAAGGCAGCTGTGTGTGTTTCCAGGAAATACGGCTTCTCAGAAGCTGAGTGCCTAGGAAAGTGAGAATACTGGGGTCTGAGCCACACCATCCAACAGTCTGGCTGACTGGAACAAAGATACCCGTATATGCACCGTCACAAAGAGGTCCCTGAGCTGCCAATCTAAAACCTGGTTTTGGATGGAGACCCCAGCAGGAAGAGCCAGTTAAGAACATCTGCAAAACCACCGGTTAGGAAAGGACTGTGGAGGGTGGGGGACTTCCCAAACTGAACCATGACATAAAGAAAACTAACAAGACAGTCTCCAAGCACAGCAACTGAAATATGAAATCCTTTCAAATACAAATAGAAACAGAAAAGTCTGGGCCGGGCACAATGGCTCACACATGTAATCCCAACACCTTGGGAGGCTGAGGCAGGAGGGTTGCTTTAGGCCAGGAGTTGCAGATCAGCCTGGGCAGCAACATAGTGAGATTCCATCTCTACAAAAAAAATAAAAAATTAGCCAGGCATGGTGGCACATGCCTGTAGTCGCAACTATTCAGGAGGATTGCTCGAGCCCAGGAGTTTGAGGCTCTAGTAAGCTATTACCACACTACTGCACTCCAGCCTAGGTGACAGAGTGAGACCCTGTCTCTAAAAAATTAAAAAACAAAAATGAAAGAAAAGAAATATAAAAGTCTTAAAAATACCTGAAACCGGTATGCTTATTAGTTCCTAAAAGACAAATAAATTTATAAAATTTCTTCTATAAAAGGGAAAAAAATCATAAAACAAGCACAAGTGAAACAAGACTAGGTATAAATGAAAAAGAATTAGCTTGAAAATGAATATTTTAATGTAAAATAAGTTTTAAATAATTTTAAAATAATGAAAATGAAAAACTGAATAGAGGGGTAAAGTTTAAATGTTAAAGAGGAATTAATGAACTAGAAAATAATAATGAAGAATTTAACCAGGAAATTACAGAAACAAAGAGTTTTTAAAAATACATACTATGGAGGCAAGATAACAAGGTTCAGAGAGAGAGAGAGAGAGAGATTTAACAGCAGTTTCAGAACAAGCAAAGAGGCAACGGGAAGAGATTAACCTCATATCAGAAAAGAGAAAAAAATTACACTGAATCAAGTATCATCCAGATACATAAACAGTATAAATCTTACACAAAGAGAAATTATAACCTAATGGATAATCTTTCAAGTGGCGAGGGAAAAAAAAACGCTAGCTTAACCCATCTAACCTAATTTTTAAATTACATTTTTTAAAGTTTTTTTAAACCTGACTTTGCCTTGGAGAGCCAAAATTTGTATAGCCTACATGCTACCCAAGAGCACCACAGGTGTCCCTCTGGGTGTTTCCACAGAGGAAAACTGAAATGGAGGGCCAATAATAACCAAGGTGCAAATAACAAAAAAGTATGACTGCCCCAGTCTTCAGCTGCAACTTAATAGTCCTTAAAATGAGGCATGAGATAAGAGTGCTTTCTTTCCAAAATTGTGGTAATAAAACTTGTGATTAGGGTAGAGGAATAACAGAGAAGTAGATTATAGAACTGATAACAGGATTTCTAGCAAAGAATAAAACTTCTTGTTAACCAAAACCAAATACGTAAACAAAAGGCAAAGCGAGTATCACCAACAACAATTTATTCAATCAAAAATCTCTCTTAATCTTTCCCTCTAAATTTAAAATAGTCAGAAAAGAAATAGTGCTGATAATTTAGGATGCATTTATTAATACACAAAGAAATTTTAACTATCTTTTTGGTTAAAGTTTTGTATGTTTGGTAGGGCACTACTGGATTAATGAAAGTGCATTAATTAATTTTAGTGTTATGTAGAAATGGCTTCAAAATGTAAAGGTATTTATATCTAATTATCTACATTAATAATTTATTTTGACAGTAATACATATTGATGGGAATCCTTCAAGGATATATACACAGTAGTTTGAACTGTAACCACACAAGCCTAAAACACAAACTATAAGACAGAACATCAGTTCAGTGTCTCTCTAAAACCAAAGCATATTCTTCGCTGGTGATAAACAGCATATTCACTTTACTTTAGTCTAAACCTCCACCCATGTGATCCCTAAAATTACACTGAGTTCCAGTAGATGAAAATACAGCAGCAGTCCTGCAGCCCCACTGCAAAAATGGAACTGTGTACACAGCAGAAGGGCTGGTCTCACTAACTAGCACAGCTCAGGCAGTTATCTGACAGTACAAGAAGCACACCACACGCTTTCCTGGGTTATCTGTAAATGTCAGTAGGCCTTTGGCCCACTGCCATAAGGAACTCTATCTCTGTTCTCTGCTTTATCTTCTTGTCCATTCTCAGTCATTTAGCACAACCACTACTCTATTTTCATCAGTAAGATGTTCTTTAGGGACAAAAAATGGGAGCTCCAACTGCTTCAAAAGCAGTTACTCACCAGCTACTAGCTAAAAATCATGAAAATTAGAAAGCAATACTTTATGATTTTTTAATCAAAGAAGTATAACATTTTAAATTGGCATTTATCACCCAGCAACCCATCCTCTTTTACAGAAAGCCAAAAAAATTAACATGTTCACATAAAAGCAAAAATTTCCTTTGATAAGAAATTTTTACATAGGAGAACATTTACTTAGAAAACGTCTATGAAAGCACAAGCTCATTAACAATAAAAATACCATCAACAGTGTTTATTTATGTATGGCAGATAACCAACACATGATGTATTTGTTACTTTCCTTCCACACACCAAGAACCCAATAATTGTTTACTGAATGTTAAAAGTGAAAAAAAGGTACTACCGAACTACAACGAAACAAAATTATTTTTAAATTATTTCATGTTTTTCTTCTACTTAGGTCTGAACTATAGCATTGATGTTGTAGCACAATCTGGTCTCAACCTACCTTTTTCTCCCCTGCTGACACAAAATTCTATGATCAAGAGACCCAAGGGTATTCAATGTATTATCCCACCCATGAAATACTCAAAAACAAAATAAAAAAGTTTATGCATTTCTTCTGTTGTGTTGTCTTGCTTAAATTCCTTTTCCTTCTTTCTCTCCTACTGAAATCCACCTCTTCTAAAAGGCAGTATTTTCACCCACTTTTGCAAAGTTTTTATCAACCCCAAATAGAATAAATTGCTTTCTCTTCTCAGACCCCCTAGAAAGTTTAGACCTGCCTCTGCACTTTGAGATTTATCTGACAACTCCACTCATGGGGTCCAGGAAGTAGTGTTTCAAGTGAGAAGCAGCTTGAATATTAGTTATTGTTGTCATAACTTAAGTTTCATAGTTACCTCTACTGTTCATCATCCTGCCTCCAACACCTCCCTGAGACTAAGAGCTCATTAAAGCAAAAGGACTCAAGAAATTTCCCTTGCAGTCATAGCTTTTACCACTTGTTCTCCACATAAGCATGCAAAAACTACTTAATGAATAATAAAAACTAAATGGATAGACACACTTTTAGAAAATTAATACAGTGAATTATAGCTATAACTTTGGTATTAATAAAAAGATACAGATGCTAAGAATCTAAGACGTTAAGTCTCAGTGTATCAGAGGACAATAACACAAAGTTAAAGTCTCCTACCCCCTCTTTTACTTAAAGCCCTAATTCCCACCTTCCCTGCCCCTAGGAACTACTAAAATTTATGTCTACAGCTGGACACACTGATTAGGGACTGTTAAAGTAGGGATTACTATCTAATCCATCCAGAGTCTTATTTGCTTGTTCTTTCTCTGCTCTAAGAATCTGATACTGGCCACCTCTGTGATTCCACAATGGCCCATTTTCTTTGCCCATCTCTTCCATCTTCTGTCCTCCATCAGCTTTCACATGAAAGGGCTCGGCCATTTTATTCAGTACTAGTCAGCCAAAGAAACACATTTTATTCTATGCAGAAAAGCAAGCTTTGATTTTAATAGACTTTGTAAACCCAATCTCAGCCATTTCTGCTTAAGAAAATCAAGAAAAGAGTTTACACTACAGTGATACAGTCCTCATGCACACTTTATTTTTATGTCAAATAGCTTCCTACAGCAATATCCTCATCTGCAAGAAACACTAAGTCCTTATTTAGGAATACTAAATTGTGTCACCCTTGAGGCTTAAAGACGCTTATCATCTGACTTTTAAACATTCTCTATCTGTGAGAAAATACTTTCATAAAATGCCCAAGTTTTTACTTGTAGTAACAGTATAAAAGCATTAGCATTGATTGCCCTAACGCGCTTTCAAGAAAACAGTCATCAAATTTTAAGACTGAGACTCACATACTTATTAAACACTATTTCTATTTTTTAAAAATTAAAACCTGTTCCAGGGGAAATAATCTTTTGGCCTATTATCAAAAACCTACTCTCCTCTGTCCTTCAAGAAAGAGAGAAATTAGCCGGATTAGCCGGGCGTGGTGGTGCACACCTATAGTCTCAGCTACTCAAGAGGCTGAAAAGCAGGAGGACTCCTTGAGCCCAGGAATTTGGGGTTGCATGCAGTGAGCTATGATGACACCAATAATTAAAAGTTAAATTTTTAAAAAAAAAAAAGAAAGAAATATATCTGCCCTAACATCATACTCCAACATTTAAGAAGCTAATCAGCTAAAACTATTACACTAAAGAGCATCAATTAGAAGGGCAAATTTCCTCAGTAAAATAATTTTGAGTACAAGGTTATATGAGCATTTTCTAAGCTACACTGTTTTCTAGGTAATATAAAGCAGCAAAGAACCAAAATACTTAGTCATGGTTGAAATAAAAGGAGGAAAAACAAACCATTTTAAGTAGCCCATTAACAAAATCACATGTGATTAAATTCTCTTACCAACACATGATTTAATAAAATGACAATCCTCTTTTTTTAGTGTCGCATGTACTTCTTAAACCAGGAAAAAAGCAACAGTGGCCACGTACAGTCATTCACCGTTTCCAAAGCACTTTTGTACTTTTCACAATGTTGACAATTTAGTATACTATAGCCACCCTTCTCATCACACATTGCATAAATGATGCTAAACCAAGACATTAATTATATTCACAATAAATTATCACACTTACTAGTAAAATAGCATTTGTAGCTCAAAATAATTTGAAACATCAAGAAAAACAAATGAAGAAAAATAAATTTTTCTGTCAGGTCTAAATTGTAAAACTCTTCGGAATTCATTCAACTATCAATTGCTCAACTATTGTTGAATTATTTCACAGGCATTATGTTAACAGTGCTAATAGAAGAGTATGTATGTGGACTCCTCAATGAGCCTATAGACCACTGGAAGGGAAAGGAACAATAAGCAAACAGTTCTGGCACATGAAACCTCCTAAGTCTATATGAAGCACCCTTTAAAGACAGTACCCTCATTGAGCTTCAATTTATTTTCTAATCAATAAATTTGAATTGTTTTAAGAATTAAAGATACTTGATGAAATAAAAGAGTACTAGTCAGCAAGTTAAATATTTGAAATAAAGGGCTGGGGGCGTACAAAATATAAAAATCCCTATTACATAGTAGATGTAATAGTTATTGTTATAATTTAACACAAGAGGTGTGGGGAGGGCAAAAGGGCCCATCTTCTGAGTTTAAAATAAGTACAGATCAGATATGGAATAGGAGGTTACAAAAGAAGAATAGCCATCCTCAAGATTAATTAGTAAATATCCATGATAGCCTTAAAGTCATAGACAAGATTCCATACTGTAAAAGAAAACTGACCATACAAAGACTACTGGATCACATCCACTAGTATGGTAAAAGAGCCCCCATGGCTTGGCATATGACAGTACCTATCTCTACCAAAGGCTCAGTTTTTTAAAAAGTACTCTATCCCAAATTGAAAATATCATTTGAAAATATTACACACAGAAAGCATAGAGGAAAGAACTTCTACAAGATCATGTCAGGTAAGCATATGTTTATTGTAATACCATAAAAACTATTTATAAATTTTGGTTATGTTTCCAAATAAGGGTTGTGATAATAAATCAAGAAACCCTGAGGTGAATACATTTCCTTGACTGAAAAAGAAATTCTAAGGATGAGAAAAAAGAATAAAAATAGATAATAACAGGGAAATAAAAATGGTATATTATAGATCAACATCATAAAATATTTTATTTTTAAAATGGTGATCCAAATAGTCTCTAAGTCTATAAGCTGTGTATGAAGAAAAGTAACTTTAGTACATAGTAACATTATTAATGTATCTAACAGCACATGAGAAGCAAAGGACATCAAGGAGGAGGTGACAGAATTCAGGGGAGCTTCACCTCCCCACAATTTCATGCAGAGTTTTAGGTGCATGTGCATAGGAGACGATCCAAAGCTTTCTGCAGTTCCTCAACTGGAAGAATGACCTAAAAACATTAAGAGTCACTCCTCTAAGACTATTAAGCTTCCAACATTCCTAATATGACTTTTCCTTGAAAATGAACAATAACAAAACAAGTTATAAAAAGAATAGGTTAAAAATACGGTTACAACAAGCTATCATCAAATCTCCACAAAAATCTTTTTATAGAATTAAAGAAATATACTTCATTCTATTTGTAAGCTGTAAATTTGAAAATTTAAAGTTTTAGGAAACTAAACTAGCTGTACAAAACAGATGTTGCTGCCTATGCCATTTAATCAATTCAAGTCACATTCCTAGAAGACAATATAGCCATCTGATGAGTTCAGCGTCAATGGAATGAGCCAAATCCACACAACAGCATTTTACAAAAATAATCAGTGGTTTAAAGCAGGGCATGTGCAAAATTCCTGAAATAACACATACATAATTCACTGCCAAACTCAGATCAATTCAGAATCTGCAGAGGCAAGAAGCATTATTATGGTTCTGAAATCCATATTCAGTAAGGCTGTGTTCAGAAAGTTTCATTTCAATTTCAAGAAAATAAATGACTAGAGAAGCTCGATAATGATTTTGGCAGATATAAGCACCCTCGTTCAAAGCAGAATCTTTTTACAGAGCTTAAGATTTTTTAAAAGATAAAGAAAAACACCAATGTATAGGACCTAAGTCTTGAATTTAAGGATGAAATGTCATCTACTTGAGAAATATAACACTTTATCTTCTCAAATATTATAGTTATCCAGACAACAGTTAGAGACAAAAGGCAAAAAGGCAATGGAAATGTTTGAAAAAGTGCAGATCAAGTTGCAATTCTGACTCTGCCACTAACAAGCTGCATGACTCTGAGCAAGTTTCTTCACTGCTCAGTGCCTTGGTTTACTCATTTCTAAACTGCCTGTGGCTGTGATGCACAAGGAACCCCTAATATCACCCTAAAAAACCACCAACCTCTAATCTCTCTCCCCCCAGCCTCTAGGGTTCTTCATGGTCAGCACCTTCCCACAGAGTCACTCAAGTCCTCCTCAGTAAGGCAATTTTAATGCTTCAGAAAAATTAAAGGTTCCTTCTCACAAAAGGCTTGGGAGTAAATACAGAGGAGATTCTCAAAAATCTACGAAAATCTGGCAAAAGAAGAATAAAAGAGAAATTACCAAGTTTTACAAAAGCACTCCAGTTCTTGTCAAGACTCAAAGCTAAATACCTGGAAAGCAAATGAATGGGCTTTGCTAAACTTTTTAGATTTATTTCATGATTGCTTTCCACAGAAATCAACATAGGAAGTTTTAGTCTGAGTTTCTTCCCTTGCAAAAATGGGGGGACTGCATTAAATCAGTGGCCTTCAAACCATATTTCTCTGAACTCTCACGTTTTGTGAAAGTACCCCAGAGACCTCAGGACAAACATCTTCACACCATCTTCAAGCAGGAACAGTAACAGTTTTATATATTAGGGTTCCATGCAAGATTTGATTTCACAAGTTCTGCTTATAAAAATTTGCAAATGTTTTCAAAATACTAATAGTCCTTCAAAATACTGATAAATAGTCCTGTGATATTCTGTAGGTGCAATACCATCACTTTGTAGTGGTGTTTATTTTTCTCTACTTCATGCTAGAAACACAAACTTTCCCGAAGCTATTGTTTTAAAAGATTTTTTTAAGTGGAAATGGACATAAAAATAAAAAACTAATCAACTGCTAGAGGTGCTAGTAAAATTAAAGAGGTTTAAGGAACTACTTGTGTTACCCAAACATATAAGGGTAGAAAGTCATTAGGGAATCACTCAGACTTATGAATTAAACCAGTTAACCATCTGCTTAGTAAGAAACAAGAAAAAGCCATCTAAACAAATACTTTTGGTGAATGGGCCAGCCAGGGCAAAATTTTTATTTTATGAAGGAAAATTGTATGTCATGATGGTATTGGCAAAAGCGGGATTTTTGGGAGGCTTCAAGATACATCTCTTCGAAATGTCAACAGTGTTCCATATCACAATAATCTAGTGAGCTGCTTCCAAGAGTCGACCTAACTCCAAATTGCTGCACACAAAGAGGTTAGGATTTTTATGGGTCATGATCTAGAAATCTGTCTACATTGAGAGAGAGGAGAATTTAATAGAACCTAACTTACCATAAAACTCCAGTGATTTAGACCAGCTGCTCAAGAGTCATGAGCTGCCAGATGTAAAATGAACTGCTGCTTTCTATGATTGCTATCATCAAGGAGCAGCTACTGCCTAGGAAGAACCTATAAGAACTTTCCTGGCTAGGAGAGAAGACTACTGTCTCGGTGTCCATGCTGTAGGTAATTGGTGCCAGCTCTCCCAATGATCTGCTTTTTCAGTGTAGATGGATGTTCTGATTCCTAAATTATAAACCTTTCATCAATTGCCTTACCTCTAGTATGTGTTCTGGTGTTTACTGTTGCCCTGGCTTTTAATATTTAATGTAACACCTTATTTCATTCACCACTATAAGTTCCTCTAGTTGCTACCAGTTCATTCTTTATCTCATTCTCTCCATTGTATATGTCTTCCTTTGGTCTACCCCTATCTTGTTCTGGCCTACTGTGCTCCCTAGATCTGCCTCCTGCCCTTAATCCTAAACCCTCCATGTCCTGTCTGTGGACCCCAGTTTGCTGTCTTACTTTCATAAACTAACCCAGCCAGAATTCAGAATTGGCAAAAAATAGGACTTGATTCCTTTCAGAATTTATGAAATGGCTTATATGGAAGAACTGTAGAATAATATTGCTAATAAAAAGCAGCAATATAGTAAAAGTGGTGATCGCAGTCAGCACTTACTCACAAATACCATTTCTTTACTGTCTCTTCTCATGGCTACCTAGGACAGTAACAATGAGTGGAAGTGAACAATCCTTTCCTCCAACTGCACGTGGCCTCCTACTTACTAAATTACTCAGGTGGTTGGCCTTCTGGGACACGCAGGTTGATCTTCATATTGCTGCCAAACCCTAACCAGAACTTAGAAAACAGTGATGGAAAATGCAAAGGTATCTACCAGAAAAGAGAAAGAGAAGTCAGATTTATTTATTTTTTTTTCTTTGAGACAGGGTCTCACTGTGTCACCCTGGCTAGAGTGCAGTGGAGTCATCATAGCTCACTGCAGCCTTGAACTGGGCTCAAGTGATCCTTCTGCCTCAGCCTCCCAAGTAGCTGGGACTACTACAGACATGCACCACCATGCCTGGTTAATTTTTCTATTTTTTTGTACAGACAGAGTCTTGCTCTTACTCAGGCTGGTCTCAAGCTCCTGGCCTCGAGCGATCCTCCCACCTTGGCTTCTCAAAGTGCTAGGATTACAGATGTGAGCCACTGTGCCTGGTCAGATTTTGTCTTCATTTGTTCAAGAGTTCTGACTTCACAAGCACTTCAAAACATCAGTTAAACACATGTTCCAATAATATATGAAAAATGAGATGGTACTTCAAAAAGATATACTGTAAAAAAAAATTTTCCAAGTTGTTCTTGTTTACTTCTTTTTCTCTAGTTTCTTTTCACTCAGGGACACTCAAATAGAATGAATCCTCTTCTCATCAGCTACTTGGGATCAAAGACATGGGCTCTTTCCCATAAGATTCCTTCCTTGTCCCCCCGTGAAGGAAGCACAGTGGCCATCCCTATCCACCCCGACAACAAACACCTTCTCAACTGTTTCACCACAAAAAAGTCTTTTAAAAAGAAACACTGACTCCTTTTCCTAGACTCTCATACTCCAGGCACCCCCTTCCACGCTCTATTTGGCCAGGGGTCAGGGAAAACCCCTGGGCTACCAGCCTATTAAGAATAAAATGGGTTACAAACAATGATAAAGCCAGGTGTATTTTAATAAATGGCCACCAATCTCATCCATTTGGGATTGACCCCGATTATTTTCCTACCCTGTCCTTTCATGTAAATCCATCTTCTACCATTCCTGAAGCCTGAAAAAGTAATAACACTTCCTGTTTTGAGGAAATAAAAACTTCGCCACTGGGATAATCATAACCACACAGATTAAATCCTCCATAAAAATATATATTTAATATATAATGTTTTCTTCTTTGAAAAATTTAAGATACACTGCATTATTAAAAACTCAATTTTTTGTTTTATTTGTATGAAAAAAACCATAAAACTTAATACAGCAATGATAAATTAGAGAAAATTAAGAAACCTAAACTTTTGGGGATTAACTTTAGCAAATATAGAGATACTTAGGTATTATTGTATTTCAAAAGTTGTCAAACAATAGGAACATCTAAAATATTACCTTAAGCACAAGCTAACAGAGCCAAGCTATACTACTTTAACAGTGAAGGAATGATGCTTCCTCATATATGAGACACAAGTGATGTTATCTACACGAATACATTCAAGACATCAGTCTCAGGAACGAACTTCTATCAGTGAGGAAGGATAAAGAAAAGTTCTAGAAAGGCAAAAAGCTGGTATTATTAATTGTAGTAACAATATGTAAAATTAGGAAGCCAAAGGGCCATCTGGGAAAAATGACAAGTAGCCCTCCCTCCTTTTTTTTTAACACTTCTCTTCCTGTCTTTATTTGTCAGTTTTCTGGAGATCCAGAGCATTAAAAAGTTATTGAAGCATTGATTTGCAACCCTGTATCTGTTCCTATTTAAACAACCTGAAAGAAGATAAACACAAAAATAAATCTACATCCTCTACAGAACTCACTGTTTACCAAGTTAAAAAAGAAAATGTATATTCCTGCTAGACTTCTTTGAATATGCCTTGTTTTGTAGATTTAACTTTGGAGCTACATTTTCTAATTATGAAAAGATTAAATTATTTTACATAACCCCTAAAAATCAAAACCTCACTGTGTAACCAGTTGGTGGCAAGACCACGAGAGGAATTCCGAGTGAATTTAAAGCACAGTCGTTAAAGGCACGTTTGTAAAAGGGCATACAGTAAGAAGAACAAATAAAACCTGTAAAAATACACATACAGTCATGCATCATATCATGACTCTTTGGTCAACAGAGGGACTGCATATATGACAGTCCCATACAATTATAAAACTATTTTTACTGTACCTTTTCTGTAATTAGATACACAAAAACTTCCCATTGTGTTACAGTTGCATGCAGTATTCAGTACAGTAACATGTACAGGTTTGTAGCCTAGGAGCAATATGATATGCTACACCATCAAAGTTTGTGTAAGTGCACAACGATGAGACTGACTGAACATGTACTTCTCATAACATATCCCTACTATTAAACAACACGAGTATATACTAATAATAGACAAGAACAATAAAAATTTAGCATATCCAGCAATGATGGTGTTGATGACAGTGTTATCCAAGAGTCCTGTATTTATAACATGGGATAAAGCAAATAAGAAATTATGTTGAGAACCAGCAGTTATGGCATGAGAAAAAGAAAATACAGATAAATAATGGTGGTATTAAATAAAAACCCTATAGTCCTGAACCTGAATTGCCAAAACACAAAGACATGTATCTAGGTCTATTTATTGAAAAGGCCTAGAAACAATGACTAAAGCAGTAGCAACAAGAATCCCCAGTGCTCAGACTGTGGTCTGTAAATACTATGCCCCAATTAAAGGAACCATAATTCCTTAGTAAAATGGCTGATTTCCAATCTGGAGCATAAAAGCTTCAAGATAAGGCTAGAACATCTTGTCATACAAAAAAGTAAGGATGGTATCAGTGACTAACTACTCAAAGTCATGTCAAAAGGACTCATAAGTCACTTTAAAAAGGCTTCCACTGGCCAAAGACAGGAAAATTTAAACATCAAAAAGGATAGCTGAAACAGACTGAAACACAGTATGTTTAAATCCATGAGTTTATGATAATATTCAAAATAAAAACTCACAAGTCATCTTTGGAGGAACAGTTAACTATAATTCCATAAAGTTAGTGTATATACATTTTTTTGAAAATCTTTCTTTACATGCTATTCAAATCACACCTGTCATTTTAATAATTCAAGAAAGATTCAACTATTCTAAACATAGGGGGAAAGGAGCAAAACTAATTCAAATATTCTGTGTAAAGAGTAATCAGAAAAAAATGAAACAGCATTTACTCGATTAAAAGTATGATATAAAAAAATGTTAAAGCCCCCCCAAGTCATCATATGTGATGTATTTTATGCATCACAATTAATGTCTTCATATATAGTCTTGGTAAAATAAAATGTACCTAAGTAAAAATTATCAATAATTATGAAGAGTGCTCAGAGCTTAATGGTTTTTACAATTGCCAACATTTTGTACCCATTACCAGCAGACTTTCAAAACTGCAAGTATGTCACAGAGATCCTGAGAAAAACTACAAACCAAGAAGCTATATACCTTCATGTTCAACATCCTTAAAGAATTTCTACTTTGGATTAAATGAGAACCATTAAGGCCACACCGAGGAAATATTTTTAAATTGTCCCCAGAAAAATCATATATGCTACAGATATCCCTTCATGGCTTTGTTTCTTTAAAAACATGTCTGTTACAACTGTGCCACATTATCAATCTCTGGACCTTTCTCATGCCTTGTCCAGCTAACCATTACCACTCCACAATTTTCTGAAATACTACCTCAAAAATCATGGCTCTTCACTTGGTTTATAGACTCCAACTCATCTATTCCCTACTATGCTTTCCTTTTAAGTATTTTTCTTATTATTCCTTATTGCTTCCCACCAATTGCTGAGGGAGTGGTCAGATAACCATTAAGGCCCAACCTCCTACCACAGTGAGATTTGTTCCAGACCTACTTACACGGTCCCAAGGCCAAAAGAAAACCAAGATGATAATTCCTTAAATGTTATACAGTCCTCAAACTATGGTAAGCCCAGAAGATTTCCAAGTGGTCCTACTCTATTCTAGGTTCCTAATTCTAAGAAGATTTAACCATGGTTTAACCAAAATTAGGCTTCCTCCTGAAACATTCTTCTAACTTCCAAGAACATTAACCATTTTCCCCCCTAAATTTTTCTAATATTTTGGGCATTCGATTGCCACAAACTAGACTAAGCCAATTTAAGAGAAAACAGTTCAAGACAAATTCAACTGCCCTCCCTTCCTGTTACAACTTACATACGACATGAGATGTGGCATTGTGGGAGGTGGGCGGGCAGGATTATTTTAAAGAGTAAGTCTTAAAAGTATGGTAAGTTAGCAGAGGCACCTCAAAATGATTTCCAATCACTATGATAGCACACAGATATTCTCTCAGCTATATTAAAAGGATCAGAATCTTCAGTGAAATCATTTCAGGACAGAGTATCAATTGTATTGCATATCTGGATCTCCAGCTACAGTCAAGGAAAGTTAACTGCTTTGAAATTCTGCCACATTTACATTCCTAGAGGAAATCAGAAAAACTGCTAAGCAAATGGTTTGAATAATACTGTTAACTTCTCTCAAACCTCTGAGAACATTTAATAAATGTTTATTGGATGAACTGCCTGCCTTATTTCATGGAATATATATCATATCTCCTAAAATTTCTTTTTAACATCTCCCCAAAATAAATTTTAAAAAGTCCCAAAAGCAACCTTTAATAGGTAAGCAACATATACTTGTATTTCTGTAGTATTATAGTATCCTAGAGCCCTACAATCCAACCACATTTCCTTCAGGGAAAATGCATATGTTCTGTATAGCAGTACCCAACCTTTTTGGCACCAGGGACCAGTTTCATGGAAGACAATTTTTCCACGGACCAGGAGGGCCTGGAGGAGGAGTGGTTTCAGGGTGATTCGAGTGCACTACATTTATTGTGCAGTCAAACCTCTCTGCTGATGATAATCTGTACTTGCAGCAACTCCCCAGCACTAGCATCACCACTCCAGCTCCACCTCAGATCATTTGATTCTCATAAGGAGTGCACAACCTAGATCCCTTGCATGTACAGTTTACAGTAGGGTTCTCACTCCTGTGAGAATCTAATGCCTCTGCTGATGCTGATCTGACAGGAGACAGAGCTTATGCAGTGATGCGAGCTATGGGGAGCGGCTGTAAATACAGATGAAGCTTCCCTTGTTCACTAGCCACTCACCTGCTGCTGTGCAGCCACGTTCCTAATAGGCCACAGACCCAAACCGGTCTGTGGCCCGGGGGTTGGGGACCACAGCTATATAACACTTAACATTAATTGTACAAATATACCACACAAAAGCAACCAAAAATTCAAAATCCAAAACTAGCACAATTAATCTATCACACTTATTTTTTTAGCACATAAGTATAAATGTACCAAAATAAGCCTCCACAAATCCTGCCTGAATTTAGGGAAAGTATAAACTGGCGTGATAATGAATAAAGAAACTTCTTAATAAAGCTAATGGAAGTGGAGCGGGATTTATAAATGAAAGCTCATCAGGAGATGTTGAAAAGCATGCTCATGGTTTACCACCTGAAACCATGAACCTGAAAAGCCTAAGAAAATAGTCAAGAAAACTAGTTCCCTGCCATAATGAATAAATTTACCACCATCTCAAAAAGGAAGAAAGGAAGTGGAGGAAGGAGTGGGGAGAAGAGGGCTGATAGAGAACTTGGGGAAAGTTCCTGCCACTCTAATTATGCCCCCAGCCAGAAGAAGAAAACTTCTTGCCAAATTCCTGCTTAGTCGGCTTCTGTTAGAACACGTTTAGTGCCTCTTCCTTAAGTCAGCACCCCAAATGGCCTATCAGTCATTCCCAACCATTGTTGAAACCTAGACCAGCACTCGAACTTTCAGTGGTTATGAAAATGTTTCATATCTGTACTGTTCAACAGGGTAAGCCACTAGCCATACATAGTAAGTACCTGAAATTTGTTGTAAGACCAAGAATCTGAATTTTTCATGTTATTTAATTGTAATTAATTCAAATTTAAACAGCCACATGTGGTAAGTGGCTACCATATTGAATAGTGCAACTTGAGAGTCAAAGCCCCTGGTATTTTATTGTTGAAGGCGGTTTTGCTGACAAAATGTACCTGTAAAGTAAAGGGTGGCTGATTCTGCATGAACTCAAGAGGAGGGGAAAAAAACAACTTTTCTTGAGGTGTATCGCAAGATATCATCCTACAAGGTTCCTAAATACTAAAAGGCATACCCTGAAACTGTCTTATTTATACTTTAGATCATCTGAATTTGGGAGTTAGAAATAATTTTTGTGATACACAAGATAAATGTAAGTGACAAAAGAATACAATAGAAAAATAAATCTAGAAAGTTCCAAGATTTTGATTAAACTTTTTAAAAAATAAAAGCAACTACTCATCACAAGTCCCAAATTGCCTATCTTTACATCCCTAGTTTAAAAACATCCCCTTCTCCATTATACTCCTACCTATACCAAACTTTAATGTTTGATTACATTCAGTTTAAAACTTTGTTGTATATGGCTCTGTTAGGTAGCATTTTCTAATAGTATCATGACATATTCCTGTGACAATATTTTTAGAATGAGAATAGGAATACAGTACTGTAGTTCAATAAATAACTACTGAAATAAGTTAAAATAATAAATAAAAGCTTTTGAAATGTTTATTAAGTTATATTTATAACATTTTCTCCAAGGAAGCCAAATCTACCAGATAATCATATTACATTACAGTAAGTCCTCACTTAGCAGCATCGACAGGTTTTTAGAAACTGACTTTAAGCAAAATGATGTAGAATAAATGGTTTTTTCCTCATCAACTTTATAATGAAAAAAACAGTGAAGGAAACATTATTCAAGGACTTGCTATCCATCATGTCACTTAAAGTCACAGTTTCCAAGAACCTATAAGTGAGGAGTTACTGTACATCTCTGTAATTAAAACTTAATGCTAGTTTATAAATAATATCCTCTAAGAAACAAATCCATGAGACTAAGTTGATAACTGTTTATAATGATAATTAAGTTAATTTTATAGATGATTAGGGGTTGATATTATTTTCCTATTTGAATAAAGGTAACTCAAGAATAATAAATTATCTCATATGAAATCATCCAAAACTGCTGAGCATCAGAGAATTCAATCCCACAATTTTCTTTTCTTCTGAGTATACTATGACAGAATTTCTTATAAGTTGGCCCTTTCCACGAGAAAGATTTTTTAAAGCCAAACAATTACAGGTAAATTTATTCCATAAATAGAGCACTTAATGGAGCAAGTTAAATAAAATATGCTTCTCCATCCTAACATGGTATTCAAAGTTAATCTCCTATAGCTCACATGCAAAAAGAAAACTTTAACCTACAGTCAGAGAAAAACACACGTATGGAAAACAAAATCAAATTATGTTCAGCCCTAATAATCAAATTATACAAAAGACTTAA
Organism: Varecia variegata; assembly: GCA_028533085.1. Taxonomy (NCBI): domain Eukaryota; kingdom Metazoa; phylum Chordata; class Mammalia; order Primates; family Lemuridae; genus Varecia; species Varecia variegata. The sequence continues at coordinate 8,908,506 of CM052452.1, forward strand.
AATACTATCAACAATCTCAAGAGATTCCTAAATATACTTAGTCTTCACTGACAACAAAACTATAGCAGAAAGGACACAGAGAATTATAACATGCGTTATCACCTTTCTTCTCAAACAAAAAATCCCAGTACAATCTCAGAAAGTTGAGAGTTATGCTCAAGGCAACTCCTTGAAATGATGCCATTAGATCAAGCAGATTGTCCTCTGAGATGTTGCTGTGGTTATCAGAGAAGGCTATTCCAAAAAGAAAAAAAAACCGCTACTATTTTCAATTATGGCCTCAATACTAGCATCTAAAACAACTTCTACGCTGTAAGAAAACCCATTTATAAATGCAGCATAAAGCCCACTGCTCCAGTAATTTGCACGGCCTGATGAACTTTTACAGTTTAAACTTCAGTTCCCATGCCTCACCAATAAAGCAGGCAGCTTTCCTTTCCCACCAATGCCCTTTTCATAGGGATGGATGGATGGATGGGAAATGGGGCGGGAAGAGGACAAGGAGGAAGGGAAGAAAGGAGGAAGGGAGGGAGGACAGGAAGGAAAGAGAGACCTCTCAGCTAAATAAAAACAAATAAGGAATTTTCACCTTTCAACGGCCTGCATGCAAGGCAAAGGAAAAGGCAAGTATGGAAGGGCAAATATTTTGAAGTAAAAAGTAATAATAACACTAAATTTTTGCAAGTTTCTTCTAGAGTGCAAAAGCTCTTTTTTATTTTTACCACTTTGTAATTTACTCTTCCAAAGTCCTAAATCTGATGCTTCTGATTTACTTACACATAATGATCACTACCAAATAAGAGATGTTTTTATTTCAAGGGGCATATTTCTGGTAGAGAATTATTTAGCTACCAGATAGAAAAAGCCAAGAAATGCTTTCTGAAATCTTTGCTCATCAGCCCAGAACTTAAAATTCACATCTAACAAACACAGCATTATATCCATCTTGTATAGATTTCCCTAAAAATATACACATACATACCCGCCCTGGGTGTGGGACCCCTGAAGTGTCTTCAAAAGTACAATTAAGTCACAGTTACAAGTGTATGATTCCTTAGAGATGTAAACAACTCCACTGGATACAAAGTCCTAAAACTTTTCTTTTTTTAAATCAACAAGTCAGGTTAAATAATAACTAGTAACTATAAAACATAATATTCTCCTGCCAATATGTTGTAGTCATGGTAACAAAAAAATCTAAACTGGTTCTTGGACCATCTGACTCATCTTGTTGTGCAATACCTCAGTTCTTAAAGTCAAGGGTCATTTAATGAAACTGGAATTACCAAGAAACCGTCTCTTTTCCCTTAGACTGTCAAACGGTTAAAGAATAAAAAAATAAAAAAAGAGCTTCAGAACATCTATTTCAAAGGTGTGAGGATGAACTGAGTATTTTCAAAATATAAACCCAAAACCCAATCAACACAAATCAAAATTTCAATACATTTATCCAAAATTTACATGAAATATACATAATACCAAAATTTCACCCTATTTGGGCACCAGCAATACCTAAGAAAAACATGATTTTCAGTAACAGCTTTTACTCTTGATCTCCTTCAAACAACTTAGGAGTAAGAAAGACTGGTTCAAAATTACTTCATTCAACATGCTCAAAAGCAAACACAGTCCAGTCCACATTGTAATGAAAAACTTTTACCTAACTCGTTGCAATTTCTATCAAATGCCAATCAGTGTATTTGGTTAGCTCTGTACTACTTTATCACCCCGCCAAATTAAAATCCTCAAATGTAATAATCTTTGCTGCCTCTCAGATATGTATTTTTATTGGACTGATATACTAAATTCAGGCTACCCTATTTAAAAATGTAAACCCATCAATCTGGTCTCACACTAATATCAAATAATATATCCCAACATTCAGGGCACCATTAATTTAACAAACTTACCAAAATCTACACTAAAAATTCAAAGGATATCATTATATATGCATAAATTAAACTAGCAATAGGTTAATTCTTTTTTAATGTTCTAATAAAGAGGTTTGGTTTTTGGAGAGGATATTTAAAAATACTTTATTTTTGCTTTAGTTACTTTCTATAATCTAGCATACTATAATATGACCTTTGTGCTTTTTCACCCACAAATGAAGTAGTCTACATAATAAACAATATTTTCTTTAATTCAACATTCCCTGATATATTTCTTTCAGAAGGGACAAAAGCATATTACAAGCTATTTTTCTCAGCAGTCTTGGAGAAATCTGTTATCACATATTCCATAAAACCTTCAAAGGCTTTGGTCCATTGTTAAGGCATTAAGCCACAAGGTGGTTCCTATCTACCTACGTTTCCAGCCTCAAGCACTCTCTCTTAACCTGTCCCCTCTGCTATCACATTCCCTATAAGCCCTAAACACACGGAGTTACTCAGATTCCAATCCCATTTCTCCTATCCTCCTATTAATAAAATACAAAAACCTAAAGTGCTAGGATCATTCATATCTTTCTTACTTTCAGATCCACAATGCCTAGCACAGTATCTAGGAAAGAGTAATTGTTCAATGTATGTTTAATGGATAAAATGCATCAAAGCCCCTTTCCCTACACTTCAAGTTGATTAATTTTAATACCAATAATTTAAAGCTCTCCTTTTAATAAAAGTTCAATATTTAAGGATCAAAAAACCAGATGTGATTAAAAATACACAAAACAGCAATTTAATAGCCCTCATTTTATTTCACCAAGAATAATGGAATAAGCTCCTAATATTCTCCTTACCACCAACTTCTCTGCCCCAATTTATTTAACATATTGTAGCCCAGATTAATCCTCCAAACTGTTCACATAATTCTCTGCTCAAGACTCTCAAGAGATTCCTCTAATGCTCTACTGAATGGTGGTAATGCATTAACGAAGTATTCAAGGTCCCCCATGATCTGATTTAAATTACCTTTTCAAACTTATTTCTTCCTCTTCTCTTTATCACACCCTTCTCGACAATCACACTGAAATTCTAGCTATGACCTGTACTTCTCCACTGTGCCTTTGCCCTTGTGACTACACTTTGACTAGATGATCTTTTCTCTCTCCTGCCCCTGAAACTCACATATTCCAATTCATTCTCTGAAGCATCATATTAAAAGCCACTTCCTCCATAAGACTCACTGAATCCTGGTGACTACAGGTCACCTCTCCTCTACTAAATACCAAGAGTGCTTTAACTGTATCTGTTATGGTTCCTATTACAAATGTAGTATATAAACTGTTACTTATAGTCATCATTCCTACCAGCATCTAAATCTTCAAGAATCAACGTCTGGCTCAGGAAAGAAGGGGACACAGATGCTTCTGAAAGAAAGCTACGCAAAGGTCTTACAATGGTCGGAAAAAGTGAAAACATGGTGATGGCTCATGGAGAATACCAGGTTTAGTTTAAATAGGTACTGACTGTTGGGAAAAAATTGTGAAAGGTCACTTTACTGGTAAATGTAACAACATGAAGCCACAAGTATTGAATCCATTCTCTCGTGTTCCATACTGACAAACATCCTATTCAATATAGGGGACTCAGCTGGTCAAGAGAAATTTGGTGGTTTGAGAAATAGTCACTGTAGCATAAACCAACATGCTATTACTGTGTTTGATTTGAAATTGAAAATCTCCAACAACGATGTATCTAACTAGCAAGGAAATCTGGCATCAATGTATAAAAACACCCCATAGTAATACATGGCAGCAAAGTTAATGACAGAAAACTTCAAGCAAAAATCCACTGTCTTCCACTCAAAGAAGAAAGCCTTAATACTTTGACATTTTTGATGATTTGATGTTAATTGGGAAAGTCTTCCCTTTAGCATGATAGAATATTAACTGAAGACCCTAACTCAATTGTGTTGAAATGTGTGCTCTCCTCTGTGACAGTTATTCACTGCCCAGGAAAGACAGCGTGATCTGTGAGCATGACCAAGAGGTTGCATGGGCCCTACCTGCCTGGATGAAGATAACAACCTATGCGGGAATGAAGCAGGAGCCCAGTGAGAGAAGTCAAGTTTTTATAAGCAACTGTCGTGCAACGTGTAAAAAATCTTGGGAAGCTGGGAGATAAATGACAAAGCATGTTATTTTTTTTAAAAAACCTTATATCCTAAACCTGCACATTTAGCTGTCTTGAACCATAATTACATCCCTATAGTTTCAAAGATAAAATTAGTAAAGTCCTATCACCCTCTCCCACCAAAAAAAAAAAAAAAAAGTTCATATCCAGCTCATCTTTCTATCATCTAAAAGTAATGACATCTTACAAAAGACAGAACTCAAAAAAATTAGATTGGTTAAACATTTTATACTGGAGAAACAAATCCCTGATGTTGCAACAGGAACAAGACCTTGGAAGAGGCAAAAATATAAACCACAGAAGTACTCCTCCAATCAATCACAGTATTTATCACACTGTACTGTACCTATCTGCTTACTTATCTAACTGTCCCACTACAGAATAAACTCTGAGAGATCAAGAACTGAGTTATCCAGTTCAACAGTGAATGCCAAATACCTAGCACATTATCTGGCCCATATTTGAAGTGTAATACCTGATGACTGAATAAACAAAAAGACATTGTAAGAGCAGAGAATCCACTAAAACCTCACAACCATCCTGAGTATTATACCAAACTGTAAGGTGCCCTAAATTCAAAAATCATTACTTTTCTGGAGAAATATGAGCAACTAATTATATACTTCAATGCCCTGGAACTCATTTACCATGGCTTTCCCAGCACAAGCGCAGTGCCTAGCACTCAACACATACTTGTTGAATTGAATTTTATACTTCCCCTCCTCCTGCAAGTATGAGATTTGATAACATAAAGAAACTCAAGAGGATAACCATCTAATCAGCCTTTCCCTGATTAGGAAGTACTGAATTTTATTTTAACCCAGAGGCATTTAAAGATAAAATTTACTTCAAATCATACTTTTTGAAAAAGCCAAAACACAGAATGAAAGATAATAAAATGGGATTTTTACTTTTTCCAGCTTTCCTTTACAGTCTCCAATAACCTTAACCTTGCTCCAAATGTAAAACAGTCTCTTTAAATCTAACATTTGATACACTGGCAATTACTGCTCATTTCCTCTAAATATAACAAAGTCAAGGTCAGTTTTTACCCCGTTCAAAACAGACACTTGAAGATTCCTACAATATCAACAATTATAATTACGTCAACCAGACAACATTTATAACAAAAACATGTTTTTTATACCCAACATGCCTTTACCTTAGCTCTGAAATTCACAGTTCAATACTCTATGTACTTTCTGGCATTTTCCAGAAATTCAGTCTTCCGAAAACAGTTTCGTACTTAATACACCAGCATTTTTTTAATGATATTAACATCAGACTTTTGAGAAAAGGATAAAGAAGTTGTAAAAGATTCTCCAATTTCAAATTTCTTCTCCAAATAACCAAAAGAAAAACCTATCATTTAAAGGGGACTTAACAGCATTACGCAAAGCATTTAAGGCAAGCAGTAAAATATTCTAGTACTGATTTTTCCAAAGAATTGACTACATTTAGAATTCACTGGTAACTTAAATTTTCCTACTTTCAGAAACCTGGAAGCCCACGGAGGATAACTTTAAAGACTTTTTTATTACAAAAGGAACACAAGTGAACTGCCTATATATTTTATATACACATATTTTATTTTTAAAAGATCTAAACAAATATATACCTTAAGAATTTATACCACAGTTCTTACAAGTTAGAATGAAAAGTGTCGATAGATAATCAAGGTAAAAAAGCCAATTCCATACATCATTTTAGTCAGTTCAAAAAATTTTGGAAGCAATTAGAAAAGCAATAATAAAGACACAGGCTTCTAAATTTTTCTTTTCCTATATATAACTTGACTTATTAATAGTAAATTTTATAAACATATAATCAAAGAAAATGAAATAAAGATATTACTCATAAACATAAAGAATTAAATTTAAATTACTTTATATTATTATTGTACATTTCCATGACATTAAAACAAAAATCTACCTAGCACATTGTTAAAAGTAAAGGCAGATGCCTACTTTTACCAATATTCCAGCACTTGAATTATTTAGGGATAAACTAAAGTTAAATCAGCATTACAGATACAAAAGTGAAGAAATAAATTTTGTGTGAAGAGAATAAAGACTTCTATGCCCAATTCACTCATTTCATTAATCTTTAAGTTATCGTTAGGACTTCTTTATAAAGAGATATAATGAATATAAATATTAATTCATTTTTTATGTTCATAATGTGGCCTCAATTAAAATCCCTGGATAATCATCAAACCTAACTTTCAGAAGTATTCATTTATTATATACATATTAATTTAAATTTTGATAATTTAAAATGTATAGCATTTCCAAAGCAAAATTATTTAGAAAGTAAAATGTTAATGCCAAAATTCAACAAAGTTCTATTTAAGAAGTATTCAAGCTTTTTATGCCTAAAGTCTCAAGTGCTGAAAGTTCTTACCAAATTAAGTTCAACTGCCAGTTTTTAGAGTCAAATAGCAAAACTATCTGTAACATTACCTATATGGACTAAAGCTATAATAGATTAGTTCAAGCTCTATTAGTGTCATTATAAACTGGTTAATCTTTTCACAAAATACACATCAAATCATGAAATCCATTAAAATCTCCATAAAATAATATGAATTACTATTTCAATGAATATTTACTTCTTCCAAACTCTATTCCTTCCACTCAGAGATTTCCAAGAGAAAACTATTATTTACATAGCAGAATGCTAGATTCCCACTTCTCTTAGCAGGTCATCAAAATACATAAACTGGGTTTAAAAAGAGGCTATAAAAAAAATCAAGGTTGTTCACTTTGAAATACCTAGACTGAGACAGGCTAAACTTTGTAGTCTATGCGCCTGAGTAAGAATTAACCAAGTAAGTTACCAGGTAAAAATTTAGGCACAATACTTAATCTTGTGAAAACTAAAAAGGTGAAAAAAATTGTGTATGGTTCTGCTATTTAAATAAAGCATCTCAACTAATATACTACTACTGAACTAAAAAGTCAGTGATTAGTTTGCAGTCCCCCTAGTGTTCAACTAGTTAAAGTAACAGTCTCAATATGGTAAAAGCTACCACTTACTTCATAACTACCAAATCTATCCCACACATAAAAATGAATTTAATAAACACAAAAGAAGGTATAAAAACAAATCAGCAGGATCTTGAATTTTTCCCTGTAAATCATTCAAGTTAAGATTCAGAAAGAAAAAATAAATCCAAAACCACTTTCTGGACTGATCATCAAGCACCTACCACGATGCCTGGCATGTAAGACTGAACCATTGTTGTCTGGTTCCTAGTTTTCAACATATAACTCTTTCAAACCACCATTCATTCTTAGTTTATTGCCTAGGCTGGTCTTGAACTTCTGGGCTCAAGTGATTCCCCGACCACCACCACCACCCTCAGCCTTCCAAGTAGCTTACGTTACAGGTGGGAACCACCGCACCCAGTAAAATACTCTTGCTAATTCTGTATATGTGATACTAATAAAAAATTCAAAAATACTCGGCTCAATTGATAATTAAGAGAATCAGAAACTGTAATTTTTGAGGGATTAGATCACAATTCCTATTTAAAATAATATAGAACATAATTTTAATTTTTTACTCTAAAATACCTTCAAGAACAAGAGCATAGATATTATAATCATTCTTACATGCCCAAAGCCAGAAAAAGGTCAGTAATAAAGACCATGTTTTTAAACATCAAATGTCTACATATGATTAATTGAAACTATATTGACAACGCCAGGTGGAAGAGAATTCAAATTTTATCTACAGGTAGAAAGTATGGCCAAAACTGTAAAATGTAAAATTATATCCTTATTTAGCATCTACCTTCATGAAGATTTAAATATTTTGAGTGGAATTCATTAAAGGAAAAATAGGACTATACAATGCATTCACACAACATTTAATTCTGATATACTTCATGTTGTATCATAAAGATATAATTCTCATATTATCAATAAGAGTAAAGGACAAACAAATTTAAATATCTTATCTATGATGACATACATCACAGGAAGAGGCATGATATGAATATTCAATCCCTTATTTCAATTTACTTACTTACCATTCTTATCTGATGACCTCTGCCTCTCCAAAAGTAAAAGATAACAAAAGGATAAATTTCTTCCTGGCCTCTGTTCCATTTTGAATATGTGCGAGTGACTAGGAGGGAGTAATCCACAATCCATGACCTATACTGCTGCTCAGTACCAGCTGAGCTAAGGTCAGAAAAGGAAAAAGAGAAAGAGAGATGGTTCCTGACGAAGAAAGTCTGACTCACTAATGACAGGAGGACCCTGGCATCCTCTGGGAGACATGGCAGCATTCCATGTGTTGCCAAACCAAATTTCTACTAACACAGGAAATCCAAGCAACTCTGGGTATATGTGTGAGTTTGTCTGCAAGCATCTTCGGAGGGGACAGACCAACTTTGCTAACAGTCTTTGAAAAATGAATGACATTTTAAAATTACAAAATTAGCAATGCACTATCCTGTTTATTTAGAAAGCAGATGCAACTAAAAGGTCATCTTGATAACAACTGAACAAAAGATGTATACTGACACCAAAAACCGTCTATTAAGGATTTCAGTGAAAATGTTTGCCTAAATCATATTCTTACTGTCTCATTTTATCATGTAGTCTGTACCATGATACTTACGGAAGCTAGTAATTAATTCAGGATTTCCGAGTGAGAGATAGAAAGTTCAATGAAAGGTATCAGTCAATTTGATTCTATAGTAAAACCCTCAGAACTTTCTCAGAGAGTGCCTCAGCCAAACAATCTTACTAATCATTTCCATGTAGCAAATAACAATTTAAGTGTTGGTCTGGCAATTTATAACATATGTAGGACAGCTAAGGTCATTCAAGCCATGATGTATTTATAAGTTAACAAGGATCCTGACATATAAATACCATTAAGCACTTTTACCCAATAAACAGTACTCTTCCACAGCCATCTGTTCTACAGGACAATTACAACACAAATTTTTTGCCAAACCCCCAAACTACTTACTACCTATGACACAAATAAAAATAATTTATGGAAAATTATTCAATCAACTTTAAATAAAATTTTAAATTTCCATTTTAAAAATTAAACTATAGACCATAAAAAATAAACTACAAAAAGAGGAAGAAAATTATATCACTGTCTTTTCGATAGGCATTTAAAAAGAAATCAATGCATCCAGAAAATCTTTCAAATCTGGCCACATTCTTTCTTTTAAAGTATCCTATAACAGCAGCATGTTTTCTATGACATCCAGGATACTGGAAGGCTTGCTAGCAAACAATGGTATTAGACTGATAATCTTTACACAAACTTCTATTACATTCATTAACCTATTAATTAATTTATTCAACAAACATATGCCAGGAATTACACTGTCCTGGAAATACAATGAGGGACAAAAGTCAGATGCAGGTCCTGCCCCCATACAGTTTATAACCTACTGGGAGCTTCTACCTAGTCCTGCTCAAAAATCTTCAAAAGCCCTAACTACCTATGAAGTCCAAACTCGCCTAGAGTTTAAGCTCCATCCCCAACAGATACAAATATGCATTTTCAATCAATTTTTCATCTTTGTCTATTCCCCAACAGACATTCCAAACTTTATATCCTTGTACAGGCAATTATACATCCTTGCACATGCAATGACACATATGTTCTTGCCCTGACAAAGCCATATAGCCAAATTCTGTCCATCCTTTATGGTCCAGCTGAAGAATCATCTCTTCCTCAAAGCTCTGCCTCTTTCCACATAACTCCAAAAATACTGTGTGCCACTCTTAGGAGACATTGCTTTCTACCCTTTAACAATGCTCTGTGTACATATGCTCTATTAGGCTCTCAGCTTCTGAAATGAAACAATTTTTCTGATTCATTTCTGTATGCTGCACAGAACCTAACACAGTGTAGACTCAAATAAACGGTGGTAATTCTAAATATAAAAAATAATTAAATAGTGATAACACTTTATAAATCTCAACAAATGCTTTTAAAGCTTCCTCTCATACACCATGTGATTGTTATTATTACATAATACTATCATTTTAAATGTGTGGGCAACTGAGCTGATCAGTACTGACCCCAGAACATTCCATGAAAGTGTTTTTGTCCCTGAGTATCCGCTAGCGCACTGCTCCAACCATATGGAGAATCAAACAGATATCCACATATCTGGACTAATCATTGATATTGCTATATTTAAGTCATTTAACCTTTGTTTGTAAAATGGTACATGTTTTACTGATGATGGGGGAGTACATTTAAATCTGGTTGAGGGCTCAGGCTGAGCTCTGATTAATGAAGCCTTTACCTTAGCGATGAGGATAATTGTCCCAGCCACCTCGGCTACTCAAATCAAGAGCCCCTCTTCGTTATACTCTTCATGAAACCAATAAATGGTATGACAAATGTTTCTATAACAAGAGTCACTGTCAACAAGTGCTATTTCCTCCCTAAACAATCAGAATTGTATGTAATTTGTCCAAAATGCCAAGGCAGGCATCTTTTTCATTATAAATATCTACTAGGCTACTTTTAAAATAAGCTAAAAATAACACGCCTGAAATTTAACTTATAGTACCTAAATTTTTCTCCTTTAAACTAAGTATATTTCAGTGTGAATGACATGCCTTCCTATAAATAGCAAACATCAAAACAGTTTAAATTTAAACAAGTTTTGTTATGTGAAAAATAATCTTAATGAACTCATCTTGAAGAGGTTCACGTTTCCCTTACTCAGGCAATCATTCCATAAATATTTACTAATTTCCTACTGGTGTCAGAAAATAAGCTTTCAAGAAGATTAGCAAAAAGTCTTACCTACCCCAAGGATAGAAAAGTCAGAAATAAAATAATTTTTTTAAAAAGAAGATATTTTGCATATGACATATCAAATAGGAGGAAGAGGCTACTGATGATAAATTTATGAATACTCTAACCTTCTCTTTACCATTGTATACATATAATCTCTTTCAACACAGACACTTCATCTTTATCCAATTTTTATCTTATTTTTTTTAATCAAGCTAGTTCTGCTGCATGATTAACTACAAACTATAGGGTATTATTCCACCACAATACCCTGGCAACCAGCTCATATTCAGTTACACTATTACAGAGCACAAAAAAAAAAAAAAAAAGAACTAATTGTATGATCATGTGGATATTGTAGAAGCCCTTTAGTTCAATCCTAGATGGGCCTCGAGAGGATAATGCTTATTCTGTTGAACTCACTGCCAAATCACAATATGAAAAGAGCTGGGATCAAAACAAGACCCAATTATACAAAGTGCATTTTATCAACGTTGGGTTTATAAGAAATAGGTATGTGGCCCCGTACTTGTGGAAAATTGTTCAAAAATATTTACATAGATGGAGCTTTAAAGAAAATTATCAAACACTTACTAGCCATAATGATATTCAGTGAGAATCTCTTCAGGTAGCATGAGGACAGCAGCTCATGAAATGCTTAAAGCAACAGAATCCAATTTCATGATTCTCTAGTTCTTAAAACAGATTTCTATACTGTTCAGATATTTCAGGGGGAGGGGAAAGCATATTTATGTGTTATTTCTACCATTAAGATTTTTTTAAAAGAATTTTAAAATCCTAGCTCCTAGTGATACTCATGGCTGAGTATTCAAAGTTCTAATTTCCATTTGCTCAAGCATCACAAAGCAAAACCAAATGGAGACCATTCATAAATACTTTTCAATTATTCACGGAAAGTTAAGCACAGAGATCTATAAATCAGTTTAGTCTACTATACTTTAAACAGATCCAGAGACCATGTAACAACTAAATAGTAGCCTGAGCAACCACCTCCTGCTTCACCCAATAGCTATCCCATTCTTTTGCTAGGTATTTCTGATTTTTCAATATCTGGGCCTGTGACAATAGAGCTATAAAAAGAAAAGGGAAGAAAGAAAAGATCTCTAATGACGCAGATCTATAATACTAGCTTTTCAATTACCTCAATAAGATACAGGCATACCACATTTTATTGTACTTCACTTTACTGAGCTTTGCAGATATTACATTTTTTACAAATTAAAGATTTGTGGCAACCTTGGGTCAAACAAGTCTATTTTTTCAATAGCATGTGCTCACTTCCTTCATGTCACTGTGTCACATTTTGGTAATTCTCACAGTATTTCATACTTTTTCATTATTACTACATCTGTTACGGTGATCTGTGATCTTTGATGTTACTACTATAATTGTTTTGGGACACCATGAACCGCACCCATATTAAGATGGTGAATTTAATCCATACATGTTGTGTGTGTGTTCTGACTGTTCCACAGACTGGTCATTTCCCCCCATCTCTCTCCCTCTCCTGAGGCTCCCTATTCCCTGAAACACAACAATATTGAAATTTAGGCCAATTAAAAACCCTACAATGGCCTCTAAGTGTTCAAGTCAAAATAAGAATTGCATGTTTCTCACTTTTAATCAAAAGCTAGAAACGATTAAGCTTAGTGAGAAAGGCGTGTCAAAACCACAACAGGCAAAAAGCTAGGCCTCTTGGACCAAACAGCTAAGTTGAGAACACAAAGGAAAAGTTCTTGAAGGAAATTAAAAGTGCTACTCACATGAGCACACAAATGATAAGTGAAATGGCCCAAAGTTTTAGTGGTCTATACATAAGTTCAAACCAACCACAACATTCCCTTAAGCCAAAGCATAATCCAGAGCAAAGCCCTAACTCTCTTCAATTCTATGAAGGCTGAGAGAGGTGAGGAAGCCACAGAAGAAAAGCTGGAAGCTAGCAGGGGTTGGTTCATGAGGTTTAAGGAAAGAAACCAAAACATATAAATGCAAAGTGAAGCAGCAAGTGCTGATATAGAGAGCTGCAGAAAGTTTTCCAGAAGATTTGGCTAAGATAATTGATCAAGGTAGCTATACTAAACAACAGATTTTCAGAGTAGATGGAAACAGCCTTATATTGGAAGAAGATGCCATCTAGGACTTTTATCCTAGAAATGAGTGAAGACGTCAATGCTTAGCATCAAAGTTTCAAAGGACAGGCTGATTCTCTAAGGGCTAATACAGCTGGTGACTTTAGGTTGGAGCCAATGCTCGTTTTTCCAAAAGTCCTAGGAATTATGCTAAATCCACTCTGTTTATGCTCTATAAACAGAACAAAAAAGCCTGGATGATGAAAGCATATTTGTTTACAGCAAGGTTTACAGAATATTTTAAGCCCACTGTTGAGATCTACAGCTGAGAAAAAAAGATTCCTTTCGAAATATTAGTGCTCACTGACAATGCACCTCGTCACACAAGATGGTGATATACAAGAAGATTAATGTTGTTTTCATGCCTGCTAACACAACATCCATTCTGCAGCCCAAGGATCAAGAAGCAATTTCAACTTTCAAGTCTTATTCACAGATAAATACATTTCATAAAGCTAGAGCTGCCACAGATAGTGATTCCTGTGACAGATCTGGGTACATGAAATTTAAAATCTTCTGGAAAGGCTTCACTATTCTAGATGCCATTAAGAACATTCGTGAGTCGTATAGGAAGAGGTCAAAATACCAACATTAACAGGAGTTTGGAAGAAGTGATTCCCACCCTCATGAATAACTTGAACCGGTTTAAGACTTCAGTGGAGGAAATAACTGCAGATGTGGTGGAAATAGCAAGAGAATTAGAAGTGGAGCCTGAAGATATGACTGAATTGCTGCAATCTCAGGATAAAACTTAATTGGATGAGGCATTGCTTCTTATGGATGAGCAAAGAAAATGGTTTCTTGATATGGAATCTACTGCTAGTTAAAGATGCTGTGAACACTGGAAGAATTTAGAATATTACATAAACTCAGTTGATAATGTAGCAGCAGGGTTTGAGAAGACTGACTCCAATTTTTTTTTAAACTCCAATTTTGAAAGAAGTTCTACTATGGATAAAATGCTATCAAACAGCATCAATTGCTACAGAGAAATCTTTTGTGAAAACAAGAGTCAATCAATGAGACAAACTTCACTGTCTTATTTTTTAAAACTGCCAGTCACCCAACTTTCAGCAGCCACCACCCTCATTGGTCAGCAGCCATCCACATCAAGGCAAGACTCTCCATCAGCAAAAAGATTACAACTTGCTGAAAGCTAAGATGATCATTAGCACTTTTTAGCACTAAAGTATTTTTAATTAAAGTATGGACATTTCTTTTTGGACATAACACTATTGTACACTTAATAGACTATAGTACAATGTAAACATAACTTTTATATGCACTGGGAAATCAAAAAATCTGTATGACTCGCTTTATTATGATATTTGCTTTACTGAGGTGGTCTGAAACCAAACCAGCAGTATCTCTGAGGTATGCCTGTACTTTATAAAACCAAATGCTAACTCCTATCAAGTCTAAATATTCAAGTGTTCTACTCATGTTAAGTTTTTATGAGCCCAAAACTGTATTTATGTTTACTTCCCCTGTAATCAATTTGGTATGTGCTCAGTTCAGAGGATCTAGACTAAATGTATGAGCTGACACCATTTGAGTAACATTTGCCAAGTGTCATAGAAAACATTTAAAACCAAAAAAGATAAGTCCTCTGTCCAAAATTATGCAAGCCAGTGTTCTTTCTGTAAGTAAACAGATTTAATTTTATATAAATAGAATTAAAACAGTTGTAACTTTTATTTAAATTGGTTAGGTAAAGTTAGGTTACTCACCTAATACGACACAATCACATAGTTTGTTATATATCGCCTCCCAGCAGGCAATGGTTTCAATGTTAAAAGGTACAAAATATAGGTTTGGCTTTCACTACCACTAGTGACACGAGTAAGTCACGTACTTTTTCTAAGCTTCAGTTTCCCTTTGGGTATGCTAAGTTCAACATATAGATAAATAAGAGAGGACACTCGTTGATGACCCACCAAGATCCATTCCCCATTTCTTCCTTCCTCAGAAAGCCACAGTTTTATTTCAGGGGGTTTTATTTCATGTCCTATATAAAATACTCTAAACAGTAAGACCAACCTAATGTCATTTATATGTCAGCAACGGGTTTGCTTATAGGCAAAAGATATTGTTCTCTATATATGTACTTTTAAAGCTCTATTCCCCTCAATTTTAATGTTCAAATAGATAATTCTTTCTTGAATTATCAAGGCCCTTAAATTCTACTAATATTTAAACTTTTCTCCAATTTTCCACCTTCAGATTCTTACATCAACCATCCTGAACAAGGGATAAAACAAAGAAACTACATTACCAGGCAAAAAAAAATCTACCATGTTAATGTACAACAACCTACTCTAAATCTTAAAGTTTTCTTTCAAAGCACAAGCTTTTGAAATAAAATATATCTTACATCAACCATCCTGAACAAGGGATAAAACAAAGAAACTACATTACCAGGCAAAAAAAATCTACCATGTTAATGTACAACAACCTACTCTAAATCTTAAAATTTTCTTTCAAAGCACAAGCTTTTGAAATAAAATATACACAAACAGGGGTGGGAGGGGGTAAGAGAATCAAACATGGCTATCCTTTAAATTGTTACACTAAACACTTATCAGTCACAATGTATTCATCACTAAAATTACTCATATTAAAAAAAAAAGACACCAAATACACCAAATAACAGTTTACCTAGTGTTCAGTCAATTTTCAACCCTATTTGTTCCAGTGGTGACTCTAATACCTCATTAAAGGGGATTTTACTAAGGTTCACTTTATACAAGTAGATGACTTTATATCAATGCAAAAAGATTAGACCATAATGCCTATACTTTTACAAATACATAAATTCCCCTCTCATCAACAGATTAAACTTTTCCCTAAAGCAACAATCTTTAAATTATAATTTTTTTACCAATTGTTTAATTTTCATATCATTAGAACATAAGCCCTTTACATGCTATTTCACCACAATCTCAGTATAAATGTCTCATTTTTCATAGAAAAAACTAATTACATGGTTCAGTAAGTTGCCTGTGGTAACACATCGATTTTATTTACATTCAAAAGTTAGACTTTAGCTTGTTCTCTCAATTTCAAGCACATTTAGCATAATAATTCTATCTAATTCATTAGATCTCTTTCTATTCTTCATATGGAAAAATTCTGAAGTCATTATTGTCTTACCATAATTTTATAATATGAATGTATGCTTACCTAGTTAGTATTCTATTATTTAAGGATTTAATTATTAAGTCTAATATTTAGGCAAGTAGGCACTAGACTCATTTAGATAACCATCAAACAATGAAAACTATTTTGTGGCTTTGTCTAATTCTTTCAAAACCAAACACAGGAAAATAAAACAGTAATATAATTATTAAAAGAATCAGAAACTCTATATCAAGACTTGAATAATTTAGATTCAAGTGAAATTAAGGTATACTTTATAAACTACTCAGAACTAGCTACCATTTACCACCAGATATGTATTTTCCCTCAAAGTGCTTATTTCTTATGAACTACACATGTATTTTTCTATTTTTATCCACAAAATAACAACAAATATGAAAGGTAAAGTAAAATTTACTTTTCCGGTGCATTGTGTTAACAATCTCAAAAACTGTGCACTGATTCATAAAATACTACACATCTACTATGGTGGTGCAGAACAATATAATTCATGTTTTCAAAATCACCAAAATTCTATACTTAAAAAAAAAGCCCAAATAATGTAAAAAAATATTTTCCAATTCACTCAGATTAATTTCAGTGATTTGCAAATTTACCACCAATAATGAAAAAAATATAAAAACGGGGGGGGAAAAATTCAGGGATCAGTTTTCTCCTTAGAATAACTTTTCAAACTCAATGACATTTTACCTACAGATAATTTCATTCCTGTCAATTTTATATGTAAAAGAGTCATTAATTTCCCAGAAAGTAATTTTTTCAATTGATAATACCCATTTATAATATTGATTAAAATTATTTTATTTCAGTTAGTCAAAGATAACCAAAAATCAACTGAAAGTTCACAGACTCTAAGATATACAGTAATATATTCCTACATACTTTATGTATTGTCTGTGGTATCAGAAAATTCAATATCAACAGTCCTCTTTTTAGCATGCTAAGCAATAGGGGCTATTAATTTTCAGGGTTTGACTTTGCCATCTGAATTTGCCTTTGATAGATCTTCAGTGTTCCTCTTTTCCCCCTGACTTCTACTGTGACTTAAGATCTTCATTTGATCTTTTAATCGCTTTTATAAAAGCAGATGTTTGGGAAGTTTTCTGTTGGTCTAAATAGGTTCAAAATGAGGCTCCTTTGAGGAAAAGGATATTCACACAGTATCAAAGTTTCACCCCAGATTTACTTTATAATTACAAAAGGAAAAGATATCTTTATATATGAGAAATCTGGCTTATCTTAACCAAGTGATCAAAATTAGTACCATCAATACATTAGGACAAACTGACACAATATGCCTCTGATGTGATGCCATGGAAAGTACACAAAATCACCTACTTAATATTCTTGCCAAAAATGTGTAACCTGACTCTAATTACACAAATTCAAAAAAATGTAACATTTTAGAGGACAACTGAACTGCTCCCCTTCAAGTAACAACAGTATCACTGAAGGACCAAAAAAACAGACAACTAGGAGAATGTTCTGAATTAGAGGAGATAAGACATCAGAGGTATAAAGGTATTGGGACAGCTGGGGGAATTTGAATATTAGATAATTTGATTATATCAATGTTAAATTTCTTGAGTTTCAGGAAAGTGTTATGGTTATGTAGGAAAATGTCCCACATTCTTGTAGGACTTACATGATAAACATTTAGGAGTAAATGTTCATGAAGTGTGAAAATTATTTTCAAATACTTTAGCTGGAAAAAAAGGTATAGGCATGTATGTGTATAAACATTCTTCAAAATAAAAAGATGGGCAGAGTAGAGGAGTTAGGTTCTTCCTTGGAGATATCTAAACAAAGGTTACATCAATCCATCACTTAGGACTATAGATTACAACCTATAGATACAGATTATTAATACTAACAAACTGGCTCCCTATTTTCTTCTCTCAGCCTTCCCACACCTCTACAAAATGCCCACTTCTTTTTCTTGCAATTAGTTCAACAGTATAAACAACAGTATTAGTGTCTTAAATTATCATACTCATCACTGTCAAAAAACCAGATCCATTTTTCCTAGTTCTCTAATGTTTAACGCTGTTTTTACAATGGCCCACACCTAAGAACAGAAAAAAGCAGTAATTATGTCTCTCAATATATAACAAAGGGTAGCAACTACCAATCCGTCCCTACACCGACAATAAAGCCAATTCCTAAGACTTCTGATACTGACATTGGAAAAACCATTTTTAGATTGTACAGATGTAATTCCTGTTATAATTTACATTTGTCTATCTGTAATAATCAAAAGAAAAAGGGACAACACAGATA
This sequence comes from Varecia variegata, assembly GCA_028533085.1. Classification (NCBI taxonomy): domain Eukaryota; kingdom Metazoa; phylum Chordata; class Mammalia; order Primates; family Lemuridae; genus Varecia; species Varecia variegata. The sequence goes on from CM052452.1 coordinate 8,926,966, forward strand.
AATTATTGTGGTTCTTTTGGGGGGGTTTTGTTTGTTTTTTTTTTTTTTTGAGAGACCAGGCTTAAGCATATACTAGACTGTATCTGATACTTCTCCTTCTGGATCAGGGATTCTCAGTGCTTTGGGACAAGCAATCTCCAGTCCCTAGAGGTACTTGCTATTTGTACTACTTTGGGGTTTCAAGATTGCAGGTCTTTCCCACCACTGACAGACAATGAAATGGCCAGAAGATTGTGTTTATAAAATGATTTTATTTGGTAGATTAGGAGAAGTCAATTCAGCATACTATATTAATCTCAAATTCAAATTGAAAATATGGGAAAGAATTTAGTCAAGCCGAAACAGCAAAGGTATAGTAAAGATTCACCTCAAGCTTCACCAAGTCTGGGCTTCCTCATCATCCCCCCTCCCTTTGTTTCCCAAGGCTGAACGTGATGCTTCTGCAGGATCTCATAACTTAAATCATTTACAGCATTTACTCCATTGTGTCAGAAGTAGAGATTCATTTAGCTACCTCCCCAATGAGACTGCAAGCTCTTTAAAGATAAAGACTCATTTTACATATCCAGGACTAATCACTATTCCTGCCAAATTCAGAGGTTGAATAAATGGACCAGAAACCAGGAAGGGTATCTACCCTTGGCACTAGGGTTCACAGTGTTCCTCTTATGTTTATAGAACACTGATGGAACTGATGTCCTGGAATTGAACGTCTGCCTATTTGGAAAGCAGTCAATCTAGTCCACTTCTTTTATATTCTTACAATGTTCTCAGCCTTTTATACATTTGTGTGCTTGTTTTATATCCTTTTTAGACTAAAATCTTATCAACGATAGGGATTACACCAAATCCCTGTAACTGGATCCACAGATAAAGGCACTCATATGGACACAAGAATGGATGGACGCACCCCCACAATGGACATACACACATATTCAGTATGTGCCCTGCTTTGAGGAGGGGGAGACGGCAGTAAAGTTACAACTCTACCTGACAGAGATCCGACAGTGTCAAATTTTAAAGTAATTCACCTCTTCACAATGCAATTTAGTTAAGTATGAAACTTTGTGTATAGCATAAGTCAAAACAAATTTCATACAAGTAGGAATAATCTTCACTGCTCTCAGGTTTTATCATTTCTAGTTATTCCACCCAAACATTAAAAATCAAAACTATAATCATTTCAACCAAAAAGTATACTTAAAAATTAGGACTTGATGAACATAAGTAAGCACTGTTATACAGAACCAATAGTTTAAAAAATACCAAAACACTTTAATTTTGATGTATTAGTTGTCATCATAGGAAGAGCAACAATAGCTACAATTATAGATTAACAGCTGTATATGCTGCTCTAAGTACTTTACTAACTTTTTTAACTTCATATCCCAATGTACAGTGAGGAAACTGAGGTACAGATAAGTCAAATAATTTGACAAAGAATACACAGCTAGTAAGTGACCATGCAGGCATTCAAACCCAAGCAGTCCAGAGCCCATGCTCTGAACCTCTATGCCACACAATATAAACAGCACAAAAGCCCAAAGTGTTTATCCAAGGACAGACATAGACTATAAATGTGATATAGTCTTCTCTCAGATTATTTCATAGATATTTTAAGCATTTAAACAAAAAATGTAATATCATAAAACTTATGTGTGTCCTGTTAGAATTATTATCATTTTACAGTGCTACTTTACACATTCAAATTCAAGATGGTTACTTTGGTACTATATTTTACTGTGGGGTTTCTTAGTAGTATGCTATTTTGGGTACACTGTAAAGACAGAGGGAAATGCCAAAGAACATAACTAAAAAGCAATTAAAGAAACAGTAAAATATCCCTATAAAAAAGAAAGTTACAAATAACGGTAACATCATGCTTAATATTGAAGCCTGCTAACAACATTCTGCTATAATTTAATTTACCCAAAATATTTAGGTCATTAAATATGAAATGTCTGATTTTGAATCAAAAGTTTAGTTTATTATATCTCAAACAAGAAGCAGTACAATTAATCAAAGTATGCACCTAAACTATCAACATAGTTTTGCCTTCTTAACGGTAGCTTGTTTATGCCAGCAACAAAGAGGCCTGAAGAGCAAGTGGCGACCAAATTGAGAAAGGCGTTTTCTACAGCTTGTTGAGAATTGAATGTTTTTCCTTGCGAGGAGTGGTCCAAAGCCTGGAAGAAGTGGTAGTCAGTTGGTGCAAGGTCTGGTGAATACAGTGGATGACAGAGAGTTTCCAAATCCAGCCTCTCTAGTTTGAGCAGCATTGTTTGTGCAACATGTGGTGGAGCATTGCCTTGCAAGAGTATTGGACTGTCTCTATTGACCAATCTCGGCCACTTAATCACAAGCATCCTCATCATTTTGTCCAGTTGGTTGCAGTACACATCCGCTGTAATCTACTGACCAGGTTTCATGAAGCTGTAGTGGATACCAGCGCTGGACCACCAAGCAGACACCATTAGCTTTTTTTTTTAATGAATATTCAGTTTTTGGACTGTGTTTGGACACTTCATCTTCATCCAACCATTGTACTGAATGCTTGTGATTGTCAAAAAGAATCCATTTTTCATCACATGTAACAATACGGCATGGAAATGGTTCAACTGTATGTTGTGACAGCAAAGAAAGAAAAGCTTTGAGACAATTTCTCTTCTGATGCTCGTTCAATTCATGCAATTCCTGTCTATCCAGCCTCTTTACACCTTGCCTACTTGTTTCAATGGTGAAATATCGTTGGAATAGTAACGTTAAACCTTGTTGCCAATTCACACGTAGACTGACATGGATTCATTTCCACTACAGCTTTCAGCTCATCATTATCTACCTTGGTCTCAGGTCGCCCAACTGGCTCATTTCAAGATTAAAATCACCAGAAGAGAACTTCTCAAATCATCAACATACTGGGCATTCATTAGCCACATCCTTCCCAAACATTTCATTGATATGTCCAGCTGTCTGCGCTGCATTGGTTCCACAACGGAGCTCATATTCAAAAACAACATGAATTTTTCACTTATCCATGGTTTCACAAAAATTGCTCTTAAAAAAAAGATTTGAAAGATAATCACAAGCCAAAACGTGCATTTGAAAGAAAGGGATGTACTTTCACAGTAAAAATAAAACAAGTGTGTCAAAGTGAAATGTCAGAGATATCAACTGTCTTAGTACTTAAGGAAATCAGACATTTCATACTTAATAACCTAAGGGACTCAACTATATTAGAGAATGAAATAGATTCCAAAATATCCTCAGTTTATATGGCTACCAATAAAATATTCCCTTTTTTATCCTTCATTTCTTCATGATTGCTCTACCTGCCATATTTCCCCTTACTTGAAACAAAGTTGTCTTTATGCCATTCATTTTTCCAATCGGGCCCCAGATATTTTCCAGTATTAGATTGAACCACATAATATGACCCTTTTGCAACCACCTTTACCTATAAAAATGGACACTTCATATGATTGGCTCTAACAACTCTCTCAAAATTCAACATATTAAAAAGAACAGAGGCACTCATGAAATTATAATTATTCCATCATTATAATAACTTTCCTAGTGGAACACAAAGGATAAACAGTTTACACCATTTTGAAACTCAAAAATAATCACTTCTATGGAAAAATATTCACAATATATTGTTAAGTGAAAAAGACTGAGTTACAGAACAGTATGATACCAATTTCATTTACACATAAAAACATCTACTAAAATTCTGTTTTAGTCTTCAGGATTTTTATTTCTCTGTTCTCTTCATTTGGTGGTTCTATGTTTTCCTAATTTTCTAATTTAAATGTAGTATTAATGTAATTTTTAAAAGCAATTAAAAATAAGTCAGTCTTTGCTTAACTCTTTACCAAAAAATACTTAAGATATTAATGAATCTATATATGCAATCTAAATCTAAAACTATAAAAAATAGGTAGCTTATACCTTTTTGTTAACTCAATAACAAAGCCCATGAGAAATAACACAATAACTTAATAAGCTATTTCAAAGAACACTCATAATTTTCTTTGTTGGTTTAGATAAATAACCTCACTCTACATATCAACAAAATAAGCCCAACTAACAGTTGGGTTTGGTTTCCTCATCATTACAAAATGATGACTTCTGCTGCTAACAAATAAAGAGCAGAGCAAAAAGTTAAAATGTAAGGGATCGATACAGAGTAGGAAAATGGAGAAGAGAGTCAGAAACAATCATGAAAAATAAAAGAGAAAGAAATCAAAACAAAAAAAATGCTATATACCTCTGCTCCATGTGAAAACAATTTTTAAAGAATAAAAACATATGTTTTTATATTTAAATGGACAAAAATGTTCTAAGTATCTTCTAGTAGGCATTTTATTTTGAAAATTCTGATACACACAATCCAGTTGTTCTAAAACGCTAATTTTACCTGTGTTAACTGCTAACTACATAAAATAGGTTTCAAGATGAATGTAAGTCCTGCGATTTTGCTGATTTATCAGCTAAGGAAAGTAGTCTCACCCCAAATGGGTTCTTATATTTGTAAACCAAATACTCTAAAAAATAACAAGAGAAAGGTCTGAGTTGAACAGACATATGGCCCATAAGGTAAACAGTTCAATTAGTCCATTGTGGTTTACTGCCCTCTGGCTGCTGTGGCAGGAGATATCACAGACAAAAAATGGCTGCCATGAAAAGCAAGGAAGGTGTCAAGCAGAAGTTGGCAGGAAATTCTTTAGGCAAATTTAGAAGCCTTAGAACAGACCCTCAAACATATATTAAAGTTAGTTTTACTCTGTCCTTTAAAAATTATTAAAAATATCAACTAGCAAAACATTTCAAACACTACCTAAAATTTTTCAACCACAAATTAACAAAATATAGTCTGGAGTGGAGATGATAAAAGTTGCCTCTAGGAGACTAAGTCAAAAAGAGTTAATACCCTACCTAACAACTGGGATTAGGTCTTGATTTAGAAAAATTCCTTAGCATATTAGACAGAAACACTTAGTAAAAACTTCTACCAGAAATACAAAGAATATTGATAAAATTTCCCCTGGTTATAAATCTGTGGTAAATATAAAAGGCAGCTTAGAATAATGAAACTGTTATATTAATTCAAAGTTTCCAGATATCAGATGTAATCAAGTTAAAATCTAAGCAACACTGTAGTCAATATTTCCTGGAATCACCGAATTACATAAAAAGCAGGAACAAAGCAAGAGAAAATTTCCTACACCAAAATCAGACCAGATCCTTTACATTAATCTTTCTTCAAAATACTATCCAGTATCATCTCATAATTTTGTCCCAAAAAAGCTCACTACTAAGTTTCTATATCACTTTTCAATTTTCCACCAGAGTTCAGCTGCCAACGAACCACAACAGCCACAGTCTAAGAAAAACCAATTCTGCTCATTTCACTGCCTTGTTAATTACTCACAATTCACTATCATTTAAAAATAGTGGGTTTTAGCCTTGTTTCCACCCCCAACACACCCAGGGACACAATACTTTCATTTAATAGAGGTTCACAAGGTTCTGATTCTCAGCATGACTGGGAAAGGACAAGAGAGCTTGAACAAATGGGGGTGGAAGGAAGAGGGGTGAGAGCAAGGGTGTTCCTTTTGAGAGACACCCATTAAACACTTGGGATCTTTCTTTTGAGCAAGTCTTAATAACCTTTTCAAAATTTACCCATTGTTCAAAAAATTGTGATGCAAATAATTTTTAAGAAAAGGCAAAACCTTACCCTGCAGTTCATGATGTATTACACCCACAAGGTTGGGTTCGTCTCCCCACCAGAATATCCATAACTCTTTGCAATCTGGTTTGACATCACGACGCCATACACACAGCAGGTTGGCTTGCAGACAACGGATGAAACTTAACAGGATTGGATCATCTTGGGCTGGGGCTGAAATTATGGGTCCACAGTCCCCATGCCCTCCAAAATTGTACCTACGCCATTTGATTCCCGTGAGTTCAGCCTGGAAAAACACAAGAAAATTTCAAGTTTTGATTTTTCTTTTTACTTACAACCACTAAAAACAGGCTTCCATACAGAAAAGTAAATGTGCTAAAATATTTACACTAAACCTCACATCGTAAGATTTCTCCCAGTGAAGAATGTATGTCAATCCTCCTTGATTTTAAAGGGGAGAAAGCTAATTCCTATCTAGATGGTCTATGTAGCTCTTTATATTAAACAATAAAACAAGCTGATAATCATTACTTCCTATTGAACCATTTCATTTGCCTAAACATTTACTATAAAGTCGCTATATATAAAACTATTTTCTATATTATTATTCCTTATTTGAATTATAAATTATGTTTAGAAATCAGGTAAGAGTTTAAAAATAAGTTTGTAAAACTGAACTAATTTTGGCCAGGCACAGTGGCTCATGGCTATAATCCCAGTGCTTGCCCAGGCCTAGGCAGGAGGATCACCTGAGGCCAGGAGTTTGAGACCACCCTGGGCAACACAGGGAGACCTCATCTCTACAAAAAATAAGAAAATTAAAAACAAATTAAAAATAAGGAAGTAATTTCTTTCAAAGGATTTCCTCAATTTCTTCCCACCCATAAGCTACAGTTTAAATCCTTTTTAATCAAGGTATCAGTTAGCATGCAGTGAATACCATAGTGCTCATCATGAATGCCAAAAGGCTAATATTTAAGCATTAATAAAAGTTGCTTACAAAACCAATGCAAAATTATCAGCAATGCATTCATGTTACTTAACAGGTTGCACACAGAAAAGCTTTGTTTCTATAACAATTCCCTAATGTATTAATAGTTTGGTCTTTTGTTTGTTAAACATATTTCAAAACATGGGAACTTTAAACCAGCATAGAACAGACACCGTATCTTTGCTCCATTACATATATTTATATTTTAAGATTCCTAAACCTTAGGTCTTAAGAACTAAACTTCAAAAATATTTCAACACAAACAAAAGCTGAATCCTTATGTAGCTATAAACTATAACTACATATTCAAAACTGATAGTAAAACTGATTCACAATAAAATTCTGTACCAAACAGCCCATGTGTCCCTTGTATTCAATCCTTACTCATTCATCTCCTTTCACACAAGGTCAATCACTTTTTTCAACAAGATGTTTTTCAAAAAGCAAGTACCACTGGGTAGTAATGTAGCCATATCTTCTATCAACACAACTTAAACAAACTTAAAGTACTAAAACAATCATTATAATGATCACATTTAAGAAAAAAAATCATATTTCTTCAATCCAAATAAAAAAGGTTTCACTTCAAAAACAAAAGTTACAAGGATAACATCTAAACTAAAACTGCCTGAAATTCAGTAACTTATCTTTTACCGTATGAAATACACAAATCTAATCTTTAAGGAATATTCTTAGTAAAAGCTGGTATTGTCATCATTTAAGCTTTCCCTACATCCTATGTGCCACCTGGTTTCCTCTAAATATAAAAGTACTATGTGGTCAATGTAAAATGTTCAAAAATAATACACCATAAACACACTAGAAATAATTATTAGCATCTTACTATATGTCCTTCCTGTTTTTCTGTACATATACATGTTAAAAGTTAGAACCACACTGTATGGTTTTGTACCCTGCTTTTTCACTTATGATAAATATTTCTATGTATTACTAATTATTCTTCAAAAACAATTTTTAATGTTTGCATAATATTATATTCACTGTTCAGAAAAATATAATCTAACCATCCCATAACAACTGGACAATTGTCCATTTTTTCCACTATTATAATTATTATAATTGATGAACATCCTTGAACATTATTTTCCTGATTATTTCCTTAGGAGGGATTGCTTGATACAGAATTACCAAAGAATATGAATATTTTAAGACTCATAATGAGTGCTACCACACTGCTTTTTAATTAATTGTCCCCCAATACAAATAACAACCTCCCAAATTACACGTCTTTTAAAATACCTGCCAATGTAATAGAAAGGTGTGTCCCTGTACTAATTTATAGCCCTTGTTCTGCTTGGAGGAAATCATTATCACATATTTGATCAGAGTTATAATCTGAGGCCAGCCTTCCTGGGTTTGAATCCCAACTCTGTACTTACTAGCTGTTTAAGTACCTAGCAAGTTACTTACCCTCTGTCCCTCAGCTGCCTTACCTGTAAAATGAAGGTAATAGTACTACAAGGTTGCTGATTAAATGAGTTAGCATACATATAAAGCACTTAAGGCAGTGTCTGACACATGCCAAAAACCATAAATGGCATTATCATATTATTATAATAGTACTATTTCTTTTACTTTGAGTTCTCTGTTCAAATCCTTTGTCCGTTTTTCTATCTTACAAGTTCCTTTGTTTCTTCAAATAAAAGTAGTGTGTGTGTTTTAATCAGAAAGCCTAACATCAATCTTTAAATAAATGTCAAAGAAGGAAAAAAAATAAAAAGAATAAAAAGGGACAATTTGAAATCTGAAAAGCTAAGTAGAGACTAACTTTTCGTATTATCATCTCAGCTAGTGTTCTGTGCCTAAGGATCTTGTGGGAGGTGGATGTAAGAGAAAACGAAGAATTAAAATACACCGATAAATATAACATCAATACTGACATTAACCATATTTAAAGGGTTAGAAAATTAAGACATATCAAAGATTTAAACATCAGATGAGTCAGTCCCCAAGAAAATCTATGCACAGCAATTTACTCACTAGAACACTTTCACCTGTAACATCCGGCACAGTTGAGCAGACAAAATATTTGGCTTTGATTCAGGAGAATGTTTTGCCTAATCCTAGCACTTCCACTAACTTCCTATCGGTGCTCCTATGCACTCAGTGGCAAAGGGAAGCTGCCACCACCTGCTCTGTTTTTCACAAAGTTGTTCTAGCAAGTGATATGTTACAAATGCAAGTGACATAACAGCAAGCTACAAACTGAATCACTTCACAACTAATTCAGCCAAAAGAACTGAAAAAAATGTCCAATTATTTTTAAACAATTTAATTCCTTTACTTTAAAGCTAAAATTAAATATCATTATACCAGTCTTCACTGGAAAATGTAACAAGGAAATACTAATCAAGCCTACCAGAGATAACTAAGTATAAAATGGATGTTCAAAGACTTAGCTTTAAATTTTGAATTAATGTTTGATAAGAGGAAAGACAACTTAAATAATACTAAAATAGTTTGTCTAAGGAAAAGAAAACTCCCATTATGGATATTTATTCAATTAGATTAAAATGTCTTTCATATACATATACCATGACCATGAAAAATCAAGTCCACTCCAAGTTCTACTGTTCGATTTTTTTGAGATAGAGTCTCACTCTGTTGCCCAGGCTAGAGTGCCATGGTGTCAGCCTAGCTCACAGCAACTTCAAACTCCTGGGCTCAAGCGATCCTCCTGCCTCAGCTTCCCCAGTAGCTGGAACTACAGGCATGTGTCACCATGCCCGGCTAATTTTTTCTATATATATTTTTAGCTGTCCACATAATTTCTATTTTTAGTAGAGACGGGGTCTCGCTCTTGCTCAGGCTGGTCTCAAACTCCAGAGCTCAAACAATCCACCCGCCTCGGCCTCCCAGAGTGCTAGGATTACAGGCGTGAGCCACCGCGCCCGGCCTACTGTTCAAATTTCTGACAAATTTTCCAAATTCAAAATTCTTTACCTAATGATTTCAGAACTTTGAAGCAAACCTTTAAAATATTTCTATATTCAAATTATTCCCAAAGCACAATTATTTCTCACTGTCTAAAATATGAACAAACCATAATTATATTTAAGTTAAAATTACATGGTTTTAAAAATATAGAACCAAAAGATGAAATTAAAATATACAAGGAACAAAACCAGTATGCATATGCATAATAATGATCACCACTATCATCATTTATTAGGTACCTACTTAATATCAGGCACCATACTAGGGTCTTCATATATAATTCAAATCTTCACAACAGACAGCTAAAGAAATTAGGACCCAGGTTAAATAGTTCTCTCCCATAGCCAGAGATAGCAAATGGCAGATCCCAAATATAACTGGATTTAAACCATAACTGCATTTAAAGCATAAATTCTTTCCACTCTGCCATGGTGCTTCATGGAGCTAATGGCAAAAATTAGCCCTAGAGGATTATAAAATAGTACAAAGAAACTGTCATCAACTCAATTTAGCAATGACTAGATCTCATGGCCAAACTTTCTAATTTAAGAAAGTTCATGAATCTTTCTTTAGTCTTCCTGAGGTATTAAGAAAATTAGTATAAGAGTGCCCACACATCATCCCATGAATAGAAGAGACTTTTTTTTATTTTACTCAGATAATTATATGCCTTCTTTTACATGTTTCTCACTGTAAGACAATATCTATACAAACTAATTCTTAGAGGATATACATAACAAACCAAGAAAAGAACTATTCTAATAGCAAGAGATGCTGGAAGAAAATGTGCTCAGCAATGGCTGGCATCTGTTATAGAGGTAGTCAAGGTTCTCAGAAAATTGAACTTAACTGGCAGAGACTCCCTTGGCCTAAAGAGAAGGCCACTACAGTCAGTTCACAACGGTTCTAATTAAATAGATTACAACCGAATCAGGATAAATGCACTTCCTAACTGCATGAATGAGATTTAAAGAAAATTTATATTGATTTTTAGTGTCCTATTCTTCACGTACAATGTGTACGAAATGAGCTGATAAAGTCTCACAGTGGAGATCATTTATTTGCAGTGACCCATCACAACCAGATCCTTTGTGGCCAACAGCATATACGTGCAATATGGCTCCCCAGAGTTAAAACCATATTCCGTGGTCACAGAACAGTAAAACTAACAGACACTGATAATGAACCCAGGGTATGGTATCATGGAAAGAACATTGGCTGGAGATCAGGAGATATAGGTTCTAGGCCTGGTTTTTTAACAATTTACCTATATGTTAGGAAATCTACTCCACCTCAAGGCACCTCAGCTTCAGGACCTGTAAAGTGATAGGGTTGACCTAGATACTCTAAATGAGTTCAAGTCTCCTGGCCCAGACTAATTACATCCCACCCACAAAGGCAAGTTGCAATCGAGACAGAATCCTTATTAGCCTCTTAAATGATCAGCAAGAACAAAAAAGCTGGCCAAAAGATATTCAAAATTTCAAGAAATAATTGAAAGGAAGATTCCTCAAACTACAAAACAATTAGCTTAACATCAATTCTGCACAGGGATGGTTTGTAGAAAAGGCAGCTGTGATCATTTGGGGCTCACATGAATACATTAGGAAATTCCAAGTCTGCCTAACCTCACTTCCTCCTGTGATAGGGTTACCACTCTAGCAGATTAGGGGAACACAGTAAACATACTAAGTCACCTCTCAACTCAGAGGAAGGAAAAATGTCACATATAATAGAAAACTTCTGTTAAAACATAACTAATCAACTCCAGGTAAAGATGACAGAGTAAACACACACATCTGCTTTTGCTCTCTCGTAAATCCCTCTAAAACATCAGTAAAGAAGTTTGTTTCTTTGGGGTTTTTTTTTTTTTTTTTCTTTAAATCATAAGATCACAAGGGTAGGTAGAACAGGACAGGAGATAGCATCAAAATTTTGAAAGCTAAGCAGCAGATGCTGACAAGGTAAAGAGACTTATATTATCTAAGAAAACTGAGTCCTAGACATGGAGAAAGCAGGGACACCACCCAATTAATACAGAATCCCCTCAGCCTCAGGAATTTTAGATACAAGTATTCGTGGAAGTAGAGTTGAAAGGCAGAGAGGAAATAAAATAAGGAAAACAGGTTGAAAGTCTGCTTAAAAGGCACTCAGATGGCCAGATATCCTCCCTACTGCATAGAGTTGAGCTACTGTCCCTTCTTCACCCCAACAAATAATCAGAAGAGTATTGTCTGGAAACAGTAAAACAAGGGGTGCCTAGACTGGGGGGCACAGACAAACAGAAGACAGGAAACTAGAGTGAAAACAGGGCATTAGGTGAATACATACAGAATAAAGGCCAAGAATCACCCTCTCCCCACCACTGCCCTCTAAACACCCAGAAAGCTAGCAGCCATTCCTTCATCCCCCAGACATAAGGGTGGAAAAGTCTTTTTCTGAGAAATCTTACCAGCTCCAGAGAAAAGACCTCAAGATACTGAAACCAGAGGTTCCCCAACTAAAGAGCCAACCCAGATCAGTGAAGTACAAGGCAAGCAAACACACTCACAAACAGAAATTCCAGTGTTTTGGGCCACCATTCCTTAACATGAACAGACAACCAAGAATTAATAAATAGTTGAGGAAAACCACTGAGGAATTATAGAGGCAAAAACAAATAGAAAAGTGATTTAAAGGAAAGAGATGACATTGGGAAAAAAAAAACTTTAAAATACCTATAATTAATATCCTCAAAGAGAGAAAATGGTGGAACTACTAAAAAAGGACAGAACACTATTTCAGAAAAGAAGAGGAAAGAATTTTTTTAAAAGCTCATGGCAATTTCCAAATATTGATACCAGAAAAGATAAAACTCAGTAAAATATCTGGAAGATAAAGTTTAGGAAATCTCCCAGAACATAAAGCAAATAAATAAAAATGAAAAATGAGGGGGAAGGGATTAAATTAGAAAAGCAACCCAGGACACTCAAATCCAAATACAAGAGCTTTCAGAAAGAGAAAATACAGAAAATGCAGAGGAAATGACCAACAAAATAATTCATAACAATTTCCCAGAAAACAAACATGAGTTTCTAGATTGAAACGTTTCCCTGAGTACCCAGAACAATGGATCAAGAGAAACTCACAGAGACAACATCATTGTAAGCTTTCAGCACTCTGCAGACAAAAGATCCTCCAAGCTTCCATGTAGTAAAAAGAGATCACATACGAAGTATCAGGAAATCAAGATTTTTAACTTCTCAACAGCAATACCAAAAGCAAAAAGGCAAAAGTACAGTAGCCCAGAATTCTACGGAATTACTTCCAAACTATGTACCTATACTAGTCTAAACTATCTTTCAAATATTACATATAGAATAAATGCATTTTTAAACATGAAATAAAAAAAACAAAACACCCTTTCTCAGGAAGCTATAGGGTGTGTACTCACCAAAAGGAGGGAATAAACCAAGGAAGAAGTCGTGTGATTTAGGAAACAGACCCTGTCATGGGAAGTAGCAAAATAAATCCCTACAATTACAGTGAATGAGGATTCCAGGTTGCCAACTACACATCAGTGCAGAGGGCAACCAATCCAGATTACGACACATCAGACAGCTTTAGGAAAGATTCCTTCAGGAAGATGAAACTGAAAAAACATTGACAGATCTAAGTCTTAAGGGGTTTCAGACAATAGGCAAAAAATTTGAGGGATTTGAGTTGTTATAAAATATACTGAAAAGTGGTCAAAAAAAAGATAATTACCATCTTCAAGTTATACAGTGAAAGCAAAGTAATCAGAATTTAGTCAATGGCTCAGCCATACATTAACATAATCAAATGAATGTTAACGGTGAATATTCAGCTAACCAAAATTATTATGTAATTATTTTGGTAAAATGGAGAAATGTAGAAGGTATATGTGCTTTGTAGGAGGCAGAGGAAATGAACTGAATTTTCATCTTTCATAGGAAGATCTAGAATTGAAAAACCTAAAAATAACCATTAGCTTAGTATTTAGAAACATTTAAGTAAGGGCCAAGATAATAAACAAAAGTAGGTGAAGAGAAGATAAAATAAGGGCCAAGGAGCAGAATACTATTTTTATAAACCTTGCAGAACTATCTGATTCTTTATGTAAGAGTATAACTCTGCTTTAAAAAAAAGGAAATGAAATTTGAACAAAACCAATCAAAACGTAGTAACAAAATATATTTAATGCCAAGTTCCTACTAATACCGAGAACTTATAGCATTTTACAGACTGATTCTAGACAAATTCCTGAGCTTAAGAACAATTTAGTATCCCATAAATTGTGTTGCAAAAGCCAAAAGGTTATTTACCATGTGTTAAAATAATGTGTTGCTGTTGACTGTTTCTCTTCTCCATTTTAGACTATTAAAACTCCAGCTGGGCAGAGAGATCCTTTCAGCTGCACGCTCCCTCCCATCTGGCTCTGCTCAAACTCTTCCTAGCCACAGTTAGGCTGCTGGCTAGGAATTCCCTGTGCAGGGGGGCCGATGACAAGACATTGGCCTCCCATCTGACTGGTTATTTCCATGTTGTGAGAAATGCAATGTGATATCCCCCTCCATACAATGAGGTTGTATATAAAAGATGCTTTTTAACATATATATTTGCTCATTCATAGTACCTTTATTCTTCAAGTATAATTTTATTTTCACCTCTCTCTGTTTACCAATATTACTTTAAAAATATAAATATTATAAAAAAAAAAGTTCGAGAAATGAGTGAAAGGGCTCAGAAGTGTTATTTGGTAATAAGTTTAATAAAATTTTAAAAAGTTACTGCCATCTTAAAGCTACATTAACAAATAAGTACAAAATCTAGATCCTGTATAACTGACCTAACTTATCATGTCACTAGCCAATATTGGTTTCAGCTCCTAGAGCCACACTTTGAGAAGAATCTAGATAAAATAGAACAAAATAACAGATGAAAGACTAGGTTAAGTGAGGAAATCTAAACATCATATGGCTAGAAGCTATCTGGCCTCATGTTCAATCCTTTCAAGCAAATTAACATGGCAACAAAAATAAAATAGAAGAATAAAAGCCACATGATTCTTTTTAAAAAACCCCATTGAATGAATACAACTATACTTAATATGTAGTTAAGAAGATTCTGAAGTTATTTAAAGTCTATTATACTGGAAGACTGATATGCGAGAGATTAATTAGATTTGTTCAGCACAGTCCCAAGTGGTAGCAACAGAACCAAATGGAAAAAGTGATGATTAAAACAACAACAGTGGGAGCTCCCTCAAGAAAAAATTCCCTAAGAGTTAATCATAGATACAGAGGGTTAAGAAAAAGTTGGTCAATACTAGATGAGGACTGTAGAGTGGCTTCAAATACAAAAGGGCTAGTCAGACAATGTGATCTATAAGGTACCTTTCAAACGTGAAATGAGTCTTAAAGATTTCTTCCAACAGTAAGACTCATAACTCTAACCTCATTTGTATTTCAGTCAACTAGCTGAGGGGTTGGCAAACTGTGGCCTGTGGACCTAACCACCTGGTTTGCAAATAAAGTTTTATTAGTACACAACTATGCCCACTTATTTACATATTGTCTGTGGATGCATTCACACTACAACCACTGAGTTGCAAGTGGGTCTGTATGGCCTATAGCCTGAAGTAATTACTCTCTGGTCCTATAAGAAAAAGTTTGCTGACCCCTGAACTACGAAAACATACACAGGCAAAAGTGACATTTAAAATATAAATAAGAAGCACTAGAATTGTCCTCCCACCATAAACAACATTGGACAACAGGCAGTACAGAGCTAGGATCCCTGAGAGAAGGAAAGCAAATGAGGTGGGCCCTACAAAAGCTGAGGCAGCTAGAATTTGTGAGAGCAAATCACCAAAAAGAAGATTAACATGCAGAAAAAAGCTCCAAAGATCTGACAGGGGTTCTTTTGAAACTGTTTCTAAATACTAAGCTGCATATTCAAACAGTAAAATTCAACAAGGCCAGGCAAAGAACTAATAGAGAGCTATCATTTCAAGAGCTCACATAAAGCTGGGAAGTAGTCAAGTTCTGAGCACCCACCCAGAGTAAAAAAAAAAAAAAAAAAAAAAACGTTGTTAAACACCTTGGGCAATGAATACAGACCATAAAAGGGCCACACCTCATAAGTAGGCAACTAGCTCTAACATAAAGACTATTTTAACCCACCCTTTTAATCTAGCCTCCAAAAAAAAGTAGTAATAAGTTGATCTTATTAACTGCTAGTAACTTAACTGCCAGACAATACAAAATTCAACTAATCTTTAAAGGAAAGAAATAACATGCAGACTTTCAACAACATAACATTCACAATGTCCAGCAACCAATAAAAAATACCAGACATTCAAACAAGTAGGAAAATGGAGCCCATGAATAGAAACAGACCCAGAAATGAGTAATGATGGAATTAACAGATAAGCACTTTAAAACAGCTATTATAAATATGGTCAAGGATTTAAAGAAAAACACAAACATAATAAGGAAATGGAAGATATTTTAAAAACTAAAATTGCTAAAGTTCCAATACACAAAATCTGAAATGAAAAATGCACTGAATGGGTTTAAGAGTAGATCAGGCACTGCCAAAAAAACACAAAAAGTCAGGGGATTCAAAAACATACAATATAACTATCCAACCTGAAGAAAAAAGAATTTGTAGGCCAAGCACAGTGGCCCACAATGGTAATCCTGGCACCCTGGGAAGCCAAGGCAGGAAGATGGCTTTAACTCAGGAGGTTCAAGACCAGCCTGAGCAAGAGTGAGACCCTCGTCTCTACTAAAAATAGAAAAATTAGCTGGATGTCATGGCATGCACCTGTAGTCCCAGCTACTAGGGAGGTTGAGGCAGGAGGATCCCTTGAGCCCAGGAGTTGGAGGTTGCAGTGAGCTACAATGATGCCACTGCACTCTACCCAGAGCAACAGAGTGTGACTCTGTCTCAAAAAAAAAAAAAAAAAAAATCTAAAAACTGAAAAAAATAATTAGCAAAGCCAAAGTGACTTTTGTAGTCAGATATCAAGCAATCTAACATACATGCCACAAGGGTCTCAGAACTGGGGGGTTGGGAAAGACAAAAAAATTTCTGAATAATGACCAAAAATTGTCTCCAAATCTCATGAAAACAATAAACCTCTGATCTAAGGCGTTCTGTCAACTCCAGGCAGCATAAACAAAGAAAACCACAGCGAAATACATCAAAATAAAATTTCTGAAAACCAGTGATACTGTTTGAGCTCAGGAGTTCGAGACCAGCCTGAGCAAAAGCGAGATCCCGTCTCTACTAAAAATCGAAAGAAATTATATGGACAGCTAAAAATATACATAGAAAAACTAGCCGGGCATCGTGGCACATGCCTATAGTCCCAGCTGCTTGGGAGGCTGAGGCAGGAGGATTGCTTGAGCCCAGGAGTCTGAGGTTGCTGTGAGCTAGGCTGACGCCATGGCACTCTAGACCGGGCAACAGAGTGAGACTCTGTCTCAAAAAAAAAAAAAAAAAAGGGCAGAGGAAAAAACACACATTATATAAAGGAAAACAAAGATAACATTAACTACAGACTTCCCATCAGAAATATCTAAGACAGAAAACAATGGAAAAAATACAGAAAGGGAAAAAACCTCCAAATCTAGAATTCTAGATCAAACACAAATATCCTTCAAAAATGAAAGTAAAACACAGACTTATTTTTGGATGAACAAAAGCTAACAGACCTGCACTAAAATAAATGTAACTAGAATAAATGTTGGGTTTTTTTTTTAGGTTCTTCAAGTGCAAGAAAAATGATACCAAATAGAAACCTGTATCTGCATAAAAGAGTAATGAGCACCAGGAATAGTTAATATATAAATGAATATAAAAATTTATTTTATTTTTAAATTTCTTTAAAAGCTTATTAACTGTTTAAAGCAAAAACAATAATGCATTGTGGACTATACGCCAGATATGGGGGGGGGGGGGAATGTATGACAACAATAATGCAAAGGCCAGAAAGAGAAAATGTGAGTGTTTTACATTATTTGAAGGTAGACTGTGATAAATTAAAGATATAAACCCTTGATCAATGCCTAAAAATTAAAAGAAGTTGGTATATATGTAATAAATAAGTCAATACTGGAGAGAAAATGGAATCATAAAAAAATACACAAATAATCCAAAAGCAGGTGGGAGTGGGAGGAGGAACAAAGTATAGATGGGACAGATAGGGAGGGAAAAAAACCAGGATAGTGGATTTAAACCCAACCATACCAATATAATTACATTAAATATAAATAGTCTAAGTATTACAATTAAAAGGAAAAGATTCTCAGAATAGATTTTTTTAAAAAATTTAAGGCCCAACTATATGTTGCCTACCAGAAATGCACTTTACATATGAAGACACACTTATGTTAAAAGTAAAATGATAGGAAAAGATATATTGTGCAAATACTAATTATTAGAGAGCTGAAATGGCTAGATTAATATCAAAGTTGACTCCAAGAGAAGGACTATTACTAGGAATAAAGAAGGAAATTTTGTAATGATAAAAATGTCAATTCTTCAAGACATTAAAAATCTCAAATGTGTAGGCACGTAATAAAAGGAAATTTTGTAATGGTAAAAATGTCAATTCTTCAAGAAGACATTAAAAATCTCAAATGTGTAGGCACCTAATAAAAGAGCTTCAACACACATAAAGCAAGAAAGTCTGAAAGAAACAGACAAATCCAGAATTATAATCAGAAATTTCTATAAGCCTTCTCTCAGCAATAGAACAAGTAGACAGAAAATCAATAAGGATATAAAAAACATGAACAACACTACCAACCAAAATAACCAAACTGACATTTATAGAACATTACACCAACAAAAGCAAAATATACATTTTCTTTCAAATGCATATGAACATTCACCAAGAGGAACCATACACTGGACTGGGCCATAAAACAATGTTCAAAAAAAATCTGTAGCTTTAAATATGTATTAGAAAGGTATCAAATCATTGCTCTAAGTCAGAAGCTATAAAAGAAGAGTAAATTAAACCAAAAGTAAATATAGGAAAGGAAATAATATAAAAAAGAGAAGAAATGAGATATAAAACTGATAACAGGGAAAAGCAATAAAAGCAAAAGCTGATTCTGCAGAAAAATTTATAAAATTGACAAATTCTCATTAGACTAATCAAGAGAGAAAGAACAGACACACCACAAATATCGGGCATACAAGGGGAAGCATTATTATACATTCTAAAAACACTGAAAAGATAGGGAAATTATTATAGACTATGTATATGCCAATAAATACAACCTAGATTAAATGGACAAATTCCTTGAAAGAATTAACAAACTAACACAAAAAAGAAATAGAAAATCTGAACAACCCTGTACCCTATAAAAGACATGGAAGTCATGATTTCAAACCTCCCACAAAGAAATCTCCAAAGCTAGATAGTTTCAAACATCTAATGAAGAAATGACACTAGTATTTCTACACACTAGTTTGTGAAGTAATATTACACACTTTTCCATAAAACAAAGGAGACACTAATTCCCAAATCATTTTACGAGACCAGTATTGCCATGATACCAAGACCATTTCTTATAGAAAAGAAATCTGCATACCAATATCCTTCAAGAACACAGATGCAAAAATCACTAACAAAATATTAGCAAATCAAATCTAACAATACAAATAATATACCATGAATTTAAGGTTTATCTGGGGAATTCAAGCTTAGCTTAACATTGAAAAACCCATCAAAATATAATCCTCCATATTAACAGAACAAAACATATCATCATCTCAACAGATTAGAAAGAAATTTAACAAACATTTAACAAAATTCAATCCTTTTTGTGGTATTTTTGAAACTAAGCAAACTAAGAATCAAAGGGAACTTCCTCAACCTAATTAAGGGGATGTTCGAAAATCCAAAGCTAACATCAACAATGATGGAAGACTGAACACGCTCTCTCTGCCTAAGATCAGGAACAAAGCAAAGATGCAGACTCTCACTACTTCTATGCAATACAGCAAGAAAAAGAAGTAAAATACAGCCTGGAAAGGAAGGCGTAAAATCATCTTTATTCGCAGATAACATGATGTACATTTACAAAAATCCAAGGATTCTACAAAAAAGCTACTACAACTAATAGAGTTTAGGAAAAGTTGCAGTATATATAATCACTACACAAAAATTAATTGTACTTCTATATACTAGCAGTAAACAAGAGGAAAATATTTTAAAACAATACCATTTACAACGGCATAGAAAAAACACGAATTACTTAGGGATAAATCCAATAAAAATATGTTCCAGACCTACATACCGAAAAGTACAAAACAATGTTGACAGAAATTAAAGATCTAAAGAAATGAAGAGGTTCATGAACTAGAAGACTCAAAATTGTTAACATGTCAGTTCTCCCCAATTTTATCTAAAGATTCAATGCAATCACAATCAAATCCCCACAGACAATTTTTTAAAAATTGACAGGCTGATTCTAAAACGTATATTGAAAGGCAAAGCACAACATAATATTGAAAAAGAACAAAGCTGCGGAATTTAGCCTGATTTCAAAACATACTATAAAATTTCAGTAATCATCGTGGCATGCTATTAGCATCATGGCCATGTAGACCTAAGGAAAAGAATATAGAGTCCAGAAATAAACCAATGCATACACACATACACATACATTCCACTGATTTTTTGACACAGATGCCAAGGTAATTGAGTGGGAAAAGAACAGTCTTCATCAAATGATACTGAAACAATTAGACATCCACATGAAAAACAAAAAGAGAACTTCAATCATTACCTCACACCATACCTCACAAATTAACTCAAAAATGGGTCACTGGATCACAAGCCTACATATTAATTCTATAAAACTTCTGGAAGAAATCATAAAAGGAAATCTTTCCTATTTGGGGATAGCAAAGATTTCTTAGATAGGGCATGAAAAGTACAAACTATAAAGAAAAAAAGTAATATTGGACTTAATCAAAACCTAAACCTTTTTTTGTTGTGGTTGTTGAAAACAAGAGTCTCACTCTGACGCCCCAACTAGAGTGCAAGTGGCGTGATCATAGCTCAATGCAACCTCAAACTCCTGGTCTTAAGTGATCCCCCTGCCTCAGCCTCCCAAGTAGCTGGTAGTACAGGCAGGTACCATCACTCCCAGCTTATTTTTTTCTATTTTTAGTAAGGGAGGAGGGGTCTCACTCTTGCTCAGGCTGGTCTCGAACTCCTGATCTCAAGGGATCCTCTTGCCTTGGACTCCCAGAGTGCTAGGATTACAGGCGTGAGCCACCATGCCCAGCCAAAATTTAAAACTTCTGTTCTTCAAAGAACATAGCTGAGAAAACTGAATGGCAGGCTGGGCGTGGTGGCTCACACTTGTAATCCTACCACTCTGGGAGGCAGAAGCGAGAGGATGGCTTGAGCTCAGGAGTTCGAGACCAACCTGAGCAAAAGAGAGACCCCCCCCCATCTCTACTAAACACAGAAAAATTAGCACACCTGTAGTCCCAACTACTCAGGAGCTGAGGCAAGAGGATTGATTGAGCCCAGGAGTTTGAGGTTGCAGTGAGCTAAGACAATGCCACTGCACACTCTACCCAGAGTGACAGGGCAAGACTCTGTCTCTAAAAAAAAAAGAAAAGAAAAGAAAATTGAAAGGCAAATCTCAACTAGGAGGAAGTATTTGCAATACATATGTCTGTCAATGGACTTTTATCAGGATATTTAAAGGATTCTTACAATTCAATGAGAAAACAACCTAATTTTTAAATTGAGCAAAAGATATGAACAGACACTTCACAAAAGCAAATATATGAATGACTTAATAGGCACACAAAGAGATGCTAAACTTCATTAGTCACCAAAATGTTACAAATTAAAATCACAGTTACTACATGTTGCATATCCCTAATCTGAAAATCCAAAATATACCAAAATCCAAAACTTTCTGAGTGCCCACTTGATGATCAAAGGAAATACTCATTGGAGCATTTCAGATTTCAGATTTTCAGATTGGGGATGTTCAACTGGTATAATGCAAATATCCCAAAATGTGGAAAAAAATCCAAAAACATTTCTGGTTCCAAACATTTTGGATAAGAGATACTAAACCTGTACTACACACCACTAGGATGGCTAAAACTTTAAAAAACGGATTGTACTACATGTTGCAGGGATGCAGAGCGATTAGAATTCATACATAACTGGTGAGATATAAAATGGTACAACCATTTTTTAAAAGTTTGGCAGTTCTTTATAAAATGAAACTCCTAGTTATATATATAAATAAAGATATATAATTCCCCAATCAAAAAACAGTACATTAATTTTCACAGCTATCAACAAATGAATGGATAAGCAAATTGTGGCATATCCACACAAGGGACTACTATTTAGCAACAAGAAGGAATGACCTACTTAAGCAATAATATGAAGCCAGACACAAAGACTACATACTACATGATTTCATTTATAAAAAATTCTAGGAAGGGCAAAATGACCATATTAAAAACAGATCAACGGTTGCCTCAAGGTGGGTGAAGGCTGGGAGACTGACTGCAAAACAGCATGTAGAAACTCTTTTTGCTTCAAAGACATGTTCTCTACTTTGATTTCAGTGGTAGTTTCACAGATGTATACATTTGTCAAAATTCATGAAACTGTACACTTAAAATAAGTATATTTTATCAAACATAAATTACACCTCAATAAAAACAGTCAAAATGTGTTAATGGAAGAATCCATGTAAACAATCTCTTAAAAACAAAAAACTACTTTTAATATAACGAAAGTACCATCTTGCACATCTCCAAGGTAACTGTGAACCTTTTAGAAAGCCCACAGTATTTTCAAAGAAATTATTTTCTTGTCTAACTAGATGAGGACACTAGTTAATGATTTATATTTATTAACTTAAGAGAATTCTTGTGAAATTTCTGGAAACTACTTAATGAAGTTCATTACTGACATTAGGATGGTTTGTTTCCCAACTGCAGTAACAGACCATAAACAGAAATGTATATTATTTTCTCCATGTAGCAGACATTGTCTATGCAAACAGGAAACAGTAACGTACACTCTACATTGCTGTGGATAACAACATGCCCACTTAAAGAACTATATTTCCCAACCTCCCTGAAGTTAAGTATTGCCAGAAGTGTTGTAAGGAACTTCCTGGAAGTTTCCTTAAAGGAGGGTGTATCCTTTCCACATTTCTTCCTCCTCCCTACTTAGAATGCCACCACGATGACTAGAGTTGAACAATCATCTTGGACTATACACTACTAGTGATAAACTAAGGACGACGGAAGAACAAGACAGAAAGAGTTCAGGTCCCCTGATGCCCAAAACCAGTTCTAAAATACCTGCCTCCAAGTTTCCTGTATACATAAAAGAAAATAATTTCATTTTAATCTATTTGTCTATTTTTAAATACACACATGGTAAGTTATTAAATCATTTTTGAGATGAACATTTTCATGACTGGCTTTTTATTTTTAAAAAACTAAAAGACTATTAGCGAGGTGACTTTTTTTTTTTAGACTATACAGTTAAGTTAGGTTTTTTACCTTGCCCCAGTCGTTGATCAAAACAATGAACTGCCATAATTTTTCATTTTCCAAATGATTCCTCAATTTGAAATAGTCTAAGAGAAAAAAAAAACTATTTCCCTATCTGTGGGAAGAAATTTTAAGCTGCATTATTACTCCATTAATCTCTGAAGAAACTTTTAAAAAAATGTAAACTGTATTATCACTCCATTAATCTCAGAGAAATCTATATGCTCCAGTGATTTCTACCTTAGTGCTTGCACTAAATTATACAGTCTACATTGGTAATTTTTAAAAAGCTCAGAAAAGAAAGAGATTAATAATGTTTGGAACAGCTAGGAGGAGTTTCACTTAAGTTCTAAAACAATTTAGATAGGAGAAGAAAGAAGAACATAGGTACTGGTTAAAAGTTCAGGCTCTGAATCAAGAGATTTAGCTCCTGTGTAACCTTGGACAAGTTACTTAAATTTCTTGCTTCAGTTTTCTTAATTGAAAAATGGGACTAGTAGTATCTACCACATAAGGACCTCGTGAGCATTAAATTAGAAAAATGCACGTAGCTCGCAGTTATTAAGCACTGCCAGGCTTGCAGTAAGTACTCTCAAAAACAGCAAAAGCTCTCAGGTAAGAATTGCACTATACATAAAGAATCTCTCTTGAAATACAGATTCCTATCAGTAAGTGGTTAGAAATTTTTTAAAAAGGAAAAGAAAACAAAAGGTTTTTTAGAGATTAAACACTTTTGAAAAATAAAAAAACTCACAGAAATTTGTATGCCCATATATATGAAAAGATGCTCATAGTCTCACCAGAAATGAAGGAACTAAAAATTACAATATTGAGATTTTTTTGCTCAGAGTGGCAAAAGTTGAAATGAGTAAGTTCCATTATAGGACAGAAGAAATAAGCATTGTATATTGCTCATAAGAATGTGAACTGACACATGTTTTCAAAGAGTTTATGGCTACAACTTTCGAAATATAATGCATAATTACACTATTACAGCAAAAAAAACCTGAAAGAATCTTGATGTTTCTCAAAGCCAATGGTTAAACAAACAACAGTACATCCATCTTATGAAACAGGATATAGCTGTTTAAAAACATAATAAAAAAGGATGAAGTATATCTAAATTTACTGACACAAAAATATTTTAAGACAATGTTAACTGGAAAAAGCAGGTTGTAGGAAAAGGTACAGAATTATCTTATCCCCTATCTGTAATTTTTAAAACTATAAATCTGTCCATCATCAACAGAATACATAACTAAACTGTGGTGTAAGAGTGAATTACAACTGTACATTGTTGGAACATAATATTAAAGGCAAGTTGCAAAAGAATATAGTACGATTCCATTTGTTAAAAAATTCAAAACATACAAAACTATACATGTAAATACATACCATTAAAACTTTTTAAAAATTAGGGAATGACACACAAAATTCAAGATAACAGTTACCTTTGAAAGGAAAGGAAAGAGAATGGGAAAGAAGCAGAGACAGAATTTCATAAATGGTAAAATATTCTTTTTCTTAAACTGGGTATTTGATACATGGCTGTTCATTGTATCATGATTCCACCTTATGTGTGATTTACACGTTATATTTATCTATTCCATATCTAATAAAACACTTTTAAAACTGCCAATATATATAGGTACATGTATGCAAAAGCAAGAAAAAAACCCTGGAATGATATAAATTAAACTCCTAGTAGTTATCTTCCTGGAGGGGAGAGGTGCAACCTTCAATGTTTTATGTTAGACACTTCCATATTGTTTGAATCTGAGACTAATTATGTAATTTTTTATTAAATTTTTAAAAGAAATTACTTTTCCATTAAAATTATAATTATAAATATTGTAACCACATGGAAAATATGTTAGTGAGTACAGCTGAATAAAGAATTCTATTTACACTTGTGTTTACATCTATGTACAAAAATGTACGCTTTGAAAAGAACAGAAGAAAAAGTGGGGTAAATCTGATCTAATGGAGTAGCTAGTACATGGGTAAATTTTTTACACTTTTCATTTCTCAGAAGTTTTATTTCTTGGAAATATTTTTTGTATTTCATTAATACTACCTCACCTGGAGAGAAATTAAAGAAAGATGACAACTTCAGGAAAGCCAACTCTCTACCTTCAGAGTAGCCAAGTGAAAAATCTCCCCACATGGGAAGGCTGAATGAATTTACAGCCAATCTACAATAGATAGTACATGCTGTGCCAGTAAGTGCACTCAAAACAACTAGAGAGGGTCCCCACCACACCAAGGAGATTACATCAAAAGATTCTGAAGTGCATATGTACATTTTAGTGCTTAGCTGAGAATTACCGCTGCCACATAAACGTGCAACAACCACAGTGAAGACCCCAGAGCACAAGGAGCCCAGGAATGTGCTGAAGAAATGAAAAGAGAATAGGGAAGGATGGCCAAAGAAGGAAGGAAGGAAGGGAGGAAAGAAAAATTTTCCCAGTATGTGGGGCAAAAACACAATATGAAATAATTATTACACTCTCAAATAACTATAAAAACATTGTACATTCAGAAACCTAAGTGCTAAGGAAACACAGAATAATAGGAATGAAAATTTAAAAGAACCCAAAATCAGAATGAGGAATAGGCACCAATGATAAGCACTGATTTGTGGTTTCTACAAAGGCCCCCTCTATTTTATCCACTGGTCCTCAAAATGTGGCCATTTCCACAAAGGCATGAAGAAAAACAGGGGAGAAAGTCTATTTCATCCCCTTACCAAAATGTTACTGATCTGAAATTAATATAAACAAAACCTTTACATAAAAAAATTAATAAGAAACATTCCAAAGCAGATTTGAAGAGGAAAAAGCTATCTGCCTTCTGAGCTTACCACTATTAAAAGTAGAAGCTCTATGTTAACAAAGGCTGGTAAGAGAGTCAACTGCTGTTAGGCTATCCTCCCTCCCCCATTTTCTTTCTTCCTATCTTTCTGTCCACTTTTGATAACTAAAATTACATGGGGGCCGGGCATGGTGGCTCACGCCTGTAATCCTAGCACTCTGGGAGGCCGAGGCGGGTGGATCGCTCGAGGTCAGGAGTTCGAGACCAGCCTGAGCAAGAGCGAGATCCCGTCTCTACTAAAATATAGAAACAAATTATCTGGCCAACTAAAAATATATATAGAAAAAAAAAAAATTAGCCGGGCATGGTGGCGCATGCCTGTAGTCCCAGCTACTCGGGAGGCTGAGGCAGGAGGATCGTTTAAACCCAGGAGTTTGAGGTTGCTATGAGCTAGGTTGATGCTACGGCACTCACTCTAGCCCGGGCAACAGAGCAAGACTCTGTCTCAAAAAAAATAAATAAATAAAATAAAATAAAATAAAATAAAATAAAACTACATGGGATCTTCCCCCACCAAAATAGTCTGATTCACACCTCCAACCACCACCATCATCACCCCCCACCTGCCAAAGGCCCCACTCTACCCACAGCTTGGCTTCTCCCTCCTCCCCCACCTTTTTTGTCAGCCCCTCCCTTCCCTTGGAAATCTTTATCTTACTGCCTAAAATATTTTCTGGAAATAGGCAGGTTATAAATGCTAATTTTTGTTTTCAGTTTCTTTTCACTATTCCCTGCCTTAAAACTTTTGAGTTCTGAAGGGCTTAATTTAGCAGCAAGAACACAGGCTCAGTGAATACTTTCCTATATACACACCTGTGATCAAAGCATAAGTCTACTGTTTAACAGTAGGTCATAGATGTTGTCAAATGTACCTCTTTGTACGAGAACAAAAATGCCAAAACCCAAGAATATATGTTTACCGTTTGATTCCTCTTTTACAACATATATAATTGGTCACCAAGTCCTATCAATTCTATCTCCAAAATATCACTTAAATCCATTTCCTTCTCCCCATTTCTACTGGCTTTGCATTATTTCTCACACTTAGACTCCTCTAAGAGTTTTCTCCTTGTCTTTGGTTTCTCCTCTATTACAATCCATATTCCACAGGGCCCAATGAGTTTTCTCTCTAAAACATAAATCTGACCATGCCATTTTTCTCCTTAAAACCCTTCAGGGATACACAGAATTAACTCGCAACCCTTTCATGCCATCCAATATGGCATGAATCGTCACCTTTCAGTCTTGTCTCCCCCCATCCAGTAAAAAGTAGGTATTAAATAAAAGATAAGTAAATTTAAGAAAAGATAATATTTATAACAATGTCCAGAAACGTTTTATTACCTATTATTGTATTATTTTTGTAATTATTTATGCAACTGAAAAATTTATTCATCTCCATCATACAGTATTCTCGCCAAACTCAAACTTTTTACAAAACAGCTAAACAGCATGTCCACATAACATATTAAAACCGGGCACAGTGGCCCATGCCTGTAATCCCAGCACTTTGGGAGGTCGAGGCAGGAGGATCACTTGAGGCCAGGCGTTTGAGACCAGTCTGGGCAACACAGTGAGACCCCATCTCTATAAAAACTAAAAAATAAATACCCGGACATGATGGAAAGCACCTGTAGTCCCAGCTACTTAGGAGGCTGAGGGGAGAATGATCGCTTGAGCCCAGGAGTTCAAAGCTGCAGTGAGCTAAGATTACACCACTGTGCTACAGCCTGGGTGACAGAGTGCAACCCTGACTCTAAAAGAAAAATAAATAAAAATAATAAAATAAAATTTAGAAACTAGACTAGACTGTTTAAAATATTTCTATTTTCAATTCCAAAATTAAAATATAAGGTAGATTACAAGGAATCTAAATCAATAGATATTTTAAAATGAGTGTTAACATCACTAAATTTCTCACAGCTTTCTGGAAATTGTTAAAGGCAGCTCTGTGGGTTCTTAACAGCGTATCACACCTACCATATGAGAAAGTTTGGCAACAAAATCAAAGTTACTTTAGAAGATAAACGCCTACCTTAGTGAGTCCCACTCGTTTTTCCATCTGGAATATTCCTTAAGTTTACCATATAAATTACCAACACAAGCTATTCATCTTAACAGAGTCATTAGAAAACTTTCCTAAGATTAGGTAAATACTTCTACTTCAAATCAAATTTATACAATTTATTAAAGCCAGTTTATTAGCTGACATATACCAAAATATGGATTCTCATGAGAATCATTCCACTGTTTAATTAAATGTTATAGGATCTTGCAGACAGAGTCAAGAATAGCACCATCTGTCTGGGTTGCAAAGCTCAGTTTCACAACCATATCACCAAATAGCAACAAAATATCATTTTCATACATATCTCTCTCAGTAATTTATAGACAACTAATGAATTTAGCCTATTTGGGATCATGACACTTGATTCAATCTGTGCAGATAATTACACTTTATATGTAAACTGATATACTTTAAAAACTGTGTTTTTAGTAACTTAAACTTTAGTTAAGAACTTGTATTACAGAAGGCAAATATTTGTGCTCTTTAGTTGCTAAGATGAAGATTTACGCTTCAGTATAAATTCTAAATGCTAAACTGTTCAGGTGGTATTTAAATCTGAACATTTTTAATGTACTTGTTCTTATTTGTTTAATCATTATGTTACTCAATTTTCCTAAAATATCTACAGCTCTAGGATTACATCATAACACTTTTTGATAGGATTTCAATCCCCTTTTATAATGTAAAAAGTGCTAAAAAAAAAAAAAAGAAAGAATTATAAATAAATCTGAAGACCATAGATAATAAAGCTGACTGAGAAAATTTCATTATATTCCTGAATTCAAAACAGAAAATAATACTTGCCACTGCAACCTGTCACCTAAACAACTAATAGCGGCATCCCCACTGCAGGTAATGGGTGCTCTGCACCTCCCCTCACACTAACTATTCAGGCAGTACAATCCTAAATACATTTAAATGCTATTGTGCTAACCTGCTTCAATAGCGGAAAAAATTACTTAAAGAAAGAACATGTGTAGGATACTAGTTGGCTTACTAGGCAGTTTCCAATGAATACTAAGTGGGCAAAGGTCAGAACTCTGGTATCATACAAACAAAACCTTAAGAGGTTATCGCAACAGGATACATCTCTTTATTTATCCTAATGCTCTTCTTAAAGATTACTTCATCCTCACCAAAAATGGACTTCAAGACGATACCTGACTTTTGCTAGCCAGATATAGGGCATAACTTACAATTCTACTCTGCCCTTATAATAATCTGTCTTGATCCCCAGGAAGCAAAAATGCCACTCCCACTTAATCGGTCCCAGTGTATAGTCTTACCAATCAATGAACCAGTAAATCTACCTCTCTTGAAACTGTACAAAAACAAAGTACATGAACCACTAAACTAAGAACCTGAGAAGGCAAAGGTTCAAGCAGGGCTGGAATTCTTGGCACATACCCACAATGTATGTATGCCAATATATCCAAAGCAGAGCTCTTCCCAGGGCTTTTGCTCATCATCAGTAAGGCCCCCATCAGGAGGTACTAAATTGCTAATTTAGGCAGCTGCAGAACTAAGATAATAAATTGCTAAGAAAGACACTGACAAAGAAGCATCCACTAAAGTAAGATATTATGGGGTGGCTGACTAAACTGTCTCTAAAAGCAATTCCAAAAGAAAAGGACAAAAAAATGTTGTACACAATGGCAACATTATTTGATTCATTTCAAAGGGGCTTATTTTTAAGAATATTTCTTATCTAAGCAGATGTATATCAGTTCTGGTATGTTTAGCTTAAAATGCCAGTTTTACATTAGTGAAGCTGTAAAACTCTTTGAAACAACCATTAAAGGAAAATTAAAGCTTGTTACAATCAAGCATCATCAAATAACAGGCAAAATTTTTAGCTAAAATCTTTTTAAAAATTGATTTTGTTTATTCAGGCTCAAGCGCAGGACTTTTTTTTTTTTTTTTATGGACACAGGGTCTTGCTCTGTTGCCCAAGCTGGAGTGCAGTGGCACAATCATAGCTCACTGCAGCCTTGAACTCCTGGGCTCAAAGAATCCTCCTGCCTCAGTGTCCGAAGTAGCTGGGACTACAGGCGCATATCACTATGCCTGGCTAATTTTTTAATTTTTTGTAGAGAAGAGAGTCTTGTTATGTTCCCCAGGCTAGTCTCAAACTCCTGGCCTCAAGCCATCCTCCCGCCTCGGCCTTCCAAAGTGCTGGCACTACAGGCGTGAGCCACCATGTCCGGCCAGTACTTTCAATCTTTGAATTCAAAAAGCACTAAAGCTAGCTACAACTAAGACTGTCTTTGCTTCCTTCACACTTATCCCTTTCTTATGTCTTCACATCTTTTATTTCCAAGAGGTATCTTACTCTTTGCTAGTACTAACCCTATCACCTAAATACTTGGTAACCATCCACCGGCCAGACTCATTTCATCAATTATCAACTTTCCCCCTTTCTTTCTGTCTCTCCACTATTGTTGCTTCTAAGTCTACAAACACAAATCTACTCTTCAGGATCTTACCTTCCCTACTCCCTCTCCCCACATCCCTGGCTTGCTTCACCATCAATCTTCTTCTGAATCTAACTGAAATGTAAGCCAGGCATGGTGGCACACACCTATAGTCTCAGCTACTCAGGAGGCTAAGTGAGAGGTTCACTTGAGCCCAGGAGGTCAAGGCCAGCCTGGGCAACAGAGCAAGACTACATCTCTCAAAATTTAAAAACTGAAAAGTATCTGCACTTATTCATTTTGCCATTTATTCATTCCTCAACCCACTATAACCCAGATTCTAGCCTCAACAGTCAAATGTAATGATTTCACCTAACTACCAGGCTGCCCAAATAGCAAACCACCTCATCTGTCACTCCTTACCTCTCCCCTTCATGACACACCACAAGAGTCTTTGAAAATCATCATTATTCCCTTTATTTATTTTTATGTCAGAGAAAAGCAAATAGTACTGGCTACTTAAAACACACATAACATATACATTCATAACTTTAAAGTCTAGGCTTCATGAGAAGTAATCCTGAACCAAAATCTAATTTATTTTAAACGCACAGAATTAAAAGTATGACAGGCTACACAGTTCAACAATTCTGATTTGTCTATGTAAGAGAGCAATCCTAGAAAGGCCTTTAAACACATTATTAAATGCAATACCATGTAACACACTTGTTTTTCCTCAATTCATTTCTCATAATAGTTTCTATATCATCTTGGATTATCTCCCATTTTAGTTTCATATCCCATCTGCTCATTTAAGATTCACGTCTGTCCAGTTTCTGAAATATTTGTCACTTTAGTCATTAGCATTTTGCGTAATATAGCACTTTTTTTAAAGTTCAGAACTGAATTATTTTAGAAAACTGAGTATTATTTTAACATCACCATTTCTTAATCTAAATTGGCCTGCCCACACTTCAAATTTTCCACCTAATAAAAATTCAATTTCAATAAGTTTTCGTACTGTTTTTTAAAAGGAAACCAAGAACTAGGACGACAGATTAGAAGTACTTTCCTACACACCAGCTCAGTAAAGGTTCTCAAGAATAGAGACTCAAGAGTTGTCAACTGAGCTTCCAAAGAATGCCCTTCCCCTTCTTCCCCACCCATTCCTTCAAGATCCAGCTTAAAACTTTCCTCTGGGTTTTTCTGGCTACAAGCTATTATGCAGTCGGTGTCACTCGCCCTCCAAACATAACATAGGGCATCTTAGAAACCAAATAGCACATATAGGTCTTGTGTCCATGTATCAGACACTTAGTCCTTTTGTAAACCCAAGCTAGACTTTAATCATTCTTGATGTACATTATTCCAAAATGCACATCCCAAATTTCTAAAACATAGCATACAAAAAATCAGCATTTCTAAATACTACTTTACTGGCTACCGCATCCAATCTCACCCCCAATTCCGTTTTTCATCTCATTGGATCTCAGAGGTCCTCATTTACCACACAAAATAGCAAGCAGAAAGCTTGACTCTAGGGGTGAGTGAAAAAGGAAAGAGAAGAGCAGAGCTAAAAGGCAAAGAAATACAAAATCTTTCCCTGATGACACCACAGAACCTACTGCTATTCTCGACATTTTAATAAAAGGGTATCAGCAAAGAGAAAGCAGTGGTGGGTCCCTGCAAGCAGGGAAGAGGAAACCTGCCTTCAATCCTCACTCCAAAACTGCTGCTCTTCCCATGGGGAGCCATCCTCACCTCTCAACACTCTCTTCAAACCGCTCTTTCAGAGAGCAATCCTCTCCTTGGCCTAGAAGAGGGCCTAGAGTTCCCACTGTCTAGAGCACAGAAGGTTTAGGAGTGTCTGCTCAGAGTGCCAGAACTGTAGTTAAGTACATTACCACAAAAAAGCTGCCATAAATAGCATTTTGAGTTCTATAACACACCTAATTAAGTACAATACAAAGTAAATAGGCTAACCATCATGTGTAGCAACAGAAATCAAGGGAGGTTTTTTTGTGAAAACAAACTTAAAAATTAACTTTTTCTAACATTTTAGAATGCTGGCAACCACCTACACGTCAAATTCTAAACCTATGGATACAACTTAACACACTATTGATATTCAACATGACTAACACAAAAACTACAGATTCGTGAGAGGACTTTCCTTCCTTCAAGAAGGGCTAAACAATAGTTTTAGAAACTGCAGCATTAAACAGAAAATAGAAATTAGCCAGTAGTTGAGTTCTTGCTGTTAAAAACATAGTAAGGGTTGTGACTTGTGTGTCAGACTAAAATGTGATTTAGTCTTTAAGAAGAAAAATATATTTATTAAGTACTATTTCTGATATTCTCTGAGACAAATCTCAAAACGTTAATAGAACTGCTATTTAAAGTTCAAAGAACACTCGGGAGCTGCCAAGGAATTAATAGCTTAAACTTCCAAATAAGAGCCACAGTTCAATTCCCAGTCTCAGCCAGTCATAGCTCAGAGTTGGTACAGCAAAATCACCCAGCACATTAAAAACACACCATGCAACTGTGAATCATATGCAGTTGTAATAAAAAGGTGTAAC
Organism: Varecia variegata; assembly: GCA_028533085.1. Classification (NCBI taxonomy): domain Eukaryota; kingdom Metazoa; phylum Chordata; class Mammalia; order Primates; family Lemuridae; genus Varecia; species Varecia variegata. Next base: position 8,960,123 of record CM052452.1, read on the forward strand.
ATTTAAAGATGAATTTCAAGTTTTTCTTCTCAATCATGGCTTACTTATGAAGAAAAACACCAAACAATTAAATCCTCTGCTCCTTCAAAAAAAGTACAAATACAACATAAATGCTATACTTTAAAACAAGTCATTTTACCATTCCAACTTCCTGGTTTACTGTCTAGGGCTACTCTACAACTTTAGTTGTAACTTACTGGAAGTCTCTTCCTATTAAAGAACATTATCTAGTCATCCAAAGTGCTTTCCTTTAAAGGTACTCAGAATGATTTTTCACACCTCCTGTGCTCCATATTTTCACCAAGTTTACAGAATGAGAAACTGAGGCAAAAAACCAGTATGTGACCAACTTCATCTGCCTACTCACTACTAAGAATCATGAATACAACTCAAATTTCCCTATTACCAGTTTACTGCCCATTTACTAGGCTCATGGAAAGTAATCTTATAACTGAAGCTGAGTAAAATCCCTCCTACACAGCTTAAAGAATAAAAGTTAAGAAACTCTGCATCAAGCCCCAAACAAAATCCACAACAGGTTCCAAAACCGATGTTTTTCACCGCGCTACAGAAAATCTAAGTGCTAAATGAATTCCTATTCCTTTGTGGCATAAGAACACATCTCCTGATTAGTTAGAATTATCTTTAATAAAGATTTTCTAGAATTCAGCTAAAATATCACCAAGCTACACTACATACAGCCTACGTAATATATATTCAGAACACAGAGCTAAACATCTAAATAAATTCAAATAAAAATAGCATACTTGTGATCGGGACCCAAATAGGCAATGAGAGCTCCCTTAAGGAACGGAGAAGAGAATAGTTGCCCAGCAATTCATCCATTTAACAAATAGTTAATGAGCACCTAACTACCAAGAGAATGCAAAGATGATTTCAACAGGGTTACACTCCTAGAGAAGTGTATCTGCTTATCAGAGGTACATGGAAGGAGGTACACATGTACACATCAGGAGCCAGAGTGACCAGTTCTGCCTGTGGGAGTCAGGGAAAGCTTCACAGAAGAGGTAACATTTGAATGTCCTCAAGAGTAGGATTGTGCCAGTCATATTATATATGTAGGCAAGAAAACTAGGAGCTGGTTCCAAATGTTCCAGAGTTAGATATATGCATGTTTTTCCTTATTTCTCTTTAAGACATTAAAATTCCATCACGAGAACTGTCAACTAAAATGTTTTGTCACACCAATTATACTCTTTTGAACACCTTATTTATTAGCTCTCAAATTAAGCTCAGATGGATTTAATCATCTTTCTTATTTAATGAAATAATCTGGAAATATGAGGAAGACTCGTATATCTTACTCAAAAATACTTCCTCACAAATTTATCAATGTTCTTTTAGGGAGGGGAAAAAAAACAGTAATTGTCATTCAGTTTAATATCCTTTTAGTTTATCAATTTTTTGAAATTTCCACTTTATAAAAATTCTGTTCACAATGAATTATATATTTTATTTGAAACAAAGCTTTTCCTCAAATTTAATTTTAATATCAAATGTCTTAAATATATCCAATTAATGCAGTGACTTAATACGTATTAAGACTTATTACAGTGAAAATATCTAATGAAGATTTAAAAAGAAATATTTTCCTTATAGTCTCTTTATCTTCCCCTACCCATTTTTTATGTTAAAGCTAAAATTAAACTATGCAAAATAAAGACACAAATGAAATTTTAATACAATCAACTCAGGAGGTTCCTTTAACAGTAATGAAATTTCACTATACTGTAAAAAATACAAAATGTAGAAACTGTCAGCCAGGGCTCTGTACTATTTCACAGTAGTGGAAATACAGTTTTAATAAGATTCTACCACAATTCATCTAGAATAAGAAATAAACATTCAGAAATATACATAATAAACCAGAAAATGGAGATGCCAATGAAATAACATTTTCCCTTGGACCCAACTGAGTCTCCTTCCTCTCATCTAGAACGAGAAAAAAAGCAAAAACAACAACAAAAAAAAGGTCATCTTTCTTCTTTTTTTCCAGACTGGAATCCCAATATACTCTAAAAGACATTTTATGAGTTTAAAAACGAAGACAACTCTACCTCAACAAACATAACTAAGACATGCTAATACAAATGCAAGAAAAACAGGAGTTCCTAAAGGAGGATTATTACAGCCAATTTATGAGAATAAAATCTATTCTATATCACAGACAATCTTAAAAATTCAGTAACAAAACAGTGTAGTACGGGGAACTGTCTCTGAAATTAACACTAATCACAACATTTTAACAAAATTTAATATTTTCATATAAAGCAAAGAGAAAACTATGCTGATATACATAAGTGACTTTACACTAAACAAAAATTGGGCAGCATACATATTTCATTCATGCAAATAAGTCTGAATTTACAACTCCTCGTTTATGTTAATATTTACCAAGATTAATGGAATATCATCTCCCCTATGTAATGAAGGAAGTGAATTCCCCCAACAGAACAAAGCTAACACCTCCAAATCTTTCAAATAAACAATGAAAGCATATGCTATAAAAGAAAATTATCTGAACAAGATCAGAAAAAAGTTAAATGACTCAAGAGGGGGAAAAAATCCTAAATTCCAAGAACACACTATAAATATTAATTCACTAATTCTAAACCTCTAAGCAAGTACTATGAAACCAAAGTATGTGTGTGTGTGTGTGTGTGTGTGTGTTTTACTATATCCCACAGGCACATTTTTAGGCTACCTACCTGACTCATTTTGCAATGCATTAAATGTAATTTCTTGAAATAGAAATGTTTATATGACAAAATAGACATTCTGGGGTGGCCAACACTATACAGCACACATAGTTTATAAAGCAGATTTGTACACAACATATCTTAAATAAATGACACAAAAGAATGTTGCAGAAATCTTTTTCTCCATTTCTAATAAATAGTTGCAATGCGCAGTTCAATAACAATACTAACACCTAATATTCAACCACATTACTAATTCTCATAAACTCTGTCTAATCTTTCTCACTGGCTAGGCTCCTGTGAAATAAATGTATCGTCCACTTTCAGAAAAAAACAAATCAGTACTTCTAATACTAGTTTAAGTAAGTGGAATATCATTATTATTATTATTATTATTATTTTCTTCTTTCAAAAACAAGCTAAATGTTTCAGGAAAATATCCAGTCTTTGAATCAAACTTTGAGAGACAGCTGAATTAACTGTCCATAAAAACATCCAGATAAACAATCTCATTACTATTTACATTGGGATAAGAGTTTCATCTCAAGTTTAAATAATTAGGCAAATAGAACTATAGAGCAAAATTATCTTTTGCAAACAGTTATCACAATTTACAGCACATAGTACAAACTGGTGAGAACGTGTCTTCTTTATTAATCTCAAGAGCAGAGAGATCTGTGAAAGTGTTTGATGAATACAATTAACTCACAATTAGCTAGGCTAAACTAGCCAGTGAACAAAAAAGATCAATTTTCCCATAACTAATATAATCCACTACTATAACTTATATTACTTAAAGATATGTCTTAAGAGATTTTTTTTTCCAAATAAGTATTTAGGATAGTCATGAAAAAAATGACCAAAACATTCCAAAGAAAGTGGTAAGCTATGTAAGCAACTGGAATAAACTCAATAAACAATATCCTAAATGCACCCCCCTCCCCTTCCCATTCTTCTCACAAAGAAGAAGAAACTGGCCCAAGCTAACTTCTTCCCAAGGAGCACACTTCAAGCAATAACACAGCAAAATATTTGTAGCATACAGGTCCAAGGTATATTCTCTTTAAAATTATGAACTCATCACACGTACAAATGGCTCTTTAAAACGGTCCAGTAAACTGCTACACTATGCCTTAAATTGCTGTCTATTATGTACTTAAAAATATTTACTAGCAATTGGAGGTTAATATGGCAACTATTACCGGGTGGCAATTATTGCTATTAAAAATATATAAATACTGTTAACACCATGTGTTACTAACAACAAAATGCTAAACAGAAAACATACATTAACAAATTACAAATATTTTCATTAAAGAAAATGAACCACCATAAAAAAAGATGCTTTAAATATAAATAATAAAATTGCAAATTGGGATGAAAAAATACCCTGTGTATAGAATTTTTGGCACTTTAAAAGATTAGAGAAATCATCATTCACTTTTCCTCATTTTCATGTGATAGTCTTCTCCATTTGGTTCACTTGGTTCAAAAGAATACATTTCAAAGTTTCTATATTTACAACTACCTTCCCTTCTGCAAAAAATAAATCTCTTAAGACAAAAACAAATTAAGTCAACAACAGATTACCTTAAAAGCTTCAAATATAGCATTAATGGTCTTCAATAGGAATTAAGTACTAGTGTGTGTGTGTGTGTGTGTGTGTGTATGTGTGTTCAATTCAGCAAGAATTTGAGATCATCGCCCAATTATCCATAGTCAGGAAGATTCTAAGCAAATAAAACAACATGAATGTAGAGCAAACATACCTAAGAATTAGCAATCACTACCTCATGTCAAAGAGTATATACTTAAGTTTAGTTAAAGGACACAAAAATCACTTTCTCCATATTATCTCAATAGAGAAAAATAAAGATATACTTAACATCTGGAAATTATGTTTTCTCACAAGGGTGAGTTCACATACCACAGAGTGCACTGTTGCACTTTCCGAAAAGGCAGATTTAACACATTTAACTGAATTATAACTGAGTGACTATATAACAAGAGTCCCAGAAATGTGATGGACAGCATGAGAAAACAGTTTGAGTCATAAAGGCACAGCCAGGCATGCAGTAGCTACAAGTCTCAGAACAGTAAGAACAAGAAACACATACAATGACACATCTCATATATACATAATGGCATTTTTCACGTGCTAGGAAAGGGAAATGGAGGTTGAAAAGAGAAATTTGATTCCATGCAGGAGAAAATCAGAAAACAAGTAAAAGGCTAGCAAAAATCTTAAGGCACCTGATAACACAATTAACTTTTGCTAAGCCATAATGAACACCTCAAGGTAACAGAAAGTGGGTGGGTCATTACTGTGGTACAGAACTTTATTCCCTAGTTTATATGTCAATCTACAGTAATATGAGTATCTAGAGATAGTCCACAAACAATACGTTGATCAAAAAAACAAAAACAAAAAAACTACAGGCCAACAGAAAAAAAGCATGCTATTATTAAACACAAAGAGTTCTTTTATTTAAAACTTGCTTTATTTTGAACAAGTGATAATATCTCCTTTGACATTAACTACTCTATACAATGTACTTTAGGCAACATATTATTAATCTAGGTCGCTGCTGCATATAACTTTCAAGAAAAATTCTCAATTTGGAATCAGAGAAATGTACAAGTCCTCAGTTTAACTGATTCAGATTTTTTTTAAATAGCACCTTATCCATCCTCCATACACAAGAGAATATAGACAGTCTATAGTCCTTTAAAAAAAAAAAGATCAACCTAAGTATTTCTGTAGTTCTCCATTTCAAAGTCACTACCTAAAGAGTAATTTTACTTTTTTTAAAAAAAAAAAGCATGTTCAAAAATCAATTCCTTGGTTTAAAGAGGTTTAGGGAGAAATACTCAAAACACAAAACTTCAATTGGTCAAAATCAAAACACAGAATCCTCTCCTACAAATTGTTTCTCCAAAAGAATCTCAAGGATCTTATCTCTATAACATTATCATCCTTACCTAAGCTTTAAAAAAAAAAGATAAGACAAAATGATACATCCTGAAGACTAGCTATACATATAGTATACTTTCATTTTTCTACAAAATCTGTATATACACAAGCCATTCCCAGTCAGCATGATATATGGTAATTTGGGAGAGATCTCTCCTCACTAATATTGGTCTACTTGGTTATTTTAATTACCTATGTCAATGTGGTCAGCAGCTGCCAAACAAAAACCATTTTAAATACTCCTTAATCAATATGTTTGCTAATCTATGAAAGTCCCTGAACCTGATTGATACTTAATGACAGACTGAGGGGGGAAAAAAAAGAGACAAAATTAGTTTTATTCCCACGTATCAAAAGATCAAGGCAAAATTATCACAGTACTGAGAGGATGAATTGGAACTTATAATTGAATTTAAGATTAAATATCTGAATAAAAATGTTTGATGAAAAAAAATTAACCTGATCTTACTAGAGTGGAAGCAATGATACTATGTCACTCAGTCTTTGTAGGTAAAAATCACATGTTGATTTTTTAAATCTGCATAAATACTGTAACATATTTAATAAAATAACACTTCCACTTGAAAAGTTGGCAAGAATTTGTATTTCTCCATTAGTCTCAAAGAAAAAAAGCATCTATGCCACCCATAATTAAATGTAACTAATTACAATTTGAACACTAAATTATTTATCCAGTGTAAACAAGGATTAAGAGGAAATAATGCTTCTATCTACACCAGGGGTTACAGAAAATTATTTCCAAAATGTATGCTCTCCAAAACGGCAGTCCCCTCTCCACACACACACACACACACACACACACAAAATAGGGTACACAACTTAAAATAAGTTGGGTGTTTTTAAGGCTAAATTAAATAAACCGTTCAGCCAATTTTCCAATTATATTCTACGCTTGAAACATAATTGCCTTACATCTGTTTACAAATCTTTGCTCAATATTTAAACAAATTCCTACTCTCCCGGGCACATAGCTATACATACAGTAACTCACGCACAAAGCACATATTTAAAGACCACGTACTGCAATTATTAGCCTAAACGCCAGGTTTAACAACGTGAATGTTTTCAGAGCTAGGTAATACGACCCAATAAAAAGCAAAGATGGCATTTACCACCAAATGTCACTGCCACCGCCAGGAAAGAGTTGCTGGAGCCCTATACATTTTTAATTTCGATGAATCCAGACGCTGTCGTCGGGTGCCAGGCTTCCACGAGAACAATTGACACCTTAACTGCTTCAAGATTAAGGCAGGCGATTCAAATCCGAAGCAAAAGTTGTCAATTATCAGAGAGAGAGCGAGCGAGAGGAGCGAAGGCAGATAAAAGCGATGTTATCAAACCGCCCAGCTTGTTGCTTTTCTGTCTGTGTGTGGATTCGTTGTTAGGGTAGAGAAAACAGTTTTTAAAAGACACAGGAGGAGAGAAAGAAGAAAAAGCTTTCTCCACCTTCCGTCGGCTCGGTGCAATGGCTTTACGGCTCTCCGGCGTAGTAAGCCCCGAGAGGCAGGCGGCTGTCGATGTTTACAATCGCGGGAGCTCCGGGTGCAAGAGTCCTTCACTGACACAATCGCATTCAATCAACTGTTTTCGGGCGAAATTGCAGGTGTCATTATGGAATTTAAAAAAATTCAAAAGGCAGGCGGGCGGGCAGGCAGCCGATCCGACAAGGGGGGAAAAGGCTGCTGATCACACGCGCGGGCAGCATCAGGCAAAGCCTTCCACATTTAGGGGGGAAAAAGGGGGGAAAAGGGGAGGAGAAGGGGGGTGTGATTGCAACGGAGGGTGGGCGTTCGAAGTGCAACCCAGAATCCGCAGCTTTGAGACTTCCACATGCAAATTCCACGCCGAGCGCCGCGCTCACAAATGATTTTTAAAGAGCCAAATAAACACTGGATGGGATCCAAGGCGAGGGAGAGACGATCCAAAAGGGGGAGAATCGGCGAGAGGCGAACGGCGGGGAGAGGCGAGGGAGGGGCGAAGTCCCGGCGGCGGGAGGAGAAAGTTGGTCGGCGGCGGAGGTCGGGAACCCCCCCCACCCCCGGCACAGCCCCCTCCCCGCAGCCCGGCTACTCACCAGCGAAAAGAGGTTGGAGTGACAATCCTCCAGGCTCGCCCCGTTCGCCACCCAGTTCGCTGCCGCAGTCATGATCCTCCGCGAGCCCGGCCACCAGAGAGGGGCATGTCGGAGCGAGGCGTCCGAGGCGAGGCCGGGCCGGGCGGCGGCGCCTCGCTGGGGAGCGCGGGGCGGCCGGACCGCTGCCGCCGCCGCCGCCGGAGGAGGAGGGCGGGAGGGCCGGCGGGCGGGCGGGAGGCGCCGCGGCGACGCCGCGCCGGGGGCGGCGGGCCCGGGCCGGCGGGGGGGTCCGGGGCGGCCGCGCGGCTCCTTCCTGCTCGGGCGGCGGCGGCGGCGGCTTCGGCGGCGGCGGGGGGCGCTGTCCGCGCGGCCCGGCGCCCTCCCCGCCTCTCAGGGCCGCCGCTGCCTCCCGGGCCGGCGCTGCGGGCCGGCCGCCGCCTCCGCCTTCCCTGTTCCTCGGCCGCCGCCGCCGCCGCCGCCGCTGCCGCCGCCTTGTTTATCTCCAGCCACCGACTCCCCCTCAGCCCCCGCCGGCGCGTGAGGGGAGGCGAGCCCCGGAGCCGCCGCTGCCGCCTCGGAGCCGCCGCCGCCGCGGAGCGAGAACTCGCGAAGGGGGGGGTGCGGACGAAGCCAGCGGGCGACCCCGGCAGCCGAGCGACGTCCCCTCCTTCCTCTTCCTCCCCCACCCCCCCCTCCTCCCCAGTCAGCCTCGCTTCTCCTCCCTCCCCGGGCTCGCTCGCTCTGACAGCAATGGCGGCCGCCGACCGCGGCTCGGCCCGCCATTGGCTGGCGGTGCGTCACGTGACGGGCGCCGGCCGCGCGGGGGGGCGGGGGCAGGCGGGGGAGGGGCCCGGAGCGGCGGCGGCGGCGGCTTGCGGGAGGCGCTGCTGAGCCGAGCGCGGCCAGATCCTCCGGCCAGGAAGAGGGAGGGAGACGGAGAGGGAGAGAAAGAAGTGCGGGCCGCCCGGCTCCCCGGCCGGCGCGGACTGCCGGCCCGCGGCTGCCGTGGGCTGCTCCGCGTGGGCGCCCCGCCCCCTCGCGGTGCACAGACCTTGGCGGGGCGCGACCGGGAGCCCCAGGCGCTCCCGCAGAGGACGCGGGCCCTTCGCGGTGTCCCCGTGGCCAGGCCGGCCGGCGTGGCCGGGGCTCGCTGCGGACCAGGCTGCAGGTCCGAGTGCTCCGGGGAGCGTCTCATCGTAGGCTCACGCCGCCGTCCTTTTCTTACGGAGGAGAAAACTAGAAGCACAAAGAGATTAAGTCACTTGCCCGAGGTCACACACCTGGGAAGAGGAGCCCGGATTCGAACCCGTGCACCCTTGCAAAGTGAAGCCAAGCTCTTGTACTAGGTTTTATATGCCTCGCCCAGGGATAGTCACGGCTGCCGTATAGAGAGCGCTTACGGTGTTCCAGGCAGTATGCATTTAATACAAAAATGTTTATGGAGCCCTTACTCCCAGTTACTGTGCGCACTCATTCATTCATTCATTGCATAAATGTTTCCTGAGCTCTTGCTATGTGCCAGAATCTCTTACAACTGCCAGGCACTGTGCTAAGGCAGCGTTGGGAGCAGACCCTCCTCGTAGCTGTATTCATTCGAAAACCAACATTTACTGAGCGTATATGGCCTGGGAGTGTGGAGGAGTGCCGCTATGAAGAGTCTCTCTCTCACTCCTCAACGCATTTGCTCCCTGAAAAGTTGGGGAGGAGGAAACAACTTCTTCACTAATAAGTCTCCAAACATGGAAGAGCCAGCTGTTTCAGGTGGATGAGACTAAAAGAAAGGAAAAGTAGACAGCACAGCAAGGGTGTAATTAAAGGAAAGAAGTCTTGGACACAGGCGTTAAGCTTTGGAACTACCACAAATACTGCTAAAGGAAAACGCATGAATCACATGTTATAACGTGTATTACCATGGCGGACACTGTGTTGTAACGATGTACATACATTATTTCATGTAATCCTCAGAACAACCACATAAGGTAGATACTGTTATTATCCTTAGGCTGTAATAAGGCAGAGCTCAGAGGTGTGCGGTGACATCTCCAATCTCTTACAGTTAGTGAGTGGCTCAAACCAAGGTCTGTCTGACTCTAGAGGCAAAACATGAATTCAGGAGGCCCTGTGTAAAGATGCCTCTAGCTGGCTTTGCAACCTCTCATTGTGTTACCTTGATCAACATAGTTTAACTCTCTGAGCTTCATTTCCTAATCTGTCAAAAAGGGATCCTAATTGCTGGCCCACTGACCTCAGGCCGATGTCGTGAATTTCTATTAAGATACTATTGACGAAAGTGTTTAGGGAAAAAAGCGAAAGCACTCTATCAACATAACATGGTGTTACTTAGGTTTGAGCAATGAGAGGGTGTGATGGTCGATCATATCCACATTTCATGTATTTAAGTTCCAGGAGGGCTTCCTCCTACGTACCTGCTCACCAAATTCTCATTCTTCAGCAAGTTTAGGTTCAACTTTAAAAAAAACCTGCCAGAGCAAAATCTTTTAGAAATATGAACAAAAGACTTGGATAATGTGCAGAATAGGAAAGACCAGCTTTTAAATACAGTCATTTGTCACGTAACAACGTTTTGGTCAACAGACCACATGTGACAGTGGTCCCATAAGATTATGATACCGCATTTTACTGAAACCTTTATATGTTTAGATAAACAAATACTTCCCATTGTGTTACAATTGCCTACAGTAGTCATTACAGCAACATGCTGTACAGCCTTGTAGCCTAGGAGCAATACGCTATACCATATAGCCTAGGTGTGCAGTAGGCTATACTATCTAAGTTTGTGTAAGTACATCCTATCATGTTTGACAACGAAATAGCCTAATGTCGTGTTTCTCAGAACATATCCCCGTCATTAAGTGATGCATGACTGTATATGAAAAGATGCTCAACTTCCCTCATTGCTATGGACTGAATGTGTCTCCCTCAAAGTTCATATGTTAAAAACCTAATCACCACTGTAATGGTATTTGGAGATGGGGCTTTAGGGAAGTAATTAGTATAAGGGTGGTGCCCTCATGATGGGATTAGTACCCTTGTAAGAAGAGACATGTGAGAGATTGCTTCTCCTCTCTCTCCGCTATGTGAAGACATAACCAGGAGGAGGGCCCTTACCAAAAACTGAATTGGCCAAGGCCTTTCCAGCCTCCAGAACTATGTGAAATAAATTTCTATTGTTTAAGTCACCTAGTCTGTGGTAATTTGTTATACCAGCCCAAGAGACTAAGATACTCATCATAAGAAAAACAGAAGTTAAAGCCATAATAAGTATTGACAATAATTTAAAGGCTTAGACAAATGCTAAGGGAAGCAGAACACTCATACACTGCCAGTGGGAATATAAATTAACACCACAGCTTTGAATGTCCATTCAATGAGTCTCAAAATTTGTAATGCACATACCCTTTGACCCAGCAATTCTTCTAGAGATTCCTCCTACATAGATTCTTATATAAATGTTTAAAGATACATAGTACAAGGGTATGAACTATAGCATTGTTTATGGAGCAAAAACTAGAAACAACATACATGCCCATTTTGGGGGGAATAATTAACAACACAATGTAATCTCATAAATCCATCAAAAATAATGAATTAGCACTAAGTGTACTCACACAGAATAATCTCAAAAATAGATTATTAATTGAGATATCTCTGGAAGGTTGACAAGAAACTACTAGTAACTTTAGTTGTGTCTAGGGAGGGGACTAGGAGTTGGAGTAGAAAAAGGAATTACTTTTTACCATACTGTTTGCATTTTCATTTTTCCCTTTTTTTACCAAATGTGTATATTACTTAATACAATAAATTACAAACAACAAAAATCAATCAATAAATAAAATTGAAAACAGTAATCAATGACATTATAAAAGTAAATAAAAAAGCAAGTAGGCTGGGCACAGTGGCTCACATCTGTAATCCTTACACTGGGAGGCCGAGGCAGGAGGATCGTTTGAGGCCAGGAGTTCGAGACAAGCCTGAGCAAGAGCAAGACCCCATCTCTACATGCCTGTAGTCCCAGCTATTTGGGAGGCTGAGGCAGGAGGATCACTTGAGCCCAGGAGTTTGAGGTTGGCGTGAGCTATGATGACACCGTGGCACTCTAGCCCAGGCAACAGAGCAAGACTCTGTCTCAAAAAAACCAAAAACAAACAACAGCAAATAGACAAAGCGAGACCATAAAAAAACAAAAGAAAAAACCCTCATCTAAGGAGATTTCCTTGGCTGTCAAAGTCTAGGCCCCAAAGTAGAAGAGAAAAGACTAGAAGTGCTGCCTGTGATTTCTCTGGCGACATGAATACAGACTATGAACCCGGGAGAACAAGGTTCCAGTCCCAGATGCTCTACTGAGCAGCCTGTTATCTTGGATGGGCCAGTCAACCTTTTTGGGCCTCAGTTTCCTTATGTGGGAAAATGGCAGCCCGGGCGATCTTTCAGGCCTAGCAACACAATTCTTTGACACTCTGCACGGTTGAGATTACCAATAAAGATCCGCAGAGTTCTTAATAGAGAAGGAGTTGATGGAAAACCTCAGGCAATAACATTAAAAGAAAGCAAAACAAAAACTATCTAAGCTGACTAATGGGAACTACCGAGGGACCAGGTATAAAGACTTCTGAATCTAGTTCCCTATGTGGGAGGCATCTTTTCAGCATCCTCATGACTTAGTTTCCCCATTTGTGAGAATGCCTGCTGCCCAGGCAGGAAACAGAAGTTCCACTCTGCACAGGTCTTAGGTCTTATTTGGAGGACAACAGGTTAGTTCCCTTTCATGGTTACCAAATGTAATGGCAGAGAGAAAATGGAAGTGAAAATATGACCAGAGGAGGAACCATCTATTAGAAAGACCACAGGAAGCTGCCACAGCTGCAGGGTGGAAGCATTTTGTAGGGGTTAAGAATATCGCTTCAGAAAAAGAGACACCTGGGTTCCAATCCCTGCTGTGTTGTGCTCTAGCTGTGCAGCCTTGAGCAGGTCATTTAACCCCTGTGACCTCCATTTCTTCCTGTGCATTGACCTCCCAGAGAGATAACTCAGGGAAAGTTCTTCATGCAGTGCCTGGCTCCAAAGGCAGTGATCAATAAATTATAACACTCGGTCACTTGTCCATCTTTGTACAAGGGAATGCGTCACTCAGCCTCATCATGGGAAGGTTTTTCTTTCCCTTTAACTTAAATTTTATTGGATTTATTTTATTGCAAATAAAAGTACAGAATGCCGGCTGCAGTAAGTCAAACAATGCAGAAGTGTACCAAGTAAAAGGGAATACTCTTCTCTCTACCCCACTGAGATAACCAAAGTTAACACGTTGTTGTGGATAGTTGCTCTCCTTCCTCTGTACTCATACCAACCAGCGCAACTTAAAGACACATTTCCAGGGGAATTTTTTTTGCTTTTTATGAAAATGGGATCGTGTCACATATATTACCTTGCAATCTGCATTTTCTACTTAATAATTTATCACAAGTATACCTCTAGACCTATATATCTGCATCTAACTCATTCTTTTATTGGTTGTGTAATGTTTCATAGAGCACCTGTGTCATAATTTATCCAATTATTCCCCTATTCCCAAACATTCAGGTGGTTTCCAGTTTTTTCCTATTTTAAATAAGGGTGCAATAAATATCCTTATCCATATATCCTTATGGACTGACACTTTTATTTCTGTAGAATAAAGTCCCCAAAATAGGATTGCTTTTTTATTGTTAATAAATGTGTATTTTTATTGTTAATAAATACAGCCAGAAGACTTTCCCCAAAGGTTGTAGCAATTCACACTCCCTAGAGCAATACAGGAAGAGTACACACTTCCTTACAATTTTGCCAGCATCTGGAAGTTGCCAATATGTTTTTATTTTTGCCAACCTAACGGGTGAAAAATGGTATCATTGTTTGAATTTGCTTTCCCTGAAACTGTCATGGGGTGGATCTTCTCTCGGATGTCTTGACCATTTGCATTTCTTCTTGAGTTGTTTGCTACTTGAGTCAGCAGCTTAGAATGAAAGAGACCAAATGCAGTTCCAATGAGACCAATAACGAGCTTGGCAAAATGACAAACACCAGTCTTCAGTCACTCTCACCTGACATGGACGAGGTAATTCATTCCATCATTCCATAAAGATTTTTCTGGACACTTGTATGTAGCACATCTATACTTTTCTTTCCTTCCCTTTCAAAATTCAATTTTTAAGTTGATGTTTTAAGTTCTCTCTTAAATGGTCTTATACCAATCAAGTATGCTGCCTTGGGCAATAACAGCTTTGCTCATAACCACTAAGGATTTCCTAATTGTTCCAACCTCTCCCCTAAGACAGTACAGGGGATGAAGTAAAAACAACAGCAGTTATTTCTGGCTTGGAGCAGTGGTGTCTGAAAGCTAATGCTTGAGGTATAGGCGAAGGCAAGAACTTTTGACCTGGACGAGACCTGGTTCAAATCCTGGCTCTGCCACCTCCTCTCTTGACCACCTTGGGCTGTGATCGTGCCTCAGCTTCCTCGCCCCTAAGGCAAGGTCCTACTCTTACCTGCCTTCTAGAACTATTGTGAGCATTCAGTGAATTATTGCCCAGAAAGCACTCAACATAGTAAGTGCCTGACACATAGTAAGTGTTCAATGAAAGTCAGCTTTATTATTAAGACCCAGGGGTCCTATTTATAAAATGGAGGAGGAGATTAAACTCCAAGAAAAGCACCACCAAAGAAAAAATTTAAGCTATGATTTGTGTTGTTAAAAATTCCTACAAGCTTAAATTAGCTGGAACCATTGGCATTCTACCTTCACCTTTTGTACCCATAAGAAGGATTCTTTTGCTTCAGGTAATGCTGCTTCTAATAGCCCACAATGAATTGCTTTCAAATAGCCAAAAAATAAGCAATATAGAAGTTGTGAAGTGTCCTCTGTTATTTTTCTTTGACTACACTGCTGCTTAACCAAAGAAAGTTGACGATACTCGTAATTTTTTCAGCCTTCACTAAGTTTTCTAAATATTGCAAGCTATGGCCACAGCAGGTGATGAAATGTGTCACCTGAAACTAAATTCTGTTTCCTCTGGACAGACGGGCACACACACACCAGAAACCCGAGCAGCCTCAATGTACAACGGCCAACTCAGGTTTTAGGGTGAACAAAATCATTTTTAAGAGAAAAGAGTGTGCACGAGGTGGATTCTGTAACTTTTCTTCTCCAGGGATGGACAGGTGTGAATCCAAGGCTCACGAAAGAAAGGGCCTGCCCCAGTGGCCCAGAGCCAAGCCACGCTCCAGGAAGGGACATGCCAACTCCTCCGGCAGCTCTGCCAGCACACCTCACCCTTTCTATTTTCTGTGCTGCAGGCCAGGCACAAGCATCCAGGCTCCTGGAGGCATTTTGTAAAGAGGACAAATATCTTTTCACCGGTGGCCTAAAGCAGGGACTTCAGCAAGGTCTGGATGGATGAGAAGGCAACTGATCTAGCCACGCCACCCTGGTGATCCTGCTCTTTGAGCACTGACATCCAGGCCCCAGCATGTTAGACAAAGGCCACCATCCTCCAGGGACTACACCTGGTCCCTCCAAACTGTCTGGCACTTTAAGTCCCCAGGCCTGAGAAGATATTTCCTGTGCCCAAGCACAGGTGTACTATCTGTCTCTTTACTGGCTGGGTCCCTACCCCAGGGCCAGATCTTGCTTTCTGCAACAGATCATTTTACTTAAAAGCAACCCTTGGAAGGAGTACAGTCCTTACTCGGGCAACAATTTGGAGGCAATAAAAAAAACGCCACATGTGAAACTCGAGTCACCCCTTTGTCTTCACTTTGCCCCAGTGACAGGTTCATTGGGTTTCTCCAGTCACCTGGGTCATAAATTCTCAGCAAGCAGGAGGCAAGCAACTCATCTCTCCCTCTTGGGTCTCAGTTTTTCCTTTTTAAAATGGACCCCCAATCTCTCAGGATGTTGGTGAGTTATAACCAATTGGTTTTTTAAATTGCGTACACAATTTCTCAATTTTCAGATGCGCTGACTGCAATAGTCTATCGTGGATGGAAATGGAGTACGCGTACGGAGTCACTGTGTTGCTGCTGTCGGTACAGATCGCCTCCCCAAGGAAATAAATTACATTTCATTCTTTATATATTGTTTACTTTATAGTCTCTTGATCTTACTTTGCTGACTTCTTGTTGTAGATTTTTCGGTAGCCTGCTTCCCACTTAATCACAACAGCTTCTGTAAATGTTAGCGAGTTGTGTTATGGGGATTTGCTGCTGGCGTTTCACAATGGTTCCTGAACGTAGACGCCCCTTCTTTATTCTACCAAAAACCAAACCAAACCAAAAACACTCAGTAAATATTCCCCTCGCTTTAAAAAAAAATAGACCCTTAAAATGATTTTCCAGTGAACAGACTTTACTTCATGTTAACCATGCAATAACTCAAAGCACATTTAGCATTGTTCTCTATCTGTGGTTTTATGAGGTCACTGTTTGCCTAGCGTGTGCATCCCCACTGAGCCTGTTCATTATAACCTAATCAGACGCTACTCAAAATTCCAACAGAAGGAAGGCTTTCTTCTCCCATCTCCTGGCAGAGCTAGCCAGCCAAGACATACTCCCAGCCACACACCCAGTTAGACCTCTCCTTACCATATCATCATTTTAGGAGGGGGCTGTTTTCTGAGTGTGTTTACTGGGCTTCATTTTATGCCAGGCATCAAATCTTCACAACTATCTTATGAGGTAGATCTTATCCCAGTCCCCATTATACAGATCAGATAACTGAGGCTCAGAGAGGTGAAGTGACTTGCCCAAGGTTACACAGCTTGGAAGTGCAAGACAGGATTTGAACATTGGCCAGTACCACCTCCTGTGCTAAGATGAGGCTAGAAAGCTTCCTCACCCTCCCATGCTTCAGACATCCTCTGCCTCTTGTTCTAAGTTTCCTACCTTCCTCACTGGCCAGGTGGCCTCTCCCAGATGTCTCATAGGGGCCTAGAGCAACATAGCTCTGCCACTTACCAGCCATCTGCTCTTGGCTAAGTGGCCTCATCATTCTGATCCTTAGTTTTCTCATCCATAATGTGGGCATAATTACACTGACCTCACAGAGAAGTCAGGGTTTGGGGGTTTTTCTGAGAACCCTGTTTGTTCACTGCAGTATTCCCAGTGCCTAGAACATTGTTGGTGTTTAACAATTTGTTGAAGGAATACAAAATAATACAGTACTATATAGTAACCCCCATCAGTGCTTGGCACAAAATAGGTGTCAATAAACATTGGCTGTTCTCATCAGAGGTGTTAAACCACCTTGGGCCACAGGCAGCTCTTCTCCTTGGCAGGAGGATGAGGGCACTGTCTGCTCCAAGCCTCGCTCCACCCCTGTCCAGAAAAATCAGTCCGATGGGACCTGGAGCACCCAGCTTCCCTCCTGGCCTGGGATGGCAGTAGGAGGGTCCCAGGCCACAGAGGAAAGAGTTTCCCAGGCTTCTAGGGGCGTCTGCAGCAGTCACACTGCATCTTCAACAGCATGAGTGGGCCTTCCAGAGCCAGAATTAGGGTCCAGTTCTAGCCTAAGCAACTCTAGTGAGTTCCGTGCCCCTCCACAGCAACCTGGCCAGCACTGGGAATTAAATTTTGTATAATAATCCGATTTTCTCTCTAATTTTGAAAGTAACGCATGCCCTATAAAATATTCAAACATCAAAGAAATGTGTAATTTAGAAAATGAGACACCCCTTTTCCCAACCCAGATAGCTACTATTAACAATTTGGCATGCTGGATATTCATCTTGATTTTTTTTTCTAAGCATATTCTAACTTATATTAGTACTTACAAAAATAAGATCATACTTTATATATCTTCTGCACCTTGTTGTTTTTCCTTGGTCAAGTTTACTGAGATATAATTTACACATAGTAAAATCCACCATTTTTAGTGTAGAGCTCTATGAGTTTTGATAAAACATCTACAGTTTTATAAGCATCACCACAATAAAGGCTTAGAACAGTTCCATTAAAACCTACCTCAATTCCCTCCTGCCCCTTTGTAATCAATCCTTTTCTTCACCCCTCGCTCCTGACAATGACGAATCTCTTCTCTGTCCATATAATTTTTCTTTTCCAGAATGATGTCATATAAATGAAATCATAAGGTACATAGATAGCCCTTTGCATCTCGTTTCTTTCCCTTAGCATAATGCATCTGAGGTCCATTTATGTTGTCACATGAATGGGTGGTTCATTCCTTTTTATCACTGTATAATGTTTCATTGTGTGGATATACCACAATTTGTTTATCCATTCATGGGTTGAAGGACATTAGAGTTGTTTCCAGTTTTGGAGAGATTACAGATAAAGCTACTATGAACATTCACATACAAGTTTTAGTGTAAATATAAGTTTTCATTTCTCTTGGGTCAATACCCAGAAGTGGGATTGCTGGGTGATATAATCAGTATATATTAATAAGAAACCACCAGACTGTTTTCCCAAGTGGGTTTTCTATGCACCTTGCTTTCTTTCTTAACCTAAGAAATATGTTATTATTACCTGATAATATGTATTTATGTTTCTGAAATACTTTCCCACTAGAATGTAAGAATGTAAGGATACTGTCTCCTTTGTTCACCATTGTATCTTCTGTGCCTTGAACAGTGCCCAGCACATAGTAGGTGCTCAAGAAATGTATGTTGGATGAATGGGCCCCATGGACCTCCCTCCGTGTGAGGGCATGTAGATACATGCCATTAACCTGCAAGTGGCAGCATCATGTATTCTGCTGTCTGGGGATGTCTCACTTTACCCCACCATTCCCTTATTGGGGGGGTCCTTGGAGCTCCCCAGTTATTCACTACTACAAACAAGGCTGCATCAATGTGCTTGTTTATTTATTTACAAACTTCTGTGAGTTTTTCATTAAAACAAATTCCTAGAAGTAGAATTGCTGGGGTAAAGGATATGAAAGATTGCAACTTTAATAGGTTTTTGCAAAAGGTGATACCAATTTACACTCCCACCAAGAGTGGAGGAAGTGAAGATTACCCGCTTCAGAAGATTCCATGCTTCGCCGCAGCCTTGCCCGTACTGAGTATTACCAGTGGGGATAAATATCAAATCCACACTGCTGAGGGTCCCAGAATCAGCAAGACCAGCGCTTCCCAGGTTTTTGGATTTCATCCAGGGGTTACAATCTCCAGAGAGAACTGACATAGGATCGTCAACTTCTTGTTTTGCTAAGAAAGGACCAAAAACCAAAATGAAAACAAATCTACTATCTACAAAACATAGTACCTCCTATCATGTCATAAATAAAAGGAAAATTTCACTCCATTGAAAAATTGGAAAGGCAAACTCTGAGAATAAAAAATAAATCTAATTGCAATACATTTGAATGTTGGGTTCTTTTTTATTATTATTTTTGCGCTGTGAATTGGGAGAAAGAGTGCAGCATGGGTCTTATGGACGGGTTTGGATGGGAGCCTAGTTCCTACCAGCAGGCTTGCTCAGGTGACCCTGCGAGGGCTCTAAATGAGAACAAAAGGTAGTTGGAAAAAAATGAAACTGAACAGGGGGAAGAAATGAAAGTGTTACAATTAGCTAATTGGGCCCAGTTCTTCTGGATGTAGCTTCATCTCCCCCACTGTGCACGGAGCTCTTCTCCACATCAAAGACCACTGCACGCCTGGAGAATTGGAACCGATGTTTATGGAGTGCTTTGAAGATGTAAAGTACTGTTTAAATGCTAAGTATCATTATTATTACTTTAAATTTTAAATACCTTTTTTTTTTTTTTTGGTGGGGATTTTTAACATTTGCAATTCTTTTTTAATGTGGAAGCAAGACTGCTACAGGTGGGGCAAGAAACCCAATGTACCTTTGGAACATTGAACCAAGCTCACCACCTTGTCCTTGTAAATTGTGTTTTCTAGGAAGATGAACACTGTCAATCAGATGCTGTCAGTTTATGTAAGAACATGTCTCAGGATCTAATTGAAATACAGTATCTTTCCAGGCAGAGTTGATAGAGTTATCACATTACAGATTTTATTTGACTCTGCATCTCAATTCATTCCTTTGTATAGTTTCCAGATTTCTTCATAAAACAGAAATTAGACACAGTCTTGACATTAGAATTTCACAAAGAAGCAATCAAATCCAAATTACTTCGAAGAAAGAAAGGACTATAAAAGTAACTAAACAAAATGAAAGGAAAAAACATTCCGGAGGGCCCTAGTTCATGAATTAATTTTGTTATTTGGTCCTTGGGACAAATCCAACTTAATTTAAGAGGTTGCCAGACATAAAACACAAGGAAAAACCTTTGCATCTGTGGCTAATAGGAGCTTAGAGAGAAACTTTGTATAGTTTGAAAGTTTTGTTGACTTTTCTTTTTCTTTCTTTCTTTCTTTTTTTTTTCTTTTTTTTTTTGTTGCATAGAATTCAGACAATGAACTGGTCATTATCCCTTGACTTACACTAACATGACTGGTTAGTATCCCTTTAATGTGTTCCTGTGTTAACAGATTGTTTATTTTTTTTTTTTTTAGTATTGGTGGGGAATTTTTTAAATTAAAAAATCATCAAAGCTTAAATGCATTGCCGGACATAAAACTTGGATCTGAAATGCAACACAGTCGTTGGGTCTTTTCAATTTCCTATGGTAACCAAAGCCCAAACTGTGTTTTAAAAACTGTTCTAGTAATGAGATTCACAAGAGGTATCGAGTTACTAAGTGGCTTTTAGCCTCTTTTGAAACTGAAGTAAAGGAAAATCTCATTAATTTGAACTGTGCTAATAATGGAATTTGTTATAATTCAACCTGGCTAAGCTGCAGTTTACCTTTGGTCTACCTGTGAAGAAAAGTTTACCAGAGTAACCGTGTCAAGAAGATTGTGCAGGGCATGTTTCATGTCTTTAAAAGAATAAATTGTCTGAAGGCTTTTAGCACCTCACTCTTGCCCAAATAAATTCCTGCCAAATCCAGATGAGTTTTAAATGCTGATTAAAGCAGAAGAAAAGTACTACTACTTGGGAACCCTTTCTTTGTCAAGTTCTCCTCTGTACTCAAAAGAAATAAAGGTTCATTTTGTTTAAGAATTCTAAACAGTCCCTTTAATGCAGACAGACCTCTTAACCTGCCCTTCACACCAATTGTTATGAACGAATGAGTTTTTATTGAAGCAGTAGCAAAGATCTGTAATTACAACCACTAACAAGGGAATGAACTCAAAGGAATCTTTTTTCCCCACTTGTATGTGTCAGGCTGTGTGCCTAGCACTTTCTGATTTCTTTATACTGTGTCCAGTTACCAATAGGTTCTTAGTAGATGGTCATATTTACTATTAAAGTAATCTGTTCCTTCTTCCAGCTATCAGAGAACATGAACATCTGTTGGCCTCATTGGCATCAATGGGCAAGTAAAGGATGATCAAAGGAAAAGGAGAAAAATATGTATAAATAAAGAAATAGAAATAGATGGTAGAGGGATGGATGGAAGAATAGACTGTAGATAAACAGAAATGGATGCAGGATGGAGGATGGAGGATGAAGGATGGATGGATGGATGGACGGATAGGCAGACAGAAGTATCCAAAGCCAAGATACGTTGTACCTGCTATCCAGGTGTCATTGAGTGACTTTTCTCTCCATTTCTGCAGTTTGCTGTCCAATCAAGGGGTGTGGCAGGGCATGTTAGAACGATAGCCATGAAACTAGAATGGCACAGTCCTTCTAGTGATTGCAGCAAGTCAGCTGAGGACTCTGTATTTGGTGCTCCTCTAATGAGGTACCAAGGCTATAGGGAACTCACTGGAGGAGTCAAGCAGACTAGATCCCAACCTGCTGGTCAAAGGGTCGATGGGGCGGCTGCATGTGCCAAAAGCCAACACAGGGGTCCTGCTCACTTGAAGGACTGGTTTGATTCCATGATGCTTGAGTTTGATTTTTCTACCATAGTATCATTTAATGGACGTCATTTAACGGGTGCCAAAAGTCCTCCATCTCTCCTCCCCACTAGAAGGAAATGCCTCAAATTCCCATCATTCCATTCACATTTTTAAAAAATTCAAAAAGCTTTTTGCTTTCCTGGATTATAAAAAGAATACCAAAAGGTAACTAACTAAATAAGATAACATGAAAGAGAGAGAAAGGAAAAGAAACACAAGCTCTCCATAAAAAATTCAAACAGTATGGAAGAATATGAACGAGCAATGAAAATGACCTGTAATTCTATCATTCAGTGATATCCACTGCTAACATGTTGGAAAATATCTAATTAAACAATAACAACAATATATTTAAAGACCTACCATGCTCCGGGCACTGGAGATATAGGGGACAAAACATAGTTACAGTCTCTGTCCCTTGGGACTTCATAATCTACTGGAGGAAACAAATTAAATGAGTTATTACAAGTGTCATGAGTGTTTTGTGACTTGTTTTTTTGCACTCAGCAATGTCACAGGCATCTTCCTCTGTGTGTGTGTGTGTGTGTGTGTGTGTGTGTCAGGGATGAAAATATTACCAATTATTCATTGCTCTTTTCTCTATCCTTTCTTCTTCTTCTTCTTTTTCTTTTTTTTTTAAGACAGAGTCTTTCTCTGTTGCCCTGGGTAGAGTGCAGTGGCGTCATCCTAGCTCACAGCAACCTCAAACTCCTGAGCTCAGGTGATCCTCTTGCTTCAGCCTCCCAAGTAGCTGGGACTACAGGTGTGTGCCACCATGCCTGGCTAATTTTTTCTATTTTTGGTAGAGACAGGGTCTCGCTCTTGCTTGGGTTGGTCTCAAACTCCTGAGCTCAAGCGATCCTCCCACCTTGGCCTCCCAGAGTGCTAGGAATACAGGCATGAGCCACCGTGCCCGGCCTCTATCCTTTCTTCTGAAGAGGATTCTGCCTTTGCCTGCCTAACCCCTAGACCTTTTTTGGACTCATCAAGGACTGGACAAAGAGTGAGTACATACATTTGCATCAGGAAGGACCTAAAGCTACCTGGGGTAGAACAGAGTAGATAAAAAAGGGAGTGGAAGGATTAAGAAGGAAGGAGTTCCTGCAGAAAAAAAAAATAATAGCCCAGGTTGATGTTGGGAGGAAGTGAGGAGAAGCGTTTGGGGAAGCAGCTGTTACAATAAGAGAAGATTGTGTACAGATTCTTCAAAATAATTGACAATTCAGATGTCAATTATTTTCCAATGCTTTGTGCATTCAGGACTGGAGATTCTTCAGAATGTGACACCACATTGAGACTGGCCACAATTTGGCCTGTTGTAGTCTGATACCATGTAAAAGTACCTCATTCTTTTTGATGGCTGCATAGTGTTCCATTGAGTGGGTGTACCCAAATTTATTTAATCATTTCCCTTTGGGCAGAGATGTAGGCTGTTAGGAGTTGCCTTTGCTATTAAATATAGACGCTGTGATGAACGTCTTTACAAATAAGTTCACCTCTATAGGAAGTGAATAGATAGGTAGATGAATGATTGATAAATAGAAAGAGAGAGAGAAAGAAAGAAAAAAGTAAAGAAAGAAAGAGAGAGAGAGAGAAAGGAAGGAAGGAAAGAAGGAAAGAAGGAAGGAAGGAGACAGGGAGGGGAGGAAAGAAGGAAGAACAAATTGTGGTATATCCTTGCAAAAGAATATTACTCACCAAGAAAAAGGAATGACATATTGATACACACAACATGGATGAAGCTAAAGTTAATGATGCGGAGTAAAAGAAGCCAGACATGTGTATGTTTCTATGTATATAAAATTCTAGACAGAAAGCGGATCAGTAGTTGCCTGGGTCCTGAGATGTGGGACAGGAGGGAGGAAAAATTTGTCATCAACACGAGGAGGCTTTTGGGAGTGATAACAAATTCATTATCTTGGTTGTGATGATAGCTTCACAGGTGTACCCATCACTTCCATCTTCTACCCTAACCTGTCTTTTGGACTAATAAACGAAGCCACAGTCCTAGCTCCACCTGGGAGCTCCTCCTTAGACACGTATTTTTCTCTGTTCTGATTTCCACTATTCCTGGACGCTTTTGCAGAAGGTGGGTTGTCTGAGGTGGTGAAGAGGCTGAGACAGCCCTGGGTTCATATCATAGCTTTGCTCCTTTTTAAGTCTATGGCCTTGGCAGGTTGAATTCCTTTTTCTGAGCCTTGATTTTCTTATCTGTACAAGGGGGATAAGTAAGTACTATCTACAATAGCGTGTGAGGATTCATGACATTAGGGCAGGAAGGGCTTAGCACACTGTGTGGCACACAGTAGGCACTGAATCACAGTTTCTTTTATGTTTTATGTAGGAGTTCAGAGATAGAGAGCTGGGACTCCCGAGTCAGGCCAACCCAAATTCAAATCCAAGATAATTGACCTTGAGCAAGTGACTTCATTTCTCTGAGTGTCAGTCTCCTCATCTATAATCTGGAGATGATGCAAACGCCTCAGTCAGGATCCTGGGAGGAGACGGAGCGCATGCTCAAACAAGGTAATTTGAGGAGAGTTTAATAAAGAGATTATTTGCACAGATGTGGGCAGGGCTTAGGGAGATCAGCAAGGAAGAGAGCAACACTGGGCTAGCAAAAGCGAGGTGCTGTTATTACCCCTGCGCCTGCAGGGGCTAGAAGGGCCAATTCCAGGACGCAGAAAGGGGAGCCGAATGGACAGTGACCCAACAGGAGCTGTGGCTTTTGGGAGAGACAAGGAAGACCTGAAAGGACAAATGCCTCAACCTCACTGTCTTCCTTTCTCTGGTCTCCTGCCATTGCCTCTTCTCTTCCTGGACAGATGCAACCAGAGGCCAGAGGGCACAGAAGCCCTCCAGGTCAGCCCCCCAGGCTCAGAGCAGGGGGACAAGGAGGCGAGTGGACATGGAGGGGCAAACAGATGAAATCCAGTACACAAAGGTCCAACCTCATGGGATCCGTAGCAACCCCCGAGTGGTCACTGAGATCATGTCGCTAGAGCTTGCAGCACACACTAAGGCTCCCCTAAGTGGCAGCCTATGGTTACCCTGGAAGCCACCCCAGCCTGGGTTCTCAGGGTTGGTACCGGGCCAGCCCTGACCCAACCCACAGTGCTGGGAATGGAACAGAGCTGATCTTCTCCTACATTCTGTGTTTACTTAGAGAAAACTTGGCTGCTGAGAGCAAGAGGAGGTTGACTGTGGTTTTCTGCAACAGCTGGGGGTGGAGGGGAGGCAGAGAGAAGGGAGCTGGAACACATTAGGACTCCTGAAAGCCAAGAGACCCCAGAGCCCAGGAATCTGAGAAGAGTCCACACTGAGGACAGCATTTGCCTGCATTCTTCTCTCTGCCAAGGGATTGTGGATTTGGGGGCTGAGTCGCACGTCCTGGGGTCTTGTCCCCAGGAGGCAGGACCATGGGGCAGCACCCAACGCTGGCTATGTGGAATGTGCCCCTCTTGGAACTAACTAAGGCTCTCACTTTTTTAAATTGGTCTGTAAATCTTCATATAGTTTTCAGGGTTTAGGAATTTTATTTTATCTGGATTAAAGTCATGTTCTGCTTTGGCATCGGGAGGCGTTTATGACTGTTAAAACAAGAAATGAAAAATATAGGCCTGGAATCAGCGAGGCTGCCTCCTGCCAGACTCCTAGGGGTTTGTCCTGGGGGCCAGGCTGAAGGTTTCCTGGTATTTCTTGATAAACCTGGGGCACTGCATCTGAGCAGTGAGCGAAAGGCAGTAGCTTGGGAGGGCCCATTAGGAAGGAAACCTTTATCTTTGCTTAGGTGAGCTTTACCATTCTGTTTTCCCCCTCAAGGGAAATGCGCGCCCTCCCACCCTCCAGGGCATTGTTTAAAGGGCTTTCTCACGTCACTGTCACTTGGCTGCACTTACTTGGTCTAGGGGGCACATGGCTTAAGACTTTTGATTCATCAGCGCTTGGGATGACTTTGAACTCCCCCAAATGCAATTTTGGGCAGCATTTAAATAACTGAGATCTCAGCTTCCTTTAACCTAGTTTGCCATTTTCTCTATTCCCTCTTGCTTTTAAAGCACACATGCATGAGTGTGCACACACATGCACACACACACACTTCTTTCTTAATGGCACAAATTATACATGCTTCACAAAGAACACTTGGAAAGCGAGAGAAAGCACAGGGTGGTGGGGGGAGAGTTGGAAGGCAGAAAATCACAAGAGGAAACCACTCAACATTTTGGCAAAGATTGTTCAAGTATTTTTCCTCCTCTCCATCTATCTGTCATCTATCTATCCGTTTTTAATAATATCACAGGCTACGTGCAATTTTGTTGCCTGAAGTTACACATATAGGTGGCGAACATCTTTGCATTCTTGCAGATAATGCATTGTATTTTAGGATATTAATAAAAACAACCACTTATTAAGCACCCAGGTTAAAAATTCAGTCTTTGTCATCACAGGGATCTGGGTTCAAATTTCAAAGTGGTCCATTTTTAGCTGCATCTTTGGGCAAGTTAATTAACCTTGCAGAGCCTGAGTTTCCTATTCTGTAAAATGGTGATAAAAATTTTATCTACCTCAGAGGGAGGGCTGCTGTGAGGATCAAATAAAATTCTGTCAAATAAAGAAAAGCCTGGAAGTGCTTAGGTCCCATAGTAAGTGCTCAATAAATTCCAGTTCATATTCTTACTGTGTGTGCAGTGGTGATGTATGTAGGGCATTTGTCTGTGTTTTTCTTTTCGTGAGGGTGCTACATGCAGCATTCTCTCTAAACCAGAACTTTGGGCTCTGAGGCATAAGCAGCTAGATGATTTTAAACTTCTATCTTCCCCCAAGAACACTCGACAAAATTGGCAGTCTGTAATATGCAAAAATCCACCCAGAAATGGAAGAGAGGGACATTTGCACAAGCTGGGTTGTGTCTACAGAATTAGAAGGCACAGTTGGACTAATTTTAGTGCCTAAAAATTGGAAACATTGGAATAATGCTCTATGGGAAATGCAAGTTCTTGAAAGTGGCAAAAGGAACCACTAGGAATGGTTGCATTTGGGACCATTGCCTCCAGGTTTGAGCACAGTCTCCATCTGTCCCAGGCTCTAGCTGGCTGGCAGCTAAAAGGTTGGAGGGAAAGGGTTAAATGTCCTTCCAGTCTTCAGGTTAGAAATGACTGGGAGACCTCTGCTCACATTGCCTCTTCATTGTCTTGGTTTTCCCAGCTATCTGCTTTCCTTTGTCTTGCCATAGATAATTTTGATCCTGTGACCAGGCTTCTTTGGTATTTTGTCCTTTGGGATTTCTGAGAGGCGCGGGCCCCAGTGATTGACCTCACGTGGGCAGACTGCACACAACTCACTTTGTATCTGAGGAGCGGAGCGGGGGCCTAGCTCCCTTTCGTCGCAGCCAATCAAGCCGGGGCCGAGAATTTATGAGATGAAGGCGAAGCACTTTGAAGAAAGGCGCCCTTGTCTGCCGCTGCGCCATTGCTCCGCCGTGCGCGTGGGGAGCTGGCGGGGGTGGGCGCGGGGAGAGGGGCCGGCGCCCTGGGGAGGGACGGGGAAAGAAAAGAAGCCGAGAAACCGGGGTCAAAAGTCTTTCTGTGAACAGGAAAGAAAACTGAGCAGCCTGCTTTCCTCCTTGCAGGTGTGTGCTCACAATGGGAGCCGCGGCCCTTCCCAGGGGTCACGGAGGAAGGAGCGCATCGCAGCCCCTGCCTGCGTTTGCCCCCAACCCCACTCCTCCAAGGGAGGAGACCCGGAGACAGCAGGGGGGCTGATGGTCACTTCTAGAAGCAGTCCTGGCTGCCTGTAATCTAGAAGCAACAATATCTCCGCCCAGGCAAGAGAGGCGCAGCCTCAAATTCTGGTTCTGCCTGGGGCAATAGCTTCATGCCTCTGAGCCTCAGTTTCCTCATCTGCGAAAAGGGATGGTTAAGCATAATAATGCCTCCCTCCTTGGGCAGTTGGGAGGAACGCATATAACGCAGTCAGCACAGTGCTTGGTATGAGTAACTGCTGAGTAAGTCAAAGCTGTTATTAATAGCGATTATATTTGGTTTCAAAAGAGGTATTCTGCTATCATTACAGCCAAAAATAAAGCCCCTTCATTCAATCGTTCTTTCATTCATTTGTTCAGGCAATGGATAAACACTTAACAGGGCCTACTGTGTGCTAGCTACTTTACTGGAGATGATGATAATAATAGTGAACATTTGCTTGGTGCTTGCTACACGTTAGGCTCTGATATAACCCCTTCATATGTATTAACTTACAAAAGCTTCATGACCACGTGGTGTGGCAGGCGCAGAGAAGTTGAGCATGGCTACTGTCAGCTAGTAAGATTGGAAGCTGGGATTTGAACTCAGGTGTGCCTGCTTCTCAAGTCTATGTCTTCAGCACGCTGCTAGTCCAAAACTAATAAATAACACATAATTCCTGACCCCGCAGGGCAGCGATGTCTACTAGAACTTTTTGCAATGATAGAAATATTCCATGACTGCACTGTCCAGTGTGGTACCCACTGGTGGTTACTGAGGACTTAAAATGTGGCTAGTGTGATAGAGAAACTGAATTTAATTTAATTTGATTTTAATTGTATTTAACCTGCGTTAGTTTCAATGTAGATTTAAATAGCCACACACCTAGCTAGTGCCACTGTGTTAAACAGCCAGCCCTAGGAACTCAGAGTCTAGTTGTGGGAATGCACGTTCACCGAGGTGGTGAGCGTCGTGCTGTGGCCCTGCCCAAGCCCCAGGAACACAGAGAGGAGGACAGAGCCTTGGCGTGGGGTGTAGCCTGGGGTGGGGTCGCAGGAGGCTTCCCAGAGAAAGTCGTCTCTGAGCTGAGTCTTCAGCCAGGAGGGGTTGGCAGGAGGGGAGGTATTTTTAAATATGTCCAAATATGTTGGATTTCACAACACAGCCCGTGCTCGGCCAGTACTTTGGTGGAGACTGAAACCTGTAATCATGACTCAAGGCCTCCCTTGAGCTACGAGATAACCAGAGCTCACCCCTGAAGGTTAAAATACGACCTGATTCAGGAACGTGTCTGCTGTTCTTTTCGGCTGCAGATAGCAGCTTGTGTTCGGTTTTTACCCATCACCTCTCTGAGGATGTGAAAACACCTGGAAAACAAATTTGAAAAATTCACTGGACTGTCTGAAGGCTTTGTCGATATCGCGTGAAGCCAAATGTCCAAGAATCATGAACGAGCTCTAGGCAGACAAAAGAGTAGTAATAATAATAAAGATAATGAGGATAATAATGAAAAACAGTTACCACTTATTAAGACCCTTACTTTTGTGCCAGACCTGGTGTTAAGTGCTTTGGTGTATTGATCGTCTCACACAATCCTACAATCCATTCTCCGCACGGCAGCCAGAGTGGCCTTTTTAAGACATAAACCCTAAATCAGATCATGCTAGTCTGTGGCTGAAACCCCTTAAGTGCCTTCACATTGTACTTAAAATGAAATTCAAGTTCCTTGCCCCAGCTGCAAGGCCTGATCCCTGCCTACCTCTCCCCATCTGTTCCCATTCTCTACCTACTCACCAAGCTCCAGGCACATAAGACCCCCGTCAGGTGTAAAGAGCAAGCTTTTGTCTGCCCCAGGGCCTTTGCACTTGCTGTTCCTCTAATAAGCAACTCAACTCTCCACCCTAACCCTCACTAGAATGAAATATGTTAGAAAGCAGGGACCTTATCTCTTTGATCACTGTTGCATCTCCAGCCCCTAGGACAGTAGCTACTCAGCAAAAATTTGTCATATGATTGGAAGAATTTGAACCCTATGTAATAGGCATTATTATCCTCATGTAACAGATGAAGAAGGAAGGTCAGACTGCCTAATTTGCTCCAAGCCACACAGCTTGTGAGTTTCCCACTACATATCTGGAGGATTCCATCTATTTGCTCCTTGTCAGCCAGCTGTGCTGAGGCTGCACAGCTACTTTGAGAGGAGGAGCGTCCCTGCAAGATGCAGTTTTCCTCCCCTCACTCTGCAAACAGCCCTGGTTTGCCTCACGTAATCCCTTATGGCCAGAATCTGTCTATATGAGAAGAAACCTTAGCCTGCAAAACTACCCAGTCTCTTTCTGGCTTTTACCTTCTGTTTTCATTTGATTATAAAATAAGTGTTGTAGAAAGACTGGAAAATACAGAAAAAACATAAAGAAGCTGGGAGAAAAACCACACGTGACCTCACTACACAGAGGCAACTGGGTTAGCGTTTGGGTTTCGTTACTGCCAATCTTGTTTTCTGTTGTCTCTAATACACAGTTGAGATGGTCTCCGTATGTAATTTTCTCTCTTACTTTTGTCCCTTAACGTCATATCTGAGAGTGTTCTCATGGCATTAAAAATTCTTCATAAGCATTACTTTTAGCCGAATGGTTGCATAATATTCCTTCACTTGGGTACACAAGTTTACCCAACCAAATTTCTCTCGATTGGGATATCCCCTTTTCCCATCCTGCAAGTCAGTGAGTCAAAAATAGGACTTAAATGCAAGGAGGCATACATACAATTATGACTTAAATATAAAGAGATCCATGGACAATTATGTTTCCCTTTTAAGATCAGAAAAAGGCATGTCTGTATTTCATCAGAATAATTACTGCTATTATTCTATCATTTCCTGAGATTTCGTAGTATCTGAAAATTGTGGATATTCCGAAGAAAATCGCAAATTATACCTAGATGTTTTCACCCAAGGCATAGGTTTTAAGGTTGTGTTGACTCACCGTAAAATCCCCTTGGTTCCCTTGTCACTTACGTCTTCTCAGCCAACAGCTCCTCCCAGGATGCAGTGGCTGCTACTGTCCCTTCCACTGCAACCAGAAAGTAGTTTGGAAAAGCGCCCAGGATCTGGAAGTCAGAAATCAAGGTTCAAAAGACTTAACTATGTATCCCTGGACAAGTCACTTCTCATCTTCCCTGTAGAATGAGGATGATCGTCCTTGTCTCAGAGAACCGTGAAAGTCAAAGGATCAGACGGGGAGGGTGCGTAGTAAACTCACAAGTGCTATAAAGTTGTTTGGAATTCCTACGATCCAGCGAGTTATCACCGCAGTGGTTATTTTAAAAGACTTAAAGGTCAGCAGAGCCAATGTTCTCCAGCCTCCATCTTCAAAAGTCTTGCTCTTGTTACAAGATGATATATACAAACCGGATTAGTGGGTTCTCTGCTTGTAATAAATTCATGAGGATTTGAGAGAGTGGGTGTAGCCAGCTTGCTGGTTGCCTAGCCAGCATCCATAACCCGCTACTGCTCCCCGTTCTAATAGAAACCCTGTTAGGGTCAGGCATTCATCCAGTCCCCATCCACAGTGTGACTCAGGGCAAACTGACTCCGCCCTCAGCTCCAGGGATGAGCCTGATTGGTCAAAAAGTAATCCCTCCCCTTGCCAGGGATTGGTTCAGCAGAGGGCACTGTGCCAAGTGGGGAAGTGTGAAACAGATGGGGACAGAACTCCGTGCTAGCAAAGTATCCCCTGCAAGAGATGTTCTTTCTTCTCGATGTGGATGCTACTGCTTGAGCCACTGCTTGAAGTGCTGACGTAATCTTGCTGCCAGGCTGGAGACGAAGCCAGCATGGAGAGTGGAAGAGCAGAGAGAGGGTGATGATGATGATGGTAATACTAGTAACAGTGACAATGACCGCAGCAAACATTTATCGAGCATTTAGAGCTGTCCAGGAACTATTCTAAATATATGATACACTTTAGCTCAGGGGGATGGTCCCGCCTGTTTTTGTGGCCCACAAACTGAGAATAGTTTTTGTTTTTTAAATGGTTGAATAAAAACCAAAAGAATAATAATATTTCATGACATGTGAAAAATATATGAAATTCAACTTTTGGTGTCTAGAAATGCAGTTTTATTGGAACACAGCCATGCCTACTCGTTTACCTATTGTCTATGGCCGCTTTCCGGCTACAACAGCAGTGTTGAGCAGGTAGACAGAAACCACGTGGCAAGTAAAGCCTACGATATTTACTATCTGGCCCTTTGCAGAGAAAGTTTGTTCACCCTTGCTTTAGTACTCACAATAACCCTATAAGTTGGTGTACTATTATTATCCTGTTTTTCACAAATGATAAAGCTGAGGCTCAGAGAGTTTAAGTAATTTGTCCAAAGTCACACAGCTATTGAGAGGTTGACTATTCAATACCAGTCTGGCTCTGGAACAAGTGCTTTTAATCACTTTAGGAAAGAATCTGATTCCCCATGTCATTGTTGAGATGCTGAGTCCACCAACTCTAAGCCTTCCTCACCTTTAGACTCCTAGGTTTAAGAGGTATATGACATTACTGTATTTTTAAAGCCAGTTTGAAATTGCACTTCTGTTCTTTGCAGGTGAAAGCATCCCAGCAGATGCTTGGAGAAAGCACATTAGAAAGACAAGAGTGAAACAGTAAGGCAAGCTATCAGCTTTTTGGACCGACTGCCTTTTGTCCTTGCTTGGAGAATAATAAAAGCTTCCTTTCTGCAAACACTTCAAGGGTCCACAAGTTCCCTTTAAAAGGGTTTATGAAGGAAATCCTATTTTAGAATTGCTGCTGATTTTGGCAATTTGCGATATTAGCCTGATGAGAAATTACGCTTGCTAATAAAATATCTCAAGTTGGGTTGAGTCTAATTGTTGCAAGTGTTAGTAGTAATAGCCTGTCGCAGGGACTTCTGTGCCGGTGCATCCCTCGCTTGGCTACAGCCCATGTGGAAAATCAATTTCCTCTAAATGTTTGAAGAATGGCACAGAAGGACCTGATTTCTTTTCCCTCTGCTGGAGTCAATCTGGAGACAGCAAGCCTATAAAATGAATGAAAATAGCTACGGTTGCAGGAGGCAGGGTGAATGCCGAGTTAAGCAAAGCCCGATTACAAGCACTAAGTTCTAGCTTCTTTGTCCCAAGGCCAGAGACAATATACGTTTGTGTCCTGAACTGATGTGCTGTTAAAAAGTCACAGAACAGAAAGAATTTTACTTCAACCCAGCAATTTCACTTCTAGGAATTGCTCTCCCACAGAAAAACTCCCACCAGTATGCAAGAATATATGAACAGGGTGCTCCTCACAGCCTGGTTTGTGATGGTGAAAAATTGGAGGCAAGGTAATTATCTGACAGGAGGGAACTGATTAAATAAATGGTGATGTATCCATGCTCTGTATCCATTAAGAAGAAAGAGATAAGTCTGTATATGTTCCTATGGAAAGATTTTTGTGATATGGTATTGAGTAAAAAAAGCAAGTTGCATATATATATATATATATATATATACACATATACATACTTATATAGAGAGGCAGAGTTCATTTTTGTAATAAAAAATTTCAGCAATGATACGCACATTTATATATAGATGTTTATACATGAGTAGAGAAAGATCTGAAAGGATACACACCAGGTTGTAGATGGTAGTAGCTAGACCAAGAGTAGGAATGGTGAGGGGGAGACTTCCTTCTACATTGTTTAGATGTTTTACAACAAGCATATATGGCTTTGGTAATGGAAAAGCAAAAAAAGAAATTGGCTTTTCAGGTTGTCAGAATAGTACTGTGCTAGACACATCACCGTTTCTGAGGAGGATACGAAGGATCAGTCCTTGCCTCCATAGAGTTTACAATCTAATTTAACCGCAGGTGATCTGATACACTGTAACTCTTCCTAGTGCATAATTGCCACGAAAGGACGTAATCCTTAGCTACCTGCCTACCAAATCAGAACCAAACCGAAACATCCTGGTGCCAAGGCTAGAATTTAAAGATTTACTTTTAAAAATATTTTGCTAAAATACACACAACATAAAATGTACCCTTTTACATTATATGATTCAGTGGCGTTGAATACATTTATAGTGTTGAGCAACTATCAGCACTATTTGGTTCGAGAACATTCTCATCACTCCAAATGGAAATCTCATACACACTAATTAAACCATCACTCCCCAACACCTCCCCTCCGGCCACCACCAGCCCCTGGAAATCACTGCTTTCTCTCTCTATGGATTGACCTGTCACGGACATTTCGTATAAATGGAATCAGATCTTATGTGATCTTTTGTGTCTGACTTCTTTCACTTGGCATAATGTTTTCAAGGTTCATCCACATTGTAGCATGTATCAGTGCTTCATTCCTTCTTATAGCTAAATAATATTCCATTGCGTGGATAGACCACAATTTGTTTATCCATTCCTCGGGTGATGGACAATTTAGATGTTTTACTCTTTTTGATAACATGAATAATGCTGCTATGAATAGTCCCGTATGAGTTTTTGTTTGAATATTTTTTTTTCATTTCTTTGGGGTATATATAGCAGAATGGAACTGTGGAGTCCTATGGTAATTTTATATTTATCAATATTTGCTTTTAAAACCCCGGAAGGCTAGTCTCCTGACCACAGAGGACACACCATGAGTGGGGAACAACTTCTCGTGAGTTTCTCTCTGATGCCCCCTGGGCCTAGGCAGTTAAGTACATAGATGAAGATAATTACTATGTAATTACCTTATCTACACTTAAAATATTATCTCCTAGGATCCCACTTTTTAAAGAACATTCCAAATATTTCTGTAACATGACCATTCAGGGGAACTGTTATTCAAAATACATTAATTAAATTATTAATTCAGGATTTCTCGTGTAAGGTTTCCTATCTATTACACTCACGGAAATGACACAATTATGATGATTCCTTGCACAATGGGCATGAATACTGAATTGGTCAAGTGTCAGACCAAGTCTTGCGAGGTCATCAGAGTCCTGAAACGGGCTTTTGCTGAACGGTAGCCTATGATAAACAGCATATCCCAAGGAAGGTTTAACTTACAGTTTGAACAATCATAGTAGTTAGGTTGCTTTGAGTCAGTAGAACCTGGACTGAAGTCCCCAACTCTGCTATTAACTAACTTACCTTGGGAAAGTGACCTAACCCTTCTGAGTCCTTCAGTTTCCTCCTCTGCATTGTGGGACTGATTATAGGATATACTTCATAGGTCCTTCATGTATTCATTCATTCCATAAACATTTATTGTACACCTATGGTGTACCCCATACTGTTCTCAGCAGTTACTAAAACAGACAAAAGTCCTTGCTTTTGTGAAAAGAGAAAGAGTAAACATTATAAGTAATTCTCAGATAATAAGGTGGTGATTAAGTTTTATGTGAAAAGGTGGGACGGGAGGGCAGAGGGAAAGGCCGAATTTTAAATGGTGTGCTCAGCATAAGCTCTGCTAAGAAGGTAACATTTGAAGAAAAACTTGAAGGGAGAGAGGGGCTAAGTCACATGTGTATCTGGGGGAAAGAAAACCAGGTGGTGCAAAGGCCCTGAGGCATGAATGTTCTTCCCTGTTCATGAAAAGGCAAGGAAACCAGTGCATGTGGGCCACAGCGAGGACTTTTGGATTTTACTTTGAGCCACATGGGGAGGCCTTGGAGCTTTATGACCTGAGCTGACTTATATTTCAAAAGTGTCATTCAGTCTGCTGTGTTGAAAAATAGACTACAGACCGAGAAGGGCAGCAACAGAGAGAACAGTCAGGAACCTACTGCAGTAATCCAGATGAGAGAAGACGGGGGCTTGGACCAGAGAGGAAGCAGAGAGGCTGTGAGAGGTGGTCGGGTTCTGAACACATTCTGCAGGCAGAGCCAACACAGTTTCCTACCGGGAGGATTAAGTAAGATAACGCAAGCGAAGCCCTTAGCACACAGCCTGCATGTAGTTAGTGCAGAATAATGGCAGCCACAATGATTATCAAGGTGGGTACCGGGTGTCCCCCTGCAGGAGCCTGATCAGAAGCTAAAAAGGAAGTGAGCAAGGGAGAAGCCAGCAAGGTTCCCCGTGTGATTTGCGGTGAGTTACAAAGGCCACCAAAGGTGACAAGGCTTCTGCACCATCCAGAGAACCGAAGAGCCCAAAGCACCAGAGCCACCTAATTTAGACCAAAAAAGAGATTTTTAGAACTGCATTTTTCAGATAATTGCAAATGCTTCTTTCTTCTAGTGTATGGAAAGCAACATCAATCAGGAAAATGTTTCTAGACTTCCTGGCTTTGGAAATATTGACTGGCAATATCATTGCAGCCCGGGTATTTATTTTTGGGTTTTCAGTTGAACTGCCCCATTCCAGAACCCCTTTCAGGAAGAAGAACTAATCACCAAGAGACAATTGGATTCCTTCCAACTCACCTTCTCTTTGCTGCAAATTCCAGAGACAAGAGGCCAGTCGGAGGATGATAGAGATGGATTTTTCTAGGGGAATGCCAACCTCACTCCTCCTGCCTCTGGTAATCAGGCCTCCTGTACATCTTCTGCCAAACTCTTCCCAACGGACATCTGGCCCCAGCAGGAAGAAACAGGGACCAAGGCACTTATTTTGGCTTTGATGTCAGCAAAAGACAGCTGATGAAATTCATCATCAGCGCAGACGAAAATCCACCAAACTCTCTCTCTTCTTGGTACCACCTCCATTTGTAAAGCTGAGAGAGGTCTCACTTTCCTTTTGTTTTCATTTTGTTCTGGATTAAGATTTACATTTCTTTTTTACAGTTCATTAGAAGATAATAACACCAGTGAGCTTATTGTTAATTATTTGTATCTGTACTTAATACTTATAAGTGTACTCAGTCCTCGCGAGCTAATATTTGGCTTGTCAGATGTGTTAGTCATTGTAATTAATTGAGCCCATATACATTTACTGGTGCTGCGGGTAGAGTTGTAGGAACAGTGGCAGATACGAAATGTCTCCACTATCCTACATTTGTTCCTGGACAGAGAACTATGGGAAAGCAAATCCTTCCTGCAATCTTCACTCATCACCTGGCTGGCTTCTTTCTTCTCTTCCCTCGAGGGTCTTGTCTTTAAGACCCTCCATATCTCCTCTGTCATGGCTCCTGTTAATTTCCTTTGTATAACACCATCAGGCCTGGCTGCTTTGTTGGTGGGGCCCAGTGCAAAATAAAAACATGAAGCCCCTTGTTTAAAACTATTAAGAATTTCAACGTGGCCACAGCAGAGCATTAAACCAAGATTGGGGCCCCGGGGGACCTCACAGGGTGCAGAAGGTGCACGCCCATCCAGCCTGTCCCACATACCATTGATCACCTTTGACCCTTCCCCAAAAGGAAGCTTCCCGACAGAATGTGCCCAATCCCTCTTCTCTACAGCTAGAACAGTGTGAGGCACGCAAGAGGAGTGAGCAAAAGAACTTCCCAAATGCTAACTTGAAACTTGCAAAGTGTAACCATGTAACTCCCTTGCCTAAAATACTCCCATGGAAAGGACAGAAGGAAGTTTCTGGAGGAACAGAAATGCTCTATATCTCTATCTGTAGAGGGATGCTGGTCACACTGGGGGAGGCATTTGTCAAGACTCATCAAACTGTAGACTTTAAGAAGAGTACCTTATACTTTGTATAATTACACATCAATAAAAAGCAGCATGCCTCCAAAACCTCAATGTCCCTGCCTTGTCCTCAAGATAATGTCTATTCTCTGTCACATGCCACACAAGATCCTTCCCCAGGGGCCTGTTTTGAGTTTGGCAGCCTCACCTCCAGCACTTCTGTGGCTCCCTATTTCCCAGCCGTGGTGACTGACAGCCAGCATGTCCCACACCTGCGTGCCTTCTTACTCAACTGCTCCCTAGCCCAGGAGTGATCAAAAATAAAAATGCCTAACACCCAGTAGGGCACCAGTACCAACTGGAAAGGACTGAAGAGCAGGGATGGAGCAGAGTCCTGGAGCGCTCTCTGTGCCAGGTGTTAACCCTTCAGTTTTTGCGCCATGGGGAAACAGAGTTCCAGGGGAGAGGAGGTGGGGAAGGGGGCATTTGATGGGCTCTAGGTACTGACTGTTTACCGATCGATATGGAGGTAATCGAATATTTTCCCTGGCACAGTCATACTGGTGTGCGCCTGCCGAAAATCAACTCACCACCTAAAATGAGGACCAGCCCTTCCTTCTCTGGCTGACAGCTTCCTCCTCCTTCAAATCTCAACTCCAGATTCCTTTCCGGGAAGCTTTGCTGACTCCCCTTCTCTCTTGCTCTCTCTTGCCATATCTCTGTTGTATAATTTGCCACCCTGTCCTAGATTCATTGGTATACTTTCCAATCTTCTCCAACTCTTGAAGGCAGGGACTATGACTTCCTGTTCCCAGAGTCTTGCAAGGTGCCTGGCACACACAGACCCAGGTACACACTCATGAATGAAGGAATTTTCTTTTTTGCCTTTCTGCACACAGTGCAGACACAGATACATAGGAGTAGATGAATGAATGAATGAGTGAATGAG
Source organism: Varecia variegata (assembly GCA_028533085.1). Lineage (NCBI taxonomy): Eukaryota > Metazoa > Chordata > Mammalia > Primates > Lemuridae > Varecia > Varecia variegata. Next base: position 8,998,119 of record CM052452.1, read on the forward strand.
TGAATCTCTTCTTTGCCTTACCTATATTTCCTTTAATCAAGGCAGTGGGAATTCTTGGGACATGGGTTTGGAAAGAGAGTATAAAGCAACTAAGATCTCAGACTCCGGACTCAGGCAACCTGGAGGGATCCCTGCACTGGCCAGTTGTCAGGTTTGGACTTGACCTCCCTGAGCACCAGATCAGGTCATTATCGATCAGACTTCACAGGATCGTTGAGAAGCTCTAATGAGTTGATGCCCACAAGGCACTTAGCCCTCAGCTGCTCTGACTGTAAGAGAAATTGGATCTTGCTCCCCACGGAGGCTGCATCGGTGGATGCGGTCACCGGTTGCCAGGAGAGGAAGTCACCTGCTGTTCACCACCATCCTCAAGTCAGCAGCTCTGATTTTGCCCTCCCTGATCTACCCATTCTCCAGGGTCAGATGACTGCACAGCAGAAGTAAAAATTTCCCTGCAATAAGAACATAACCATGGGCAGATGTTACTGAACGTAAATCTGGAAGACAATGAAAATGGACATTTTCTCATTTGCCTCCAACTTCCTGTGTCCCTGCAGGAAGACGCCAGTTTCAGCCATGAGCGAGAGATGACCGAGAGGGAAGTGGTACGAAACCTTATCAGATACACCAGCACGTGGATCGCCTTCCCAACCAGCAAGCCTGCTTCAGCCCTTCCGGATGGTCTGCTCAAGAGTAAGTCTTGGCTAACCATGGCATAAATTGTCCCATCATCCCAGACTTCCACCTCCTTCCAAATCACAGCTTTCCAACCAAGCCCTGCATTTCCAAGAAAAGGCAGTTTTGCATCCTGCGTAGGAACTCAGACTCCAGAGTCAGGCAGGTTGACGTTTCAGCCCCACCTTTACCAGTTACCAGCTGTGAGATCTTGGACAAGGCTCTTAATCGCTCGTAGTTTTGTTTTCCTCCCCTTGTAGAGAGGAAAGAAATGTATCTGTGTTGCAGGGTATCTCTGAGGACTACAGGTGCTCACTAAGTGGCTGAACTTGGTGCGAGTTCCTTAAATGTTCGTTATTATACTCATTGTTTTAAAAGGATATGGGATAGCGAAAATATTTTTAAAATTCTATAATAACCCTGTGGACCTGCAAAATTGGAAAGACTCCTATTGGATAAGCCACCTTGTATGTCACTGACATCTTCCTCTGTGGTAGGCTGAAAAATGGCCCCCTAAAACAGTGGTTCCCAATCTTTTTGGCACCAGGGACTGTTTTCATGGAAGACAATTTTTCCACGGACAGGGGAGGGAGGGGAATGGTTTCGGGATGATTCACACACATTCCATTTATTGTGCATTTTATTTCTATTATTATTACATTGTAATATATAATGAAATAATTCTACAACTCACCATAGGTTGGGGACTGCTGCTCTAAAAGATCCAGGGTCAAATCCCTAGAACCTCGGGATATGACCTTATTTGGAAAAAGGATCATTGCAGGTATAATTAGTTAAGGATCTTGAGATGAGATTATCTTGGATGAAGGTGAGCCTTAAATCCAATAGAAGTGTCTTTATCAGAGACTAGAAGGAGAGAAGGCCATGGAGGCTGAGAATGGAGTGATGTAACCACAAGTCAAGGAAGCCAGCAACCACCAGAAACTGGAAGAGGCAAAGAAGGATCCTGTTCCAAACCCTTTGGAGGTAGCATAGTCCTGCTGACACCTTGATGTTAGATTTCTAGCCTCCAGAACAGTGAGGGAATAAATTTCTGTGGTTTGAAGCCACCCAGTTTGTGACAATTTATTGTAGAAGCCCAATGAAATGAATACATCTTGTGACATCTTGAAAGGGGAATGCAACCATTTGCCTGCACTGGGGAGTTCTAAGGATGAAGAAGATGATTCTGCAAGATCTGTGCCTTGCGCATTTTGGAAGAAGCCAGCATGGGCCCCTTATAGCCTGATCATCAAGAACAAACAGACTTGGGTTCAAATTCCAGCTTCCCCTTTAATAGCTGTGAGATCTTAGATAAGTGACTCAACCTCTCTGAGCCTCAGTTTCTTCATACGTTTTAATAAAGCAGGGGTGGTGTTACACCTAGCTCGGGAGGTAATGGGATGTTTCATCAGCTATGTCTGGTATGTGCCTGGCACGCAGACCTTGCTTAATGAATGGCTGCTGTGACGGCAAACCTTTTGGGCAAATCCATCTAGCTTCTCACGCCCGTGGCAAGCTGCCGCCGTGGTTACGGAGTGTCCTGTGGCCGTGGGGACCTGCCAAGCGAAATGGCCTGAGTGGGCTGAACCTGTGGCCATGCCTGGTTAGCATGGATCTTTTTCTTCCGAAAGAAAGGCTGGCTGTCCCGAGGTGCCTTGTGAAATAGCCACTCTGAGCTGCCACTTCATTGTTCCTTAGTGCAGCCAAAGGTGACAGAAAGCCTTGAGACTCAGCTCTGTGCTCCCAAGTCGTTGCTCTGTGTCTACAAGGAACTTTCTAAAGGCGGTGACTTATAAACAAGTGGCACTGACTCCATGGCTGCTCCTTCTCCCACTTCCTGAGTATGTCTGTGTTCGGAAGACTCCGCCATCCATGACCGTCCTACTTACTGGCCAGAAGGGGCACATCCTTTCCACTCACTTAAAAGGACATTTTTCCAATGAGAGCAGGTCGTATTTCAAAGTGCATTGCCAAGGTATCGGGAGCCAGTAAAAGGGGGCATTTAACACCGTATTTATCTTGACTGGCAAAACAGGTCATGGCTGTAAAAGAAACAGCTCTCGAGAATGAGGCAGCCTCACCGACTCTGGGCTCCTTTCTACCCACACACACACTGTTTAAAGCATTCCGGAGCCGCTGCCAACTTTCCTGGCAAAGCTCTTATTTCTTTACATGTATGTTGCATTCCATCTGTTTAATGTGCGCTCTGTGCCATTCATGGATTTTGGCAGGGCCTGGCGCGGTGGCATGGCATGCCCGGGCTCGTGCTAAGCAAAACGGGGCATGAGGCAGAGAGGGACCGGAGGCCGACGAAGGAGTCCTGCTTCTCCCTTTGGTCAGGGAGGCCTGGGGTTGCAAAGACGGAAAGGGAATTGCATGGCAGTTTTTTTCCCCAGATGTGATTGAACCGCGTGTGTACCACTCTTGCATCCCCCACTGCACAGAGGGGTTTCGGGGGGCCCGTTTTGCAGTTTCTGATACACAGCCAGGAAAATAAAAGTGATAGAGAGAAAGATCATGGTAGGAAAACCTACGCGTACTCACCAATCCGGGGTTTCCCTGGAAACTTTGCAAGGCCTTGAAGGCCAGGAAACGCCAACACCTGGATCCCATAGTCCCACCGCCTAAAGAAAAGCTGAACTGAATCTTTACATCATTCTCAAGAACCATTAAGTACTTGGTGGGTGAAGCTGAAGCAACGTGCTGCGA